>JAVFKF010000020.1:7500000-8750000 GCA_036926295.1 Pachydiplax longipennis
ATATTGTAGAGAAATAAAAAATAAACTGTAGAAGAGGATTTAGACAAATAAAAGAATACGCAAAATTCCGTATTACATATAAAATATTCATTATCTTTATCTAGTTGCTTTACAGCTCCATGTAGTTAAGACTCCTTGCATTGATTATAAAGTTATGCACATTAGATTGAATTTGAGGAAAATGAAAAAGAATAGTAGAAATAATATTGCAGAATATCTGTAGAAGTAATACTGTAGAAAAACGCCCATATAAGTGGAGGTTTGAACAACCCTCAAAATTGACCGATCGAAAATTGCTAGTATTTCAAAGTGGCCGATCAATACATGGTAAAATATAGCAATAGAAGAAAACCTTAAAAATAATCTAAGAAGGTTACATTTTTGACAGAATAATACTTAAAAACTGGTTAACAACAATGGTAGCAAAGATGAGCGAATGAGTAAAAATTAAAGTACGTCATATGCCATTTAATTCACGTGTCAGAACAGAGACTTTCGGGGCGAAATAGTAAGATCGAAAATTCAGTGTGTGTGGATGAAAATATGTACATTTTGGGTCAAGAAATTGTCACTTTGGCCGGTGTTAAAACATTTTCCCCTTAAAATTTCCTATCGTTGAGAGCACTGTCGCAATGAAGGAAATCGATGAAACTGCGACAAACCATTCTTCTCGTACCTAACACGGGAAAGGAAGGTGGATGGCTCTTCTAATGAAGATTAACGTATAATATATTAAAATTGTGATAATATGATGACATCTATGGCAATACTGACTAAAGTATAATAATTAAAATTGTTGCTGCGAAAACTGCATTGGTTTTCACGATAAAGATTTCTGCTGAATTTCGGGCAATATTTCGCCAAAGTAGCTATGCAATAATAGACACCCATTCCTCTATCATGAATGATTTTCTCTATGATTTTATTCCTTTCTTTTAGATGCCTACTGTATCCTTTTTGGCAGCATCGGCATTAGGAAAAATAGTCTCCTTAATCTCTACTGATACCTCGGTTTGTATCGTCTGTTTAATATATGTAGTTGATGGATTTTGTCATCCACATCTGTTTCATTATTTCAAACATCTTAAAATAAATAGTAGGTTACGGGTGGATATGGCGAAGATATGGCACGCGTGCCCTAAATGGTACGAGAGGGGATTTTGGAACTAAGAAATCCGACGGCGTTATCCTTGTCAGCATTCTTCGCTAAAAGTTATGTTCCAATGTAAATAAATGTGAGAGACGTTGATATAAAGATTTTTCTATAAAAAGAGTATCCTATATACATATTTGAAGTAATAATTTAGATGAATCGGTATATCTCGCTGTAGTTTTAGCAACACGTTGTCGAGTAAGTCTTTTCTTTTATTAGATGTGGCAGTCTTCTTACTAAGGGTCGCTAGGGTACGAAGTGTTAAGTCACCAATTAATTTTTTTCCGTAATACCGCATATCTTATTTGCATGCAATTTTATTGTCAATACGTTTCTAGTTGGTGTTGAGATTTAAGGAATGGTACAATAAGTCAGAAATAACGCTATAAATGAAAGATATTGGGTTGGTATGATTTGTCTAGGTCCTGTCTATTTATTCTATTTGTCAAATTCAAATAAAATATTGCTTAATGTATTGGTGTAGTATGTCTTAGAAGACTGAATGCATCAGAATAGAAATAAATTATATGAATGCATCGGATGAGATAGTAAGTTTATCAACGAAGTTGATATAAAACGAAGAATGTTTAAGTACGTGTTAAGTTTTAAGGGCGATTTAAATACACTAGGAGTAGGACTTTAAATCATAGCTTCAAGAAGTTTGATTACGCCGCAGGTGATTAGCGTCAGGACCAGCCTCAGACAGTAAACAAGGGAGACAATGCCTCAGCAATCAATGGAGAGTTAATTATGAGCAGCGAAAAGGGTCGTGGGCGTCTCCAACTCTAAACATCAAAAATCTCTGCGGTAGTTCACTATGTCGATATTCCAAACAGTTTAAATCGATGAATTCTTCGAGATATATATCAGGAATGTTGAGATTATTAAACGTTGAACAACAAATGATGGAAGCAGCAATTCTAAGCGATTGCAGTATGTATTCTTCCAAGATGAGATTCTTGTAACGTAGTCTGAAAGAGGCAAAGGCAACAAGAAACAATTAAGCGTATCGGAATCAAGTGTGAGCCTGCATCTAAATGCAGTACTTACCATTTAAACGTGCTTCCTTGGATTCCACATACTTACGACAAACTTTATATGTCACGGATATTTATCTTCATTACATCCAGTTAAAGATAATGTTCTACTTCTACATTGGCGCATGCTGATAGCTAAACTTACTTATTAAATATATTTGAATCGACGAAGCCCAAATTCAGGCAACTTGTTACTCGCGCCTCTTTGATCTCTATGTAATTCATTCTCAAGAAACGGCGCAATATACGGCAATGGAATTTAATTCGAGAGATGCTATCAAACTCTCACAATGAGATGAGACTTCAAAGCTTCCATATTTCAATGATACTACCGTAAAATCGGTGTTAATATTGAACTACAATGTAATCATAGAGTTTCCCTTTGGGGAAATGAAATGTAACTTCTTGATCATCATATTATATATAAAGTCTATGATTCGAAAACAAACTTTTTCAATCCTCATACTTTATTACTAAACATCCGTTTTTTGTTCAGCGCTTTTCTTCATTTATACTCCATCCAAACGTATAATTGACTAATTTTAAAGAGAACGTTTCTCGCTTCCTGTTATAATTAGAGCAACAAATGAAAAATGAACCATTTGGTCAAAAATCGAGTATAAATTTTAATTTGTCCATAGTTATTCGTTACTGGATGTGTAGACATCGATATTCATTGATACAAACGAGGTATTTCGAGAAGGACACTGATAATCTATTTCCCCAACCAGATACACTTCAACAAACATTCCAATCACTACATACGAATACACAACACTAAAACATACCTAAAAAACACAATTTCGCGTATAAATCAATTAATTTCAATTTAGCTGGGCGAAATAATCTGATGGGGAAAGTATTCAATTGTAATCTTTACTTTATTATTCCTTTAACTTAACCGAAAACCCATCTATTTTCAGTAGAGAAATCCTCAAAATACTGGACCGCGCTTATCATGGAAGTCGGACTCACATCCACGATATGGGCTCAGCATCTGGACGTCCGGTATTTTGTGAGAGAATAAATGGAATTCTGAGGTAAGAGGTGCCCTACTTTTACTTCTCTTCAATCACAAACATTGAGAGTATTGGAAAGTATCTCGTTTTCAAATATATCACAAATCACTCATTACGAATCGCATGGAGATCTTTTTAAGGCAGAGAAAATGTGGTATAATGTGTCAGAGGAAATGGAACGAGCAAATTGAGTCCCTCCTCCAGAGCTGCTCCGAACGCAGAAACTTTCCGGAGAGGAGTATTTTTGAAATTTAAAAGTTGAGATTATCTTTCTCCTTCGGAGAATTTTCGTGGCTCAGATGCGACCTTAAATCGTTTCTCTTCTTGGAATTGAAAAAGTCTCCTGATGCTAGTTGAGTCCCTAATATAACTTTAAAAATACGTTACGTTAGAGCTGATTACAGCGAGCCGTTGTCTTAACATTTTCTTCATTCGGTGACACCTAGTTGCGTTATGTAATTAAAATAGATTATTTCTGATATGGATTTCCAATATTATATATTATAATATAAATTTCCAATATACAAGATTTATTTAATGTTAATTTAAGTATTAAATTTATTTCCTTCGCTTAAATTTATCTTTCACGATTTTGTTATTAATTTTTGATTATTAATCCATCATGCTCTCTGTTCATAATTTGGTGATCGTTGCACTCAAATTTACTGTGTTTTTTTACTAAGAGCACGATCTACATCTTCCTTTACTTTTAGAATAAATTGTACGGTGTTACAGGGCGAAGGAGGGATGCAAAAAGTAGCTGATTCTGGATTAAATTCTCCTATTTCCCAATTAAGATTATCTGTTATATAAGTCGTTTAATATTCTTAGCATAGATCTCAATCGTAGCCAGCGTGATGTTTGGAATAACTGAGCTGACCTTTTAACATTTCCTTGAATGCTCCACAATATATCCGTTTTATTCAGGTATTTCCTTCAAGTATTTCCTTTGGGTAACCTTTTCCTTCATTCGTGAGGAATAGAAAGTTATTTGGTTCGATGCGAAAGAGTTGAAGCATCTGTTACTACTTCCTCAGCTGCCTCTTTCAAATCAGAATCATATTACTATTTCCCGTAGAGTGCAGGAGTACTTCTATTCTGAACGTATCCGGCATTTTGATTAAGGAAGTCTCATGCTTATTCAAAAATATTTTATTAATATTTCTGAGCATTAAATTTTCTAGATTAGAATTATTGCCTGTGTATCAAAAGAGGAGTTAAAGAGATCGCTCGTCGCTTAAACCTTATGATGGGACGTCATAAAGCCGTCTCTTTGGCGTCCTTATGGCGGACATATGCTCCTCTACTTCTCCATTAAATACGACGCTGTTTAAAATCGTGCTTCTATACACGCACATTAAATTATGCGTATGATGTACTGCTAACATTTCATTGACCTCACTGAGAGAAACTGGTTAAATAATTTACCCCTATACATTCGCTTAACTTGCAATGTTTCGGAATTTATCTAGGTTTCATTGTATTTTAGGCCTTCAGTAGTCCATTTCTTTGGGAGCAAAATGAGCATAATCTTACTCTTTTAATTTAATTAATGAACGTACAATCTGACTACCACAATTCATTGAAATATATACATGAATAATACAATGATGAATAATAATACATCAGCCAACCATTTATTCTGCTGAGTAAAATTTCCAATATCGAAGTTTTTTCTGAGTCTTAGTTAGGTTAAATCTATCCCTCGTGTTCATTCTTTGGATTTTTCAATATTAATATGCCGTGATCCAATTTTCTCTTAATCACGAAGTATATGTCACGAAATCATAGCAATTACTTTCTCACTCACTCTTGTTCGATGCTTGTCAAGGAAGAAAACTAACGATAGCAATTATCGAAAGAGCAAGCACCAAGGTGCATGTTCCTCAAATGAGCAAATATCAAAGTAACAAGCCTGATAACAGCGGCGCTGTTTCAAAGCTTCTTTATCTTCAGTTAAAGCTATATCGATAGGATTAAATTATGAGTTTTTGTATATACGTGTTTAGAGACTAATCTCTTTTGCTCTATCATGTTTGCTCGACCCACGAATTAAACCTTACTTATCAATTTACGTATCTCAACTATAAAACACGAATAGTTTTTATTAATTACTGATTATTTCAAGCAAATTTCATTCGATCTACTTTGATCACTTATCAAGAGCATATTTTCAACTACTTATTGCTGAAAGTAATTTAATTTAACTTTTTTGTAAATGTATGTCTGAGTTGTATTAGTCAACAATATTATTCATTTCAGTATTTCAGCATTTGGATGATTTTTTAAGGCGAATCGTGCCTGAATTAGTTCCAAGAAAATCTCCCACGTGGCAGCACCAAAATGAGCCAAATTTATTTTCCTTCTTATTCGTGAATGGTTCGTTCAATTTTTAATCAAAAAGTGGATTTTAACTGTAAATAAACATAGAAATCGAGGATACCCAAGAAGAAATTTATTCTTTTGAAATTGCGATTTTTATTAACAATATTTTTCTTATAAAAACTTTTTTCAAAAATTAGCGGTAGTCAAAGTATAGAGCGATTTTTTAAAAACACATTGCAATTTTTATATTAATAAATTAATATATCGTTTGTTCAGGAGAGTGTTTTAAAGAAGTACTAGAAAACAATTCTACGTTGCAACGCTGCCTCTGGAAGTGCATTTGACGGGAGCGCGCGCTAAACCCCTCTCATTCGAATTCGTTTCTCCCAAGAGGATAATATGAACTTCTAAACGAAAACAAATCAGAGGTGTCTGGTTTCTGAGAACATATGCTTATCACGTTTTCGACCACCTAACCTAGTCTGAAGAATATTCGGTAATGAGCTCGAGATATTCTACCAAAGGCTCCAAAATTCTCCGTATGTCAGCGAAGAAAAAGCGACGTAGAGGAATAATTACGAAATTAAAAATGCAAGGTAACATATTAATATATTAATGTAAATAAGAAGTGTAGAGCGGTCATATAATAGACAGTTCTGAAATATTATCTAGCGATAATGATTGACAGTTTTAATTATTTTGACATTTAGGCGCCGTAGAAAGAAATTTATATCTAAATTTGCATTCATTCTTTCAAGACCGTGTTCCATAGTTTTTTATATTTTTTGTTTCCAAGTTAACAGATGAAGTTATTATTTAGCTGCCACAAATTATTCATAAAGTCAGTGAAAAGTCAGTCAGTGAATCAGTCAGTCAGTGAATCAGTCAGTCAGTGAATCAGTCAGTCAGTCAGTCAGTGAATCGAATGAAACATCAGTTGCGAATTCTTCGATTTGTCGCATTTCGTAAAACAACATTTAAAATTTCAAGAAATTAAGCATTTTAATTTTTACTTTACATTATTTACTACATTTTAATATGGCAGAATTTTTCAGCTATCGGTAACGACCTGTACGTTTGATAGAACAATATTTAATGTATCTTACAACTTCTTTTTTGACAGATGTGAGGAGGAAAATCCGTCCTTACTTTGAATTCCTTAATGTTAATTGAGCAAGAAAATTTATTTGCATTACATATAGTTAATATATTTATGGAAAGTACATTTCAATTAAGCGAATTGGCACAATTTTCATTGCAGGCAAGATGAAAATCTTATTGTTAAATCCGACGGTAGGTATACCGAGAAAGATTTCGATGATATTGTAGGAGATCATTACAAATTTAATTCTACAAAAAATATCTGCAATCGATCAAAATGAAATTTACGTGCATTGTGATACGTGATAATGATACATTTGTGCGTTCAAAGTTCCAGCGAAGAGTTTCAATTTCTGTAATTATTCTATAATATAAAAAATATTCCCCTCTCAATACTCTTCACATTTTAGGGTGCCTGAGGAAAACATCCAAGCACAATATACCAAGGCTTCCGAGGGAAGACCCCGGTGGCAAAGGACGGTTATCAGTTAACATGAGATTACGCAGGTATCGCATGGCATTTAACTCTGCTTACCCTCGCATCCAAAGAGTCCGTATTTTTAGGCGGTGTGCTGCGGCATTGCCGTTTTACAATTTTCTTTAATGCATGCTAATGCAAGAACTACACATCCAATTTTAGAAATAAAAGTTGCTACGTGTTTTAAAAAATTAGCTCCTCAGACTGACTACACCAAAAAATTTTATTACATCTTTATAAGAACCTTTCTTGTCAAAAAGGTGGTAAAAAAAGGAATGTAAATTTTGATTTTTGGTCTGCGTATATTTTATTATTATTTAGTTTATTTAACCGTTCACTAAATGAAAATCGGGTTAACCGTTATCAAATGAGAAGGAAAACAAATTTGACGCTAGCGGTGCTGCCATCTCTTGAAATTAAATCGTAACTTTTTCTGGGATGATTCGCCTTAAGCCTTACATGATATAAAGTAGGCCATACTTGACATAGTATGCATAGATAAGCGATACATTTCATCATCACATTAAGCAGATAATAAAACGAATATGAAGCTTTTTATCAATTAGAGATGTAATTGCAGCTGTAGGCCTGACGTTCTCAGGTCTACTCTTGAACTTTTATTGAAAAATTTCATTCAAAGGACGATCTATACTGGAATTTGTTCAGTGACATATATTTAATATGCTACTCCTTTGGAATATTAATGCCACTCTATGTGGCCCTCTTATCTATTCTGTTAAATGCAATTTTAATTGTCTTTCTCATCTTACTCACCGTGATTTAAGAAAGCGTTCGCGAACTTTTTATGCATCTTCACACAGAACTTTTACTACCCACACATCATTCATTCTGTCCACTATCACCTTCTGGAATTCCTTCTCAGTAACGATCCGAGAGGCAAAAAAAGAATACATTATTCTTCCTATTATTTGAGCATGAGTCGAATTTATGTAAGATGTATTTTTTATGTATTATTCGCTTCCTTTTGTTGATTTAATGGAAGCTGCGCTTTTTCTTTTGATAATGACTGCTCTTATTTTTCTTTGCGTAGGATATTGACGTTGTCATGTTTAAGTTTGTTGTTTAACTTGGTTATGATTGTTGTGGAAAATAAATGGATCCAATCTCGGACGGCAATGTTTCGTCTCAGTATTTAAATGATAAAAAATCATAATATTAGCAGATAGTATAATATAACTAGCGAAATTAAGAAGATCCGGTAGTATAATATTCTTTGTTTTTGTAATATCTTATAATTTAAGGGTTAGAGGTAAATATAATTTAAGGATTAGATTTAAGAAGAGAATTTTTAGTCTCAATCTCGCCCGAATAAAGACTATTTATTATTATTATTTTTATTATTATTTTTATTATTATTTTTATTATTATTATAATTTTGCCCTTAGTTGGCTAGCCACAGGGCAATAATAAACTTATTATATTATATTATTATTAATAACAATCTTGACTGCATAAGGCTATGAAAGGATGGGGAAGGATGTTCGTGGAAAATACTCGTAAACGATGGAAGTGCTGTTGTAAGCATCGCTTTACTACGTAACCCTTATGTTTCGCTCCGTAAAGCGTAAAAATTCATTATCGCCTTCGAATCCGACCTCTTCGCTCTTCTCCACGATTCCATAGCCGGAGTCCGCCATTTTTCCAAATCTGTGGCGGGATGAAGCCGACGACAATGGCGTAGAAGAGTCCCCTTTCCCCTCACTCCGGCCGTGACTCCGGTGTCCATGATATCCTCCACAGGTGTGTATGCCCCGGGGAGGTGGGGGTTGCGGGCGGAGGAGCGGGGGCGTGGGGTGGGAAGGACTTCAAAAGACGTGCCGGCACCGCCGAGGTGATGCCCGGAAATTAGCTGCCCTTGCCATTACCCGGCCCATTCCACTTCTCCACTGACTCATGCACTCCGTTCGCCTTCGAACGACATTTCCACGTCGACTTAGCGGACGAACCTCGTCCATTTGGATCCGTCCTTTTCGACGCTCAAATCGCTCTTTTACACATCTCTCGAGTGCGCTTCTTTTTTCCCTTATCTATTTCCTCTTCCCTTCGATTTCCGTTTGCTGCGTCCTGCCGCTAGTGTTGCACCGGCTTGCTGTGATTCTAAGGCTCGGTTCTTTTATCCTGAATTCACGGGAATGTTGCCTCTTTCGTACGTGGGCTGGAATCTTTTTCCCGGAATATTGATTTTATGAAATTTTGATGCTGTAAAGTAGCTTCTTATGCGAGGTTTAGCCTCGGTCAACACGTGGCCGTGATAAAAATTTTGGAAGTCGAAGTTTTTTATCGGATTTTAGTTGGTCTAGGATGTTTTGTAGGCTGCAAGCGCATGCACAAGATATAAAGATAATATATACAAGCGATGGATGATTGTGCAATACCAGGAAAAAATTACAAATATGCATAATTTAATATATATTACATTATAAATTAATTATTTTGGGGTATTGTAGAAAACATCCGTTGATTTTTTATCGAAGTTTAAAATAGATTACCACCAGATATCGCTTGAGTAGTATGTATATTAAATTAGAAAACGCCTTGTATCTAATCTAACCTTCGAGTAAAATATGTGATTATTTCTAGCACTTAGTACGTGTGAAATCCGATGGGGATTGTATTTTGGGAAATAAAGAAATTTTCTGCTCGAATTAAAGAGAAGTTCTCCAAGGCAGCACTGTTCGTGGTAACATATATCATTCGTGTATTACTTTTTTCATTCAGATCTATCAAGCTAGGATCATCGTTAAACTTCATATGACCATTCTATTCCTGATCTCAGTCTACACATTCCGGTCTTCCTCTCCCTATCAAAGCAAATATTTCATATCATCTACGTCATTCTCTTTTCATTCATTTTCTCTATGAAACTAAATCAAGATACTAATCTCCTACTAATCGCATTGTCTTCCGTCAGTCTATTCATCTTGTGAAGCATTTTGTGAATTCTATTGAATTTCTGCCGGGAAATTTTTCAGCAGTGTCATCGCAATCGATAAAAGTTTCTGCGATATTACATGTCACGTCCTGTTTATACACCTTGCTAATTTTTTATGTGAAAGGAAGGGGTTTATTTGTGAGAAATCAATGCTAAGACAATTCGTTTGAGAAGTAATTCTCTCCCCGAAAGTTACGCGATAACAGATCTAAAGAAGTAGTTAGAATGCACGTTGTTTACACCCCCTGCCACACAAGGAGGCTTGCAGGGTATTGATGTAGAAGTAGAGATTTTATATTATTTAGCGAGATTTTTATTAGCCTGAAAGGGTTCCCAGATAGCCAAGTAGGCATTGCGTTCGCCAATAGTGAAAGAGGTCCCAGTAAATAATAACCATAATAATAATAACCATAACCATATGGTAATAATAACCATATCTATCGAAGCATTATTTTTAATAATAGTAGTAAGGTAATTTAGCACATGTGGGCCTCCAATGGAAATCGAACTCGGGACCCCTTTTTTACCAAAGGCGACCGCTTATTTGTAAATAGTTAAAAAACATCGAGATATATACAGTAAATATCTAAAAAAAAATTTCGTTTTTTTATTCGCTACTTCACTCGGTACTCTCTTTCATTTGGGTCACTCGTTAATCTCTATACCCGGCAAATTGGCCTAGTCTGCGATAGGAGCTCTAATTTGCTGTCATTTCAAGTATACGATTACTGCGAAGAAGACCGCAAAATCGGGAATTTCATCGTCACAGGTGCTCGATACCTGGATTCCAGAGAAGGACTCCTTTGTTGTTGAAATGTATTGCTCCCTCTCTCTCCAATATCTGATTTGACTGCCTTTCGGGGCGCACGATGGAATGAAGCTCTCACAAAAGAAAAAAAGGGGACATACGGAGCACATTTTACTTTTGCCACCAGGGGCACGAGTTGACCTATTTCCTTCTACGTGTAAGTGTTGACTCCGTTTTTTTCGAGAATTCCTTCTATTTGAATCGCTTTTCCGCGATCTCGCTGGCTTTACTCGCAACGCTCTCTCGTTTTTTAATCTCATGAACTAACCGTCCGAATGAAGTGGTAATCAGGAGAGGGCACTTCGTTTTCCATTCGGACTTTCTTAATTGAAAACTTGTACGATCGATTTCACTAAGGTTTTCGAAATTTTGAAAGCAATCTTTCCAAGTCGATGGGAAAATGGTATCGAGGAAATCTGTCCCTATTTCCTCATATATCGATCCATATATTTTTATTTTCTTTATATTTGTCTCTTTGTGGTGCATTTTACTCACATCAACCCTCGGATAGTGGGTAGTCTCATTTTGGGGAATGCGATCACGGATTTGTCAAGTTCACTCACTGGAACTCGTGGAAAATTTGGAAGCTATGTGAATTAATTAGTGGAGGATCAATTGTGGTCTAGGAAAGCCAATATAAGGCGACGTGGGTACGATTGCGCTGACCACTTGTCACGCACAATAAATGTTTGGCTAAGCTTCTGACTACTGCGCCGTGGGTTAATGAATTGATGGATGTCACTTAACCCTTTACTGCATTTACTAATTGAGTCGAGATATTTTGTTGCTAATATTTCTCAGCCATTACTATCAGAAATTCTGCGTAAGTTTTCCACAACCCATTTCTCATTAGAGATATTTTTATGTAAATAACTCTCTCAAGTTCCGCTAACTCTTCAATTTAGTTCTTACTCCATCTCCTCGCTTTTTTGGTCGATTTTCTACTGCAGAATATTTTTCTAAGGGCGAACTTAGGTTTTATACTCAAAAAATAGTTTTCTGCTATGTTCTTGTCAAGCTCTTCTTATTTTAAATTTGGAAATTATAAGAATTTAAGATGCATCAGTTAGAAAGGGACTTGCATGTACCAATTTTGTCCTATTAATTTTATACTGTCCTATGAACAGCAAATCGAACTGGAACCAAAAACCAAAGTCAAAAAAATCTTTCGTAGTGAAAGTATACTGAGGAATTGAAATATATATTATTCATATTTAAGAAAAACTGTTAACTCGCTGAGTGACGTTTATATTTTAGTAAATGGTATATAATATGATTATTTACTTCGTATCATGGGTTTGTTTCTAAATTGGATTCAATATAATTAATCTGTTATTAATTAATATCATAAATATAATTTTCTGAGGATTTACTCAGATCAAAGCTTGCTGAATTAAAAAAAAACTATCTATGAAAACCAATTCGGCTTTTGCGGTAGGATTGAATCCGGAAACGAACGGAAACACGAAGTAACTCCAGTCATTGTTTTAAATTAAAGTAAGAATCATCACGGAACCATAATTATTTTAAAAAATAGTTAAATCGTGTTTATTTCGTGAATTCGATCGAAACTCCTGCGGCTCCCTGAAAGTAAATTCGTCGAGTATATAAAACCCAATCGTAAAAGAATGATATCGTACGGAAGCATCGAAAAATATTTTTCCTTTAAAACGAAAAATTTTCGCGCCGATTTTTCATTAACAATTATGCGCCACGATCAAGGGAAAGCAAAACTCATTACAAAGGAGATTGAGATTTTCTTGTTTCTAAGCCAGCCTAACCTAGTTTTCTAATGGATTGTATCTCGGAGGTGATTCTTTCAGTGACGAGACATTCACGTGATTACCTTATCACAGTGTCGCATCGCGTTGAGCCTTTGATCCCTGCTCCATCTTCCCCTCACTCTTTTCCGTCCGTTATTTATCCCTCCCTAAATCCCACTATATCCCATTCCCCTCTCAACTTCACCCTTTCTCGACATATTTTCCTTCCCGTTTTCCCGCTTTCCCTCTTTCTTTTCGCACCTGTTTCCAAACCTCACTTCCCTATTTGGCCTCTCGAAAATCCGCTGCTTCTTTATCTCGCCAGAAAATGTTCCTTCGACGCTGGAAATTCTCACCGTAATACGCAATTAATGAGTCGGCCCCTTTAATTCGCCCAAGGAATTTTGATTCGGACTCTGAGTAGGAGTATGATCTATATTATCCTCAATTAGCGAGAGCTGTGGCATTTATTCGTAGACCTTCATTAAGTGTTGAAGCAGGTCTTTTTCGGAAACCCTTATTTCATGCTGTTAATCCCAGGTTTGTTAATGTCACTGCGACATTTTTCTCCCAGTTCACCGCTCTGCAACCTTTAAAATTTCGTCTATTCATTCGCGTATTCGTCTATTGTTCTCCTTATGAAATTTGTATGACGCAGGGTTCGTGGGCGGAGCGCCCACGGTTGTGAAAACTCTCAGCATCAAGTAAAGTTTTTATCCGAAATAATAAATGTGTGAACTGTGTTTGCACGAATCCGAGAAAAAAGCGACATTTAATCCCGTTTCATTAGATATTTTGGATTCAGTTCGTGAAATAAAATGATCCACGATTGTCCTAAAAATAAATTAATTCAGTTTATCAACGTCTTTGATGTATCGCAGCAAAAAATAGTTATAAATTATAACATGTTTCAAAAGTGCTATTAGGCTTTGCTGTAAACTATAGAAAGATCAAAGAGGTAAATTTAAAATTAGAATTCTTTGATGCTGATTCTAGATGACTTAATTTGTGTTCTAAAATAGATTTAATTGAAAATTATAATTATTAATATAAGATATAATACTTAATAAGTAATTATAAGTAATAAGCTATACGATAACTACTAAGCATAACTCATTTATATAATAGACACCCTAATACACCTAAACATCTAGTTTACCAATGCGAAAGAGACGAATTTCTGCTACTAATGGAATTACTTCAAATATTAATATCGAATTAATAAAATGTATATTAAAAAGTCATTTTATGTAACCTCGCGCCATCCATTGACTCATTGATAATTGTAAATTGTGTATAATTTAATGTTTTTGTAATTTGTTGATTGAACACTTCTGTTCGTATGCCTGTACATGTAGTCGCACAGAAATACGTCTCTAGATCTGCTTGTATGATAACTGAAAAAATGTTTTCCATATTTTTCATTAATAATGCAAGAAACTTTTATATTTGTAATAAAATTATTACATAAACTACGTTTGTATGTTACCGGTACCACATTTTGATAGGATGAATATTTTCGTCTGATCGTACAGGATCGAAAAATTTAATCTTACTTATTTTTGTCTCACTCTTGTTCATAGCTGTGATATTATGAAAGCTGATGTGTGAATGCTAATGAATGGTGAGCGAAGTTGGATTATGTTATTCGATGGGTTCCTCTTTGTTTAATGCTTTGAATATATGTTTTTTTATAGGGTTATTTTAATGCAAATGCGTGGATTTAATAACTTTTACAATTATGGTTCATTGTGATAAGCAACTACCTCACTCCTCATCTTGCCTAGTATGCCCTATTCCCTCTCCAGAACTTACGGTGGCTACTGGTGGAGAGGTTGAAGTTCAACCCAGCCTTTGATCTGAATACTTTACCGACGGTGTATATGCGTGATATGTTTATAGCACATGAGTGTAGCATGTACTCTCGCGTCACGGTTGCTTGTAACACAAATATAGGCTCAGCCTAAAATGTTTACTTGAAATGCTGAGTGTTTTCCGCCACCTCGCATTAGGAAATAACTTACATAGGATGTAATCTTGGACGTTAGCGTCAACGTCACTGTGCCCACTTATATCACAGGGATCGAGAGGACGGAAACTGCTTTCCCCTTTACTATTTCCCGCCCACGGCAAAGAATGCCGTCGATTACCTGCCTCTTCCAGCCCTCCCTCTTTTGAATTCCATCTTCAAAATCTTAAAAGGGACTTGTCCATCGCCGGGGACTTATCTCCTAGCTAACCGTTTTCCAACTCCGCCTCCTGACCTCGGATGACTTCTAAGGACGACCTCTGCAATAATTAAAATTAAGGGAAGAAATGCTGCTTTTGCGAATGGAGGGTAAAACCTGTGACGTGCGGAGTCGTTAAAGATTTTAATTGCAGTGAGGACAACTTTCCGTGTGTTCTTCCCGGGAGAAAGAAAAAATGAGTTCTTTAGTACGCGAAAAGTTTTATAGATCCTGAAGCCCACAAAATAAGTTTTATTTGTCTTTCATATAAATTTTTCTTAGTGTTTCCGTACAGTAAATGTGAGCCAGCGATAAAGATATACTCCAAAAATACACTCCAAATTCCTAAACTACTGACAAAACAAACTCAATACGGTGTGAGTGTGAACGCACTACTACAAGCTCAAATCGTTAATTTTAATTAATTTTGCACTTTTCCTTTGTAAATGTTGGGTTAGGTTGGTTGGCGAGTTTTTTGTTACGCTCACCTTTTCATCGACCTATTTGGGTTTTCCTCATGTTATCTTTTTGATCATACCAAGAAAAAAATAAGCATATTGGAATTCTAATATTTGTAGATCCTACAGCCCACAAAATAACTTTTGTCTTTTATATACATTTTTCTTAGTATTTCCATACAGTAAATGTGAGCCAGCGATAAAGATATACTCCAAATATCTAATATTTGTAGATCCTGCAGCCCACAAAATAACTTTTGTCTTTTATATAAATTTTTCTTAGTATTTTCATATAGTAAATGTGAGCCAGCGATGAGGATATACTCCAAATATCTAATATACGTAGTTAAATATACAGTGGTTACGGTCACGAATTCTTTCTCTTTTTAGGGGTACGATCTCACGTAATGATGTGAATTTTTCATCACCGCTCATTCAGGTTCTCCCGAATGGAATTGCCCGTCAGCTCCGAATAAACATTTCCAGTTACATTCCTTTGTCGAAAATTGAAAGGAAATCTCTCTCTGGCTGACAAAGTATTGGTTCGAAAGAAAAATAGCACGGCTTCCGTTCTTTCCCAAAATCCGTTTCACCATATCCGAGCGCTATTACTTATGGTGTGCAGCAAAATCTGAATCAGTCTCACGTCACGTTTTCCGAAGATTGAGCTCAGATGTTGTTTTATAGAGGGGTTTGAAAGGGATTTTAGTGGGGAATCTTTCAATATACGAATTGAAAATATTTCTTTTCGAAGCTTTACGATTTTGGGAAGGCATAAGCATGTTTAGAGAACGACGGAGGCGATGGAAAACTTAGAGGGGGAGTCAAACCTTTATCCCCCACTCAGCTCGAAAAGGGTTTATTAATAAATTATTACGGCTTAAAATTTTCACTCCCTTCCATTCCTTCCAGAAATTTCACGGCACCGCCACAGACTTCTGGAAGATAACCAATATTGAAGAAACGAACATTCAAAGAAATGAAGGACATTGATCGACCTTTACTAATTAAGACCTTTTAACATGTTGATGCAAATGTAGCGGTGGCCAAGTTGCGAAAAATGGGTCTTTTTAGGAAATCCTTAATTGGTTTTCCACTTAATTTCGTGAGTGGCAATGTAGGGTCATTTTTCAAGTACCTCTTCCAGCGCAACCCGTAATCGATCGCCCACTTCTGTAAAGATCTGTTTCAAGTCTCTTACAGTTATTCCCTTATATTTGCGGTTTCTCCCATTAACTATGTACAAATGATATTATTTACTAGCGGACAACTTGCAGATATATTCAAAATTTCGTTCTGACTTTTCTCTTTTGCAGCTAGGAATAGCTAAGGACCTTTTTTCCGCGAATGGAGCAAGGATGATTATCTAAAAGATTAAACCATTTAAATCGTTCTCTGATTACAAATCCGATATTGTTAATAACTCCATATTTTATTACATTCCTAGGCTTACCTATTTCTTATAGGTAGGCTTAATATCTGTAAATCCATCTATAAATATCTAGGTAGGCTTACTATCTAAGCCTTTATAGGCTTACCTATTTTTATAGATTATTTTGAATATTCCCAAGGTCCACAAGATTAAATTTATTTGGTTTAACCCACTTATGAGAAAGAAAGCATAATCATCATGTTATACACGGAGATGCTTAATTATTTACAGAGAAGTGAACCTTCTGGAGAACTCATCTGGATTGTGAATTATTCTTCTGCAATTAGATTCTGGCGATATGTAATTATCTCTAATTAGTTTTCTCTCTGATTTCTTAGTCCCCAAGTGCATCCCGGAGATGCATATTTTGTTGAAAAAAAGGTGGTAATTCTACGTGAAACAGAAAGTTAGCTTTTTTAAGGATCACAAGTAGAAAATTGTTCCTTTCTCTTTCTGTCGAGTATCTCTCAGAAATGGAGTTATGAGATCTTATTTTCCGTAATTGTTGGAACTGAAACCGCAATCTCATTTCATATGTAGAATTTCTGAGGTAATAAGGGTTTCTACATTCCTTGTCACAAAAGTGAGATATCTTGCATACCTTTAATTCGCAAACTCTGGAATTCCCTTTCGTTTGTAACTGAATCATCATCCTCTGGTTTCTCTTTTATCAAAATATAGCTTCAAAATATCTAAATTCCACAAACTCGAAAACAACCTTATTAACTACGACCCAATTCTATTTAATATGGCGTCTCTATAATACGTTTCTATTTCACTTATTACTACAATGTTTTTAGAGCCACAGAAATTATGACCCAACTGTATTTGATTCCCATATTTTATAACTTTATTGTTTTGATATTCATGGTAGGTAGCCTATCAAAAAGTTCTTTGTTGATAGGCTTACAGCAAGAAATTTCTTTTTATGGTTTACTTCTCACAGGGGCATATTGTCTAGTTTTAGTTTTAGATAATATACCTTCACTAAATGATCTTCAGTCTTAGAGAGCAGTTACCCTTTAAAAATTTCCTCTGAGGATCTATGTCTGATAATCGTATTTCACTAAGTATTCTGCATACGAGAGCGTGTATGGTGGACGAGAATATGTTATAGGAAGCGTATTTTTAATTTAAATCTTGATGATAAACACTCCTTGTTTATCTCATCTAAAAATTTACATTAATATGAATGGCATAAAAATATGTAATCCCTATAAATACGAAGGATGTACTGAGTTATATTTCGGATTTAGTGTGAAACTAAAAGTTACGCAATTATTGAAGGCAGTCTATTATCCAGGAAGATTTTTCAATCGACATGCTGTTTACTCCCACGTTTACATGGAACATCACAGAATATGTTACACAGATCACAGAATTGAATCTTTACGTATAATATGCCGGATTCTTTGTTCAGACCTAATTTTTACCTACAGCATGGACATGGTAAAATCAATATCGAACGAGCTCCCGGATAGCCATGTGGATAACGTAGTCTACTTCCTAGAATGAAGTCCTGGGTTCGATCCCCTTATGAGCGAAATGATCTCAGCTGACAAAGCACTTTTAACAATAGTGTTATGACCACGATATCGACCCTCCACTAATTAACTTATGCTACTTATTTGAGATTTGCTAATAGAGAATCTCGATAAAATTGTCTCAATTTTTTTGTTATTCTGATATAACTAAGGTAAAATTATTCTAAAAAAAGAAATAGTAGTTTCACTGAAAGATGCAAACATTGATGAATGAGACATGATATATATTAAAGGTTTGCCTTAAATTTCTGTATTTGCCTTGGAGAGGATGCATTTTTTCTTCGCTGCATCAACAATAGACAAAATCGCCGCGAGATATGGGCAAGTCGGTAGGTTGCCCGGGGCACAAAGGTTTGTGGGGCGCATCACATTAGTCAAGCCAAAAATACGGATTTTGTTAAAAATTTTCACGATCAATATTTCTTGAGTTAAATTGTTGAATTTATTTTGAATAGAAAATTTAATGAATCAATAAATCGCAAGAGATATTAAGTGTCGATTATTAAAGTAAATTTGCCTGCGATAAAAATGCCGTTATCTTAATTTAAACATTGTAGCGATAGTAGTTTGATGAATATTAATGATATTCTCGTATCAAATTTTATATATAATTTCTAAACATACGTTTTCGGTGACAGGCGCTATTCTTCCTTCACTCCATCAAAACATATTAATGAAGCACAATTCATGAAGATAAAATTTCCCGAACAACTAAAAATGCACCTTTTAGTCAAAATATCGAGTATAAATCTGAATTCCGAACTAATTTTCAGAATTCCAGATAAAAACCGACATTTATTTAATAAAGAGATCTTTAAAAAACAAAATTTCCTCCAATATATATAAAGATTTCTTATTTTATATAGAACATCAGTTTCTCTTTCGCGAAGAGATTTCGAAGGGAGGCATACGTCCACTGTCACATTACCAGAAAGTTTAATGCGCAATATTTTGGGACAGAAACGGAATTTTTCACCTTCTTTCCCGGAACGAAGCAGACGCATACAAGAGGGTCAAACTTTCGATCGTTCGATAAATCATCGCGTCGATAAATCTCGTCCTCTGTGGGCCGCCTACACCCCGCCGTCCTCATCACTGTCTCCTCTCACCTTGCCTCCATACTTTAGCAGATTAGTGTCTAGTGGCGGTCCGCGTTTGTCGGTGAAGCGGTGCGATCAAACTGGACGGCGAGTAAATTGAGGCAGGTAAAGCCGTCAAGAAGAAGCTTATCTCAAGACGATTTCTTCCTCCCAAGTGCGCCCTCTCCCGTCGGCAGTTAATCCGTCGCAGAGGCTCACGGGAGAAGAAGGGTTAGCCTTCGCGAGTGACCCTTCACTCTTAAAAAAGTTAAAGCTTCGCTCATAGCTAGACGTCCGATTATGCCGCTTCCTTTTGTGACCGCCTTTTGCTTCAAACCGTACCGAAGGGGCGTTTTTCCCACGCGTGCGATCGGTTTCCGCATTCGGATGCCGCCAAGTTGCGCGCCACCGGTCTACAAATTGGTGACAATTCGTCCATCATTATCTATTATAATATCCATAATAAATAAATAATTATTATATTATAATATTAATTATATATTATATTTATATATAACATTATAATGACATAATAAATAAAATAAAAATAGATAATTATAATTGGCATAATAGATATACGCCTTATATAATGATAAATTTATGTATTTTTCCGATATCTGTAACTTATCATGAGTATAAGGAAAAGTATGTTTGAGCGTGGAGTTGTGATCCATAAAACGGAGAAAAAAATATCAGAAGCGAAAAATAGCAATATGGCTGGGACTTGAACCCAGGTCTCCCACTTGACGGGAAGGCATTCCAAGTACTAAACCACTTTCACTACTTCCACATGTCTGAAAATGACGTGCTAGATGTTAGTTAAAGCTGCCGCCCGGCAAGTGGAAGCTCTGGGATCGAGTCCTGGTCAGACTTTTTCTTTTGCGTTTTTCTATTGAAATCATCCTAGGCGCACGCCTTCGCATGCAAAGATATCTCTATCCCTTTAAAAACGCAAGTAAAGTTTACATTTCCTTTCATATGCAAGCCAATCTTCTTTCGAGGAACGAGAAACTATCTAAGTTCACCAAACGCAATATTTATTTCAAACGACCATGGAGTTATAGGGTCATCATCATCACCTGATGATGGCTCTAATGAATGAATGATGATGAATGGAAACTATGGACGTTTCAAATAAATATTGTGATTGGAATAATTTCGCCTGTCCCTTGTTACTTCATGGAATCCTTACACGAAATCACTGCGGAACTACTGAATACTATCGTTTCCTCTTTGGTTAAATTTAATCAGAAATTATGGTTTTAAGGATTTAGGAGAGGTATCTGAATCTTTAATTTAGGATTAGATTAGAAGAGAAATGGCTCACAAATTTTTCAGGATAAGCGTCCACTTCTCTTTTATTTGATTAATAAAAGAGTATTTTCCCAAGTTAGACTTTGGAGGAAGAAGCTCAATTTTAATAAAATACTGATGGTTCTTTCTGCCGTAGTAAGATCGGTTTTTTAACCCATTGCTGATAATTATCCTTTACTGCTTTCCATAGCACGCGCTATGCTGACTTCCTAACACAAACAAATTACTTCTCTTTCCTAAAATACGCCAAGGCTACCTTTTTTATCATTCAAGTTACGCTCACAGTTCTTTTGAAATCTCCTTGAACAGATCACGCATCACTTCTCTGAACCAGCTCATTTCTTTTGCCTGCCCTACTGGCTGCGGATCCCATACATTTGTATTCTAAATAGGTCTGGCCAATGATCTGTAAGCTATCCTCTGGAGCTCCAGCTAACTTCTCCTGATATGCTCACGATGGAATGCAGCGCTTTATCAGTTTTAGTCTCCTACATTGCTAATATACATTCCCATTGAAGGCCTCTCCTGAAGATTACTTCATAGATATTTGCAGTCGTAATCTTAAAACAAAATATAATTATTTTAATCTTCTTCTCAGCCTAAAATATTTCTATTTTTTTAGAACCGAATTAATTAGTTTTTCCTGCATTGACAAACACTTTATTACAGTCAGCTTTATGAGCGATATCATCTAATCTGTTTGCAAAAGACGGCGGTTATTTAAACAATAAGTTTATTTTTAAATTAATCATAAATTTAATGTACATATAAAATGATCATCAGGTAATTTGGCCGTGGGTTTGACATTTACGCGATGAATTACGAATCGCGAGATGCTACGTAGAAAAAAGCTAATTTTCAATTCTCTTGAGCTTACTAAAATGTATCTAAATCCGTTTTTACGTCACCCTTCACCTTTTTCCGAGAAAGTGAAAAGAGAAATATGTATGAGTAGAGAGGAAAATGTTCTTCCGAAAGTACATATGTCTACATAGGCGTGGGGACGATCATCTCAAACCCTTTTCAGAATCAGCCAGGTTGAGCTGGCAGTTTAAATCCCTCCAAATCCGAAAAGATTGTACTCGTAAAATGCGGAGAAGCTTATCTTGTTCAGAAACAGATTTTCAGATAGGTAATGAATCAATCATCCTGCGAGCAAATTTTTTACGGACCAAGTAGGGAAACAGCATAAGTTCCGTATTTAACTACCTATCGATTCACTTAAAAATGCTAACTTGCTATTTTCCTACATTAGCGAATGTTTCATGTTAGGCTTTTGCTAATCTTTTCTCCTAATAAAGTAGAAATGCTATCCATTTTGATAAATTAACAAATATTTCAGGTGAGGCTTTTCCAAAATTTTCCTCCTTGTTTCGTGATATAAAATACCTCAATAAGACGGGTTTATTGATGGGTTTCACCCCGATTTATTCTCCGACATCAATAACGCCCGTGTAAAATTTTAATCCTAAAATATGCGGAAATTATTCCACAAATTTTGCTATTTATTGCTATTCCGATAGAAGCTTCGGTAATTTAAACCACCAATCACTTTCCACCTTGGAAGCTATTTTGCCGAGGTCTCACTATTAGGGGAAAGTTTGAGGTATTATTCTACCTATCTTTTGGTCGAAAATGGACCTGTGCTAGTATGGAGGAATGTTTGCGATCACATCTCCATTGAAATTGTTTTAAATGTAGCCTTAAGTATATATATCAAAGTGAAATTACATGAGGATTGATATCTGGGTAGCTTTCCGTGCAAGAAACTATTCTTTTGAAAATTTAAAATAAAAATATAAATAATGCTTAAGCGAAAATACTATCTGCTACAGGATAGGAATCGTCTGAAAAAAGGAGATTAAGTTTTATTTTCAACATACACAATGAAATCATTGATAATTTGACCTTGAAAGACATTGCTGGTCTTAAGAGTCTACTCTGTGGCATAGACGACCAGATTATGCCCTAAAAATTAAAAAGGTAACAGCAGCTACATTAATTCATTTTTCCGTGGAAGATAAGCGAAAGTAAAATATTGCATAGTAAGGCTGTAAGTGCATGCACCCTCTGCTACTTGTCAAAAAGCAGCTCTCAATGTAAATGTAAATTTAGGTATAAATTCTCGTAACTTATTTTACACAGTTGAGTTCATTCGCAGTGAATTTTTTTTGGGAGAGTCCCTTCGTAGTCTCAGGAAGTTATGGCAGTGTCGCAACTCAAATCAGGTTTAGGAACTAATATCATACATCTGAGGCGCATAAAAAAATATTTCCTCTACTCCAGCTAGATCAGACCGGATTCGGTAGGGGTCTCTTGAGAATGGAACACACGTCTTGCGTTGGCCATCTCAAAAGGAAACAATCGTCCGCAAAATCCACCTTCCATCCCATTTGTTGGGCTACTGAACCCTTCGCTCGGGACAGTAAACAGAAGGGGACCTCGTTTTCCTTCCATCCAAAGCGTTCGATAATAGTTCATCGCCTTAGGAGTTCTCCTTTGCAGCAACTACATTACGTCAAGAAGGCATATACAGACCCGAGTGTTCTCAAAGGAATGTTGCCCCAGCTGCTCCTATATTTAAACTTATTGCCTACCGCTGTTTTTGCTAACATATCTAGATAAATATCATATTTTTGTTTGTTTTATAAAAATAGGGATTCATAAAAAATATCTTACATTTACTTTCGTCTATAAGATACTTTTGGTGGAGTCTATAACAATTTAATTACGCTTGAAAAAGAACAGTTTCTTTGTAGGCGAATTTTTCATTCCTGCTGTCATATATCCTGCTCTTTATTTACCGAATGTTATTCATTAGATACAGGGTAGAGAATAATTTTTCTTTCATTCACTTTTGTCTCAGTATTTTTCATGGTTGCGAGGTCATATTATCAGGGCTACGGAGGTATAAGGGACTGTGAATAATGTCATTCATCATAGTTGTCCGTATTGAATGCTATGAAAAGTGCAATTTCTAAGATCATTGCGCTGCGCTCACGTGTACGTTTTCCACTCATAGTATTTTGATACAGTAAAGTGTAGGAAAGTTACCTCATTCCTCACAATACTAGTACTTCCTTTTCTTAGAAAACACTTCGAGAGATTCTCAACATGTTGCAGTATGCACTAAAATAGGTTTGCCTTGCTGAAAAGTTCTCTACGCAGTAAAATATACGGGCTCGTTATCTGTATATTTTGTTTTCAAAGAACTATATATTATGCTGTATGTTATACTACATATTATAAAATATGTTATGCTACATATTATATTACACTTCGCCCTTTATCTCTCCGAAGACCGCAGAGTTTTCATTGACCTGGAAATCAGGCCTCGAAAATTTCTTTCTTCTTCTTTTATGATTTTCATAATTATTTCGACTATTGTATCCTTTTCTGCCGATTGTTTAAAATTTGATAGTTTTCAGCGTTGATTACTTTGTGTATATATTTTGGAGGCATTGAAAAATTAAACAGGAAAGCGGTTTAGCGAGAGATTAATATTTAACCAGATAATGTTTCACTGGAAGGATTTCATCAACTAGCTTCAATATACAAAGACCACGAAATCTAGAAACACAATAAGAAAGAGAAATATACAATTCTTCTAAACCAACTTTATGTGTTAAATTTTTTAATTCCCAATTTACTTCCTCCAACGCTATATGGCATCGCGAGCCTTAAAGATGATTTCTTCAGGTGAAACCTGTCGCACCGAACCTTTCAAGGGTATTTTTTAAAGACTTTCCTCTTTTATTTAAGTAGAGTTTCACAGAGTGACGACTTTTTCCTATGGGATGAGATTTGATCGGCTCAAATATAATAGTGAGCATATTAGGGTATTCATCGTTTTTATCAAAGAAAGGGGCTTAGATAATTTATTCATACGATAAGTAATCAGCAATACCTGAACTTCTTTGATTCTAGTGAATTGAAATTCGCTCCGTTATCAACTATGATGTTCGCATTAATTATCCGATCATTCTGATCCCTTCGGTAGATGAGCAACGTTTACCTGCACGTCGATCTCTTTAATGTATTTCTACAGAATGGAATCTTAGATGTCGTCAAAATGAATTTCAAGCTCCATCGATCGGGGGAGACAGTCGAGTAAACACCCCAGGGCGAGCTTGTGGTTTACCGCACGCGTTGAGTTATGAAGAGTTACAAAATCAATACGTCCTATTCTCAATTGAAAATAAATACTTTATTTGCACGAATTGTTTAGGGCAGGGATAATTGGATTAGGTTCTTCCCAACTACTGTCGAGGCAATTATAGGAGTAACGAAAAGTCGACATTAGAAGATACAACAACATTTTTGCCTTTATTGGGCCGTATTATTCTTTATAAATACTTGGCGAGAATCAAATAGGTATAAATTTATGTGGTTCGATTTATCGTTGAATCTTGATAATTATTAAAAAAAATGACGAGTCTGTGTTATTGCAATGATACCTAACGTAGTTTTATTTTAAGAACACGTTTGAATCAGGATCGAAATTTTCTATCAGTTATTTATGTATGTACTTTCTTTCAACTAACTCAAGAAAGAACACCAGATACGAGAACTGATTCGTTTGTTCCATCTTATCTTTCTCTTCATTCGCCAATTTTCTTTTTCCTTCCCTAAGTAATTTAACTCCTCCTCAGCTTTCTAATGTTGATTTTTAATGAAAAATATTTGATTTAACATTCTGATTCGGTATAATTTTATGGAAAGAATAGGCTACTGGGTCGCACGAAATTGAAAAAAATCTCAAACAAAAGTCTGAATTGGCTCCAGGAATTGATCCTTTCAAATTTAAACCCTAGTGGAAGATTTATAAAATCAAAATATAGTAATGATCTCGATTGATATCATCAACAGTTGATAAAAAACAATCGAATTAGCTCAGGAAATTCCATTGGATTTATCATGTGTCGTGTTCGTATCCTGATTGCGTTCATCCGGAATATCCCAACCACAAATCTGTTTTATGATCATACCTTTTTCAAGGAAGCGCTCGATGGCTACTCAAAGCGTTGAAGCATCACGATGATCAACGTATGATGAAGATGCCTTGAAGGCAGAGATACTCCTGCAGAATCCAATGCTCGATGCTGAAGTTAAAGAAAAAGGGTGAACGGCTATGTGTGCGTTTTCTTTATGAACGTAGCAGACAAGGAAATATTGATTTCATTGGAGACATTAATCCTTTCGTTTTTGCAGTATTTGAAATTCGTTGAAATTTTAACTATAGTCCTCCAAAGAGTAGTCGCATCAGGGCAGTGAGCGTCCTTTGAAATCAGGAGAGAAAATAATTTTATGAAAAGGCACCCTGATTGCAAATGAATGACACATGGTGAGGATCTTCGCGATGCTTCAACGCTTAGAGAAGTCATCAAGCGCTTCGTTTAAATAAGGCATGAGCGTATAAACAGACTAATGGAGGGGATATTCTGAATTAATGGAATTAGGATCCTGGATACGGTTAAACATTCCACTCATGTGTCACCGGCTAATTTCTAATGAAAACATGGAATACCTTAATTTTCATCGTTGAACGTCGATCAAAGAAATGCTGGTACTTCACTTCGGACGAGTGATATGAAGAGAATAACAAATTGTTGTCCGTTTGAATAAATTATTAATTTTTAAATCGTAAGTAAATGGTCAGTTGGTCTGGGTCCCCTCCTGCAGCTAGGGTCTGTCACTAATGAGGTATAAAACCGAGACAGGGTCAGGATTATGACGGTCGCAAGGACCCACCTTCCTACCTTCCTGATTACCTGAAAATACCTCAGACCACTTCCATAAATTTCCATGTAAAATAGCTAATTATTAGTTTAAATTTGGTACCCTCTTTAATAGTAGAGCTACGTATTCGCTATATAAATTTTAAACAATTCACCAATTATCCTCCGATTTAAAGACAGTCCTCTATGGGGTAGCGCGTTCGACTTCGGTGAAAGCGGTCCCGGGTTTGATTCCCGGTGGGAGCTCATATGTGCGAAATGAACTCAGCTACCGAAGAACCTTCAACAATACAATCAGCATTTTTCATCTCTTTCGATGACTTTCAGCGTGATAATTTTCCTCCTCGTATCTTTCTGTCAGTTTCTCCTTTAATGAATTCACGTATTCAACAGCCTCAAGGTCCGTACGTCACGAGAAACTTGTTGTCTTCCATATATTACATTGACGTTCTTCCATCTTTTACTTTATAAGCCTAGTTATTCTATTTCCTTCCATATGGCACATAATACATGTACATAAGAATTTCCCGGCCTAACAAAATAGTTACCAAACCTTCAGCATAATACCAGAAATAAACATCTATTATATTATCCTGTACATAAGTTTAAATCATACGAACATTGCCCCACTTATATGGAGGTAAAAATATATAACAATCTACCGGCTGAACTAAGGGAAAAATCACATGTAAATCTCAAAAAATTTTTGGTAGAATTAAAAGAAGTGTTGATTGAAAAATGTTTCTATTCAATTGATGAATTTAAAAAGTAAAATTGTAGAATGTAATAATAAATCGTATGTAATATCTCTATGTAAATATTCATAATCTTGTGATCTGACGAGACATCTATTCATTATCATTGTGTGTATCAGTGTATGTATCGGTGCATAATTTGAAAGTATTATGTCAACAAACTACTATGACTATGACTATGACATCGCACCGAAAAGAGAGAGGGCAATTTCGAAACGAATTGAAACATTTATACGATTTGCGACAAATTTTTTTTTTCACTAACGTAGTCCGTCTTCGTGCACCATACTTTCATAACCGTACTCGTACTCGCATCTTCCTTCTCTTGGCTTTTCTCCTCTTCCTCATCGACACAAATCCTACGATTTAAAATATCTTCGTGCAATTTTTAATGGCCACTGCAGATCCAACGACATTCTCCTTGCATCTTTCTCTCTGAGTTCATTCCCTCCCCAATCGTAATTCAACCTATTTCACATACCTCGTTTCCGCCATTTCTCCTCTCAAAGATCCATGTTCTACCGCATTCCTAAACTTCTCAATTATTTTTTTGCGCTATAATCCTCTGCTAGATCTTTTTCCTCAATCAAATCACTCGTATCTGCCACTGAACCTCTTTGTCGTTAATTTATTTAGAATTCTCGTTAATTTTTGTTTTTTCCTTCTTCTTATTTTCTTTTCTAGTTTTATTCGGCTGATTCCATAATGAGCATAAAATAAGGGGAATAGATGCTAGAACACGTCTTTTTATTTTTGACTCATTTTTTTCCGCGAACGATAGGCGATGATAACAAACTAAAATAGTTGATCAATGGTTCAGTGTTTACACCCTGGCTACACGACAAAAGGCGGCTTGCAGAGTATTTATGTACGTTTATATGTTGATGTTAATTTTATGTTTTAATATGTGCTATCATTCATTGCAATTTGCTACTGATCGCTGATTTTTAATCTAAATAATATATAAATGAATAAATCGATAAATATATTGGTCACGAAACTTCTACCACTATAGCAATTCAGTTTCTTATTTATTCCTTTTTATCTCCAGCAACTCATCAGGCAATGTTATCAATAGTATAAATAAAAGAAATGAAACGCTTGCAGAAAGTAGCAAGCTAGAAAATAAGACTCTGGACTTACCGGTCCTAGGTGCATTCGTACATTTCTCTGTTCCTGCGATGTTAATGGTTCTTCGATACCATTTCAACGACAGCTTACGAGCAACCAATAAATTGCAAAATAAATTACTAAATCATCGCGTAAATACGTGGATCGCGTACAGTTTTTGTTAAATATATCGAATGTATATTCAAAAAACAAGGTAGCAATGTAGCTCAAAGAGCCACACAACAAACACAAATAAATAATTATCGTTGGAGTTCCAGCTTTACAACACCGCTCTCATAAAATGGACAACGGCGGTGTTTCTTTAAAGATTTTTTATGTACTTCTCCCATCGTTTCCCCTCGGAAAACCCTCCGGACGATTTTCATTCCTTCAGTTCTTTCCAAAACGAAGCTAATGCATTTCTTCTCAAGGGTATTATCCACGCTCTCGGCACCACCTGCACGAAAATATAGCGGCGGAATGCGCGAAAAATAAGTCCCACGCTTTAAGAATCGCCGTGAGGAGTCGTTAAGCGACGTTTAGCACCTTTTTACTCCACAGTTAAGTCCAAGTCACAGGTGCTTCCATTCCTAAGTCCAGTCCTCCTTTGAAGCACGTTCTGGGTGTAACGGGCATCGGACATTAATGACGCCGTGGGACCACGGAAACGACTTATTTTACGATCCGTCACATCCCCTTTTATAAACGTGTGCTGAGCACCTTAGGGACATTCAAACGAATGGCTCTTCTAGAAGGTGATAGTTGGCTCCATGAGTGCGAACCTTGGGGAAATGTTTTGCTACGGCCGAAGAGTAGTGACGATGGGCGGAATGAGTCTGGATTGTGTTCGGTGATTCACACCACTAGTCCGCACTTCCCATTTGTTTTACATCGGAGGAAATTTGGCGCGGAGATTTTCGCGGCCGTGAAACCCTTTTTTCTTTCGTCTCGAGGAAACGACTCGAAGGGGCTTTTCCCTCTTCTTTTCTCCCTCCATGCAATTGCGAATCTTTATGCTGATGGAGAAATTTCTCAGGATATATTATGCGCGTTCTTTGCTCAGGACGTGGACTCCTTCGGGAATGACGTGAAAGGAGACGGCATAAACGAGGTTTTCTATAGATTAGGTTGTATGAGTAAAAAGGTCCATATATTTCTTTAACAAGCATTCGGTCCGTAAAAAATCTGAAAGGTACCTTTACGGTGCCTCTGATTTTGAAATAACTCGGAAATCACTCGTATCCAATCCCTTATTCGGATTTGAGCGATACCTTTCATGGTTTACGTCTAATAATGATAGGGCCATCAATTTGACGCTAGAATTGGAGAAATTGTCTCTTTAGCGGACCGGAATCTTGTTTCCGTTCACATAAACATGGTTAAATGTTGAGTGAGTTAACTATCTTCTTAATAGCATCGTTTATTAAAAGTTGTCACCTTCAAGGTAAGCTGCTAAGTATTGGACGTAAATATCTGAATCGAAGTGAGCTGGTAAATGATTATATTAAATTTAGTATTCAAAACTGAGAAATATTTATGCAAAATTTAGCAACATTGACTGCGCATGTCAATTTAAATATTCCTTGGTCTGTGAAAGTAGATTATTTGAATGTCCGACTAGGAAGATCTCACTAAGCGAACGCGTATGTGACACGTTTGCAGGTGAAGAAGAATATCGTTTATTACCTCAAATATATTTGAAAGCTTTTCAAAAATCAGTTGAAATGGAACGATGTTACATTGCTCACTTTTAACTGTGTTCATCCCAGTACATGGAATCTGAGATACTTTTAGTGAGTCGCAGATTAGGTCAGGAATTTGTTGCAGCACCCGCATAGCAGTGCTTTCCAATTTGGCGAAAGCGGTCCCGGGTTCGACTCCCGGTGGGAGATCGCGTGCAAAATGACCTCCGCTGTCGAAGCACTTTAAACAATACTAATATTATTCTAGATTTTGTTGCGCTTGAAATATTGAAACATTCTGGCGGCATGTCCCCTGATAAAAAATGAGGAACTCTGTAAGATAAGATGAATGAATGCTGTATATTTACATACCTCCCAAGATTTTGTCAATGCTGTGGTCCTTGTTTTTGCCATCTGAGCCACCTCCGCCCCCTCGAAGTAGGCGACTGATGGAGGAAACACTCGGGACATTATTCCGGTCACAAACTCCATCCTGGGAAATGAAAATCAATTGTGAATCATTACATAAATCGCCAGGTAGAATATGTTTCTGTTAGGGCTGATTTTATCGCTTTACATGAAAGCTTCATTTAGCTTAGAGAGAGAAAACAGTATTCTTATCAGTGAAGTTACGATGGCACTAATTCATACCATACGTCTAATTCTTTATCGCTTTTTTATATTTATTATTACGAAAGTTGAGTTGGTTAAAAAGTGGTTTTACAGGGTGTCAGTAAAATTCATCTACATTTACATTTACATATGTACCCTGCAAGCCACCTTTCGGCGTGTGGCAGGGGGTGTAAGCACCATGACTCTATTTTCCTAGTTGATTATTTTCCCGTATTGTTCTCGGAAAAAAATGATTTCTTAATCGACTGGTTCTAGCATCTATTTCTCTGATCATTCTAAGCTCTCGGTAGCAAAACAGCCAATATAACAAGGAGGTCGCATAATATCGGCTAAATCGTCTATGAACGTAATCTGTCTGAATTTATCTAGTAATTTAAATCTCTGATTGAGCCATCTTTCTTCTAAAGATTCCCATCCTGCCTACTGAAGCAACATTCAGACTATATAAAGTGATCGCTAGCTCGTCGGTTTTGGAAAGCATATTTAAAATCCCCAAAATTTAGATATAAACCGCATCCACCGCTTTGAGATGTTAATTTCGATAATTAACTTTTCTACTCAGCGGTTGCATTTATTCAGAAGGTGTAGAAACATCGCTCATGTTTCCTTGAAGTGAAGATTAAGAGTGTATCTAACGAAGCATTCTATACTATTCGTACGGAACTATTGCGAGATCCGATTAAGTCAGTTTAAATCAGCATCTGTTAAACACGCAACGTATTTTATTAAGTAAAGTTTGGATATATCGACTTTCTGTCATTTTTATATCTACATCTGCATATGCACTCCGTAATCTGCCTTTCGGCGAGTGACAAGGGGTGCATGCACCATGACTCAGAATCCCTAATCGATTACTTTCGCGTATCGTTCGCAGAAAAAATGAATTCTTGAAGAGACTAGTCCTAGCTGTTTTTAAATCGTCTCGGTTGGTTAACATTTCACTGATATTAAAGTCATCCTCTCTGCCCTTTCTTAATCTTTTAATAAGAAGTGAATACAGATTTTTACTTTTCCACAAAAATGTTTTTATTCAAGTACTACCGGTTTCGGTGTACTACCATCTTCAGGTTCGAACAAACTAAAAAACTAACTAAAAAACAAACAGTTTGTTTGAACCTGAAGATGGTAGTACACCGAAACCGGTAGTACTTGAATAAAAACATTTTTGTGGAAAAGTAAAAATCTGTAGTCAGTTATGTTTTTCCACCACATCTCGGTTATAGATATACTTTATATAGCTTAGATTATACTTTTAATAAGAAGTTAGACTTAAATGTTGGTATGAAAATACGAAAGGGAGATTTATATTTTCCATGTAATTGTATATTCCTTATTCCGAATGCTAGTTATGATAGAAAGAAAGGCTGATTGATGCAGTCCATCGTTTAATTTTCGGTCGATCTGCAGAATTAGTACCTGATACTTGAAGTGATTTTCCAAAATGAATGTAGCTTACCTCAGCTTACCGTCGTGACGATGCACATGGGTTTGAAGCAGTTTGACTCACTCAGAGAGAGGCGATATTCCTACATTTTACGATTGGGGAAATAATGGTTTTCCCTCTCTAGTCCCTCCGTGAAGTATGCATAATCTTGAGTTTCCCACATCTCGCTAACTTTATGGGTGCTATAATTCTCTTATATTAACTTCATTTTCTTCTTATTTTAACTACTCTCTCCTGTGTATTGCCCAGTTAATTTTGTATAGGTCCTCTTATTTTATGCATTCAATTACCCCCTCTCAGTATCTGAGCCACCCATTTTCTTTTTCTCTTTTCATCCCTTCAATGAAAACCTTGTTTTCTCTAGTTCTTCCATTTTTTTCTATCCTCTAAACTCACTCAGCCCAGTCTATTCTTAATCAAAATAACATCTCAGATGATTAGTGTTAATTCAACGTTCTCTATTTTTAGGATTCTAATGTCACATTCGTATGGGAAGATATCTCAGCGTTTACTTTTTACTAATCCATTTCTCGTGTCTTTCTCAGAAACCCTCATAGATTCCTTTTCATCAAGAATGTTTCTGTAAATGCCGCTGTTCTTCCATCAAACTTCATAGAACCATCTTAAGGAAGTACCAGAATTGACTCGCTTGTTCCATTATTTTTCCTTTTCTTGCCTAATTAGCTTTGCTGCTCTAAGTAATTTAATTCTACCTCAGATTCGTGATGTTGTTTTTATCGGATATTTTTCACTTTCTTTCCAAGCACTGGGTGGCAATAGCAAACCCCATACATAGTCTTACGATACAGATTTGTCATACGCGTATATTACTGAATGAACCACTACCAGCATCCTCCTTTTATCAACCACTTCAGCCACCAATGCAAAGATCGTTAATTTTAGAAAATCCATAGACTTCTTTGTCCCCAAGATTTAACATCTGTTGCAGCTACCGGAAGTCTACATATGATATCCGAATTCTCAATATTTTTAAACCTTCAGGAATCGGAGACGGGATATCTTACCTCCCGAGATTTCTCGGCAATTTCCGAAATAGTCTTTTTAATTAATCTTCGATGATATTATTAAATAAAAATTCACGGAAGAAGTAATATCGTGGAAGTTTGGGCTTAAGACCTAATCAGAATCTGTGTTGAACTTATCACCACTGCTAAAAGCCACTGATGCTTCTTTTTTGTCTCTTAAACATAACATTTTTCATAGTTACAGCGCATGGTTGTACCAAAACTGTTGCATAGTCGGTGATAGTTTACCGAATTATACCTTAACAACTGCACCATCATTTGCAATTGTGACTATAGTTTTAAAGTTTTAAGTGAAATTTTCTATCATTTCCTGAAGGAAAGATTGTTAACTTTCCGCAGGACTGCTTTCTCTCCATAGCCAAATGTGCTCGAATTACAAGAGCTGAAACTAGTTAGAAATGCTTTATCTGATTCTGGTGTCGCGCGTGCCTTTGACTAGCGTGTAACACAATTTCATCTCAGATAGTGATTAATAGGAAAAATTGAAATATACTTTTTGTGCGTTTACTGCTCATTATGGTTATTATGGAATGAGAAGAATCGATTTTCCTCAGTAAAATTTTCTCGAACGAATTTTTGGGAGCGAAAAATCGGAAATAATTCCTGAGAATCCTAGTCTTAGATACTTCCATTCCTTGTTCTGTTTCTTCCCACTCTTTTCTTATCATATCTTCGACGTACATGAAACTTTAATAAGTAGCCCACCAAGGAGTGCCATCGATAAATGGGGTTGTTACTTTGCGAAATTAAGGGAGAAATCACTGCATATAGGGAGTGCAAAACTGTTCTGTTCTGTTTTGCACCTTACCGTAGCTTTTTATTTTGTGCCCATTTTCGTTAGTTGTCATCATCGAACAAATACGCAAATGGAAGGAGTTGTTAAACAAGGAAAGAAGTTAGTATTCGTATTTAAGGAGATGAGTACTCATCGAAACCGGTTGCATAATAAAAATCTGTGGTTAGGTGTTGAGACCGCTGATTTAATTTTCCCGATGACGTCCCTCGAAGAAGTCGAGACCCTAATCTTCGGATTATATCGCCGCGTAAAATTGTTTATTCATTACGACATGTTTCAATTTTTTGAATAAATTCTCCTTGAGTTGAGACTTGTCGCCAAAAAATTCTATAAAGCGAGTTTGTATGTAGATGTATCTACGGTAATCAGGCCAGAAGCCAATTTGAACCTCATTACTCCACCATTGCCTATACCTATACTTCATTAGGAGAGGGGATCCGGTGATAGAAAAGGCAGTTTTCCGTTTGATTTTTCTCATTGAATGCTATATGTTGGAAACATTCATGTAATCCAGGGCGATGACCAGCCTTTTATAGTTAGTGCGTCAATTATTTCATTTGCATTTGACATGCGCTATAAAAATAGTACGATATGCTAAATAGTACGCTATAATGTGCTTTAAACTTTAATGATTGCACTCGTTAGATTTCATCGGTTGCTTACTATCTAAGTATTTGAACCTGAGTGCATACATTTGCACTGTATAGTAAATAGATTTTTTCTGTCTGAATTCAGTATGGCACTATTCAGGCGGATCCCCCATCCCTGACGTAAGCACCATGAGCATATAAATAATTCTTTAGATAGTTTTTACTAAGTAGAGACTTAAATGAATGCCTTACTCAGCATCACTCATACCTCAGTAGCATTCATATTACTGGAGCTTCAAATAATATTTAGACGAAAGTAAAGGAAATTTTTCCTCTCACCTACATGGGTGCTCTGAAAAGTTTCCGACATTTAGCCATTTCACGACATGTTTTCTGAAAATTTCTCAAAATTTTCTGAATATTTCTGAAAAATCTGGGGTCGGAAACTTTTCAGACCACCCTCGTATATGTTATCACAAGACAAATGAAAAGTATTCAATTCCGGGACATATAAAGTATGGAACTTATGGCGAATGTATCCTTGCAGATAAGGCTCCGGTACGTTTTTCAGAAGATGGAAAATCCGCCTTTATCCATGCCATTCCAAGAGGGGAAAATCAATCACACGTGGCATTCGAACGCATTTCAAAGTATCGACGCGATCCATCCGGTCCCTCGCGAGCGTTTTGATTTTATTTCCGCGTCCGAGTCGTAGTAGCTCCCTAACGAGAAAATCAAATATCCCAATTGGTTTATCGACGTGAAAAGACGCCGGCGCGCTCCGTTTCATAAATAAAACGCCGCTCTCGGATGTCCTTCCCGCCGTAAATAAGCGGCCCGAAAAGCGGGTAATATAGTTTTCGGAAGATAAAAGGGGCAGGCGGAGGAGTGTGGGGCGGGAAGGAGTCCATTGTTCCAAGGCGAAACGCTCCTTCGACGTCCCCTCTTATGAATATGTAGGAAGAAGCGGCGAGAGGCGTGATTTGAGGCACGGCGATCGCCCGGGGGGTCAAGCGAACACTGCAATTTGGATCCACGCCGTGTCCCTGGAAAGAATCCCGATCCCACCCCACGAATCTCTCCATTTTGCAGCCGAAAGATGACAGCCTATGCAGTCGTCGAACGGCCGCACGTATTCAGGTGTGGAAAGCGACGGACCGTCTCTCCGTTACCGGGCACAAACCGGATTCGTGCTCCATCCCGCCCACCGCCCCGGGCGATAATCCGCACCCACTCGCCCCCTCCGTGACGTCATAAGCCGCCGAGATTACTCTTATTATTATTTTCCCGGGAATCGTGAGCGGGCCTCTACGACGACTTTCTCGGATTGCCTCGTGCCCGTAAATGGTTCCTTTTTATTCCCGCGAAATCAAAGGACGCGGGGTTGATACCCCTAGAATTTTCGTGATCATTAGCAAAACACATTCATCGCGGTAATGGAAAATTTCCGAAAGAAGGGGTTTTACGTCGACGGCGTCGTACGTCCCGCCCGTGCGGATAATGATCGGGGAAAGACTTCATCCACTCCCTTAAGCGTGGCTTCAAATAGCGGGTGTGGCTCTATTAAACGCGTCGCCTTACCGTAAGACCCTTTGCTCCGCTAATGGGGGAATCTCTCGCCGATTTGATCTCGATAGGTTCGTTTATTCATGATGCATCCGAGGTAATCAAATTCTCGAGCGAAGGGCCTTTTTCGTTCCCCACTTCTGTGAGCGGTGTTGTTTTGGTGAGCGGTAAGGATCCGATTGAGCGGCTTATGCGAGATTCGCAGTGGAAAACATGGGAATTTGTAGCTCGTTTATCACGCGAAAATTACGGCTGGGAATAAGCGCACCATTTTTCGGCTCGCTTAATTAATTCTTTAATGCGTACATAACTCGCTGCTAATGGCCTGGTTTATTTCCCTGAGTTCGGGCTTCTAAAGATCTGGCGGAAAGAGCGGTTTAAGAGGAATAACGAATGAAAAATTGTGATTTGTGCGCGGGGAGATTTTAATTTTAGTGCGGTGCAATCACCGTAAATTAGCCTTAATTTTTAACTAGAGATTCTGGAAAGATGACGGTGCACGCTTAAAATACAAGGGTACAATATATCGCTCAATAAATGTTTACCACTTTTTAACAGTCGAAAGTTTTTAAATACTCTTATATAAGCCGATCCTTTTCGCCCGTTTTATGTGTCGACATCACCTCAATTCTTTTACGCGGATACTATTTTGTAGGTCGGTCAACTTAGAATGGACTTGAAATTCTTCAGAACCATTTCATGTTCCATTTTATTATTGCTGCTTCATGATTGATGTTAGTTAATTTATGCTAATATTGATTATTTTCGCCAAAACTGATCTATGATAATGTGTAAGACGCCATATTATCCATTTTTTATCTTTGGATAATGTTAAAATAAACTATAAGAAATGAAAATAATAAATAAGATAAAACTTCAACGTTGGAGACTGAAAAATATTCGTCAAATATTATAACTACGGAAAAAGTACTAATTATCAGCGAAAAATCAGTATCGCCTTTTTAAACGATTATTTAACGATCAAGCACTGTTCCGAAGATGCCCATTTGTCATTACACAAATGAATAAATACTTTCAATAGATTGAAGAGTGTAATACTTCTGAAGTGATGGAAGATTTTGTCATTGAATGTAATAAACAAGCGTATGGGTTTGTCAGTGTTATTTTTGGGCATATGATCAGAAATGTCTTCCCATACGAAAACCAAATTACTCAAAGGGAACTTACGGTAAACAGTATATAGAATATTGTCGAGATGATAGCTTTGGTCGAGGTGATACCTGGAAATCATAAAATTAACTGCATCAGGAGCGGAGATTGAAATATGTTGAATTTTGAATGATAATTATGATGAAGATAATTAAACCAAAAAGTATGGTTACTCTTGTAATTGAAGTTAAAAAGCTGTTAGAGTTGTGTAGATCTGGGGCTGGCGATTGATGTTTAACGTAAGGAGTGAGTTAGACTTTAAGTATTCAAGAAATTGTAAATAAATTTTAAAATATTCATTACTATAAGAGTGAGAGAGGCATCTTTTGTATTCATATTCAAGTAAGGCAAAGGGAGTGAATAACAAAGTGCAACGTGTGAATTGTGTCATTATACTGATGTGGAACATGGACTACGAGAATATAGACCAGAATTGGGGCATTTCAGGTGATGACATATAAGAGTAAGGAAATGAAGGAAGGGTAGGTTAGAAGAATAATGAAGATGTTGTCAGCTAACTTCGTAATAAATGGTTCAACGATAAGGAGAGTAATCAAGGAAACTCGGCTAACTGTAAGTCTCTGGGAAATTAATGGTTCCGATTGAGGGGACAGTATGAGAAGAGGAAAGAGACCGTAAAGGATAATGACCATGAGGACAGAAAGAAGAGATAAGAGCGGTGTGAAGACGACGGTGCTAAACAGTCAGTAGACTAAAACACTTAAAACTAACTTCCCAATTCCATCGAAATACTGCAAAGAGAAGTTACGGTTGGACGAATATCGCTCTGAGTATTAGAAAGATATTTTACTAATACTAATGATAGAAAGAAAGGTTATAGGTAAACACAGCAGATTCTGACATTCGTTTTGTGGCTTAAAATGTTTACATGCTTCCCAATAAAATCGAAGCTCATACCATGGATAAAATTGATTGTTGATTATTATTTTATAAGCAAATATCTTTCTCCGCTGCAGACTTGAATAGAGATGTTTAACTAATACCTAATCAATTTTCATCTCGGTTGCATTTAAGAGGCGGGTTAATTTTCCAGCTTAAGAAGTGATTGTATATCATGACGTTTAGCTAAATTAAACGTTGTAGCAGTGTTCCCTTAGTTCGATAATATAAATGGGCTCAGACTGAAGTTATGCCAGTTCCAGCAGTAACCAAATATTCGTGCGAGATACTGAGAAGCAAATGTTATATCTGTACAAATACTCTGCTAGTCATCGTTAGTGACTGGTTAGGAGTTCAATTGCAGATATCTAATTTACCATTGCATTGGTATTGTCATAAATCATCCGAGAAAGGAAATAACTGGGAAAAATCTTTCATTTGTCTGTTTTTCCAATATTTTGTTGACACATCGGCCAACGGGTGAAGTAGAAAGGATAGGCTACGTTCTTTATTGCATCTCAGTTGTTATATTTTTCTAAATCAATTAATTAAATTTTATTCAGTTCATTTCATCAGACGTTTCTTAGTCGGCGTCAGCTACATTCGGATATATTTTATCGCAATAATTACTGTCTAAGGTAGATTTTTCTCCGAGATCTCGAATGTTACCCTCACTCTTGCCCTAAATTTTCGAAAATGTATTCAAATGAGATGGCTGGCATAAGCCGCTCTCTAAATTTCACCCACCCTTACCAACAATATATTGCTGAATGTGATCGTGTTATTAGTCCTTTCAACCCAAGTAATGATCTTTGAGTATTGGACAGACGTTTCATTGAAATAAATTTCGGTATTTACCTAACTAAACTGCTCTTACTTGGTTCACTCCAGGGAAAATTTGCTCAGAAACCTAAGCGGAAAATAAGAGAAGCTATTAGAGGAAGTATAGGACGGAACGCTGTTTTGGACAAAAATGTTCGTCAGCCTCCATTCTCCTTTTTTATCTCATCCATCCCGTAAAGTTATGAATTGATGAATTTCTTTATTTGGTACTCATCTGCGCGTTATTCTGAAATTCGCTCTTACCACGTCTTTACTACGTGTAAGTTTTAGGTTTTTAAATGTTTTTAGAAGAGTACACATTCAAATGCCAAAATTGAGGTATGTTCAGTTCTAACAGAGGTGATTCACCCAAGAAGTACACCTTCTTTTCCCAAAGGGAAAAATCCTGGATCCAGCCGATAAAATTATTAAAATCCATTTGTCCATGGACACAAGTGTGCGTTAGCATGCTTCTTCAGAGGGACTGATTTAGCAATAGACATGCAAGACGCAGGATGAGGACCTTGCTATTGTGGGGACCCAAAACAACGTTTTATCTTTTTCAAGATGAATAATCTCTTGGTTGCGCCTCAAAGAGGTCCCTGCGCTTAGGGTTTCTGATTGCTGAAATTCGCTCCTGCTGCTTGTCGAAAGACAATAAACCGTATACTGAAACTTGTGCTACGGGAAACTTAGTGAATACTTAGACCGTTGTCTACTGCTGTTAGATCAGAGGAAGAATGCCTTACCTTGATAAGCCTCTCTCGTATTTCCCAGCTGAATATGCCCGGGTGTTCCCTCTTGTAGTCTTCGATCCGCCGTTCGATTCCAGGAGTGGCCACTCGCGGTTTGCTCCCTCCGATGACTCCGGGACGGATGGATCCCGTCTCTTGGTACCGGTTGAGGATCTTGGACACGCAGCCGTGAGATACCCGCAGTTGGCGGGATATAACGCAAGGGCGGACGCCGGCTGCCGCCAGTTCCACGATTTTTAGTCGGATGTGATTTGGCAGTGGTCGGCCGTTGATGAACACGCCGCCCAGCTGATTGACGCGGCCCTGCCCTGAGAGAAACCGAATTTGTGTTATACTTCTCCTCGCACCTCTTCATCTCAAAACGGAGTTGTTAAGAGTTAGCTGATGAGGCACAAATGACGAACGTTGGTGACGGAAGAGAGATTTTGAGCGAGCAATACTTATTCGATTCTGACATGTATTGAAAACGGAGGGAGAGGAGTACGGTAATGGTTAGCAATATAATTTTTTCATAGGGTAACCGAATTTTGAACGCAAAGTTGACGGTTATATCAAACCATGTATTCGCTATCCATAGCAACAATTCAAATCGGTAAAGGATTTAATATTATTTAATATTTAATATCTTACCAACTTTGAAATTCTAATTCACTATCCAAATGTTACTGGTAGACTGCTTAAAGTTACAATCCTTCTGAAAAAGTAAATACAAACTCAATCCTATTATTATGTAACTCATGCAAACGAAACTTTCTTCCTGAATCATTAAGTAATGGGGTAATTAATGAAACTCTTTTTGGCATACCAAAAGTTAGTATCGTGTATCAGCACATTCCAATAAGTATTATTACTACTTACAACACATGTATACTTATGAATTACGTTCTAAGCTGCGTATTATTCTTACCAAAATCTTAATCTTGGCTCCATTTTAAAATGAATATACTATCTAAATCTCGCTGAATAGGGAGGCTTTAAAAATTCTCAGTATCGGTGAAGCTACTTAAAGGAGATGAATTAAAGGAAGATAAATGTTAACTTTGTCTGAAATTGTAAAATATCAGCTAAAAAGCGTTTATAAGGCTCTCCGGATGTTTATGATGTTGCATTTCCTATAAAAATTTGATAGAAATTTTAAAAGCTAATGAAAAAATGATACTATCAAAATGACAGTCATTATACATACATGATGGACATAATTATATTAATAATTCAGTATTATTCCTTGTTTTTGCTTAGTTTTGATCGCAGTAAAATAATATTCCAATCCAGTATGAATATCATACATACTGCTTTGAAAAATTAAGCTAGGATCTATCCATTTCATTGCCATCTTTCTAAATTACATATAAGTAAGAAATCTATCTTGAGAGATCTTTGCAATTGTTTTATACAATTCTTAGGACTGTCAACGATCTCTGTATGGTTTCAAAAAAGCTATTTCTTGGTAATCATAATAGTATATTGTATTTGCTTATTTACGAATCATTCATATAGTAGGACCAATATTGTATTGGCAATCTATTTCGGCGTATATATTTATAGTTTAAGGCATAAGATTATTGTCTCTTATAGTGATAAAATGTGATTGAATAACGTGATTCAATCTATTCACCACACCAAAAGAATTTTAACAGAGAGAGACATATGTTGAAATTGAGAGATTACATTTGATAAAATTCGAGGAACACGCGTCGAAGTGCTGACAGTAATTCTAAATTTCGATAGTATGAAGACTGTAGTGGAGCTGTTTGAAACCGAAAGTATTTTCGCGATTGGATAGTTAGTATTGTATTCCATTGAAATTCCCAGCATATGCTCTAGAGATTTCAACGCGCTGATCCTTACCCAACTAAGGTATGCCTTTAAATAAAATTATCGTTCTCTACAACTTTAATTAGCTGGTAAAATTTTCTCGGGTGGTAAGTTTAACTGATTATCTACAAATAAACGATTTTTTCAAAAATTATTTTGTTATTTATGCAGCTGAATGTTTGGAAAATTGGGGTATTGAATGTTCCCCAGGTGGACACTTTTGCTATGCTATGTATTATGATGAGTACAATATTATGACTAGAAAGTCAACCTAAGACATTTACCGTAATCCCAACTTAAATTTGAAGCAGGATGATCTCGAGGAAATACGGAAAAAGTATGTTATTCTATTCTGGTCTCAGTCATTTATGGGAAACGTTATGTCATATCCAAGCAAGGAAAAATAACACACCAAGCACCCTAAGACTTTTCATCTTACTACGGAAGATACACTAACAACTATATTTGGCCGAAACAGTGAATAGCCCAGTCACAAAAGATTCTATCTCCTGCAATGAGAGAGAGACTGTTCGAGCTGTAATAGTATATGTTTATACGCATTTGGTGAGGAGTTTACCAGAAACTTCAATCAGCCTAGACAGCTTTGGGCTCTTTTTATCGAGATATTTGTTCATAATCCCCCCTCGCAGTTTCTTTTCGCGGTATTCAGGGTTATAATTCCTCCCATAAAACATATCGCCCAAACTTAATTCTCTAAGTGATAGGTAATTCTCTAATAATTCTATAGTAGAAAATGTAAATAAAATTTAGAAAAATAACTTAGAAATAGGAATTAGTTGAATGAGAGAAATATTATCCAAAGTTGTAATGAAAGTCATGATGCATTATTCAATTATAAGTTACCTAATAACAATTCCGTAGTCGCACATTAAAATGTCTTGATATTTTTAAATCCATTTTTCTATGTATCTCTATTATTATTAAAAAAATATATTGATTGACTAATTGAAGGGAGATCAATCAATTCACCTCATTCTGCAAGTTTTTGGCATTTATGACGTCATTCTTGACCCAAAATTAAAAGATAGTTAGAATCACCTAATTTTATCTTAAAGAACTTGAAAAACTCTCTTAATTCGCATACAGTCATCACGTTTGAGATGCTGTGACATATTTTAATCGCTGTATAAGTATTTCTCGATAAGTGGATGTCTTCAAATTACTGTTTCCATCTGCTCCACTCTCATCAGTCAATTAAGCTTATCCAATCAGAGCAGAGGATGAAAACAGATTGACGTGTGGAAATCACCAATCTTTCAATTTTACTTCCACAATTTTACGCTTGACAGAATGATTGATTAATCAGATTTTCAAATATCTATCTCCGTTATAGGGCTATAATAGGTAAGATTTTCCCACCCCTAATTGTAAAGGTACTTCCACTATGGGAAAGATATCATTGCAAGCAGCGTGAATCATTTACCCATTACCCTTTTCAATTGTTCTCACTAACTGGCTTTCACACTTTACTCACAAACGGTGCAATTTGTCGTGGACCGAGGAATATTTCATGACATCCTTTAATTTCCATATGGATTTATCAGAAAAAATTTCATTTCAATTGCAGAATAAATTTATATCTAAATCTCGTGATGAAACATTTTGTAGAAAGTTTGTGAACCAAAGAAAGTAGATATTACATTGACAGGAATATACTATCCCATTATTACATCGATCATAACAGATATTGCTCGCATTATTCGATTAAAGTTTTCTTCTTTTTGGAAAAGGTTAATTTTATTTCATATCCATGTAATATATATAGTAATGTTACCGCATTTCACCATAAGAATAAATGAATGTATATTCATAAAAGCAGTAGTAGTAAATAAAGCAAATTTCACACACATAATAAAACCAATGTGTCCTAATGTATCCAGTTCAGTTGTAATTTGCCGAAGCTTTTGTAGTCCTGGGTTCGATTCCCGAAGCAGGTCGAAAATAATTGTGATAGGAATCACCTATCCTATGTACAAAATTGCATTTTTATACATATTATTATTATTTGCTGATTATAATAATGAAATGGCTTATAGTTCTTTAAATTCTAACGAGAGAGCCTTTTTACATACTTTCATCTTCTTATTTACTTAATTAAGTAGAATCGCCATTGACTTTGCCCTATAATTTTAGCTGTTAGTTTTCTGTTACCCTTTTATGTTAATAAATTGTAATCGTATGATCCTCTTAGTGAATATATTTTCATCACCACCATTACCATAAAGATGTAACAATTTTAGCTAGGTTAATCTTAAGGGTACTAGAGGAATTAAATACCACAATTGTTAGGAAAATAATTGAATTATATATATGATTAAATATCAGTTGGAGGTTTATTACACTGTTATGTAATTGCAGGAGATAAATTAGCCGCCTAAGCCTATTAAATTGCGGGTCTTACGAGCTTCAGACCCTCAGCATTTCCTTAAGAGCTTAATTTTTCACTTGATTATGTTAGCATAATTTGTTAGTAATAAACAAAGTCCAATCACCATTCTTCATGTCAATAATTTCATGCAAACTTCGTTGTAACTTGAATGTACCACTTCCTTATTTAATCCAAGAGCTTTTATCCATCGCGGGTTGAACAATACAATTTCCTATCCATCATTAGTTTAACCCTTTAACGGACCCCCGCAAGCGATCACTCTAGACGTCCGCCCAATTCCATCCCCGTATCCAAACCGGAAGCTTCACATACCTTGGAAAGGATATCCGCCTAAAATGGGTCTGATGTTGAATGGAGATCCAGCAGGGCTGGCCATGTGTCTGCACGGGAGATCGGCTGGAAAGGAATCGGGTGCCGCGAAGCAGTCGGTGGTGTCCTCTGGCGTTGGGGTGGATGTCGAGGGGCGGTGAGGCCCGGAGGCTGAATCGAGGGCTCTTCCCCCGCCACGCCAGCAACGCAGATCCTGCCCCCTCGGCTCCATTGGCTGCGGCAGGCGACTCTCTTGGTAGCCCGCCCCCTGTCACATCCTTGGGGCACGACACCTATTCCTCCTTCTCCGCCTACCTTCCGGATCTTTTACCACGCTCCAGTGACACCAGGTGTGCCGCCGATTACTACGGGTGTTGGAAGGCGGTCCAGGGACGCGATCACAGGGTCCGGACGAAATTTAACCAATGAGATGTTATTGGAGTTCAGACCTTATTCCGGAATATACCGTCGAATCTACGCGGCGATGCGATTTTTCGTTATTCGCCGGTTTGAATCTCCGCGCAGAGATTTTAAAGCTTAAGTTGTCTAGTGGGGCTTCTTTTTTTGTGCGACTGACGTGTGTGTTGACTTGAGAGGGAATGCGTTTTTATCTGTTTACCGATCGCTTGAAATGTTATGCGTTAGGAATTTTCTTTAGGATGATTTTGCACCCATGTCATTCGCAGTCGATGAAGTCTCTTTATTCGTAAGCAAAATTTTAAAAGGTTCCGGAAAAGATTCGTAGAATAGACACGATTATTCAAATTTGCCTCTATAAATTGCCTATGTAAAACATTTTTAACTGAGTAAAATCGATTTTGATAGCGTTAATATTCATAAATATATTTTGACTTCTGTTGAAAATTGCCGTTACAATGTGTCACAATTTTCCAACCATGAATTGTCATTATCGGGAAGTTATTTTCTCATGGGAAATTTCTTCGAAACTACAATGCGTGAGCTTATTTATTGACATAAAACTTCCTCAGGTATAAATTCCTCAAAGAGGCATTTTTCATCTCAAACTTTTACTTCATTCTGTTTCCATTCCATGAAAATTTCACTTCGAAGCACCCATAGGGTGCTGAATGTATGTACAAAAATGTCATTATTAGAGTAGTTATAACGGTGGCTATCATAGTATTAACGGTGAATATTTCTCATAGAGATCTGAATTAATTTTAATAAAGATAGCGAAAAGTCTTCCTTAGGAAAAGGAATTTTATGTTAATTGATAGCGTAGTTTATAAATGTGGTGCGGAAACGATTGCCCTTAAAACTAAGTCCGGTAATAATTTCAAGTCTATAGACTCACAGATAACTTCCTAACTCGGTCCAATTAATCAGTGAATTTGGCACATAACAGAGTGAAATTTTGTCCTTGATATCCTCTATCCTCAATATCTATCTGATTTATCGTATATTTTATATCGAAATATTTTCTCCACGTGGTATTGTTTAAGATTTTATGAGTTCAGGATTATAAGAAAAATGTTCCGTTTTAAAGTTCTTAGCTCTTATCTTCATTAGCATCTTTATTGCAACACTCATTCGCTTTATTTTGGATACTGAATAAAGATGATGTCAAACCGTGGATTTCCTTTTGTATTTCTACGAATTTCGGTCCCACAACAACGAAGGATATATACTTCACAAACTCCGCCATTTGATTATGTTAGTAATACCGTTTTCCCTCTTAATTTCTCTTATGATTGCGAAACGGAAGTTTTTAGTTGACGCTTTAAGCTGGGTTTATAGTTGCTATTTCAAGTCTTCTGTTCTAAGTATAAATATGAAAGGACATTATTCACACTTTTGTAAATTTCACACATAGATTTATTTCTCAGTTATATATCTCGACTAGGAATGGTTTCATTCGAACACACATTGGGACATTATATTTCCCCGTGACTATAAGCTAAAACGTTTTTGATTCCCACTCGTTTTAACAGGTCATTTGGGTATCTTGGGAATATAATTTTAATCATTAATTACCGAAATTCATTTTAGGCTTCAGTCGTTTCGACCCACTAATGAGGTGCCATTTGTACTACCAAGAGCTTAAATTCTTATTTTTTTCTTCCTCGACAAGTATTCTCTGCTACTCGAAATTCGCGGCCCTCTTAACCACAATTTTTAAAATTCGAGAATCGTATCGAAAAATAGCAAACAAAGCTTTGAATAAAAGATCATTTCCTTATTTTCCGGTGCCCTCATAAACATTAATTTATTGGACAGGTATAGGAGTGATGTAAACTTTATCAATGAAAGAACAACTATCGGCATACCCTAATCTTTAATAACAGTTTAACCGGGACTCGAACCAGGGACCTTGACGGCAATAAGTTTGCATTCTAATCTTTTCGCTACCACATTTAAAAATTCTGTTTTCGTAATGAAAGATGGTGAAAAAGTGAAGTCCACCTATCATGCGAAATTAGATGAATATACTACCCTCAAATGTTAAACGGCATATCAAGATCTTACTTATGGCATACTATGGTAGTGGAAACTATGGAAAATTCAAGAACGTCGACCAAAGAATTAAAGTTTAAATCACTTACACGGCCTTTCGTTTTACAACAATTTCGGAAAATCCCGTCCACGAGGCGGATTATTTCGTTACGTTACGCATAACGTTTTCGAGCTCGGCTGGAAACTGTTAAGGAACTCGAGGGACCGCTAAGTCCCCCGAGGTTAATACTAGTGGGAAGGTTTCTTTCCCCATTGCATCCTCGGTCCGCTTTCTTGGCCCGCGTTAAGCACGCGTGGGCATTTATGGAGTGGAGGGAGCAAACCGGCCATTACGTGAGGAGTGGGTGGCAATGCCCCGGAGGCGGCGGCGTGAAGTTCCCTTCAATCGACCCTCACATCATCCCTCTCATCACAGTCATCAACCGCGTCCCTCCCCACCTCCCTCATCTTTCCTGCGTTCCTCTCTCCTCGCCATTCCACGCCTAATATCTCCATCTCACGTTCCCAAAACATATCTCGTCCTCTATATTGATTCCCAGGAGTCGAAATGTTTGCGATCCTCGCTCGGGTTTCCGTTGTCGTTAAAGGCGACGTTGCGCTCGAAATGTTTTGTCTCCTCCGCGATGCCTTTTCGCCACCTTTAAATCCTATCTCGTTTGTTTTGATGGTCCGCAAGATGAGGGAAGTGTTGGTTCGAGAGCCGCGGTGGAGGTGGTGCGTGCGGGGTGTGATTCTGGGAGTGAACGCTGTCTCTAGAGGCTCATATGCAATCGCGTAATTGCTTCGTAATTATCCTTCCGGCTTCCTGTAAATCGATCCGAGTGAATCTTCGGGCCAAGGAACGCTCACCTGCTTGCCATTTACGTTTTGTTCTTCATCCAGATGGACGCAATTCACATGACATTTGAAAATGTATCTGCATGGTTTCCTCTGCCGTATCTTTAAGAATGGATTTTTTATTCAGTGTTACCTACAAGAAAGAAAATCATTCATTTATGGTTGTCTTTTTCTGTGCTGTGAGAATATGAGGCTGAATAATTTTGGTTGCTATATATTGATTGATATGAAAAGTTATTTGTAGGCTTATTGGAGTAGTTTTTCCACTTATAGCGTCAACACGAAGGAAAGCTAAGGAAGGCTACCTCACTCATCTTGCCTGGCAAACTTCTTTCCTGATCCAAATCTATATTAGTTATAGTTCAGAGATTAGAGTTTAAAATTGTATTCGGTTCTGAATAATTTACTGGGAGATATTTTTCACATCCTACGTAATATAAAGCATATTAATGGTGAAATTTATTTATATAGAACAAGCTATAGAGTCAAAGGAATTCAAAATACGTCTTTCACTACGAGAGAGTAATGCGGTATAGGATACGGTTTGAGAAAAAGATGTTTATCCCGAAGTTTAATAATTGATACAACGCTAATAAAAAATGGGTTGATAACAATAAACTTTAAGGCTCTCCTTTTTGTTAAAACATGATTTTCTCTACACGTTTCGCTATGCACTTCTATAATCAATGTAAAGACCTTATTTCAAAGTAAGTCAGTGCGACATTAATTACTTTTATAACCTAAACACGCAGTCACGAGTTTTTTCCCTAGGTTCATTCATTCATCCATGTTGACAATCGCAGTGAGCTACCGTCATCGTTTGGCTAGGGTCACATCTGCCGTCGGTCTATTCTTTCGCTCGGTACAGTCGCTGATAGTCCTCACAAAGAAAAAAATTCGAAAGGGGTTCAGACTGTCATCGTTTACAACTCTCGAGTTATAACTCGAGTCTCACCCAGTTCCTCGTCGCTTTCCGGGGAGAAACTTTTTTACTCTCCGGTAACAATTTCGAAGAACATAAACTACCTTACGACGGACTTTTTGTTGCTCTCGGATGCTGCTATAATCGGCAGAATCCCTCGTATGATCACATGTGTCGCACGGGATGAGATGTGACAAAGTAGCATTGCTTTCTTTCTCTGGTTCAACCAATGAACGTTTTCGGCACGCTTTACCCATCCCCGATTCTCTGTATTTTTGGGATGAATAATCCTATAGGGATATTTTGTGGAACGAACCCCGGGTTTTCCAACGTTCAACAGGTTCCCAAGAAGATTTCCTTAGAAATCCGATTCAGGCTATTTATTTTGCTGAATTTTCCTTTGAGAATGGGCTTTATTGCCATCTGTTGCACCAGCTTAAATCCTTATCAAAACGGTGGCCCATAATTGTGTATTAATGCTACATTATGAGGACTTGGCGCCGTTGGTACTGTAACGTTTATGCTATCAAAATGGCAACTTTGAGGTACTTATCGGTCATTTCTCTTATGAAACTACTTTTTAATGCTTGAAAAATTTTTATTTTAATTGATTAAAGCGAATGGGGTAACGCAATTCATTTATATTGTAGTAATTTGTTAAAATCATAAAAAAGGGAAGGTAAATCAACGGTAAATATGCTGCATATATTTTTCGCATTTTTCATCTATGATAAGCCTAGTTACGCTGAAGGTATGGCAATTGATGTACTTCAGATATATCAATATCTCCAATAAATTATACAACTTTCATTTTATTATTTCAATATCTCCAATGGTTATTTTATATAACCACTTTTGGTGTAATCTTTATATTGAGTAAATAGGGGATGGTAAAGAACAGGAAATATCTTTTTGTAGTTTTCTTACGAACATCTCATTGGTCTTCGCATGAATTAGGGGCATTGATTTCTATTATGGGAGAGTTAAATCAATACTTCTCATTTGAGACTCAAAGTTTATGACAAAATTAATGAGTATATCTTTATCGGAGGAGCATTTCTCTTCCCTACTTTATGTTTCTTTACTGTGCATATGCGTATTATCCTACGTGATCTTGGACTTTTGTGTTTAATTGAAATTTGAAATTCTCTTTATATTATCTTAGACTGTGATTTAAGAAAGATATCTATCCAAAGCAGTTTTATATGAATTATATACCATCAAATTTATCTATAAAAAACTAGCATGTTGTTTTATGCACTCGCTATCAGTTCTAAACTACGTTTCCCTGCCGAAATTTAATTTCTAAACCAGCGATGGAAATAACTTTAAAATTTGGCTTTACTGCAGTCTTAAATGAAACTTTTAGTGTTTCTCTGTGTTTGTTTTCTTGGATTTACATTCATGCATTTGATTCCCCCTTCGATATTACGCAATCAAAATTTCAGATCTCATACGTTCTGTTCTTTCTAGACCAAAAATACTCATTACTTAAGTGTTGTCTTTATCACTGAACATAATTTTCTACTGCGGAAACGCTTTTAGAATATTCTTACATCAATTGTTCTCTGTCATATATTATCTCTAACCGAAAGAACGATACTTTTATTTTAATCATAAGTACTCAAATAGAGGTTCTTTAAGAAGTTTTTTTAGTCAAATATCATTGATAGGTTTTGCAAGATATTGCTAAGAGAGAAAAAATGAATTCGCTAAATTTTGGGATTTATTGCCGTTTTTATCAAAAGGTTTCGCGGATTAGCTTCGAAAAAAGATTCGATGGTAGGAATAAAAATTTCAGAGAGTACGTTCCGAGATAGGCATCTATGACATCCAATTTTCTGTATTTCATTCATTGAAGTAGCTAGCTGTCAGGAGTTAAGCCCAAGAGATTAAATCCACGATTTTCTGGAATCTGAATCCTGGAATAAGCCGGTCGTGAAAATAATCTGCTCTTAATAGATTAAATAGGGGAGATTATTTTTGTATAATATTTGAAGCAGTACATAACTCTTTTTTTATGGAAGCATCGCAGTCCTTAAAAATCCCGAACATCCGATTGATCGCAATTGTTTTTATGCCAGATCTTCGTATAAATATTATTTAGGTACGTATACATTACCGTATGTTAGTGTGGCTAATTTTATTTTTCTTTCCTAACATACTGTTGTTCAGTTACGGCTTCCCACCATATCATGCCAAGCGCCATATCGATTATAAAGGATATGACCACTAGAAAATGGCAGAGCAGTCTAAAGCGCACCATCCGTATTTCGATCATCCTCCGCTTCAACGCATATTTCCCCGATGGATATACTTATCTCTCCATAGAAAGCCATTCCACGAGGAAATTCACGTCCGCTTTTCCCTTCCGTCCATCTCTACACTCATCCATCTCTCGTTCTCCATATTCATCCAGCGTATTTCTCCCTTTTCCTCATTGTCAACCTATTTGAAGCCTTTCTTTCACTCTTCCCCCGCCACAACATAAGCAGGCGGATAATATGCATGAGAGAGTCTCCCTTCGGAGGGTTCTTTCCCTCGGGCTTATCTCTTCATGGTATCTTTCTTCTCTGGCCTAATTTGGTGGGAGTGCAGAAGATATGGAGGTCCTAAAGCTAAAGATTCCTGCAGTCCATATTCCTTTGTGTTACCCCAGTATCATAGCCATACGGAACGTATTCAAGGATGGCTCTTAAAACTTTTGCCCCCGCAATATGTTTTGTGCTTTTCCCGGAAATATGACTTATGTCGGGTACCGGGAATTCATTTCTCTGCGAAGGTGATTCTTGAAATCCTCATTGCTGCTTAGGTGCAGGGGTCTATCGGATATCCTTTAACACTTTTTCTTTCCTTAGAGTAAAAACTATGATTTTTGTTATTCGACCTTTTACTGGCGAGGTTAAGTTCAATTGAGCTTCTCTTCCATCTAAACTCGTATGTCATTTATTTGGAATCTTTATCATACAATTTCGTAAAAATTAAAGGAAAATAATGAGAAAGATTCGGTTTGAGGGAAAAGACCTGAGGGCTTATAGAGGAATACTTCTCGTTGAGTGTAAACACCCTCAAAAGTAGAAAGTTTTGAAAAAAACTCGCGGACACGTATTTCTGAATTCTGTACGAAAAGACAAATTTATGTAACATACAAAAGTTTTAGTTATACTTTTTTTATTAAACACACAGCATTTCCAGTAGCGTTGCTAGCATTCTCATTTTCTTTCATTATGTTTTCAAAACTTTTCTACTATTATCCATAAACTTCACTAATGGAAAAAAATGAAAACGGAAAAAGATGGAAATGATTTCAAGTTTCACTCAAGATATGTTATTTATGCGTTTATTAGATTATGATTTCTTCACTTAGTGTTGAAAAATTCTGTTCAAAAGTAAAGGATCGGTGGTGTTTTTTCCAAAGTACTGGAGGCTACTACCGTTTCATAGCTCGATTTAGTAAATCTCAGTAGGCCTTTTCAATACTTTCCACCCCTATAAAAGTGAGTTTCTCTGTAGATAAGCCATGATTACCTACATAAATTCATTAGTGATTTTAAATACATCAGCTTTTCGTTTACTAGTTCAAATAATCGTTTCCCATCGCATTCTTACAATAATGCGTGCTTAACACCATGAAAACTACGAGCACACAATGACGATAATAGCTTTGGAAAGAAATGTTTCGGTAAATCTTAGGCGGATCTTTATTACTCTTCGTTCGTTATTTTTGTAGTTTTAAATTTGATGCTAATTTTTATGAACCATTTCAGGTTCTATATTCAGAGTATTCATGGTTTATGTTCACTTCGGCGACAGCAGTTTGATTGCGTTGAGCTAATTGTTTCATTGGCAGTTGATGGAAGTGATATTCAGGATTTAATTAGATTTAGGTACCTTGTTCTCTCTTACCAATTCCTTTCCAAATTTGTATTCTTTAAATATTTGTATGTCCCCTTTGGCTCTAAAAATACCAACAAAAGCTCTGGTTAGTGAATGGTAACACAAGAACACAAGAATGAGATCGGAAAAATATAAACTTAAGTTCAACACAAGATTCAAATTAAGTGAACATATAACAAATAAAATGTTTAGAAGATAAGCCTTTTGCAACCACAGATATGTTTGAATTTTTAGGTCAATTATTTATAAATTATTCAGTTATAATTCAGCAAGATTACGATGAGATTGAAATTTATCTTTAATTAACTTTTCAAATGCATTACGTGAATCTTTGAATGTACATGTTGGTAATTGCAGACTTTTATAGCGCATGGATAGCTAAATATTGTCACAGCCGTTCCCAGAGTCCCTTTTAGTTAAACAAAGGGTTAATGGGGCGTTTAATATTGTGGTTGTTTGTCCCTGTTATCGTCAGTAAAACGAAAATTGCTTAAATCATAACGGTGTTACCCATTTCAACTTCCAGCACACTCATTAAAGCACACTTTGGTTAAGTACTAAATCCTCGTCCATGAATTCTTACGCAACGCGAATCCAAGTTTCTCTTCAAGTTATGTGACGCGACGTTATAAAATTGGAGATTAATACTTGGAAAAGTGCTTGCGTCCGCAGAGCTATTAAAAAGTTCTCGCTTTTCTCTGTGGTTAACTGATTTGGTGGCCTCTGGCATTTTAGATCCCGAACTTTTAATTCTTTGGTGAGTAAAAGTATTTCCGAACTCACTAGAGACTCCGATAGATAATCTCTCTGCTGAGAGGGGTTCGAAGGAGTTAAAATGTTTCTCAGACGACATTTAATTTTTTCCAGCTCACTTTCTCATTGTTTCTGGTGAGATCGACTTCTAAATTCTCTCGCTCCGCTGAATGTCATTTAAATATCCCACCGCCAACGCAAACGTTCATATTTTACCTTGAATTTTTATCATTCTCTATGGAATTTTCAATTTTTTACTTTTATATATTGCATCCTGCATTTTTATCTCCATCTCATAGTTGGGGATTCCTGCTCTGTTATGTTTAAGCTATTACGATGAGTAGATTTGAGAAAGTTATCTCCCTTCTTTTGACTTTTTCTACCGTGAATAAATTTCACAGGTTCGTTTTAATTCTGAAGTTATTTTACTTTTTTTACTCAATATCTTTTTGAACCGTTTTTTAAGGGTTTATCTGCTGTGATCATTGGATTGATAAATGATGGATTCTATTTATAATTATGTTTTTTACTTCGTTTATTTAATGTATTTTATGTATGCAATTATGTTACGTATTGTATTTTTTACCTGTTTTTTAATCGATTTTTGTGATATAATTGATTATTTATTCGATTCATATCAAAGCAATGATATTGTTGGCACATTACTTTTAGTATCTTTGATTTCGTACCAATCCGACCATAAATTTACCTGGGGAAACCTTCAGTTCATCTCCAACAATAGAATCAATAACTGGAACTCGGCGATTTCTCATCCTACGCAACCAAGCATGATCCTTTTCATAAACACTGTACGTAGCATCCTTCTGATGCAGCTATACTCATTGTTTTACCCATACCTCAGTCGAGCGATGGAACTCATCAGAGTTATGCGGAGCGAGAATTGCTTATCTCTTGAGCTAAACTTTGTGCTAACCCATGTTATAGCACGTTATAGAAGTTTTGAATCTAATTGGAAAATATATAATTTTTATGGATGCTGTGAATTAAAGTTGCCTATTCCCATTAATATATTTGTGACAATCTGGCGATTCTCTATCGAGAAAGCGGACAGCCTAATTTATGTGCTTAACACCTCCGTATAGTCCAATCCAAGTATATGTATTCCACATTACTTCACTATAGATATTTTTACACAGCATAAATTATTCTCTAATTAATGTGTACCGTCTATTTTGAATTTCAGCTATCTTCAAACCCGCCTTCTCCCATTCTTCTTCCTCTGGGATCCTTATTACCTTTAACATGATCCTATAAATCAGTTCTATATCCCTAAGCCGACATTGAACATGCATAGTCACTCATAGTCGCGGAAACTCTTACAGTTCACTTTCATTCGATACTGACTCAAGATCTGTGGTTTTTGCCTAAAATCGTTTCTTACGACGTTTTTACTATTTCTACGTTTAAAAAGAAACCAAGAAATTGAAAGGAGACCGGAAAATATGCGATTTATTCAGAGATATATTATACTATTCTAGTTAAAATTATCTTACTGCCGAATGTAAAGTTTTTTTTCTAGTTGTAATTCTAGGATTTGACAATTCCAGTTCTCAGCGATGTTTTTCTGATGTATATTTGCTTTTATTGTAATCCGACTATTTCCTCTCTCTCGTTTGCCGTATGAATACTTTGTTTATTTCGGTTATATGAAAGGGAGCTTTAACGCAGTAGTTTCTGCATGTTGAGATACATAATGTTGTTTCAGCAAAGTATGGACGCGCATAGGTTAAAGAATGAAAGTAAATGTAAGAAAAGGCTTTGTCATACACTGAAGGTGTGTTCAAGTGATACGTTTGTGCCTCTATGTATGCCTACGGTGGAAATATTTATTTCTTCAGTTCCGCGTAGTATCAATTTTCTTTATTACGCATAACAATTCTTTCTTATTTGTTTCTTATTATTTTTCTCGAAGCTCTCAGTTTTTATAACCTTAATTTATTACATGAATTACTATTGATGAACTTTTTTGGTGCCTCGAATGGTCTCTTTGCCACATTATATAATTTTTTTGTACGTATTAGACAAGTATTTTAATGTTAGATTGGATCACTCAACTTTCGCTCAGCCAAGTCAATTTTGTCGTATTGCGTGTTAAAATATTGAAAATTATGATGGTGTGTTGCGAATAATCTAGGTACATGTCGTGCTTATCACGAAAACTAATTGTGTGATTTACCTGTATATGCATGTATTAAATGTTTTAGCGAATGCTTGCTTTAGCATCGGCATTGGATACCCAGAATATTTATTATAGTAGTCTCCGAATTGCACTATGATCCAATCTATTATATTTTTCTTATTCCAGATTATGGTGAGGTTTTGCTATTTCTGTTTCTGTTTTGCTGTATTTTAGTTAACTCTCTCAGTTGGTTTGTGCAAGTTTTTCACACTCTCCTCTGTTAGTGTGTTTTTTACTGTGGATTATTTTCCCCGAGCTTCACTTTTATGAACCCACAGCTAAATTCGTCTTATTTAATATTAATTTGAAATCGAGTTTTATTCAGTGGTTACTGGTATGATTTTTTATCATTAAATGCAAGTTTACTTTATAGTCTCTATATCGCTCGCAATAAAGACGATATTTATTTTTTCATTTATCAATAAAAAAATTTTAAAATTTATGTCAATAACAAACGTTGTGCGTTGATGATTCCTCCAGGAAAGAAATCAATACTAAAAGAGCTTCAATAGATCTCTCTTTATACCTAATGATAACAGAACAGTAAGGAAGACAGTGCAACGAAATCTACTTTCCTCGCAGCCTTATCCTGTCAATGAGAAAAAGAAAGCACAATCCCTGAACGGTTTCGCGAAGCAGAGTTTGAGGGGAAATGATCTGTCAGACGTCGTTCTCTTCAGATATTTATGCGATTGAACTCAAGGCAAACGCCTTGGGTGTGAGACTTATCCCTTTTTTCTGCCGACCGAAATATGTAGCGTGATGTTGATAACTTTCCAAACCGATTTGTTTCTCGGACACGTGAATAATTCGTTCATTAGCTAATGTCATTTTTGAGGATCGTTCGCACTGCAAGCGTGAATTGATTCCTTCCCTTCGACCTTTGCCCCCTAAGGATAATACCGTATCCGATGTGAGGTGTGATGCAAGACATGACTATTTTCGGGTGTTTTCGGTGATAATGTGTTGAAAGAGCTCTCCGAAGACAAAGTGAGCTCATATATTTCAATTATTACAAATGTTCGAGTGGAAGGCCTCGTTATATATATTTTCTCCAGGAAATCGACCGAATGCGTGTGGGCTTTTGGAAATCGCGTGCTAATGACGTCATGATATTTCAGATTTGACATGTACGCCTCTATGTTGGATTTTTTTCCGATTAGGTTTTCGATGAGCGAGATGAAGTGTGCGGTGAAAATAAATGGTGGTCGATTCGGTGAGGTTATTGGATGAATGGAGGCAATCAGTGTGCCTACGATGGATCAAAATGTGTATATCACGATGTACGGTAACGTGCAGAAGTCGGTGGGCATGTTCTGTCGCTGCTCTAGAAGCCTAAGAATGTACGTAAAATTTCTGTGGTTCTCTATGTGATTTGCAGGTTTGTAGGAAAACGGCGGTGTGGGTTAATGTTCTGGAAAGGGAGTGAAGGAACCGCTGCGGATTTTCAGGATACCGGAATCGAATAAAGACAGAGCCTTGGGAAATTGGAAGGGTCTTGGAGAATGCGTCGTTGTTTTCAGCTGTAGTAGTTCATCGAAATAAAGGTTTTTCTGTTTCTACTGGATGAGGAACCGAACGAAACTCGGCTGATTGCTTAAGACTTCGAGCATTGACTAACAAGGATCGCTCTGTGTATGCTTTCAGAAATTACGACGGTTTTTTTTGGGTGATGTAAATAACTTGTAGCATAATTAATCATTGAACGAATCAACTCATTACCATGTTTTCTGTAGGATAGAGCTGAATTCTACATTTTTCTCGAGATCTCAATCACGAAATGATGATACTTTCTCTTTTAATGGGTTGGTTATTTATTATAATTTGAAAATCCTTTTTTGTATTATCTTACGCTTTTGTGCAACAAATACATCCTTTCGACATCTGAATCACCATAAAGTTATTTATACTTTTGTGCCATAGCTATTGAAATTCGGGAACATATATCTTTTTCTCGTCGGTCTTGCGAATTTAAACTCAAAATGTGATAACTAATGATTCAATAATTCTCAATTTCCAGGAAATGACTTGATTATTACACTGTGCTCTTCGAAATAATAGTCTCGTTGAACACACCAAGTGATTGGGTTCTATAATATCACGTAGTACAGTCAATGAGATATATTGCAGGAACCGATTGCGTAAATCCAAGTAATTGCCGACTATTTTAAACTATCGGAATAAACCCCGTGATCCAGCGGCTGAATTCTTATCACTCTATCTCATTTGACGAAGATGACGAAACTTAGCGTCTCTCTCCGAAATTTCAGCTCCAAAACTTCATTTAAGTTTTGAAGAGTAACATTTTTGTCCGAGGAATTACTTTCACGACAGCTTCTAATGAACAAACAGAAGCAGCAAGCGAAATGAGTTGAATAGAAAACATTTCCACACGACAAGTGGAATGGCACGTCCCCCTAAAGACAGCTTTTAAGGTGACAGTTTACTTTAGCTGACTGACAACACTTAATACAATGGAATTCGTACCTCTCCCAAAAACTATCCCGCTTTCTACGCCTGCCAGCTGCTGTAAACGCAGTCTCCTTTCCGCGAATTTTGCTGCAACGCCAGAAATGGAAATCTTTGGCAGGGTTGAAACTCATTGAATTGCTGATAATGAAATTTAAATGAAAGGGGTTACGATATAGTTAACATTTCTTTGTTCGACCTCCTTAAAATTGACATGGGCCGTCTATTTTTAGTATTTCTACTGAAAAGATGCTCGCATACAATTCAAAACTCAAACCATGAATAACCGAGCATTCTAACGAACATTTACTTTTCAAATTATATACCAGAGTAAAAAACTAACGTATAGTATTTTTTATTTCGTATATACTTATGTGTAAAGAGAACCTCAAGCCATCTCTTTAAATTAAGACTTTTCTCTTTTCTTTTAATTATATTCATTTTTATTTATTTTACTGTATACTTCTTTCTAACACCCATTCGATGGACGGTTAGAGAGGGGCATAAATAACAATAATGTGTACATGGCAATGGTAAATACGTACAATCATTCCCTAATATTGAAGAATCCCGACTAGCCTAGACTAGAACCCGAGTTAATGTTGGTATGCTAGTAAACTAACAAGTTTAAATGAATCCCTCCGTAGCTATATATTGGTAATTCAGAGTATTCCGTTATCAAAGGACTCGCCTTGTTTCCTAGAATTTATTAAAGAAATAGCTATCTTTGTTATCAGAGAGCAATAGCAATGTCGAATTTCGCCTCTTAGATAATACGAAATAAAGTATAATGATTTGCCCCCAGTGACGCGCAAGGTGTTTTAATAACCCCATCACCCAATAGAATAAAGCGGTCGCTTACTTTTCTTCCCCATAAATAATTAATGCTCCGGAATCAGCTGCTTCAACATAATACGAGGCAGAGGAGAGATACGGATAAGCAACCTTTCGTATTAAAATATGTGCATTCGTAATATTGGTGCGGGGGCGCTCAAAACCAGCAAAACAAGTTTATTGGCTTAAAGAGGAGCTAAGCTTTAACACCGCCGTGGTTTAGCCAAGGTTTCACTTTCTCAGGTACTAGGAAAGAACTTCTAACTCGGCTAAGTAGAGGTAATGTGAGCGGGGTCAGCCCATGGGCAATTCTCGGAGACCTCCCGCTGCACCCGTATCAGCGGGGAGTCGACACCTCTCCATTCCCAAAACGGCACTCACGTTAAAGAACCTTTACCAATCCACGCGGTAATTGAAAAAGACTCGGAAATGAACACGTGGCTAATATTGAGGTTAGAAAGTCAACGTAGAATCTACTTGTCCGGGGGTTTTTCGAGCCTCAGCGCGGCCATTGTCACATTTCACGAAAGCTGTCTTCGAAATAGAGATTTAGGCCTGCGTTTGGACGCTGTCACTCCCACCGAAAAGGGTTTCACTTGTTTTTGTTTACCTGGAATATTAAGCTCGGCGAATTACATGGACGCGGAAGCCGTAAATTATCTTCGTGGAAATAACTTAAGATGCCCGCAGAGTTGTAGCATCGAATGCTTTGGATGCATATGAAGCTCAAGGAAGAGAAAAATACCTTGCGGTTTCATCCTTTTTCTCTGCGACTAGAATTTTCAATCTATTCAGGGTCAGGAAAAGAGGGTTGGGAAATTATTTGCACTCTTACATTTCCTCTCTATATACGAAGTTTTATTGTTAATTCAGAACTTTTAATATTTATTGATTCTTTTTAGCCCCTATATCTTTCGGATCTATTTAATTATTGATATCAGTTTATTTTAAACGTTATGCTTTTTTACCGGGTCTTTGCATTTCAACAAATACTTTTCGTATTAAAGGTTTAAGTTACAGCATACCTAATATTTATTTATTTTTTATTTTATTTATTTATTAGTAGCATCAACATACAGCACGAGGCCAATTACAGCTGACGATAAACAAAAATTAAAAATAAAATTATAAAATAAATTCAATAAATGAAATGAAAAAAATTAACAATGTGAAAAACAACGAGAATAAATAAATGATAATCGATAACAAAACAAAAGAAACATATAAGATGAAATTTTCCATGTTACTCTTTCGCAACCATATTTCGAATAGATTTTGCAGATAAGAATAAAGGATCAAAATGAGTGTTGGAAGAAAGAGAGTTGAAAATGGACGGGATGCGGAAGAATAGCGATCGTTTTACTATAGAAAGACGAGGAGTAATCAGAGAGAAGGTATCGGAAAGGCGAGTAAAGCTCAAATTAAGTAATCTTTCACGAAAAAAGCAATTTGTTTTCAATAAACATAAATTTTTGACTTATAAACTGCTTGCGATTTATTATTTGAATTATTTTAATTTACCAATTAATGATATCGTGGGATGGAATAGAATGGCTGATTGGAAACAAACATTATGATTATTAGAGAATAATATTTTTATCCTTATGGCGTAACGGTTATAAACAAGTTTATTTTAAACTCATAATCAATATATCTCAGGGAATATGTCAACCACAGAATACTAACTCCTATTCCCCTTTAAGTTTCTTTAGTCTTAAATCTCCACAAATAACATTTAGCCCTCCTTACGTGCATCGGTGTTTAGGAATTCTTTAACATACCAATTACCTAAAATGCCATTATGTTGTGGGGTCACAATGCATATAAATTTAAGTAGGTTCTAAAACTATTCCTAGTATAGTAGTAGTGTCGTTGAAAATACTTCGACAACTGAAGTCATTTCGCACGTGGGCTCTCACCGGGAGAACCATTTTTTATATTACTTAGCATCCAACAGGTTCTGACGTATCCAATTCCCGGGAGGCTCAAATCCAATTTTATCACCTCCGGCAATCCTTTTATCTTTGTAAATCTTACTTTAATCTCTTTTTTGGTATTTTTAGTTTTTCTATGTTGCTTTTAAAATTTTCTTACAAATTCTAAAGACATTTAGGTAGAATTACAATGCTGTCAACGACATATTATATTCCTCGTAAAATGCCTCATTTATTTCATTCATCCAGAGCTTAGATTTATTCGAACATTAATATTTCTGTAAATACTAACGGATTCAAGGTACAAAGAGGCACATGCTTCTCTTCGATGACCACTTCTAATATTGGCCTTTATGCCTGCCTTACACTTCAAATACTTTTAACACTTTACGTTAAGGAAATAAAAACATTTTAACTAATATATTACCAGATTAAAATAATATTCTGATAAATAAATAGAAATCGATAATCATTAAATTTCTCATTTTCCAGTGAAAGTTTTACCTAGCATGTTTCATTCCCCAAAAGTCTCCCTAAACCTACGATAGATAATCGTAAATGACTTTTCGTAATATTATTATCATAAGAATATTCAGAATAAGAATTTTATTTCAACCATTAGAAGTAAGTAGAGTTTTGAATGATATAATACTATTAAATGATATTTAACAAAAATGTGAGTGATTAATCGCTCAATAGATTAAGCTCTCACTCATTTTGGGAGTCTTAAAAGACTTCTGTCAGGAAAGCTAACAGCATCCACTGCAAATGCACCCCTAAGAACGATTAGTATAACAATTTATGCAAAAGTCTCCATCTATATAAGTCTTAGGAGCACTATCTTAGGGAAGCGATGAAACACTTGCCTAAAATTTACAAGTTATCAAACAGTATGTGATAAACCTGAATGTGTTACCTTTTATAGGATTTGATTTGTTTCCATTGTATAACTCTTGATGATTTATTTATTTTATTAAATATGCATGTAGTAATTTGTTTTATGTAATATTTTGATGTATTTTTATTGTTCATGCGTTCATCCTGCATTTATGATATTTATGTTGGTTGAACGTACAATGATAAAGCAAATAACTATATAAAATTATATTCAGTATAAAATATTTATTCTATAAAATAATTATCTATTTAGTCATCCGATCCATCGGGTCTTAGAGATACAGCCGCTCGGATGAAGTTTCCGCTCTGAGATAGGGTTGGCTAAACAAACTGTAAAATCCATCCGTGATCTGTCATCCATTTCTAACTCTTTAATGTGAACTGTCGAAAATCGAAGAGGCAGCCCGTCCCCGAAAAAGAAATACTCGAGCATTCGCTCCCTTTCGTCGAAATGCTTTGTCGAAACATCGAAGAGAATTGAAGAGAAGTTCCTTTTGCACTGTCCTTCATCGGCTCCATTTCTCCGACTCGCAGCTTTTTAACCCATCAGCTCCCACGCCAGAATTAATGAGTCGGCCGAGTGGAAGTAGAAAGAGAAGGGAGAGAGAGAGTGGAAAGGAAGGGGGCAAAAACGAAGAGAAGTAGTCCGAGATGAAAGTTAATGGATAGGCTGAAGTGAGCCACGGGCTTTTCTTCCAAGAGTAAAATCGACACGTCTCACATTTCAGCGTAAAGGAAAGAGTGATGGGGAGAAAATGGAGTGAAAGAGGAGAGCGGAAGAGTGAGAATGGAAGAGGAAAGAGCGATTGGATCATTTAAATTATGGCTTGTGTATCTCCTCTCGCCTACGAAACTGTTGCAGAACTCTTAGTTGTACGGTGTTTATTTCGTATCGCACCCCCTGGGCTTTGTAACAAAATCTATACGATGAACCGATGTAAGGATCAGGGCTAGATTTCCATTAAATTATATTGGAGGGGTTCGAGCATCAACATTTTAGGCAGTTATGTCTTAATATGTAATTAGAGGATACATGTGGTGTAAATATTTTGGTGGGAAAGACAAGGAGGTGTGTGAAAACTGAGTCTTGATGTAATGTTGTGGTTTTTGAATTCTGTACTGCGTTGGTAGTAACGTTAATTGTGGAATATTTATCTCCGTAACGTCTGGTGTATGGATTTGGGGCTTGAGTTATTTTATTTATAGATAATAGTTGGGGCGGCCACCAGAGGTAATTCTACTCGCAGCATATTTACTGATAAATAAAAAACATCATCAAGATTTGGTGAGAACATTGATTTATTTGTAACTCTATGAGTTCCGTTATAGGATTAAGTTATAAAGAACCGATGACGTCAAAATTACATTCAATTATTTCTATAAAGTCGGTTTGAAAAAAAGGATTAACTAAGACATGTTTGATAGAATAATTGAAAGAACGGAATGCAAAATTAGTAAGGCTTATTTAGGATTTGGTCACTAATTAGGTGGACTTGTGCTGTGAAACGGTACGCATTGATTTCTGTCTTACATAAGACTCGGTGTTCTAACTTCCTTTTTATACGGCTTAATTTGTTGATCGAGATGCGCAGGAATTAATCCTGGGACTGTTCAATCAGATCGATGTATATCTCAGAAATTTAATCTCACTAATTCATGGTATGCTTTATGCCCCGAAAAAGCGTGCAAATCTGTGAATCGCTGTGGATGAGCTCTGATCTTCAAGAGTCCATTATTTAGCAAAGGTACCGTCACAGCTTTTTGTTACTGCTATATAGCAGTGCCTTTAGTTGACCTTGGCTCAATTTCCTCACGGTCTACCTCTTCGAAAATAGCCTTTTTTGCCCTCTGGTGATTCAAGTGCCATAAGCTTTCGGAGTTCTTAGAAGTTTATTGTTTTCGGTCATGGTCAATATAATATTTTTCTTGAAGTACCGTAAAATTTAGAAGTGCATGCAAGTACTATCTCAAGAAAAGGGTTGATAATTTGATTAAAAGATAGACCTAGAGAGACCTAATCGTTTGTAGAGATAATCGATTGATTTTACCTCGCCTGGAAATCATGAAATATCGCTTTTGCATTTGATATCGTTTATTAGAGCAGAAATCATATAGACGCTCTGTCATCTTTGGAGCGCAAGAAGAGTCACAAAGCTTTGTCATCAGAGGTTTTAAAGGAAGCTTACACCTCCTTTGCTCTTTCCTAAATACGGTAGTAGAGGATTCATTGCACGGAAATAAAGCTCTATCAAGGAATTTAATCATTTTAAGAATTACATCGCACCTTATATTGCAACTTTGTATCTAATGGAAATTCCAAAAGACCGTAGCGTACTAGATGCGAGGATCTAGTTAGGACACTTTAGAGATAAGGACTTTATTCGCCCAAAATTTATCCCGAGGTACGAAAGTAAATGAGCTCCAATAAACCATTTTATTTTTTAATTTGATTGTCTACTAGACTCTTTCTTCTGTAATTACCATCGTTTGGGTTGCAAAGGAACGAAAAACGTCAATGCCGATAGTTAAAATTACACTTAATTAAATGATAATTTTAAGGGAGGAAATTCACTGAGACTGCGGCAACATTATCAAAGTTTTTGTGACTGGTATCGGTGACAAAATTATTGATTTCTTCCTCAAAATTAGTCGGATGTTGTTGCTCTGAAACGGTATTGCGTCATTTTCTATAACGCAATATTTTCGAGTCGAAGTTTTACATTTTTTTACGAATTTATCTTCAATTCTGTGAACTATGTAATCCTCTCTGGAATATGTTATTCTACTTTATTTAGGAATTTTTATTTATTTACTATTTATTTTACTTTCTATTGAGGATAATTTGAACAAAAGCTGCGTTCAAAAGTAAATATACATGATTAATCTTAACCCGCATTCCTCACACTGTCCGCAGTATAGTTCGATACGAAGTGTGTGACTATAGCAGATTTATTTAAACAACACCGTAAAAACGATGGATAGATACGATACCTAGATTGTGGAACTTGTTTGTTCCTTTAGTTTCATATATTTTCTCAGCTTATTTGGGTTCCTCGGTTTTTTCAGTTATTACTCATTTGATTATAAGAAATAAAAATATAAAAGAAATGAAAATATAAATATAAAACTACTCCAAATTTTATTTCGTGAGAGAGGGCCTCTGTCACAAGACCACTGCCGATCAGTTTGTTTAATTCCGTTTTCTTTAAAAAGTAAGGGTATAAGTGTAGTAAAACGTAGATATATTAGCGTGGGCTGGGGAAACACGAAGGATAAATGGTGAAAAATTCTGACGATACCAGGACCCGAACCTGGATCTTGGAACCCGATCCGATCTTCTACTTCCCTATTTAATACTCAATGAACTATCGTACAGTCTCACTTCATATTTTTACTGACCAAGCGGATGGTGGCTACATTTCAGCGGCACCCACCAACCCCACGGTCCTCATAGAGGCAACCTGCATACATAGGATTAGAAATTGCACCCCTTTAAGGATCCTACGAAGATAGACATGGATTCAGGGTCGTGATCTTTCCAGAATACTCCAACTCCTTAAGGGTGATTCCTTTTATCTGTTTTTTGGAGTCGATTCGAGTCCTCGAAACGACACGAAGAATTTCCCCCATGGATAAAACGTGAATTCGAACTTTGAGATGAGAAATTTTTGATACACGTGCCGCGCCTGGGACGAATCAAGTCCTTCAGTCGAACTACCGCCGCACAAAACTCAGTGGGATTTAGAAATTATACGAGCCTTTTTCGCGACACTTCCGATGCCAGCACGAAAGAATACCGAAGGAGAAGCTGAGAACGGAGAAGAGGTGAAAGGGAAGAGTGAGGGAGGGGAGGAGGAGGGTAGGATCGCCTCTCCGCAGGTGGAAGATGAATGCTCCTTCTTATTAAATTAGGAATGCCGTGTCGGCAAGGAGAAAGAAAGGGAACTGCTTGCACGACTCCACGCTACAGCTGGTCTAGACTGATTTCTCACGCCTCGGCGGACTACCGCGAAAACAAATGCCGCTCGATGAAGTGGAGTCACTTGTTCTCATATCCATCACTTTCGAGTCCTGTATTACATTTTTAAGGCTCTCGGTTCCTTAGGCGTTTTTTTCTCTCGATGCTGCGTAAAGGAAATGTTTCGTTACCGAACGAACTTCGGGCGCTCGAAATTCTCCGTGGATTTGCCGTTAAGAGTCTGATATTTTTCCTTGTAGTTGACGGAGATTTTCGAACCCGATATCAGAACTTAAATCTGCAGTCAGTGTATTCATGATGGAATTTATTACAAACCACAATTCGATTATACTCTCTCCGTTATAAGAAAGCATCTTAGTGTGTATTTACGACTGAGGGAACTTAAACTCTTTCATTCCATCGACACGATACTGAGTGCCACTCGCGGTTAATTGTGAAACAAGGTTACCTTTATTATTTCTACCAAGCTACTTTGTAATCTTGCAATACGTATTAGGACTATCCCTTGGATGAAATATTCAGGCATAGGATTGGATATTTATGAGCAAAGTAATTATCTACGTATTATCGCTACGCGGCTTATGGATACTACATGTACCTGTTACCTTCATTTGTTTGGTGGTGTTAGCTCGCTAGCTAAACTAGTCGCCAAATATTAATTAGTGGAATCTGAAGTGTTTGTGAATTCTCTTTTTGAGGATTATTTATGCGTGAGTATAAAAACTGAGCTAGCCGTTCTAAATTTTTACATATTCCTTGAAAGTTCTGCCGAAGTATTCAAATCTGCCCCAATAAATTCGGTTTTATTTGAAGGAAAATATTGAATGTCTCTTTCCTATTTATAAATACTGTTAATGTGTAGGTTTCTTTCCATCCTAAATAGATGAAATAAAAAATTAATTTTATTAATATAGGAAATAAACTAATGTAAAATTAAAATATCCCTCTTCTACACGACCAGTCGGCTTGCAGGGGATTTATGTGGAAGTAGATTTGCTTTTCAATAAGTTTTCTTCATACAAATTATATTCTCCAAGATATTATCCCCTGGAGATACTCCATATTTCCTAACGGAATAGCCCTCCAATGCGAAGCTGTCAAAACGGCAAAAGATAATCCTTTTCCTCATTGAATTTTGGAAGAATATTCTCCCCCTCATAATCTTATGAGATGCTCTTTATAAATTCATCAGCACGAAGACTGGTTGGATCCGCAAACCCTCCACATTAGCTATCAAAAGCTTTAGCGAGGGAATGTGGCGACAAGGCTATATGATAACTTAGGTAGGCAACTCACTGATCCAGAATGCTATATAATTCTACTTTAGTGCAGCATAATGGTCCTATGAATTATAATTTACATATTTTTCAATAAGGGGTCCAGGATAAATGTCATTATTTATTATCGCTCATACCTGAGCAGCATTCAAGTTCTTAGCAATAGAAGATTTTCCTTCGTACTGTACTAAATAGCAAAATATATACCATTAATGAATGTGTTTTTTATGTTTTCGATTGAAATCTGTGGTCACGGTAGTGCTAGTTAATTTTGTATGATAATAATGCATCCAGGTTGACAGTGGAGTACTCTTTAGCTTACCATTAGAGTATCTTCTAGAAAATTTCTAGAACTAAAGCGATTTTACTTGCAAGCAAAATTACTCATTAATCTTCCGAAAAATACTTCAAATGAAATTGCAGAAAATTTAAAAAATACTTGTCAACCTCTTTACTAACAAACTCGAAGTGAAAGTGATTGCGCCGAATTTTCTGATTCATTGGTAATTTTACAATAATGTGTATATTTCGTAAATGATCGTCCAATTTATGTTAAGAGAATAGTATGTTTGGAAAAGATCTTATAGATTTGAATGGGCTTACTGGTAAATATATTCTCAGTGTGATTTTCCATATTCTCACGTTCTGGTTAGTATTTCACATTATTAACTAAAGGAGATAGCTAATGAAAAAACTTTTTTTAGGAAAATAGACGCTGAAACCGGAACCCATGTGTTTGAAATTTTCGAAGATCCATTGATTGTGATGGCTCTGCAACACTTTGGAGAAGGATCGTTGCGTGGAAGAACAGGAATGAGTTAAAGGTAAAGCACAATAAGATTAAATTGTAATTAGAATTCAACTTGATATATTAAGAGGTATAATGATTCAGTTATGACTGAAAATGTGCAATATAATGCAATGTGCGAGCCTGATAGTGAGATAAAAGAAGTAATATAATTATTCAAAAAGAAATTCTCAATTTAATAGTAACGTTACTATTACTTAACATAAATGATCCCACGTCTTCATCGAGGGGTATCAGGAGGAAGGACCAAAGATATTTCTTACTATATTAAGACCAAAGATGTTTCTTACTATTATTACTTATATATCAATAAATTAAGGACATTTAATCAATTAATTTTTATTCTGCTTTAGAAAATTCAGAGTAACACATGAAATAATATAATAGTAAGATTATCAGTTCATGTCTCCTCTTTGTTAAAAAGAAAGAAGAACAAAACTAGTAATACGAAAATATTAAATACGACCTGTTTAGAGGACTGATATGATTTTTATCTCTTGAAAACGATGCAAAAGCTCAGATTTTGTTCTTCACTGTGTTTAACATGGTGTTTAATATTCTCCACCAGGTATCTCTTGAGAGCATTGAATTTATTTTCTCTTTGTGATAATTTTTCTCGTCTATTGGGTTTACAACGTCGTAAAATTAATTAATTCACTTTTGCTGTTATATATGCTGTTACCTAAGTTTTTGCAAGTACCCTGATTCCCATACTCCTTTGTGAGGCTATATAAGATAGGAATTCTAGTATTGCAATGATGCGTAAAATATGAAGTATAATTCGTACCGGTATTATAATTTTCGGCTGAAACGCTGATTTTGAAAATTTATTAAGTAAAGCTACCAATTCAATTAATAAGTAAACATGAATAACCGTTTTGCTTCGCTCATATTTGGACTGTAAATGCTTTCCTAAAACATCCGCTGGCCGTAATTTTAACCACTGGGAAAATAGGTAGAGAAATTCTTCGGAAGCCGAAAAGTTAGTTTGCATTGTTGCTCTACAGCCATAATATTAGTGAACTTTTATTATTTCAGCGATTGGTAACATCTGATTTTTATCTTTCCATTCTCTTTCGGTGAGAGCAATGGAATTACTTATGGACGTATTCCACGCTGCCCCTTATCTGGTGCTAAGAAGAATGAAGGCATACATTAAGGCCGTTTAAGTGCTTCAACGAGTCGTGTTCAACGTTTACCAACTTAAAATTAGAGTCAGCTCTTTATTAATTCAACAAGCTTCAAGATACTTTCTCCCACTTACTCTCCTTTTCATATTTTCACAGAATCTTTCTCTGAAACAAATACATTCAAGTATTTTAATATACACGTTATTTATTTCAGTGCTCACACATGAGTCGTTTATGCTTTCATGTTTGAAGGAATATGGCATATAGTTGTTTCTTAAATATGCTTCAGTATTTTTCATCAACGTAAAGCTATGCAGGGATTCAACCTAATGCATGGGTAGTCTGAAAAGTTTCCGACATTTCGCCGTTTCTCGACATGTTATATGAAAATTTCTGAAAATTTTCTGAAGATTTCTGAAAAATCTGGGGTCGGAAACTTTTCAGACCACCCTTGTATATTTACAGATACGTTTCATATCAATGATTTTATATCAATTCATACATAACGCATTATCTCTTATCAAATAACAGAACAGGAGTCTAGGTACAGTTTTGAATATGTTATCTAATTTCAAAAAGGTAATACTACAAATGTGCCATTATAGTGAGGAATAAAAACTCATAGCAGTTATACATCAATTTAAGAAATATTTTCATTTTAGGTGTAGATTAAATGAAACGAGATAAAACTTTAATGGAACTCTTAGAACGATGTCTTTATTGAGAGTCTCTTCCCATTTCTTCGTATTCCGTATTTTAACTAAGCACCATTCTGCCCTTAAAATAAATCTGATGAAATCGTAACACAAGTTCAATCGTTTGGAGAAGTTGGCAGACCGTACAAATGCCCTTTGTTCTTTGCCCGAATGAGTCGTAAAAGTGGCTATGTTAGAACTTGTACTCTTTTTTATTGTTGTTTTCAGCGTTAAATGTACCATTTGCCGAGATCGTTTCTAATCAAATCTCAGTGAGCAAGCAAGCTGTTGATGGTAAAACTGTATTGTTTTCGTTTATGGACCGGCTTTTGAAAAAAGGGCTCGAGAGTTGTTTCGACCATTTCAAACGTCACCTGCAATGTTTCCCTCGGAATTCACTTCACCTATTTCCTTCGCTTCAAATATTTCACTGACGAGAGCAAACGTGGCTCAAGAGCGTTATTGATGTGGTTTGCTGCGTTTTCGTGGCTGCCGTTTAGGTTGTCTTGATAAAAAACTGCCGTGTGGAAATTTGAGAGGATCGTATAAGTCCAACGTGGCAAATATATGGCACGTGGAATTTATTTGCTTGGTAAGCCATTGTCTTTTCGCATGCAGGATATTGAACGAGGAGAATGAAATGAAACCAGATTGGAAATTGCTGCTGAGCGCTCCCTCTCCGATCTCTTTTGTAATCTACTCGATTTTGCTCTCTAAGATGAAGATTTATGATGATGCATTACACGGTTTACTCTAAACTTCCTTATTTCATCGGAACTGCCAACCTGTGTTTTAACTAAGGGTATGAATCAAACACCATTAAGATTATCGGAAAAATAGTAATTGATCGAAAGGCGTATAAAAGAAAAACCTAGAGCTTTATTAAAATATAGTATGTAATAAAATTAAGCAAGTAATGTAGTAATGCGGTAGGTGTACTATTTATATCCTAAATTAAGTTAAACCTAACATAGCATCAAAACCTTATCTACAGCTTAAATTTCAGTTTTAAGTTAAAATGGTTGTAATTTAAGGGAAGCGTCGTGAAAATTGCAAATCACTAAATTTATCAACATATAATATCGTAGAATAATTTGTGGGAACGTGAAAATTCCGAATGTTTTTATAAATGAAAGCTATTTTGTTGACCTGTCTTCTGCATCCGCCATCTGGCGCATGATAAACTGCAGTGGAAACTACACGTGTTTTCATTCTGTATGGCGTACTACGAAAAATGGCCGCGTCATATTATTTTATACCTCAGATATGCCTTCTCCCTAAGTAATGAAAGATTGTTCATAAAATAATTGATAACGCATTCACAAGGAAATTAACAAAAAATATTAAATTTTTGAAATTATGAGAGCAAAGAAAGCGTAAGTGCTAACATTTATTTGAATATATTAATGAGGAAGCGGAAAGCTAGAAATAAATTAGCTTACTCTCCCCTTACATTTGAAACTAACGAGCTTCTCGCTTCACAATGAAAGAAATCGTCCATTTTTCGAAAAACTGACGATTCCTCAAATTTAACAAAATTAATCCAAATTTTCCTATATTGAATCTTTCATCTGCCAAGCTGATTTGAGGGTGTATCGAATTAGATAAAAAAATCCTCCCAAAGAGAAACGGACAAGAAGAAAGTGTGACAGGATCCGTATTTGAACTCGAATCTCGCTTGGATTACTGGTCGATTGCTCTTGCAAGCTATCTTGCCAGAAACTTAAATCATGCCACTCGGCAAACTTTGTAGGCGGGTCTCTGGGTTCGAGTCCCGTACGAGTCCTGGCAAACGTCTTTCTTGCCCGTCTCTCCTTGGGAATTTTTCTTGGTGAACGCAATTCCGTTCAAAGTCTCCTACTCTATTCCTTAGAATGAAATCGTCAATAAGGACTAAACCTATCATCACAAGACTTAAATACATGTACTATAAGTCAAGTATATACCAGCCTGCCTATACAAATAATGTATTTGAGAACTATATAGTGTTGGAATACACAATATCAAGTCAAAAGTCACCATATTAAAGGCTTTGGAGCAATGTATTAGAATCAATCGAAGTCATTAAATCAACTAACCGATGAGAAATATTTGTATAATAGGAATAGAAAAATACATTTGAGTGTTTGATACCGTAATGATTAACTTCCAGAATGCACATCTATGTAAAACAGAGCAAAATTTATATTGATTACGGTTAACTACACACTTTTGAACTTTTTTGGTGTTCACCAAGATTGATAATGATATTGATTTGTACACGGGTCTATTGGAAAATGAATATTTTAAGAAAAAATCTATGGTGATAGCAGTAGCATATTCTTGAAATCTAACAATTTTCTAATAAAATTTGCTAATGTATGTTTTTGTATCTTATGTAGTTTATCTAAACTGTTCTCTTTTGGCAGAGGAAGTGCTTCCTAGCGATATTGTTGTAAGTCTTCTCAAAATCATGCAAGAAGTACATGTCTTGCAGTCCTCAATATGCATATCTTGTTCGGAATGAAATTGGAACTAGAATTATGAACTACTACAGTCGCTATTGAAATTAATATTTAGATACTTAGTAGAGAGGATGAACCTCAACGTGTCATGATGAAACCAACTATAGCGTGGATTTATTTGGAAATCAAATAGATGACAACACCGGAATCAACTGAGGATATTCAAATTTCATATTTTGTTATATCATAACTGATTTCTTCATTTTTCCGATTTTTAAACTTTCTGGCTATTTATTTGCCTAGACTTTATTCACTGCATTTTCCTATCAGTGTTATCTTAGGAATGTTAACCATACGTTTGTGCGGCGTAGGGTATCTGAGATAGGCACGATATATCAGTTATCAATGTATCAATAGATTATGCACTTGAATAATTTCCTAAAACCTTGTATAAAGCTAATTTTTAAAATACTCTTTTATTTTACTTATCAAGCACATTTTTTCTCTTGCTTCAAGAATGCAATGGCAAAGACCGCATTCATTCATTTGAATTCCTTGTTTTAACAATAATGTTAGGTTTTTGTTTTTTATTTTTTCAAAATATTTTCACGGTTATTTGCTCAAACACTGATAAATACTTTAGCGAATTAAGAGTGTTTAACTCTTATAAGTAAAATCTAATATATGTGTGAATATGCCTACATTACTTTCTTGTGCTTAGTATCTCTAGTATAGCTTCGGTTCATTCCTGGTACCTAATTATTCCGGACGCTAATTCTAGTAAACCTACGTCTAATTTAATTTCATAATGAAGGAGACCTTGGCCCTCTATAATCCACTGCTTGTAATTAAATTTATCTGAATGTAATTCTTTCTTAAAAAAAGAAATTGAAATAAAAATACATGAAATTGCAACGAGTAATTAAGATTAAATAAATATTAAAACGAAATGATACCAGATACTAACCCTGAGAAGACTCAGCCGCACTAATTAAGTCATAGATCTAATTAACCGAAATGACAGTCACCTTTTAAGTTAATTGCATGCGTCCGTTAGCGACGTATAAAAAACTCTCAGCCTTTCGGTTTTGCTTCTCATTTCAGGAAGTATTCCGCAGCTAATCGTTTAAAACCCCTCTCTTTTGTTACATATCCATTGTTCCGAGCATGAATCCGCGATTTAGCGGAAACCTACATATTCGTCCGCATCCACAGTGTTTTCTCTTGTCCGGAAGGCTTCCCCTTGAATTCGGCAAATCTGCGACGCCACACATTGATCCCCGAAAATTAGACCGTGGGATACGGGTTTAAATTTTCTCTGGAATGTTTAGAAGAACCAAGGCCAGGGAGAGCTGAGAGTAATGGAGGGAATGGCTTAAGAGCGCGGGGACAGAATGGTATTCCAGCAAAGGAGAGTCGGGTACAATCAGAGGCAGAATGTTTTGAGCGAAAAGGTTGCGCTATGGAGAAATTGGGTCCCATTGAGATGTGAAGCGTTTAGTCAGAGCTTCTCTGAGGCGATGCCCAGAGCACAAAGGCAAAACTGTGAGATGCTGGAGTGCGGAAGATGTTCTGGGAAAGTTGAATCGCTCGCGCATAACAGGCGTCATTAACACTACTACTTCTAAGGCGTGATTTTTGTATTCAAATTGCTCGTTCCGCCCATGGTTTCATTCGCTGAAGCACGGGTGTACTCTTAAAAATATTTCGGTAATTCACGGCCATCACAGCGAATTTATTGCCGCAATCACTAAATTTAATCCCCTATCATAATTTTTCCGGTTTATCTTAAGAGTTGTTCCTCTTGTTCCACATTTTTCACTCTCTAAATATTCGTCTACATTTAAGATTCTGGCCTTGTACTAGTAATTAATTGGGGAAAAGCTAATTGCCCAAATCCATCCCTTTCAGAAAAGAAATACCGAATTTTAGCAAAGGCAGTTCTTAATTCAACAGTTCATCATAAATTTATCTCATTTTTAAGTTCAAGTTGCGTATAATTATGAGAAATATGCGCAACAACAAAAATTATCTAATGTACTGAATATTTTATAAATTATTCAGTACTTTAATTTTGCTTTAAATGCTTAGAGAATAAGTTTTCAACTATTATTGTACTATCTATCTTTATCACTTCACTTCATGAGGTAACGGGGAAATCTGGTATATATTGGTTGTAAATTTATCCTTGATATGCATGTCATTTAGATATTAAAAATTAAAAATGGAGCACTTAATACACACAAATAGGCGGACTGAAACAGCGCTTCTTAATCTTATTTCCTCCACGATAATATTAACTACTTGGACAGCAAATATTTCAGGAATATTTTCATAAAGGAGTTAAGTATTTCAGGATTTTTTTAGAAGGAATGACAAGTGATTACATCTTCATTAACTGACTTTTGTCTCCTTTCCCTGATCTGCCTTCTATCCGAAGAATTCTTTCATAATAACGTAGAGAATGCTATTCTTTGGGAAATATTGAGAAAACTCAGGGAAAGGCGTAAGAAATATTTCCTGACACAGGAGAAAAAAATTTCGTAACCTTTACATAAATCGACTTTACTCCTCTTGCCTCACCTCGCTAGAATTTATTTTAGAACTCATTAAAAAAATTGGCGTCTTTCGCTTCATGTATGCATAGTGATATTTATCTCATGAAAAATCTTTACGACTAGTATGTAGCAACATAAATGCATATTTTTATCCCTAAAATAAATAAGGACTAAATTTTTACCTTGATATTTATTCCATAAACTCCACAGAGCCAAATCAGGTCTCAGTATATTATATCACAAACGTATAATAAACTTAATTGTGCAAGATAGAGGATATTAATTTTATCGTTAACAATATCGATTAGCACAACGATCATTGACTAGGAATAGCTAACGGATACACATTGGGAAAACACTTGATCCTTAGAAGGATTAGCGAAGGCCGATAATGCATGAGATTTTGGTTATAAAAAAGGACGAATATAGGACCCATTGACCATCATAAAAGGATCCATTGACCATGAGTACTTAAGCTCATTCCTTAAGTAATTACATATAGACATTTACATATAGATGCCTGCAAACCGTCACTGGCGCATGGCAGGGAGAAATTCACTATTGAAATGTTCTAAATGGAATGGAGTTATGGATAGGAGCTAACTTTTCTCAAGTACTGCTCTTAAACTGTTACTTTGAATCAATTAACTGATCGATTGAAGGATCAACTTGTCTGAAAAATATCGATGTTATTTTCCCCTTCAAAGTTTTTTAACTTTCGGCTAATTAATATTCAATCAGAGAGCAAGTGTGTTGAGATACGATGTCACAATTCCCCAAAATATTCTATTCTCAGATTTCTCACTATTTTCAACGATTATATTCAATCACATTTAATACCACATTTTTATTTCCCTTAAGATTTATTATTTTTTCTTTTAGAGTTTCCGAGTCATTTGGATCTGCGAGTTCTTTATTTATGCGCACCGATGAAACGGCGGGCAGAAAACGAATACGTTGCGAATCCCATACTTTATCTAACCCATTTATTGATAGGCCATAAAATAAGTGCGCTCTTGCGCTTTTGGTGAGTTTCTGGATAGAGATTTATCCAGGCGACATTTATTTACAGCGCTTATGGAAATGAGAGTTATGCCAAAAGTAAAAGTTGAGCACAGCGGGATACCTTTGTTGGAAATATGCGCGGAAGATTTTAAGTTACGATTCATCAGTTGTGAAAAATATCGGATTATCTTGTAACGGCTAAGATATGAGACTCGCAACCCTTACTTCATTCTCCTTTCCAAGGTAACGTCCATTGGATAGAGGTATATTCGGAAAATAGTTGTAACGGTGGGTATGCTTCCACCAGCGGAGGATTTTCCCTTTCGTCTCTTTTAAATATATCGATTTTATTACCAAAGGCTTCCATTACTCACGATGGGAGAGCGTTTCTTGTTCCACTCATCCTGGGGTGGCCGACATTTAATGGCCAACAAATTCATGTGATGTTCCAGCATGGAAATATCCTCTTACGTTGTTGCTGAGGTAAAACAAGGATTTTCGTGATCTTCTTTCCGAAGCCAGTGCTTCCCAACCTGTGTGCCGCATATGAGATATAGATGTTCCGAAATATGTTGAAGAGTACCATCTAGTTCTCGCTTATCTCATTCTCTTTTTTTTGCGTGGGAGTCGAATTTTTTGCAGTATTTAGTGGTGGAATAATTCTACTTTTCCTTCCGTTTGAACTCTCATGAGTCCTTATAAACGTATGGTTTGTTACGTAGCGAATTTTGACTGATAACGCGTTAATGCGTAAATGTGTTGTTATTAGAAAGATTTTTCCTAGAACTATCATTAACAGTGATTTTGTAGTTAACGAAGGAAATTCTTTTCGTGAACATGCTTTTGCAGAGACCGTGATCTGAAAGCTACAGCAGCAGAAATGGTAATTACTAAAAATTTCCAAATCCTACGTGCATATAAAAACTACATGAAGAACTACCTAATTTCCATAGCAGTAAAATAGGATGTTCAGCTTTCATTTTCCTGGAAATTGTTCCTGATTATCCTGTCAGTCAGGCACAACTACTTAAAGGAGTAGTTCTAGAGCGTGGTAGGGGCCCGACTCCTTCAACGCTCATAGATAAAATTTTCCGGTGCTCAGAAAATATCTACACGATAAAGTTCCCTTTAATGATGAAGCTGTGCAAAATTTAATTTTCGCTGGTGTAAATATCGAAACTAATTACCATAGAAAGAGCAGTCTAACTTGTTTGAATAATACATCTATGCTCTATGCGGAAAATTTGTGCTGAAGCAACCGGTCAAAAGTTCTGCGAAGTTTGGAATAACCGGTCCCCATTACTGTCAAGTTTAGAAACGCTGTGTTTATGGATTCCGTGAGATTAGGTATAATATCTACCTTCCTGTTTCTATTATTTCATTCAAAAGTGGCTTCTTGACCACTAAAAATGAATAATTCTTATTCAATATCACTTTGCATCCCGCGGTTACTTAAATGAAATGTTAGGGAAAACAAGTCGTCTGTTATAGAATACATACAGGGGGAAACCTTTCAAATTTCCTGCGTTGACAGCAAAACTAAATGAAATTAATTTTGAGTCCTTTCACTATTGAGTAAAAACGAGCATATGAGAGTTCATTTTTGGAGGATCTACGAGAAATTTTATTAGTACGGGGATCAAAGGAAGAGAGCTTATCTTCAAGGAAATTTAAAACTATTTTGAGACACTAGCAGTCGTAAGATATCACTAATTTTCCTTTTATGTGTTAGGCTTTTAATCCCTAATAAACTTTAAAACTTCCCTATTTTATAACATTCACATGAACTTACGGATTCGTATAATAATTAATCTCCATGGTGGAAACAGTGTAGAGGAGATAAGTAGAATTACTTAAGAAAAAATGTTCTTCATCTAAGTGAAGCAATAAATAACTGCCAATAGAATCAATGTAGATCTATGTAAAAGATTAGAAAAATATTTTTATTTGAAGCATGGCATTGTATGGACCATAAACGAGGACAAGCACGAAGACAAATTGAAATATTTTGAGGGGTTCGAAAGGTTGGAAAGAGAAGGTAATGTGGACTTATGAGAGATGTATAAATATAACGATATGTGGATAAAGTGAGATGTATAGTTCTAGAAAGATTGAAAGAGAGCAGAAGCACCAAGAAATGTGCAAGAAAGAGAATCTCGAACTGGATTGGTGTTATTCTGAGAAAATATTTTCTGCAGAAAAGGAAAAATGGGGGGCGATTGCGGGGCAGAAGAGGATATAACATGATTACGGACCTAACGATGGAGAGGTATTATGAAGCGCTAAGGAAGGAGCCAGAAGACCGGATGATTTGGAGGAAGAAGTAAATGAAAAATAAGAAGAAAGAAAATCTATCTGAGGGAAGATCTGCCAAAAAAGAAGCGAAGAAATTCTGAAGAAATTTTCATGAAACTTTCGAATATTTGGCACGGAAATCAGTGTGTACGTTCGAACGAGTAAGTTATGGACTCCGTATAGTTGCTCAAAACTTATAATACTATTCTTAATTTAAAATTCAGAACAATATGCTCGAAATAAAAAAGTATTGGACTTCCTAGATAATGAAAAAAAGAAAGAAGGCGAAGCCTGGAAGGAGTTAAAGTTACAGGTTGGAGAAACTCGATTGTGGTTCTCGTGGTGATTACAAAGAAAAGTTAAAATTAAGGAAACAAAACACGGATGTAGTTTTACTCTCGTTTCTCGACAGAAGGGTTTAGGAATGGTACATGTTAACAGAAGACAAATAAGTTTAGTGAATGATAGAATAAGTTCATATAGCAATAAGACATTAGGTAATTAATTATAATCATTTACATTATTGTATTGTAATAATAATGTATCTAATTATAATTTAGATAAGGTATAATAATAACGATTGATTATAAGTTGCTACGTTCATAAATTTTTCGCTTGAGAAGTAACGTTAACTTATGGATTTAGAGCCATCCTTAAGGATATATGCCATAGGGTAAATGGTTATGCTTGGCAAGAACAGTCAATAAGATATGTAACTATTCATTTAGCCTATAATTTAAGTATATTGGCAAGATGTCAGGCATAGAGCGTATGTAGATATTTTCTAATATTTAATTGGTTATGCTAAAGGCTTATGGCTCTTCCCTGACATTTATCGTACTGCATCAAGATTGAAATAAAATTAAAGTGGTCCCTAGATTTAGATCACATAGACGAATACCCCGAAGAATTAAAAAAGCATGCGGTTGCACCGGTTGCATAAGGCATATCGTAACACATACATTATGCTATCAATATCCTAACCGAGGTATAAAAGAGAATGCAAAAGTTAGTTTTTGGAGAGAGAGAAAACTTTCGTTGCGAGAAGACATCGATGAAAGAAGCGGGATGAAAAACTTACTACAACATAGGGAAGATAAAAATTATGAACAACCATTCTCCGAGGACTTAATTCATCTAATAAGAAAATATAATTCTCGCAGAGACTACTTATTCAACTGTATCAATCTTATAGTCGAGTAAAAACGAAAATAGTAACACTTAGAAAGATCCATGTCCTGAGAATTCGAACCGAGAACGTATCTCTCGAAATTTTTATGTTTGAAGAACTTATCCGTGTTTTCGGATTTTCCCACTCGTGTAGCGGCTCTTTTCATGCCTTCGACAAATTCTCCACTGATCATCCAAACTCATCAATTTCTTCTCTGCGTTGATAACGGAAGAGTCGTAAAAGTTTGGGCCTCGCAAGGTGTTGGCCTCACAAAGCGCCGGAAGGCGATAAATAATGCTCTAGAACGAGGCTCTCGGATAAGCGGCCACATTTTGCACTTAAGTTGCAACGGTGATAAACGCCCTTTCGCCCAAAAAAATTTTAAGCCGAATATTAGAATATTGAGCTCAGTTTGTAGCGTTTTTCCAACCAGTCTGGAAAGAGTCCAGCGACGAATTGACTTTATAGGCTAATATTTCAACGTATTTTACCGCGACAGGGATTGGGAATAAGTAAATTGAGGAAAGGAGTGTAGTAAAAATAAATTAACTCGTTACTTCTCCGAAATTTAATCGAAAAATAACCTTAAACGGGATGGGCGGTGAGAATGCTTATGTTCGAATGGTGGTTTTTAGGAATTTGGGCGTCTAATCTTCTTTCGCCGCAAAAGTTACAATGTTACGAAATTTAGCATGCTCTCATTTACTTATTTATTTTCTCGTTTATCGATACTTTCTTATATACGGAGTATATGTTGGAATATAAATTATTAATATCAATTACATCGCATATCTGATAATTTATTTTATTAAATATATGTGATATATTTAGTAAAATTTTATTATATTTTATGTGATATATTTTAAACTTGTATCATTTATTTTACTTAGGTATATATTTATAATGTATTAGGAAAGATTTTAAGGCAAAATAAGAGCTCAAATTTTGACCTATTTCAGTACCTTGATATGCAAGATATTCACGCAAGTCACCGCTTCTGGTTATGATTCCAATTAATATTACGATTCTAATCCCTTATGATTCCGGATGCTCACTATTCTTATGATTGCTCCACTACTTCCATTGAAAATACGTCATCAATAATTAGATTGCTTGTTACAGCATCCTCGTTTGCTAACGTATCTTACCCAAGCATCTATGGGCTATCTACTTTATGAAAACCTAGAGTCTCTATTCATAGAGCAGCCGTCATGCCTGCCTGTTTTAATAAACGGATATTAACGGAAAATTCTTAGCTTTACATTATTTTTCATTCATAAATTACATTTGACAAAAAAGAGACTCCCAAAATGCTAATAGGGTAGCGCCTTCGCTTTAGGTGAAAGCGGTCTTAGATTCGGTTCCCGATCGGAGCAATGGATTACTGTGCAAAATAACCTCAGCTATTGAAGTACTTTAAACGGTAATACTTATAGTCCATCATAAGATGATAAGAACGCCTAAGACCATCATCAATTTCCCTATTCAATGGTCAAGAAGGCTATCTCCAAATCAGCACGCCTGTGAAAAATCTGTAATATGTATAAAACATCTGACATTTATAACGCTGTCCCTAAGGTTAATCTACCACATTTACGGTGACTTTCCGTCGCCGCAGAATACATGTAACCTTCCTTTTGATCCCAACTCTCACTCCATTACTCCCACGCGTGTTACATCAACCGTATTCCCTCCAGCTCTTTCCCTCCATTCACTTTTTGTAGCTCTCTACTTTCTTCCAAATGGCTATCAATCTTATCTTTTCCCTTCACCTTCTAACACCCCAAATCGCCCTAATCTTTCTTTCATTTCAATTTTCACGCGTTTATTTTCATAATTCAGACTCCCTATGTTGATTCATTTTTCCGATTTTTAAACGCCTTCCAAACTCAAATTTTCAGGAACTGAAGAGATGTGTAAATTGTAGAATTGGGAGAATCATCGGTTTTTATCGTTGGAATATGAGCACGGAATTTCCTGATCTATTTTTGGAGGCCTACTTCAGTTAGTCTTACGCTAGGCATCTTTTAAGCGAGTAATTTTATCAAAAGTAATTTAATAAAATAATTTCTGAAACAAAAGGTTGGGTAATAAACGCAAAATGCCTGCGCATAAGTATATATGTATACACAGTCTACAGTACTAGTATACTTTCCCTTTCGAGATACATGAGAAATATTCACATGATTTTTTTATGCAAGTAGTTGCTACAGCCACACTAAATTCTACTGAACTTGTATCGCACAGAATACGCTATCATGTTTCCCTGTATATCATAAATAAAGTCGTAAAAATTTCTTCTATATATGCATACTATATTGCAACGGACGTAATCGAAATCGTGAGAAAGCAATAAAATATGTTCAAAAAATTACGTTACATTTCGAAGTCCCAAGTAATTTTTAATCACCCGCCTCTACGTAAGACTTTCTAATCTTCCACCGTTTTTAATTTTAGAGGGTTTTTGAGACGATCTGAGATCTGAGCCCACGTGCATCTTGCTCTTCTGTCACGGTTGATTTCTACTTCAGTGCTTATGAGATTTGAATGAGAATGGTTATTATCAAAACTATTCCGAAGAGTTTATAGCGATAAAAATATTTTTTAAAACGAAGAACGAATGAAAGTCTACATTTCTCTACCGTGAAAATTATTAATACTGCCAATATTCCCTTCGAATCCAATATAAGACGCCGGGTTTTTCCTCGATTTCTCATTTTATCGTCAGCACCCATACGTAACAAGCAAAATTTTATCTTGAGAAAACAGAACATACTAAAAATGTATTTGCGTAGAACATAACCTTAGAAAAATTTCGCTGTGAAGCCCAACTTATGGGTCGCCAAATTTATTTTTTCTATATCCCATGGCAAAGAGGTTTTTGTAAAAGAAATCGAGAAAAGTATTGGGATTTTCATTTACCGTTTGTTTGGGACGATATCTTGAATAGAATTTTAGTATTAGATTTTTATATTGGAGAACGTCATTCGTCGAAGAAGCAGCCTCTACGAATCTTATGCTACGAATCACGACGGAACGTAATCGAGAGAAGCCGGCCAAAATAAATGAAAGTTTTCGCGAAGTATTCATTCCCAGGATTTCAATTCAAAATTGAAATTTATGCCCTCTTTCTTGGAAAACTTATACTTGCAAATAATTATTATCTAAATGACGGATAGTCTAGATATGCGTTTTTGCACGAATCATTGAGGGTGCGATCAAGTGTCATGTGATATGAATTGAAGGGCATGATTGGTTACCCTTTTATCGGAGAGACTCTACTTTTAAACATCAGAGATTTTCCTTCCAATTTGGTGCCAAATCAAGGTGTAAAATAGAGAGAATGATCACGCTATAATTTCAAGAAATAGGTGGAAATATTTTCAGCGATGAAAATCGGGGAATTTCATTCATTTTACGCTCAATGCGTCACGAAAGCCTTTCTATGAAAATTTCAATGATTACCTTTTAAGAGAAAATAAGTCGGCTTGGAATTACTGAAGTCTTAACCAAGCCTAATATCTAAGATCACTGTGCGATTCGATCGAGGTTTAATAGCGTCATAGTAAAAGCAAAAATAAGAAAGTTATGCTAGCAAGAATTTAGGGAGCAGATTATAATTTACTTTGAACAAATGCATTTTGGTATCTTATTCAAGAAATGTGATCTTTCTTGGTTTTGCCTCATTTTTTCCAATTTTCACTAATGTCATTGATTTCGCTACGAAATATCTTGAAGAGGAATGTCTATGACTTTGTAAATACCTGTCAAATACAAGTGACTTTTTTTATCTTTTCTCATAGATTCAAAATATATGGATAGTTCAAAATTTACAAACGCTAATTATTTTATTCCTAGTTGGCTTTAAAAGTAACGTAGCCAGTTACAACATGGTTACATAGGAAAATATCACTTAGCATCAAGCGATATTATATCTGAAATATTCCATAGCTATTGGAGAAAAGAGCATGGAAACAAAAACCGTATTTTGTCTCGTATTCTTAAATAAACATGCCGATTAATCAGTCAGCGAGAGCAGGAACTACGAGCTTAAGTTGTGCATTTATAATAGTTCACTATGTTATGAAACAACATTTTAATGTTGATTGCCCTTTCGTCGTAAATCGGATAAGAAATTATTTAAAAGCCTTAAGGTTAAAATGCTGACAACGGCGAGCAAAGTGAGCAAATACAAGCATGTTTTATCTTGCGATTTCCTAAAATTTTCTAGCGGTTTATTGGTAAATCTGAGGAAGTTCATATGGTGAGGTATAACCCTGTATCACAAAAATTTCTTTTAATAACCTAATTCGGTTAAGTGCTTCGATTTCGAACTTCTATCGTCAAGTTTAAAAAATTCTCTTGTGATAGTAATTGAAAATATTAGTATATGAAAAACACTTAAGAGTACTGAAAAGAGTAAGAGTACTGAAAATGGTAAGAGTACTGAAAATGGTAAGAGTACTGAAAATATTAATGTATTCTTAGCAGCCTTCTGGACATTCTTTAATCTTTCTAACAGTTTTAAATTCCTCCTGGTTCTTCAAACACCCTCTTTACTATAACCAACACCAAAACTTACTCCTGGGCGCGGCACACCATCGCTCCTGGTGGTTCTCCGATGATCAGCAAATGAGGGAGGGAAGGGGGGATTGGGGGGGATTAGCCCTATAGCCTGGCGAGGGGACCCCTCAATGTTGTTGTGACGTGCTATAAGGTTCACCTCTATGCCTAGAGGGCCCTCTGCCACAACTTCAAGGAGAAGCTCCGACCTCATAGACAGAAAGAACGAGCAGGTGAGAAGTGAGTGCTTAGTTACCTCACCCCTGCAGAAGAAGGTGAAACAAAGGCCCCTGAAATAGATGCCTGCGTCTGTAGGCCTACAAGTAGGCTAGGTTTGTAGGGAATGCCTTCCCCACGTCCCCTACAGAGCAGGTGGTTAGTACATTTATGGTGCACTTTTCAAAAAAACTGCTGCCAATTGTTGACAAATTCATTGCAGCATCTAAATATATATTGCCGCAATAAACAAACGTCTATTTTGAGAGTTTAAGTAGTTATTGAACGTGATACTTTTAATTTGAAATATTAAACGTAAGAATTTAATTTAAAAGCGGATAACGTCTCGTCTCTTTATGAAATGCAGAGGATATTAAAATCAGACATTTAAAAGTAGTTCTTAGGCTTAAGGATAGAAATACTTGCGTTAATATCCTCTTGAATAAATATTTGTCTGATGAGCGAATGCTACTTTAGCGTGTTAGCATCCGAATAAAGAAAAATTGAGTACTCACGTGTAATTCAGGGGTCAATGATGCTGAATTTACCTATGGGAAAAGAGAACAAAGTTATTAATATATATAATTTCCCTTATTTATGAAGAATCTTATGGCTCACATAACATAAGAAAGCTTCTGACCGGAACTTGTGTATTTATCATAATGGTTGCAATTACCAAATTATATGTAATCTAAAATTTAGTTCCATATAAAATTGATTATGTATGTAGTGTATGAGGATGATAAGTATAAGGCGTAGAAAATCAAAACTCCTGTTTACAAACTTCACGAGTAATAAACAGACAAAGTGTATCGTGCAACGAATCGGATAATAGTCAATTGGTTCAAATTCTGCTAGAAGTGACTAATCACGTTGAGAAATCCGGTGAAAACACGGAACATTTATGTGTGAAAGACCTTCACATCCTTATATATTGATTTTCGGACTCTGTTGAAAGATTAATTGAGTTGCAATTATTAAGTAACCAAATATCGGTCAAAACACAATGAGTGGTTTATGGACAGACTGAATAAAAAAAACATAAAAGGATAATAATAAATCTAATGTTTACCTTTTTTTTACGAAAATGAGATGAATTTGAAATTCAGGATATAGTCGAAGGTCAGTGAAAACAAGGCTATTTCCTTTGCTAATGTCTTAACACTGAAAGAAAAGGAGAGCCATTTGTCCTTGATATAATAAAGAAGTCGTTTTCCTAAATTATCTATGAACACTTCACGATACACTTATTTTCATTGAATGTCAACAGAGGCGAAAAGGAAAGTGCAGGAGATACCAAAAATATTTTCATTTGAAGATATCTCAACGCTGAAAGCAAGGGAGAGCCATTCCTCCTTGGGAGAAAAACGAAGTCATTTTCTGAAATTATCAATGTACTCAGAATGATCCTCTTACTTTCATTGAATGTAAACATTTAGGAAAAGGGAAAGTACAGGAAATACCAAGAGCAATCGAAAGAAAGAAATATACAAATGACGCCGAAACAGTTTCTCATTTAAATGATTTGCTTATTTAAATGATTTGCTTATTTAAATGATTTGCTTATTTAAATGATTTGCTTATTTAAATGATTTGCTTATTTAAATTATTTTGATTACGAATGAAAGTCGTGCGTGATCAGGGCCCATATTCTATAACGCCAAACCAGTCGGTAAGGTAGCCATCTAGTTGGTAGTGACGTCAAAAAAATTGAAGGGAGTTATCAATGAGATTCTATAAGCAGTCGGTCGGTACTCCAGCGAGCCCCAGTCGGTAAATCTTACCAACAGGCTTAAGCTGTCGATAACTCAGAGGGCCAGTCGATAAGCAGACGAAATGCTTTGGCAACCGCATGCTTATTTCGGTTTACTGTGGAAAATTTACCAATTTAAAGCTCGTAAATGCAAAATAATCAATCTGCCATGAAAAGAACGCAGTACAGACAGTTATAATACCTCTTTTAAAGATTAATAACTTTACCACGAGAATAAGAATTTACGAAGTGAATACATGCTCTTGTGTTCTACGACTCATCCGAGCTCTGCGTACTTTCAGTTCGTTATTTATAATTTTCAGCACCTTTGGCGTATCGTAACTTTAATAATGGAATTGCCAGTTGGGAGAGAATTCTTTATTACCTGTAGTTAAGTTTATTTAGTGTCGTTTAGAAATATAATTTCGTTCGAAGAGGTCAAAATTGAGTCACGAGAATTTATGCAATCTTACTTTCTCATATGTAAAGCTATAAGGATTTTTTAAATTGACAATTATGATAATATATAATATGATATATATATATAATATTTTCAATTTACTAACGTGTCATTTTCCGTGATTCTATTTCCTAATGCAAGTTACTTTATTCAGTTGTACATACAGACGTGGGAGGATTTAACTTCTACAGCAGATACAAATATGCACGAATAAATTTATTTAGCAGAAAGTAGCTACACTTACACTATACTACACTTATTGATATGAAGACACCAGTAGTAAAAATAATGAGAAAATAATAGTGTGAGCGCATGCACTTATCATGAATAGTGCAATTTTGAAAAGTAGTTACATCATCATTCAGTGCTTGATATAATTGTAACACAGTATGTTATTAAACGTCACTGTAACACTTAACAGAAATCTTACTAAATGTCCTGTTGAAAACGCAGGAAGTTTGTGTCGTACAATGTATTTCGTATGAGTTTCACATTGAAGTTATTAGCTTTCGTCTGCTGCCATCCCTTAATGATGTGATCCACCAAATGGTTTCCTCTAATTAATATTTTTTTATTCTTTCATAACACAAAACCATCTTATAGAAGAAAAATTTCCTTCAGCATGCAGATGTTACAATTGATAATCCCTTTACCATCATAAGGCGCTTTTAAGATCACGTATTCACCATTCAAAATGTGAAGAAAAAACTTCAAAAAAGGATTTCTAAACTACTGTCACTATGCTTGTCCAATCAAACATCTCCTATAATACTTTTCCATTCCAAACCTTTCACATTAGACCTTGTTTTATTAACAATTTACATCTTTAGCTCAATTGTTCCGCAAAACATATAACAGAAAGCTGAATTGAGCTATGCAGAATGTAATAAATGTGGAGAAAAGACTACCATTGATTAAGTTATTAGACCCTGAAAATATAATATAATTTCATTTCCTAAATTAGCTTTATTTCGCACTTCCTCATTAAATAAGACATTACTTCTCATGGATACTAGCAGTAGAGATTATGCACCGTGTTTACATCGCTCTTACTCGCGGTTGGCGGAGACGAAGCATGTGACCTCCTCCTTCGGAAATGTTCGGAAAACTTCCCCTCCATTGGCTTGAGTACCATATCGCTACCAACAAGCTTATAGAATCTGTGATACCGACTGAGTCGGTAATTTAGATCCAGTTGGTACGGTATGGCGCACTATCGGTGTGGTTAAAACAGAAACCAGTCGTTACGCTACCGACTAGATATAGAATATGGGCCCTGGAGAAGATTTGTAGAGTGGGAATGTATACAGGTCCTAATTCATATCGTCTATCGTTATTTTAGATCAAAGGAATAATACTTAGACATTAGTAAGAGTTACTGGTTTTTCATGAAGTCGAAGACGAAAATATGATGGATGTTTAGATTGCTTTTGAATTTTAATTGCCACCGAAGCTTTGATTGCTTCAGGATTTATTTACGCGATTTGCAGAATCATTTGCAACAATGATGATCACCTACGTAATAACGAAAAAATTTTGAAGTCAGCGTAACCTACTTGACCAATCTTAAAAGATCGCGGTAATTTCACGAATATCTTGAAAACGCCATTTGAGCTACTTAAATAGTAATATTTTACGTAGTTAATACTTAAGGTTATTGTAAATTGATATCGACAGAATGCATTTGAATACTGAGCTCATAGATTCTGCTTACAATGAAATTGTGAAGTTTTTCTTAAGTTGGTTAATTAGTAAATTTTTTTAAGTTTTCTTAAGTTGGTTAATTAGTAAAATCAAACTAATTTTAGGAATTCATTGATTTAGGATAATTTATCTCGACGTTATGCAGCCATTCGCAAAGGTAAGCGTTCTTCCGTCTTTATCATTTCGCCTTCAATGAATTATTATTAAATGAAAGTTAAAGGAGACAGAAGTGACCAATGCAACGTTTCGTTTTATCTGATTTAAGGTCAGCCTTAATCCACAGCATTCTGATGTTCTAATTTAATAGAAACTACACAAAATAAATAAGTAATTCTTAAATTAATTACTAAAATTATTGGTGAACTACTCACCACTCGTTGCTCTCTGGTTATGTTTGACCTCTTCAGTGCCCTTTCATGGTCGAACAGGTTAAACTCCCAGGTAGAAGAGATTCGAGGAGGGAATAAAGTCACCATCTGTAATAGTAGAAATTCTATATCAATTCATTGGCACAGAGCGTATATAATCTGAGATAATATTGTATTTTGAATATATAAAAGCAAGCAGTTGACAACGATGATTAAAATGTTGGTTGCGACACACATTAACAAATTTCCTATTCTCAATGGTTTATATTGCTGTAAATTTTTGTTATATCTGATTCATTGATAAATAAATGAGCAAGAAATAAAAAAGGTAACACTTGTAATATGCGAGCTATGCTAGTGCTACTGGAAATGTAGAACTGAAATTATTATGATAACTCGATCCAAAAATATATGAAGATTAAATAGGGAACACTAATTAAAACAAAAAAGTATTTCTTGAAAATTAAAGAGTATTTAAATAGCTTTGGAATACAATAACCGACATCCGTTGAAAGGATCGTTAATTACTGAATTACACCGTGTAGATTACCCTTATATCATTATTGAAAAACAACTTTTCAATGGATTTACTCCAAATAAAACTTATGAGAATCTTCCTACTTACTTTCTTACTGACTTGTAGAAAGTAAACGCACTTTATTGAGAATACAAATTAGTGAGAACTTAAAGTTCAAAAATCAGATACACCTTATGATTGAATTGATTATAAAAACGAGATTAAAATGGTAAAGGCTGATCTAAATTTCGATTCAAATTCAAATGCTAAATCTCCTAGATATTTGATTAAAATCAAATCATAATCTCAAAAATATTGCTAAATTTTTCTCGTGGAATACATAACACAGGGAAGTTTTTTGATGTTATTCCACTCTATGGCGCAACATAATCTCTTTATTGTGATTTGAGAATCATCCTGATCAATGAATATAACTGAAAGCGATGCTTAATTACGATTAAAAGGATGTAATCAATGGAGATGAGTTTATAATCGAATTTTTTTCTAAAATACAGGTTCAGCTGGAATTTGAATTGCACTTAAGACAATGAAATAATTAATGAATGAAATAATATTAGAATAATATATAGAATTAATATAATAAGAATGAGATAACAAAAAAAGATGAGTGATCCAGAGATATGATCGCTGGTACTCGGAAGACTATCACGTCAAGAATAACTATATTGAATAAGGTATCGTCCTTACAATAGTTACGTACATAAGAAACGCTAGCTTAGGTTATAAAATCTTGCGTTGAAACGCAGAATTATTTCAAGAAATTTAAATACTATCCACTTATTTAACTTACCGAAACTGGAGAATCCCAGAGATGCACCACGGATGTCTTGACTCCAGAAGTGGACCTACTTTCTGTGAACTAATTACTGCAAAGTTAATCTGAAATTCAAATGTAGAATTGTAAATTACGACAACAGTCGACAGTATCTTCTGCTTTATCTAGTAATAATATTGTCTAAAATTATTCTGCACCTAAATACAGCGAATACGTAAAGAGTAAGTTCGAGATAAGAAAAGATTCAAAGCATTTTTGGCCTTCCTTAATTAACGAATTCCCACGTTAAGAGTCGTTGTTTCATTTCTTAAATATCAGCCGTGGCATGAAATGTGTTAAAATAGACATACATAACTGAAAATCATCGGACAGCAAAAGAAACTACGATAACGACTTGAATGAATCATCCACACCGGTTTCATGGCTCTTGACAAGAGTCTAACGTAACGAAAACGGTATTGACCAACGACTGTCATATAAATAATCACTAAGCAATCCATACCATAAAGTATAGTTTTTAAATTAAGAAGAAAACTCAAGTAACTTAAAATCTATTACCATATTTTACTCACCAAAACTGAAGAATCGCAAAGATGCACCACGGATGTCTTGACTCTGGAAATGGACTTACTTTCAGTTAATTTATTATTAATCATTTAATGATTTTTAAAAGTTACAATATAACTGCGTAATGTTTAAGTACACTTCTTGATCAGCCAATTTCGAATCTTTAGCACATCGAGAATTTCAAATTTCTAACGGTTTTCTAGAAAATTCCTCAATACGTCAACACCAGGCGAAGTTTCTAGATTAACTAAAGATTTGAATCAAAAATCAACCGATCAACAAAACGGAGAGATCTGATTGGCTGTGGGTAGCTGTTACTTTTCGCCGACCCCCTCTTATCCCCCTACCGGGGAAAGTTTTAATTTCCTTCATAATTATTTATTAATATTAAATAAAATTATATTAATCTAAAAATGTTAATTAAATATTTAATATATCGGAAAAATTATATTTTCCTTAAATATTGTACAGTTCCTTAAATAGTGTACTTAAGCTATATTAAGTAGTTGGTAGTTTCGTGTGACGTCATTATGATGTACGTCATACGAACGGTATGCGAAAATTGATGAATTAAAAGTATTCAATTTGTGAAACAACGACGTGGAATTTTGAAATAATAATTCAGAAACAACGTATATTGAATATATATATATATATATATATCTTATTTAGAGTTATTGATTTTTAACATTTTCCTTCTCCTATGATATACATAAAAGACTGTGAAATTTTATAAATGCCAATGAAATTATAACTGCCATATCATTACGAATAAAATAGTAATTACGATAAAACATAATATAAAGATTGTTGAATCATAATCATTTCTCGGAAGATTGTAAAGAAATAACTTTTGAAATTAATTATAATCATCTGATGTTGTTATCGAAATCTTCCACCTTTCTCTTTTTTACATACATTATGGCTATTAAAATTCATCGGGTATTATAAAAGTCGGGATAAAAGCATTTCTATATGGCGAAAACCCTAAGTTGACAGCCAAAGTGGATATGAACTGAAGATGAATGAGTAAATTAATGAAATGAAGCAGCGGTAGAGAAAAAGCGATAAAAGACATTTTTCGAGTGAATCAAGAGAAGCCATTTTGATTGTTACGCTGTATTGAATTGCTCAGCGTAATCGTTATTAAAATTTTCAAACTGATGTCTGAGTTTGCTGATAAAATGAATGATATGCCACAATTTAATAACCTAAGAAGTATGCTCAACGTTATTCGTCATGTTCCTATTAAAACACCATACGATATTTTTTGCACGATTTTTCCCAGTAATAGTATAATAAATTTCTAGCCATTAGAAATTCGCAATGTTATTTCTAATTATACGGAATATTACGTACAGATACACGAATCCTTTTTACTAACCTTTATATGGTCGAAAAGCTTCCGACAACTGTTTAACTGCGAAGAAATCGCCTTTTTAAGCTTCTCTATACCTGTATGTAACCTTCCTCAGACTTCTCCCATGCAAAATATTTCAATGTTGGCGAATAAGTATTTTGCCGCCATTACAAGTGCTACAAACTCTGAAAAGGCAATACACCACAAACACTGTAATCCTTCGATTCCAACTCACGCTTTTTTTTAAGATATCACTAAATGTAAGACTGTATTAACACTACACAAACACTATTTTACAATTAGATACATTTGAAACCTGCAGGAAATGTAAATGGAACCATTTGGAACGCAATCCACATAGCGAGGCAAAGAACAAAGAAATATGAAGGTCACAATACGTGAAGGAGTTCAGTTTCATTTGTCAGTTTTGTATACCATGATTCTTCTTTTAAAAACGCGGAAACACGTCATGATCTCGTGACATTCTCAAGAAGAGATGGCCATGCTTCCAAGAATTTCAAGTCTTAATTATTAGTCATTGGTAAGTTGTTTTAGCAGTATTCGGTGTTATCTGGTGGAAAATTAACGGCAATATCTAGTTTGTGCTTTGATTGTATGTGGAATATCATGATAATGTTGTATTAGCGCATTGGAAACTCAGATTTAGGATTGGTGATTTTTGGAAGAGTGCGTCAAAATGTGGCAGTGAGAGCAGACTTCGGTTGAAGAATGAATGGTAATCTGTGATTCTTTTGATTTAAAATTTCATTATTTGGAGTTCTCATTAATGCCGGTGATGCACGAATCTGCACTGTGAAATTCTAATTCAGTACCTCAACAGTGTTACGTTGATCTCAACCAAAATGGATGGATTTTTGGTTTGAGCATTTAGGTATATGGTTCTTCCAGTATTTTCGCATATTTAGCTGGCGTTATGTAGGATAGGAAAGTAAGTATGAATGGTCTAACAAGGAGATATTCTAGTACTGTGATCTTTTGTTTTAATCCGAGTTTGATAATGCAAGGTAATGGGCAGATCGTATGTCGATATGGATTAAATTGTGAACCACTCGGTTTCTTTCAAAATCTCAATATCAGCTTGTAAATCATTATTTATATGATTACAAGCAAATTTTAAAGGCACATACGAATGATAGTACTTTGTGAATCTTTTGATTTCACATTTCTTTCATCTGGTGGCTAAATCAATGGCATTGAGGTTTTTCTTTAACTTCATATGTTTTTAGTCTGAGATAATTAGTATATATTTCTGTAAACGACAGCTTACGAATCTTTAATTCCTCAATTTATGATAGCAAGAATAACAGATCTTTACATTTGACTTTATATTGTTCAATTAAGCATGCCATTTTCATGGTACGTTTACTTGCATTCTTGCCCACAAAAATTTTAAACTGTTCTGACTTTACGGGAGTTTTTCATAGAATATTAATACTATTCATTCTTCGTAACATGTATACCCATTTACTATTGACTATTACTTGTCTAGAGCAGGTTTGTGACTAAATGAAATCTCCTTAGGTATTTCCGGTAATTTGGAATCCATTGTCTCATTGAATGATATCTTGAATAGTGTTTTTCAGAGTTTCATTGCTCTACTTTATGTTAATACTCGTTGCATTCTGACACAGTTAGGAAAACAGTGGTAAAGTAATTCCTTATCTAGCGTTGTAAACCTCATTTCTTCCGATTACTCATGCAAATCTCTGTATAGTTATCAAATGTTAGGTCTAATTATATTATATTTAATATGTATTACCGTGACATATTGTTACTGTCATACTTCAGCCTAATTTTATTTATTATTTCTTTAATATTTCATGGTTATGTTGATAAATGTATATTTAATTTAATTCAATAGTTATGTCGATAAATTACTTATATTCTCTTTTTATTCTAAATGTGCATTTTGCCTGTTAATAATTTTTTAGACTTGTGGGACTCGTTCTTGTTTTCATCGTTTAAATAAAGTCAATATATGCATTTAAATATTGTAGCATTGTTTGGGGAAAAGTGTTTTACATCTTTGTTTTTAATCTTGGAAAAAAATAACTTGTTTACTTTATTCACGTCTCATAAAGTTTGCGATAAGAGATATGTACTTAAAATTTCTAGAATCATTATGAAAGAGTGGCAGCTTATCTCGAATTTCTTGATTAGAAATATTCGGAGCATTAGCTTGGTATTGACGATGATAACAAGTTTCATTTAATTTTATCGTTACCGTATGAATAAAAATTTATATTTCCAAATCTTTATTACCATTCTTACAACGTTTATTTTTCTTTCAAAAAATCTCCGTAATTAAAAATATATATGAAGTACATAACGTTGGCGTACGTATCATAACATATTTAGAAAATTTTACCCTTCATTAGATTTTGATAAAAAATTATCCAGAAGCGAATACAAGGTATATCGCTATGTTTTTCTTAAATAGATAGTAATAAAACTAGTCCTTCATACCCTATTGGGATCCGCGAAATATTCGCGTAGTAAAGATAATGGGCGTTGAAGAATTTTGTTTTACCTAAACGCTTCAAATTGACGATTATTATTTTCTGCCAATAAATTTAATTTAATACTAATTGAAAATTTAAAAGGTAATAAAAAATTTCTCCGGTAGGGGGAGAAGAGGGGGTGATTGAAAAGACACAGCCACCCATAACCAATCAGATCTCTCCATTTTGTTCATACGTTGATTTTTGATTCAAATCTTTAGTTAATCTAGAAACTTCGCCTGGTGTTGACGTATTGAAGAATTTTTCGGGAAAACCGTTAGAAATTTGAATTTCTCAAAGTGCGGAAGATTCGAAACTGACTAATAAGTAAGTTCACTTGAAGTGTAACCTAATCAAATTGCAACAAAATACATCGTGACTTAATAATGAAAAATTAGCGGAAAGTAAGTCCATTTCTGGAGTCAAGACATCCGTGGTGCATCTTTCGAATTCCTCAGTTGTGGTAAGTAAAACAAGGTAATAGATTTTAAGTTACTTGAGTTTTCTTCTTATTAAAAAAAACAATAATTGATGTTATGGGTTGTTTAGTTTTTATTTATATACAGTCGTTGGTGAATATATTTTATCGTTAGGTTAGACCGTTTTGAAGAGTTATGAAACCGAAGTGTGGATGCCTCATCTTTGAAGTCAGTATCGTAGTATCTTTTACTGTCCGATGATTTCCAGTTATGTAAGTCTATTTCTTATCACATTTCAGACCTTAACTGGTATTTGGTAACTGGTAAATGAATCAACGACTCTTAACGTGTGAAGACATTACGGCGGTAATTGAATACGATAATAGTTTTAGTATTGAATTAAAATAGAGTAATTTTGTAACTTAAAGATAATTATCATAAAATTTTCAATGTTATGGATGAATAGTAATTTTAACAGAATTCGGGAATATTATTTTAATAAACGTTACAGAATTAGACGATACATAGTGGAAATACTGTTTTCAAGTTATTTCCATTATGTCTAAACTTACATTTCGGTCCTATAACTGTATTTTGTTTTATCATGTATTAGATTCTGACTTATATGCTTTCATTTTTAGTTGCTGAGCATAGCGTTCTTAGACCAGACGTTACGTTAAAGTTAACCTGAGCTCTAATTTAAATATATTCCTCTATTAGTTGATATGACTATATAAATATTATCTCGGGACTATTTTTAAGATTATGAGTGGATAGTACAAACATTTTTTTACAGACATTAAGAATTTAAGAAATACTTCATAATCATTTACCATTCTCAATCACATTTACCTTCATTTCAATATCGATTCATCTATAACATGTATCTGATTTGCAAATTTCGATTCGTTACTTATTTCTAAGCAGTGTGTTTCATACTCTCGCGTTCTAGGTATTGTTTTCAGGAAAAAATTATTGAATTTACTTGTAACTGAGGCTCGAGCTGAGTGTAATTGAAATATTTATAATTTCCAAAATTATTTGATTTTAGTCACTTTTCAGTAGAAATAGTGAACAGTAAACTTAAATGAATTTTAGATGAGATTTTTCAATTAATGGAAAAGGCCTTCTCTTTCCTTAGTAATTTCAGTTCTATTTTTACTACTAGTTCTTACTTATTCAGTCTGAATCTATTCCTCTCTTAAACTGCTGCGTAGATATATTGTGCAATAGAAGTATAACACATTCCCGTATGCCTTTCGAGTTGTGTTAAATATATTAAAGTTATTCTGATATAATATTGACGATATTGAGTAATATAAATTTGTTCAAAATAATCCCAACCATAATCTTAATTAATATCATCATCATGGATAATTGCTCGCTTTTATATTTGCATAATACATTATTACTCCTGATAATATACGCTATTCAGAAATAAATTGATTTGGTGTGTCAATTTTTCAGATACCCTTCCTTCTCGGCTATTCTATTACTTGGGAATTTCTCCTTAGAAGTAGCAGGACCAAGGCTACCTAAAGGATTGCGATTGGTGAGCAGTTAAAAAGTAAAATATCCTGCGCAAAGTGAATTGTTGCTATAAGAAATTATAAGAAATTAATTTTTACTGATATACTTTCCAAAAGAATAAAAGGTATTATTGTTGGCTTTTTGACCAACAAGTAATTATGTCTCCGTGGCTACAAATCCTTTTTTTATTTTTTTTTCATCGTTTCACAATTTTACAATAAATAACATTTATGAGTTCAGTTTTCAAATACATTTAGTCGATATGAACTTTCGATTCTCTTCTTTATGAATTAAGTTAATTATTCCCTTTTAAGGAACTCAAATCGCGTTTTCAAGTTAGATTTAGATTTAGATGAGTACCCCGCAAGCCGCCATGCATTTGCATGGCGGCTTGCATTGCATTGCATTGCATATGCATTTTAATATGTAAATAATCCCTGAAATGAAGAAAGCTCCGATAGCAATCAAAATTCAAAGGCAATGAAAACTCACTACATTCTCGTCTTCGATTTCATAAAAATCAGTACCTCTTAAATATAACTTAGCAATTATTCTTTTTGTCTAAAATAGTGTGAGACGATATGAATCTGGACCTGCAATTATTTCCCACTCTACAAATATTCTCCACGATTAGCACGTCTTTCATTTGAAATTAAAATTGTTAGGAAAAAAAATCACATAAAATATGCTCTTTTAATTCGATCATTCCTTGGAAAATAAAGACCTGAGATGGATAAATCTAAGGATTAGTAAATTTTTAAATATATACGAGACGGTAGTTATTAGAAAATGTGACTTCCAATTTCTGTGGGACTCGCAGGTTCACTTTTTATCCGCGCAAACTGTTTCGGCGCCACTTACGATTTTTCCTTTATTTGCTTTCGTTTGGTTTTGGTATCTCCTGCACTTTCCTTTTCACCTTTGTTTTCCTTCAATGGGAATATGTGGATCGTTAAGCGAACATACATAGATCAGTTAGGAAAATGACTTCGTAATTATCCCAAGGACGAATGGCTCTCCCTTGCTTTCAGTGTTGAGATATTAGCAAAGTAAATAGTCTTGTTTTCATTGACCTTGGACTATATCCTGAATTTCAAGTTCCTCTCATTTTCGAAAACAAAATAGTAAACATTTTATTTATTATCATCCTAGTTTCTCTTTCCTTTTTTCCGTAAACCATTCATTGGGTTTTTACCTAATTTCGCTCAGTTAATATTTGCAACACGCTTAAACTATGATAGTCCGAAATTCAATATTTAAGGATGTAAAGGTCTTTCATCGTAATTGTTTCGTGTTTACACCGGTTTTTTCATCGTGAATTATCACTTCTAGTACAATTGGAATTATATCGACTAAGAACTGATTCGAAACACGATATACGATACTTTGTCCGTTTTTTACTCGTAAAGTTTATAAACAAGAGTTTGGATTTTCTTCGTCCCTTATTTATCATCCTCATCTGCTACATGCATTTTATAATTTTTACGGAGTAAATTTTTGATTAAATATGTTTCGTAATTGCAGTCATCATCAAGATTAAATGTTTCGGATAGTATCGTCTTATGTAAAGTGTGCCATATAATACTCAATGTGACCTAAAGATCATATTGACAGCATAATTTCGTTCAGGCTCCATATTTTTCTCATTCAGTCACAAGAGACATAGGAAATTTCGGTACTGCATTTTCTCGTTCCTCATAATATAATTATTTTAGTTAACTACTGATATCTAATTTTGTAGTACTTTCATTCACTAGATATTTTTCTGGGACAAATTGTTTGACAAAATTAATAAAAATGTAATAAATTCGTGATAAAAGGGAGATTATGTGTATTAATGATTTTGTTCTCTTTTCCCATAGGTATATTCGGCATCATCGACACCTGATATAGACGTGAGTACTCAGTTTTTTTCTGCTCAGACGATAACAGTCTCATCTAGCTCATCAAACATATAATTATAAGAAGATATTAACACAAGTATTACGCATAAAATTGCAGCCACTTCTATCCTTAAGCGTAAGCACTAATTTTCAATCTCTGTTTCAAATATCCACTGCATTTCATGAAAAAGGGAGAGTTTTGCCTTCATATTTACCATTAAAATTTTATGTTCAATAATTACTTAAACTCTCGTAATGAGCGTTGTTTTTTTGCGACCAGATAAAAGTTAAATGCTGCAATGAATTTGTCAACAGGTAGCAGCAGTTTACTTAAGAAGTGCATCATAAATGTACTAACCACCTGCTCTGTAGGGGACGTGGGGAAGGCATTCCCTACAAACCTAGCCTACTTGTAGGCCTACAGACGCAGGCATCTATTTCAGGGGCCTTTGTTTCACCTTCTTCTGCAGGGGTGAGGTAACTAAGCACTCACTTCTCACCTGCTCGTTCTTTCTGTCTATGAGGTCGGAGCTTCTCCTTGAAGTTGTGGCAGAGGGCCCTCTAGGCATAGAGGTGAACCTTATAGCACGTCACAACAACATTGAGGGGTCCCCTCGCCAGGCTATAGGGCTAATCCCCCCCAATCCCCCCTTCCCTCCCTCATTTGCTGATCATCGGAGAACCACCAGGAGCGATGGTGTGCCGCGCCCAGGAGTAAGTTTTGGTATTGGTTTAAGAACAGAGCGTCTCAGATGAACCTGGAGGAATTTAAAACTGTTACAATGATTAAATAATTGCCAGCTAGGAATACAATAATCTTTTCAGTAATTTTCTTCTAAGTATTATATTTACAAATATTTTAGATTACTATCGCTGGAGAGAATGAGTTCAAATGATTTTTAATGGTCGCTAACGTAAAATAACTATAAAAGAAAATATTTAATCCAAGTCTTGACGAGCGATATGTATTCTGCGTGAGTCATGCTCACTATAAATCGAAGTTTGGAATTTGAATTTCCCATGACTTCAAGTATAATCGATACCACCAAGGTCTATTGGTGGACTATCTCAACATAATTCCGTAGATTTTTCTAGCTTAAACGAAAGCCCTATGATCAGAGATGAGTGATATTCTTTCCATTAAAAATAGTTAATCTTTACCTCGTGTCATGGACCAAAGTATTGTGGAATTAAGCGGGACGATATTTCTCACATTAAAATGAAGAATTTATCAAGAGGTCATTCTCTTTTACTGTTAAAATATTAAAACTAGGTCGGATGAAACCCGAGCGCAATTATTATGGTAAATATATAGTTTTAATACCCTTCTGAGAAACAAGGTAGAGTTCACCTCATGTATAAATAAATTAGAAAGTCTGTATGCGGGTGATAGTGTGTTCCCCTTAAACTAGAGAACTAGAAGTTGCACAACTTTAAGAAGAGATAATGTCCTCCCTGCGTAGGTCTTTGTATACGTTTTGTTGATCTTTAAGACTCTGGTTCCACTCCAGAAGTGTGAAGGTACTCTTTTAAGGAATACATCTAAAATTCATTTTTATGTCTGCAGACATTATTTCTTTTTCAAAGCTAAATTAGATAGAATAGTCGTACGACTTTTTTTCGAGCACCAAAAGAAATCAAATTGAATAGCAGTCATCAATTGAGCGTGGATATTTTTTCGTGGTGGTAATATGGTGGGGACGTGGTTTTTGGGAATATGTTTGTGAATTTCTGTGGCTGTACACAATTTTTCCCCTGACGACAAATCCGATTGCTGAATATCATCTCATAGAAATTTGCGTAAGAATGGATTTGAGGACTTACATGAGAAGAAGCTATAATCCTTTAGAATAAGAGGTTATTTTTGGAGATAGTTCTTTATAGCTACGTGAATGTTTATTGGCGTTTGCTTGAAAAGAAATGTTTCTGATATTACTATGTTACTTCAAATTGTTTTTTTCTAAATTCAAGATGTAGTTTGTTCATAACCTGATAATTTGAGTTTCAAATTGTCTTCTGACTTTAATTACATTTCATATATGTAGCATTGTCGTATCTTTTGCGGTTAACTTTAATATTTTACTTATTTCGTTACTGACTGAAGTTCCCGTAGGTCGTCATAAGGGAAATAAGGATTTATAAATACCACTCAAATGCTCAATCTTGCCGAACTTAAATTTGGTGAACAAATGGGACACGGAAATAAGAATTCACGTAACGAAAGGAACATTTGAACAGAAGTTTCATAGCTTTAGATGGAGTTGCATGTCCTTTTTAAATGTAAAAATAATTAGAAAACAAAATAACTTCAAACTTAATACAAATCGGAAAGTAACCCTACAGAAATATACAACTTGTATGACTAGAATCATCACATTCTCGCATACTAACACTTTATACTCCATTCTTTACAAACCAATTAATATACCACTAGAAGTGGTACTATCACTAAAAAATGTCCAAGAAAATACTACATTAGAGATATCGCTAAAGAAAATGGATATAATCAACACATTGTTAACAACATTTTGAAAGAAACATAAACAACAGGATCCGTGGTTTAACATATTCGTTTTCTAACATCTATCGCCATCGAAGGCTGAAATGATAAAATAAAATCACCTTCAATGTGATACTGAAGTACCATATTTCCTTATGCATACGATTCGAAAAATATCGGGTCTTAAAGCAGGATGTATCTTATTAAATTGTCGTAGATTTATTTAAGCTTCTACGATATTCTAGTCAGACCACTGCTGCTCATACTCTCGCTCTTATTAAACTAGGCTTATACAGGTATTTACTTTGGTTACGAGTTCCAGATTCTGATCCCAGAATCAGGAATCGTCTTATACATGGGAAAATACTGTATATCGCGCGTGGATATTGTCACAGCTCCGCCTCACTATTCGAAACACCGATTGTGAGTTAGTGAATAAACGCCCGGAAAGTGCAATAATAAATTCAGTGAGGGAAGTTACTCAGGACACATTTTATGTATGCCCCCTTCCTAAGGCTTCCTGAAAACAAGAATAACGTTTCTGAGCGAGATCTTTCCCTGGAGACAGTGAGTTCTACTATGGATTACCATACTGAAATCTTGAGAGATAAACACTCAAATGCTGCGTGAAGGTAGTCAACCCGATTAAACATGCTTTAGATATATGTAGAGAATAGATAATCAGGAGGCTTTAACATCATTTTCTATATAGATTTCCAGAAAGAGATGTGAGTTTTCAGTATAAGATATTTTGCATTTTTCCTACGTGTACGATGTGCAATATTGTCACGCAAAATTATGGAAAGTCCAAATATATCCACACGAAGCCTTTCAAAATCGATATCAGTTGACATCGTTTTTCAATTCAGTAGTAAGCTTCTTACTTCCTCTTGATCTCTAATGGCATCATTCCAAATGACAGCGCACGAAAGAGATGTAATTAGGTCATACTCGGATGCCTTTTTTCCAATAGAATCGCACGAATATAAAACGGACTATCCCTTGGATGGCGTTTATCTCTGAGATTATTATTATTACTTTAACCCTTTTGTTCATGTTCATAATGACGCTTAATAATCGCATTATTCAGGTCTCTTCTCATTGATTTCAGTGAAAAGTGTTATTCGTGGAGTTTTTGCTACACTTTCTTTGACTTTTTCTATTCATGATATTCTGAGTCAGAGGGACGTCATACGCAAATACATCACTACTCATCTTGCCTATTACGCCACATTCCTTTTTCAAAACTATTGGTGGCTAACATTGAGGGCTTGAGGTTCATATCAGCTTCCAGGCTGAATAATTCATTGTTGAAGTTAATAAATTCATAAAATTTCATAAATTTGATTATCATTCTACTATTATACAAAATCCGTTTGTACGATGAATTAAATTCTATTTTTGAATTATAATTTTGAATATTTAAAATTTTCCTTTGACATCTACTTGTACGTGATTCCAAATTAATTATTTGCGTAAAAAGATAGCCGAATGTTGAAATATGCCTTCCTGCTATACAAAGGTGTTACAGTCATCGGCATAAAGTAAAACCATTTCAATAAAATACCGTCCTGTAAACCATTCTATGGCAATACATTTCTGCTGTGAATTTCAGTATCTCTCAGCCAAAGGTTGCTCGTCACGAGTGCCTGCCTCGCCATCGATTTTTCGTCATCGCTTAATTGTATTGCAAATGTTAAACGATGCAGATCATTCGTGACGGGCGGACTGCGAAATAAAAAAGTGCACAGATAGCAACTCGTCAAGAATATCCCCGCGATTCCCCCAATATGCTAATGCTCGGCCCAAATCAATTATCGAAGAGCGGATTCGACAGTTTAATGCGCAAAAAATCTCCGAAAATTTGCGTCAAAACGCCTCGGAACCGACGTCACGGTACAAAGGCACGAGAAAAATCCTCCCGAAAACGGCGTTTCTTTTTCCAGACTACTTTCCGATATATAGCGCGCACGCTCCGAAATAATTCAATCCATCTTCCTTAATAGGCTCATCAATCCCTTTTCAAACGCGTCACACTTGACGGCGAAACGGCAAGGGAAAGCGATCCCTCCCAAATTGGCAACTGCGCCCCAGAGAATGATGAAAGAGGCGGGATCTTCTTCCAGCTCTCATCTACCGCCCATCTCACCATCCGCGCTAAGCAGGGCCATCCCACATAGTAATTTCTCCGGCTAAATACCTGTAATTAGATTAGGCGAGGAGAGACGCTCGGGGCGATGGGAGTCGATAAATCACTGCGTAGGGGTCACAATGTATCCACCTTTCACCATTCTCTCCTCCCAAAGCCATTCCCTCGTTCTTTTTTTGTCTTTCTTACCCTTTCGCACGCTTGGCCACTCCTATCCTAACTTGTCGAAAATCTCGGTCCCTCTTCCCTCCTCCGGGCTCTGTAATCCTCTTCGATTTCCGCTCGAAATTATCGGCACTCCTCCACGAGTGAGATAAAACGTGTCTTGGGTGATCACTCGTCCCAAGATGGTCGTGGTGGACAGGTGGTCAGTTTGGTGGATTAAGTTATTTGCTCGTCTAATGCAGCGTTTCTCAATTAGTGGTCCGCAGAGTTGGAGCTCGAGGCTGGTGCTCCACGGTTTATTCACATTATCAGCCATAATTAATGCCTCATGAGGTTATTCACGCAATTTAAAATTTCATGAATTATAATTTAATTGCTGCACCTAGTGTGACTGAAAATAGCATATTTTTTCGAAATTTCTCACGAGTTAATCCATGTTAAAATATATTATTTATTTATTATTTATTTGACCCTTTATTAGGCGAGGTTAGGCCCGAGTGGGCCTCTCTTCCACCTAACCTCGTATGAAGATACATCGTTATAAAGATTCAAAATAATACTAAGAGAATAAAAAATGGAAAAAGAAAGATTTGATTTGTGGGAAAAAATCTCCATAACTGAAGGCTGATAGAGAAAAAACCCACAGTGCGGGAAAACACCCACACAAGAAGGAGCGAAAAAAACCCGTGAAAACACTAAATATAATTCCTAAAATCGGTAGATGCGGCCGTGATGTTGTGGAACGTCATAATTACAGTTAGAGAAAGATGTGAACTCTATATAATTCCCTTTGGTACTTCGCAGTTTTACAGGTGCGGTACTTCCTGAATCATACTTTCAATCGAAACAGTCTAAGGCAAGTCTATTGCAGTGTTTACCAATCTATGGGACGTGTTTCACCTCCTTGAGATAAAGGGCAATCGGCCAGGAAAATTCTAGACAGTTTTGACGCTAATAGAGCTTAACGAAGTTAATTTAAAAAGTAAGGAAGAACTTTGCACCACCCTCTTACTCGGGAAGCTCATCACGTTAATGGGGAATCCGTGGATTTTCTCCTAGAAAGCACATGGGACGCATTTTCATCGCTGAGTCGAAACAAAGAATGTGGGGTTTGTTTACACTCTCTGCAACACGCCGAATGGTGACTCGCAGAGTATTCATATAACTGTAGAGGAAATACCAATTGCATTACGGAAATTTTACGAATTCCGTTCAGCATCCGAGTAAATCTTTCTCTCCTAAAGGTTTTTGCCATTTTATATGCTAATTCTTGAATATTAATTGAAAAAAGCAAACACTAGTTGCAACCTACCCTTACAGCTACTATAGTGATTTTACTTATCATATATTCAAGTAGAATATTAAAGATATACGACGAATTTCGATTGATTTTAAATAACAATAACGTGCATGCATTGTATGGGGACCACGAAGTCTTTATAGATGCTAATCTAAAACCACTTTAGATCTAAAAGCTAGGTACCACTGGTATCTAGCCAAAAACTAGAAACTTATTAGATCCTTAGCAATTTTACCTAGGGCTTTAACAATTTTTGTATTAAAAAACAACCGAAAAGGTCCGAAAACTTAGACTATACATAATTAATAGATACAACGCTCTTATTTTCTTAGAATTATCAATGCTTATCGACGGATGACTCTATTACTTGGTTTCATCTGTGTATTTTCAAGAATTCCTTTTTAAGCAAAAGCGTATTTTCCAGTGACGCAAGTTATTAAAAATATTAAAACACTCTGCCTGTATCATCATATTATCAATCTCTTCAAAGATCCATCAGTATATAATAAATGTTCGTAAAGCTCGAATGCTTGTGCGATAATATATTGATCTGAATGTTGGTCAACTTTTCCTCCTCAAACTCTGACTTTTAGTGATATTGAAATTGTATCGTTCATGAATTGTGAAACTGAATTGAAAAACTGAGATAAAATTCAAACGCGTAATTATAAGCGAACATTCTCAAATATTATTAAGTCAAGGAATCATTTGTATTGTTCATCTATCTTTTATACTACTGTCTACATATTAATTTCGTAAAATACTCTGTTTTGTTGGTTAAGGTTCTTTACAATCCATATTTTTCATTGTAGATCTCAGGGTGTCTAGTCTCGCATATCCCAGAATTTCTAGTCTCTTTCCCCGTCACTTTGATTATTATTTATTTCTTTTCCTTCTTTATATTATCGTAGAGTTAATCCAATCCATTTCTTCCATCCAGTAAATTTCACAAATATCTATTCAAGAGATCGAATGCCAAACCTCTTAGATGAATAATGCGAAAGAATAACGACTCTTTGAAATGAAATTTTATTGTTTCTGTGATAGAAAAACTGGTGTAACCGTAGCTCAAACCTGTCACCGGAAAGTCATATTGGGCGTGGTACTGATTTATTCGTAATGTCACCTTGTGCTATCGCCGAGTTGCCTAAGAAAGAGGAGAATTATTACGAGAAAAAATGGAATCAAATCAAAAGTTTCCCTTACACCGTTTGACATTTAACTTCTTGAGAGTTTTTCAAATTGCACTCCATCTCCGGAAAGGCAAGTCTTGAAATTCTTGCGATGCAATGCAATCGTTTGTAGTTTAATTTCTGTCGTTTAAGTTTTACCCCTCCGCACATCTCTTCCTTATTGATATCTTCAATCTGTTCAAGAAAATGTATTTTTTATATTAATAATTGCTTTTATTCGAAATAAGGTTTAGAAGTTATAATCATTCGGCTATCGGAAACGATATCTATCTTCTCAAACATGCGGTAAAAGAGAGAAAGGGCAATAGAGGTATTTATTAAAAAAAGGGCGGGATTGAGTCTTCATAAATCACTATCCCCTATATCCAATATTTGGAGATTATTATTATTCTTTGGAGTGTAATGAAGTATTCTTTGGAGATGTTCTCTTTGAGATCGTGAGAAAATAACGTCGCAATAGTTGGTTATACATGTTTCAAAATAATTATACTTAAGGCGTTACTGAATTCAGACTCTTTTCGTAATAATCAGTAACAAGCAATTTCATAACCCTATCCCTCCCATATCTTTCTTATTCCCTTCGTCCCGTGCATTATTGAAGCAAGTCTATTGATTTTCACCTGTTGATACAGATTCGTCACCAAACGTTGATCGACATTTATCCATCCGTCTTGAAGTGAAAGTTACTCTCTAAGGCTATTCCTGATACTTAAGATACTAAGGCGCTTAGATGCAAAGTATAAGCGTCCCCTCATCCATCTTTCCATGTGAAGGAAATCACTCACAGGGCGCCATTATCTTGCGCCCGATGCTTTGCTTACCTCGCTTACCGTTCCAAGTCCTCTCTACGAGTAGTTACTTAACGTATCGCTTTAAACGATGCAGGAGGTCAATATTGGCTAGATTGTATACTAGATGCCTTTCTCTTTAGCCTATATAGTTTTATGGAAGTTCTGAAACAGCTGAATTTCACTCTTGCCATATTAAAATTACGTTTTTTTCGAGCAAATGCTGCAAAATGAATTAAAATACATAACTTTCTTGATTTCAATTCGGAGAAAGCAGAGCAATTGAAAGCGAAATTTTTACTTATGTAATAACTGTGGTGAAAGCGGTAAAAATAATAAACTTCAGCTATGAATTTGCCCTGATATTGACTCGATTGATTCAAAACGGTCGTCAGCAAAAAAGAGTGATTTTCATTCCATTTCGGAGTGGATTTAACTTCCTTGCCTGAATTTGGTGTTTTCTCTCGACCGATTAGGATTTTTTGCTTTTTCCTATGAAATGTCAATGCGCTGCATTAATAATTAGCCACTGGCAAATATCTGTGTATGATTCAATGGTTGTACATATACACAGTTCGGCGACTGTGTCCAACCATTAAAGCAGCCCGTTCTATCTGACCTACTCTAGCGTTGTATAATTTTAGTTCCAGCTTAATCCGAATTATTAATTCATCGTTTATTTTTTAACGAGTTAGCTTGTATATTTAGACAGAAATAAGGTTTTAGATAAAATTAAATACGAGTAAAGTACGAGTAAATACGAGTACAAGAAAAAATGTAAGGTATTTTTCCATAAAATCTTACTCAAATAGAGTCGTTTTACAGTAAGTTTTATTATCGTTATTATTATTACAGAATGTCGAGTTCCGTTGGAAAGAATTATAAGTCTTCAATAACAAAATTACCGTAGACGATTAACCGTAAAAATAAATAGGAAAAATAATTATTAGTATCACCTGGTAAAATATTAAAATTAATCGTAGCATTTTGTAACAAAATGGGAATGTCGCTTTCTATGCTGGGACTCTTACGGGATAAAGCGTTTAGACACTTGAAACCTGTTGTATAATACGTTTTAGAGAAATTTCCCCATTAGCGGTAGTGCTTAGAAAGTTGCACATATGCACAGGTAATTTTCAACCCCCTTTTTTGTGGGTGTTTTCCTGCTGTAGATCTTTTTCCTAAAATTATAACTTAGTTTGTTTACTCCACGCCTTCTAATGTTTTCCGTTTTATTTTTTTCTACTCATACATCATTTCCGTATTTTTAAATATCACTGACGACGGGTTAGATGGAAAAAGAGACTTTTCAGTCTTAATCTTGCCTTAATAAAGACCTTATCACCTTTACAAATATATTAGACCCTATCTTATTATAATGAAAGTAATTATTACATCCCTCGCCTCAGAGACTCCGCTGCACAAAATTTTTATCCAATAACTCAATTTGTACCCTTTAATAATCATCGAACACTAATGAAATTTCACTATTATAGGACGAATTTTTGAATCCCCACCTCTGATCAGCTGTTCATGTTTAAGAATAGTATTGACATACGTCTGTAAGAAGGGGTAAAAATGAACTCATCCAACCAAATGATTATAAGTATCTCTCGATATAATGGAATGGCGCAACCTGAAAACCTTTACAAGGGCCGTGAGCCGAAGTCCTTCAAAACATCCCTTAACCTTATTTTACTCGGAAGGAAAAACTCTCGAGCGCAAATGAAAATACGCGATTAAGGCTTGAGTACGTCTTCAGCCAAATCTAGTGAAAGATCACAAAGCAGGCTGCAGTTCGCAAAGCCCACCCACTGAGAAACTTCTCCAAATTTTCTGCACAACCGTCCGCTTACGGGGCCCACCGCTGAGCGGTGTTGGAAGTTAAATTGCGTACGATATCTCATAGAGCGCAGCTGGAGGAAACATTCTCGCCAACATCCACAGTCAGCTCATCTCCATTTAGAAACCCATCTTCTTCCACCTCTTCAAGAATGCGCCTACTCTCAGTTGTTGAGCCCACCATATCCTCAACTCAATACCCTCTTTAAATTGGCTGTCCTACAACTGGTTGAAAACCATCCCCGGTTCAAGAAGTTTTTTGAAAAGGCTGAGGGCTGGAAAGGAGCAGTGTAAGGACGGAGGTTAGTTGGGTTGGGTTAGGTTATGTCGGAGTGGTATGAGAAGGGGCGGGAGGTGAGGAGAGCAGGTAGCACGAGTCGTCCTGAGAAGTTAAATGAGGCTTGAGGTGAAGGAAGTGAAGGAGCTAACTCATTCTAGTAGGTTTCGTATGGAAGCATGGAAAGAAAGAAATAAGTGGCTAACGCCCAGAAAAAAATTTTCCACGAGCGATAAAGTCGTTTTGGTCGCATCGGAAATTGCGGGAAAACGCCTGATAAATAATTACCTTGGTAAAGCGTGTGGAAAATGAAGGATATCGGGGTGTTTGAAGAGCCGGGAGCGTAGCAATAAAACAATAAAAGAGGGCCGTTCCTAATGATGGGTTCCCTCCGCCGACTACTTCCTTTGCGGCCGACTCGAGTGGTTTCAAAAGAAATATCTCAAATTAGGGCGAACTCGGTCTCCGCACATTGATGAGCGAAAAATTCTCGGAATGCGCACGCTGGAAGATTGGCCACGTGTGTTAAAGGAAATCCATTTACTCTGCTGGAAAGATTTTGTTGGGGATGCGATCGCTTGGAAAAAATTGTGTGCCCTCTCATTAATTTTTCGTAATGTAATTGGTAGTCTTTTATGACTCTCGAAGTCGAGGATCTCATCGTTTGGTATTCTATAGAAGTCTCCAATATCTTTCGCAGTACTGAGAGTATTGTTAAAAGTGCTTCGATAGCTGAGGTCATTTCACACGTGGGCTCACACCGGGAATCGAATCCGCTACCTTCTTCATTAAGGTCTAATGCGTTGCCCACAAGGGTATCCTGAAGACGTCAATTCATGCTTCATTTTGATTTTTTATCTTTTGGGATGTTGAACATTTGAATTGATGGAAACTATTCAAGAATTTCCTCTGCGTAAAAGACTAGGTTGAACATTATTGAAATGCATATGCCTCAACTATGAATCAATACAATTAATTTACTTGAAGTTGATGTCACGGAATACTAATTATAAAAGTTACATAAGGAAAGTATTTACGCCAAATCTAAGCGAAAATTTTAGAAGACTGAAAAATATTTATCTTAGAAATCCTAAAATATTAACACGTTAAAAATTCTCATTGTGTCTTGTTTGGAGTTTCTAAATGTTCCCATTCCTTTTATTGGTTAAGTCAGTCTCGTTTTAAAATTGTTCATACTGTTTAGAATTAACACCCCATATTTTCTTACTCGTATATGACTCAAGTAATATAGACTTCAAATTATTACTGAAGAGCAATCCTAAGATATTAATACGGTGTTTGCTATAAATGAGAGAAATACGATGTTAATCAGAATTTCGCTATGGCTATTATATTTGTATAATCTTTAGTGATACAATAGTATAATCATTAAATCACTCTATTCAATACTCACATGATAATAAATAATTTAACTCTATGTTCCGGTATGTAACTATTTGAACACTTTTTTGTTGCTATAGTTAGAGAAATTTTAACAAAAAAGTCATATGCTAGGCAGTTACAAAATTTATAATATTATCTTGCGAAATCATGATTTTCATTATTTGCAAAATAATACTATCAAGTTAACATAATTACTAATTTTGGATTTAGACAATTTACCTCGACTTTTGCAGTATTACGATTAAATTGAGAAGAATTTCTATTAATGAAAAAATTCTTTAAAGAAACATTATTTTTAATTGCTACTAAATGATAATATGATTCACGGAATTTCGTCTTCATTCGCAGCGAAATAGGATTCAAGTTTAGTTGTTCGTTCTTCAGCGTTGAGTTGTAGTATGTTTCAGAAGTTCTTAACTCTTGGCATGCTCATCGGTACCCTGTAGGGCTTATTTAGAACTTATGCAGGATTTATTTCAGGAAAATATTATCTGTATTTATAATGTAATAGCCTATTAGGTCTAAATGCTATATTAGGCATAGTCATGGTAAGATTAATCCAACCAACGGTCTATGGATGGTCACATTTTCTGAAAAATCAAGCATTTCTTATGCGTTACATATCCCATTTACGTATCGTCCTCTTAATTTTGAATAAAATTATATATTATGCGTATATATTTTGTATTTATATTGTAAATCCACTAATAGTGCAACTGTGCGAATTTTCACATTTTACAGTAAGAAGAAACTATTTCAAACTAAATGATTTCAAGTTAGTTCAACTGGAGCATATTAACTGTGGCCCTCGAAATCTGTAAAAATGCTTACGCGCCTCAATTATTTTCTTTGCAGGCCCTTCATTTATGTTTTCTTGTAAATGTATCCTCAATCATATAAATTAAGGGAATTCATGATAGTTTGGTTGGAGATCAAGAAATAGTAGTAGAAGCATTGGCTAAAAATGCTTCGACACCTCAGGTCACTTTGCACGTGGGCTCCCACCGGGAATTGAACCCGGGAACGCATTTACCGAAGTCGAACGTGCTGCCCGCATGGCTATCTAGGAGCCCGAGATTAAGAAATAATCATCTACATTTTAAAGTAGCACACCACAGTCTATCGTAAAAAATGCATCTCTTTACATATACGAAATTTCCCATGATTTAGCCAAATATAAAGGGTTCCGCGATAAATTAACCAGTTTTTACATCCCATTTTATATCCCATTCTGCAAAAGGCACTGCTTAGCTTTCTCGCTTAGTCATCAGCTTTACCAAACTCATCTCAGAAACGCATCAAAACTTCCCCTTGTTTTCCTCCGCAACTGGTTAGTTACGGATTCCGTTTGAAATATTTCGACTGCTACCATTTTCAACGGCGCGTTGGAAGGTGAAGCGAATGCCTGGACATGAGTGTGAAATCTGCTGACTTGGAAACCGTTGAAAAGTTGTGGAAATAGATACGGTTCGGATGCTACTAGAAAGTGGAATCGGTTCAAATCGGCGTTTTTTTCGGTATTCCCGATTGTTTACTCGCCCATTTCCTGATTTCTGGGCCCCTAAAGAGCTGAAGCCGTTTCGAATTAAAATTTTCCATTTAACGAGGAATGGATGGCAAACGAATTTTGACGTCGAAAGCAAGGAAAACTTTTCCTCCTACTAATTCTCAGATGCGTGAATTGAATAATCTGCTAAAATACCACTAAAAGATTCTATAATACTTTGTTATGGACCATTTTAAGAGATGTCTTGCCGAGTAGGAATGATATTGGCAACGAAGAGGATTAGCTAAATGAGAACTTGATGCGTTGAGGTGACAAAAATTAGCGAAATAAAAAGATGTAAAATAAATTTATCAGAATTCGGTGTACCAAGGGCTGATATGACAGTATGGTGCATTAGCTGACAGGGTCATGGTTTTTTGATTCGTTTGCGAATGCTTCGATGATAAATGTTAATAATTATTGTCATTTAATGAGATATATTACACTATCCTAATCCTGTTGATATACTATGCAAACATTGCATATGATACACCATATCTAAAATACACTATATTTTAAAACTTCTAAAAATTTTGTAAAATATCCTCGTGAAACTTTGTAAAAAAACTTGTAAAAACTTTTGGTTGAATTAAAATTACGGTTATTCTGAAATTCGTAAACATTTAGATATGTTAAATAAGTTAGGTTATATCTCTATAAAGATTTTCTCATTTCTGACTTCGGTTTTCACCAGATTACTAATATTTGATTCTCTTCTACTAATCGAGGCAGTCATTGACGAAATTGCTCAGAATAAATCAGGTAAAAATATCTCGCCTTTTATTCTTATCATTCTACTTATTCTTGTACATTACCTCTGGTTTCAGTGAAATTATTTGCAGGATTTTCCAAAATGTGAATGAATACGGAACCTAACAAGGAATACTTCGGTAACAAGTTTCAGGAACAAAGAATTGTACTCTTACAAAGGCTTTGATAGATCGTTTGGTTAAAACAGGAACTTTCTCTTTACAGTTCCCTTCACTTCTAATGAAAATACTACAAAATTCAATATTTTGTTTGATCTTGTCTCATGGCCTCGGTCGAATTTTATTCGGGAAGGTTTTCTACATAATTCAACGATTTTGGCATTTTGTCATTTTTATTAAGATAAATTGCTAGGGAGCACCTCGGAACTCGAAAAGTTCTAACCCACTCTCACATACGGATGAGGCTTATAAATTTTAATCATCTAATTATTGCATACAATGTACGCCGGTTTTATTGCACGCATTTTTATGAATAAAGGTTTTAAAAATAAAGGTGAGCGTAATTTAAGAATGAGAGCCAATTGTAGATTATCAATAAATATATAAATAACGTCTTCATTTGAGGATAATAACTCTTTTCTATCTACTGCTCCCATTGGTTTATCATTTCACTTCGTTACGTATATTACTGCATAGAAACATTAATCCAACGTACGCCACTTTCTAAAGATAGCGGCTTGGTGAACAAACTTTATGAAAATGTAGTAGACTTTTTGCCGCTCAAAAATAATTACGTTAGGAGGGATCGGAAACGTTACAGTAAGCAAGGCTCACGTAACAGATGTTGATGAGTACGTAGGATTTTCGAATTGTTAATGAGTGGGGTAAGGGACATTTATTCTGCCCACGAGACCTCCTGCCGTGTTTAGGAGAGACTTTAATGGCTTCGACTTAGAGAATAAATAATTTTGTATAATAGACGGGTTGACAGAGACATTGATACATGAAGCTCTTTATCACCTTCAAGTATTCGTCTTTTGTCTTCGCCTTTTTCTCCTCTACATTATACCTTTGAGGGCGTCAAAGAGACCGAACGGAATATTTTTTCAATCCTCTCGCACTAGATTCTAATACGTCAGGTTATTTTGCTTACCCAGTTAAGAAAACGCTTCTTTTTACGCGCGTGAGGTATTTTATCGCCATTGCGCGAGAGAAATAATATCATTCCACGAAAAACAACTAATAAAGCTACGATTTCCTTTCAACCAAGCAGGATATCGTTGTTCCACAGTACATGATATTATATACAGCTTGCTAAGACTCATTTTTACCTAATTTTCTATGGCAGGGACCCCCAAACACGCAATTTCTATGGGCTTGGTTTTAGAAATTCCAAATTTGGAAAATATTTTCTCTTAATTTGTCCATCTGTACAGTATTCAGTCACTTGACCAGCTTGAACCTCAATCGCTCCACCATTACAAACCAAATGCTCTGGAATGGGAATGAGGCTTAACAGACAAGATAAGGAGTGAGATGGTTTTCCCCAGCATTCTTTAGTGAGCTGAGATGCTGGGATGAATTAAAGCGAGTGATACTTGGAGGAACTTTTCCATAAATTATTTAAAATTAAGATCCAAAAACATACTTAAACCTCATAAACGAATTTATATGTCAGTTGTTTCTTATTTTCTTCGGGATAACTAAGAGGGGAAAACAGCGTTAGTTCCATCATAGCACTCTGAATAATATTTTTCGTAGCATTCTATAAGGTGTTACCGTAATTATGTTTACTGTTCAAGCATACCTCAATAGCTTTCATACTATCGCAGTCATGATTATATTTTGAAATAGAGTACAAAAATAGGGTAGTACAAAAATACATTCTACATACTATATTTTCCTCGATTTATCTATAATTTTACAATTACGTTCCGTATTAGATCGTCCTTTTGTGCTTGATTTCGGCAAAAATATGCGTCGCTGTCTATCAATTGCAAATGAAACTGTCAATAAATTGCAAACTACACAATTTTCGATAAGGCGTGAGGCTACCTGCAGACTGAGGACCCCTGATTTATTATATTTCCACTTCTTATCTTAATTTTACAGTACTTAATGCTGAATTCGCTGAACTTAATGCAGAACTTAATGCTCAATTTTCTTTTTATGCTTAAGTATTTAAGACTGTAAATTCTCAAGTCTCGCTTGATCTTTCCTCTATATATGTTCTGATTTATCCGAACTATATAGTATAGGGTAACCTCGGATTCACTTTACACTTTCTCTGAATTATCTTTGCATGTTAACATACTGATATATTTTTCATCTTTTCTCATATCCATTCCCTTTGATTTCCTTCTATTTACAACTGATCATAGAACCTCTTTTCACCCAATTCTCATCATTTTCTTATTTCTTCTCATTCCCATTGCTTAATTAATGCAATATAATCTACGATTTTCCTTGCATCTTTAAATGGAAATAATCTTAGCGGAAAGAGAGGTGGGAGATAGTGATTTTAAACCCATCGGCTTTAATAAATATATATTTACATTCATAGCAATTCCTATGAGATTTTACACACTATATACATACATGGGTGATCTGAAAAGTTTCCGACATTTCGCCATTTCTCGATATACGTTCTGAAAATTTCTGAAAAATCTGGGGTCGGAAACTTTTCAGACCACCCTCGTACATACATACACATCACCTTCGTTGTCCGAGCTGTGAATGAATACGGCGCTCTAAGGAATGGCTGTTGTGATCTACCATCTTTAAGGCAACACGTAAGAATGACTCGGGAGAAAAGAATATTTTGTTCGGAAAAGAGCAGTCTGAGAGGCAAACCACGGTACTGTTGTTTCTCAGTCGATCTTAGGAAGTCAGCGACAGCTTTGCAAGGCCGCAAGGTGGGAACAATTAGTCCAGTTCTGTCAGGGTCGTGTTGTTTTTGAGGGAGCCCAAGAACATGTAGCTTAGTGAGGCCTGTTTCTCAAAGGGGGCTGAGGAGAGGCATCAGTCACGTGCATGATGGCGGCTCGACACGCCTCTTTCCCATTCAATCGAATGCCCCATTCGCTTGGGCCACCCACGGCCGGTGCTTTACCGACGGCGGCACTTCTTTCTAAGGTGAAACGCCGCTTCCTCAAGAGGTATGAATGAGAGAATGTTTTCCTTTAAGGATGCCGAGAGTTGCTGGTTCTTCATCATAACATACGTTTCGGGATTTCTTTGTGAGGTTCAAACGGAGTGTAGGAAACTTCGCGATGAGACATTGCCTCATAGTTTTCGACTGGGTGTGCGGCCATTGTATCCGGATTAATACCTCTTCACCACAGCATGTTTTTCGGGCGTTGATTGAAATTTTCAGGGTCGCTTAAGTTTGTGGTATTCAAAGTACGTACGAAATGGTAATGTGGAAGCTCTATCGATCGTCGAAGCTTTTCAGTAGAAATGCTTAATATTTCTAAGGGAATGTCATTACCGATGCCCCTAAAAACCTCTCAGCTCCCGATTAATTTCATTGGTCCGGTATCTTTGTCATTGCTATTTTCATGATATAATGTCTAAAAGAATACTTACAAATGATGATGTACGAGAAGATATATCAGATATTTTGCTTAAATTTTATGCCTTGAAAATATTTACCTAGAATAATCTGCTTTTATGCTGCATAAATTGATAAATTTCAAATTAACTACACGTGAATCACAAGCTACTCAACTCTGCTATGAACAAATAGTAAAAAGGAATCAAAGAAAAATGCAATTGAGTAGAATATACAAAGTGAAATAATAACACATAAAATAATGTCACACAATTATTAAAATTTATTGAGAATCCCGGATTCCGTAACTTAACCAAGATTTTCAATTGTATGTATTCTTAATTTCTTTAATATGGTCGATGGTTTAGAGCCTCTGAGCGGACCATTTAGTTACATTGCAAGTAATAAAGTAACCCCTGAATAATTCAATCAGATAAAGACTTCCGCATTCTGGCATCAGCCGCGGCAGATTTTTAGAAATGAATATTCTACTATTTTTAGCTAGGAAATAAAAATGAATTACCTTAACTAAATATTCCATTTAATTGTAACACTATTATTTAGTGAACACGGAGAACGCTTTCTTGAACTCATTCTTCGGGAAAATTCATAAAAAGTTGAGGCATAAAATTAATCAACAGGGAAAAAGCCGGATTTTCCTGGACTTTCCTTAAGTGAATTATATTCAAAAATACTTCATAGTTATATTGGCCTGTTGGTAGTAAAATCGGTTATACACTAACAGGTTTCTAACATCAGTGAAGAAGATAATATTTTGGTTGCGAACAAACTGAAATAGATACGAACGTCATCTATTTCATAGAAAATTGAATTATTCTGCAGTCTACACATTATAAAGTTAGAAAGAATTTCTACGGTTCGGTGAAGCTTTAAAGTCCATAGTTTATTTGAAATTATATTTCAGACGAATTTTGCCGGGAAAAAGAGTCAAGAAAGCATTATTTTTCCATTGAATAATCGTTCTTGATAATCATATTACTTCAATATTGTTCTAGAATTCTACCTTAAATTTTTAATATTTCTACTTACGAACTGAAACAAAAGGACACAGAAGTTATTCTTGCTGAAGCTGTTATTATTATCGTGTAGTACTTTAGATCTAAGCTAATCCTGGGACCATTAAGCATTAAGTCGGCTACGTTCTGATTTTAAGGAGCTAAATAAATCAAAAATTCATCGAATAGAAGGATCGAAGGAAGTTGATTGAGAATTTTATAATGCCAAGAATGATGCTCTCAAATATATTGCTCTTATTGCTACCTCCTAATTTTACAGCATGTAGTACGTACATGGACGTGTTTTTTAATAAGTATTCCAAAGGAGGGTTTGAACATCATCCTTTTCATCATTGAATTGCTTTGGTGAGGGGATTGAGCATGGTAAGCAAGCTGAGAAGTGAAGTAGTTTTCCCTAACTGTGTTCAGAGAGCCAAAATTGTGTAAGCGTAGTGAGTTCACATAGATGCAGCACAAAGGCTCTTTAAACACTCCATAGCATTCAAAATGGAGTTACCGAAAAATAATCTCATGATTCAGCATCATTCGTATCTCAGTAGCTTGCACATAATCACATTCATGAAAAGGACTGAGATATAAGTAAGTGAAATATTAATTTTCCCTATTCTTTACCAAAAGAAAAATCAAAAAACTTTCCATTCTTCAAGTTATGTACTGACCTTTGATATGAAAACTAACATAATGAGAATCCAAGTGGGTCCAATCCCATCAATTCTAGTCTACAGCGATGCCCAAACTGAATGTTCTTTGGGAAAATATAGAACAGCGGTAATAAAGAAGACCTATTGGTATTAATTTCCATTAGCCTAATGGTGTTTCTCACAAGTTGCCCTAAAATACAGTGAAGTAGGGGTAAATAACTACCAACTTGCTAGTTAGCGATAATGGTCAATAAATATGTTGCTTTGGTCATACCTTGTTATTTTGTACTTGCGTATACGCGCATGCATCTACTGAAACGTTCATTAATGTTCTACTCCAGAATATAACGGATTCATCTTCATTGCTCTAAAAATTCGTTAGAGGGTCACTTGTTAAGTTAGACATTTCTATAATGAAAACTTTGAATAAATTACCACTTCTAGGACGGAAGAAAGAAGCGATAACTTTCCCTGTGCCTTACCAATCAAATTTTTATTAATGATTTAAAATTTGGCCATGTTTCCTTAGTGGAGCCATGTGACGATATTGTACCCCAGTATTAATCTTATACTAATTTAGGTATTCATATTGATAAGGAGTTACCTATAATTTTTCTTCTAATTTCATGCGCTTTGATCCTACATCACCCACTGATAAGGTCGCATTCCGTTTAAACCTCAGAAATTTTCTATATCATCAAAGCTCTGAAAAGATAAAAATGTTTTCCTCTTTAAAAAAAGAACAGTTTCTTTCGGTAGGCCTATTGAATAACGCGTGTTTTATGGCAGAGGATAGGTCAAAACGATATTGCATCGGCTTACGTTAAAATAGTCTAGCTCAAGCTCGTCCTCGTGCTCCTCTTCCATTCTTCTTTATTCTTTACATCCTAAGCGGAATGGTTAAATTAGTATCTGTTGTGCCCTCTCTTATTACTTGGTGAGATTATGGGCTTACGGAATCCTTTCGCATAGTATTGGAGATGCCAATACTATCCTTCGGTTGTTTTCTTTCATCCGATGGGTGCATGGGATTTTACGCTAAATTTCATAGAGGCAAAACGCCGCGTCCTTTATCCGATACAAAAAAGAGCAAATTCAAAGGCGACCGCAACAGAGCATCCCGCTAAGCCTCGTGCAAAGTAGACGCCCGCGGGGAAACAAGTCAAGCTGGCTCTCTTGACATGCTCAATGGATTTTTAAAGCAACCATCTTACCTCTTTTATGCTCGCTTAACATTTCGGCAACGGGAGCTTTGCGGAATAGTTTGTTTTTTCGGCTAGTAAATGCACTTCGCAAATAAAGTTTGAGGCAATGCCGCTTCTACGAGTGCTATATTGCGCGATGCCGTGATTGGTTTTTCTTCATTACGCTTTGTTTCGTAGAGCGAGAGACTTGAAATGGTGCCTTCGACATGGCTTTCAATTGCTTTTTGGTCGTGCTTTGATCTTTACCATCTAATTTACGTCTTTTAAAGTCGCCAGATTGGAGTATAGGCTCCTTTTACTAATGGGTTAGCCTTTTGATAGGTGTCAGATTCTGACGTTCTTTCTATTCCTATAATTGGTAGATGTCAGACCATGAAATTTCTTTTATAAAATATGGTATCGCATCTTCACAAACGTGGTCCTCAATGCAGTTAATATTAATAGCACTGAAATTGATATAGGTACCTTAATGTGGGAGGGAGCAAGGAGTGTAATGTGCCTTTTAGTCTACGTTAGTATAATAAGGTATATTGATAATAATTCGTACCCATTAGTGTGTGAGATGTGAAGAATTCTTAAAAAATATTTTGGCCAAATGATTAATTTTTTTGAAATGATTACGAAATAGTGTGATAATCAATACGCAAGCAGAATGTAATAAGCGGTGATTAATATCTAATGATTTCATATAACACATAAAAAATTGTTTTCGGGAATAGTTCCACATGTTTTCTCCTAAAACGTTCCTGATACGCACCGTATTATGACTCCTCGACTATTTAAGTTTAAAGTAGACATAATAAATTCTTGAAAAGTTTGTGACAGAAAATCAAATCCTCTATTTTTAATTTTTTTTTAAATTTCTATGCGTCACTGAAGTTTCGGCGAACGACCAGTATCGTTCCCTTCCAAAACCTCGGCTCCCTGGGTGACCGCCCGCCCCTTTTGCAACTCTGCATAGAAAATAAAGTATAAATATAATTAATATAATATAAAGTATAATTTTTCAACGGAGCTAAGCTCCGAACGAATTACTTAGCTTTACTGTTTTCAAGTTATTTTTACTCAAACATAAACTCACTTTTACACGGCTGCTCCTAACGAAGTCTCAAATAGAAGTCACGGAGACGCTCCCCATATATTAAGCCTAAATTATTCATTTGAAACTATTAAGAACGTTTCTGAATAGTTAAAGTTACAAAGGTGCCCATAAGATTTATGGCTTCGGTTTACAAAAGCGGGCACGAACAACGAAAATGCGATACCAGGTTATGCGGGGAAAAACTATTTTTTCCATCGTAAACCTCCGCCAAGTTACGATTCGCGTCAGAAATATTTTATAATCAACACTTAATTTATGAAATTCACGAGGTAATTTACTTATAGTCGCCCATTTATAGAGAATTATCTGCTCTTCAAGAACTCCCGTCTCTCGATGAATATTAATGTGCGGTTTAATGTTCTGTAACTCAGCTTTAGTAGTCGCCACAAAGTAACTACTAAGGCTTTGAAAGCGGCCATCGGAGAATCCGTTGAATAGAAGTGTCACTCTTCCGTTATTCCCAAAAGATGAGCTCCTCGGAACTGCGCTAATTAATCATACTCGGCTTCAGCGCCAAATCCTCACCTTTTTATGAACTGTCCACCGCCTGAATAAGAGAATAATACCTCCACCGTGTGGAAAGCGATCCCGCGGCACCTAAAAACTGTAGCGGCAGAAAACAAAGTGAATTTCGTAAAAAATGGGAGCGTTTCCCTCCCTTGATTTATATGCCCAGAAAAATGTATGTCTACTATATGTGTATGTATTGTCAGAAAAATTAGTGCTCGCCACTCATCATCTCTGTGCTAATATTTATCTCGATTGTTCCTTTGAAAATTGCGTTACAAGTGGGTCAATGGACCGCCATCGTAGCACAACATTCCCAAAATTCCTTTATGCGTAGGAATTTACGCGTAAAAGCTAGATTATACTATGATTTAAGAGAAGTGAGAAGTAATCACCTGAGAATCACGGAAATTCGGAAAAAATCCTGCTGTTAATTCTCTTGCGGCCGGGTATTAAATAAAGATTTACTTATCTCATATATAATTTCTAAAAATCCATTTTCGATGACCAATGCATTTCTCCCTTCACACTCCATCATAACACATAAATGAAAAGCTTGTGGAAAGAGAAAGTTTCCCGTTTCCAGATCTTGAAGCATAAACTACCTCTATTTTTGATAAAGTTCTGCTGAACGAAATTCGCATGGTACCAAAATCGTCACATTTTCTAAGTTCCTAATGCAATAATTTATTACCTAATTGATTAGTGCACAAATGTATGTACATTATCATGGTAGTGATAACATACATGTATGTATGTTATCACTACCATCATCACGGTTTCCGTTATTCAGTAGTGGGTATCAATAAGCTATCATAGTTTGAAGAAAACCGTTTATTATTGTAATAAGTGCATTAGAACACTAATGTAATATTTAACACTCATATCATTAGAAATATCTAGGTTAAACGTCAAATGACATTACATATACAGCAGTCAACAAGATCAGCCTTTTTTGGTTGGTACGGAAAACAATAATTAACAACATAGGGCTGCTTCTTCGTTTATTTTTATTAATAACCCATAAACCCTTTATAACGGGTTACAAACTATAAGAAGTTAAAAAAATTTAAAAGCGCATCAACAACAGCAGTAAAAAGTCAAAAAATATATAAAAGATTACACATATCAGATAACTAGTGTAGTGAGGTGTCGCTTCCATATTTCATGTGTTTAAATGCTATGTAATATAATTATAATGCTAAGTAATTCAGCCTAAAACTGCTATACCTGATGTTGAAAGGTTTCAAAGTCTTAAAAAAAGTACCTCCTTCCGTTTGCTCATTTACCCAGAATTTCTATTATATATTAGAGCTAAGGTACCCTAAATTCGATTCCTAAGGAGATACCGAAGATTGTAAACAGCCTTTGACGCCGTCCTTTATTTCCTCCCGTGGTAAATTTGCCTATGCAAAATCGCGCGACATTTTTCATTCCCATTATTCCCAACGAGAACCTTTGTCCACTCTCACCCGTTCATCAAACTTTCCACTTTCGCACGATGCCTCTCGCGCAATCCTTTCCAATCGGACGAGCGTCAAACTTTTCCGCAACGCGCATTTACGGAACGGCCACTCGAATGTGGCGGAGTAAAGGCGTGATCAGTTGGTCCGGGTGGTCCCAATGTCCGTGGGAGGTCTAGCACCCACTGTCACCGGGCGAAGGGAAAGGCCGCCCGAATGGGGAGAAGGAGGCGTGGCCAGTGGACCTCCAAGACTCCCTTTGTGTCGCCGACGTGTATCGCTGCTCCTATTGCACGGCTTCTTTTGAGGCTAGCCGCGGACGTCAAATCCTTCAGAGCGGCTCTCTTTCTTTGGGCTGACGGAAGAGGTGAGGTAACCTCTCACCTCCACACCGGCCCGATTCATTCTTACCACGGAGTTCTTTGGCGTGCGTTGAAAGCTCTGGTATGTTTGCTGGAAGTGGGGATGTTTATGAAAATGGGGGTAATCTCCTTTCCCCGAGAGTCACGTTTGGAGAGCTACTCCGCAGATAGTATTACAAGCAATGGCGGTTGTAAGTGGGTGCAGATACCGAGAATAGTGACCGTAGGAGTAGTGGGTTATGTTTGGAGGAAATAGATACTTTGACACTATATTGGCGAGGTTAGGCTCTTGGGGCATCTTTTTTGCCTAGCATTGTATGTCTTTTTAATATTTAGTGGTAAACGAAAGGTAATGAAAATAGAAGGAAAAAACTCGGTTAAGGGGTAACTCCCGCACAATTGGGGATGAAAATATTCTGCGAGAACAGCATAAAATATAAATCCCAGCTAGAGAGAAAATACACAAATTTTATAAATGGATAAAAATTAAAATGTCCTCCCTGATAGTCAAGAGGATAGCGCGTGCGCTCATGATGAAAGCAGTCCGGGGTTCGATTCCCGTTAGTGGCCGATATGTACGAAATTACGTTAGATATAGAAGCACTATTAAACATACTACCACTAAAAATTCATATCACACATGCAGAATATGCAGAATCTCAAAAAATTGTTTGGAAAAAAGAAGAAACTATGACTTATATTTTAGCACAAACTTTAAGATAGAAATATTTACAATTACATATTTTGCAACTTTGCAGTATTATATAATATAGTCTACAGTATTTATATGAAGACGGCCATTTTAAATTAGAGATTTCAATTCCAGCTATAGGCATTCTAGGAATTTTCAATATTCGTTTCGAAACTTTTTTCTTCTTTGATGCTTTCTGTGGCTTTTCAATGAGGGAAGCACTCAAAATTAAATAAGGAAAGAAGAAAATCTAATAGTCACAATTTTAAACAATTAGTTATTAGTTGGCTCCAGGATAGCCATGTGAACATCACGTTAGCCTTTGGTAAAAGCGGTCCTGGGTTCGTTTCCTAGTGGGAACCCACGTGCGAAATGACCTCAGCTTATGTAGCTCTTTTAACAACCCTGCTAATACTAGTTATAAGTCACCGAAATGGATTAGATATTGATATAAAAAAGAAGCAAATTTTTTTTGGAAAAACTCTTCCACGTTTTCACATTCACTCAATTTTCTACTACAGTTTTATTTAGTTTTGGCATGTTTATTATAGTAATCCTTCGATTAATGAAAATGATCTTTTATGCGCATCCGTATATAATTATCAATCTCGCTATCTTATTTTGGATAAAACACGTCATTCTCCTATATTCACTGTACTCTTTCGTACTTCAATATCCATACATACATCGTCACTATAACAAGTTTCCATTATTTTAGAATACTATACGATAATACTGTAGGATAATGGTATCTCAAAGATTATTTCGAGAAATCTAATATATTATGTAAAAGGGTTGTTAGTAATAAAATTTAGTATAATCTGGTCACATATAATACAAATGAATAGTTCCGAAATCACATTTGCTACGTAATACCTATGTTGTTTCCCATAAATAATCAATATATTACTAATATTATTAGTACATTACAATTATTAATATTACTATAATTTTCCAGAAACCTTTACTAGTAAGCAAAAATGAGGAGTTATGCATCAAATTGCTTCATCTCTGAGTTTCCTTGTAAACCTCAGCTGCGTATCTTTCTAAACATTCGTTAGCCAAGTTTTATCATCTGAAGAAGGTTGAAAATGTTGATAAATTCTATTAAATTCACAGTATTTAAGTTATGCTTATGGAGAACTAAGAGTTCCTTCCTGAAAAACTTCAAACTGATTTCAATCACAATCACAAATCGTGTATACTTGACGTCGAAGTTCGTAGTCCTTCAAAATGGATACATTGACTCTTGAAAGTGAAATCTCAAGATTGTAATTTCCTTTGAATTGGATTCTGTCCTTATAACTTTTCAACCACTGATATAATCTCATTGATTCAAGAAGTTTCTATCTGATTAGAAGCTCGTTGAAATTTCGTAGAAAGTTTAAAACGCCCATTCGCGACTATTTGTATCAAATGTGAGGGAACAGATTTTAAGAGTAAACGGCACAAGGAAATCGAATTCATCCGTTTTTCATTGCAATAAATCTACAGAGGAATAAGTAATTTTTTATTACGAATAAATTATTGTTCGTTGTTAATATTTTTCTGTGTATAAATGTCTTGCGTTTTACATACACCAATCGTTGTTAAACATGGAATAGGGAGAATCGTAGGGAGACTGCGGAGTTGAACGGCATGGTGGCGATTGGCTAGACTGCGGGACTCACTGCGGAGAGATCGGAATTCCTGGCCGGTATGCCAATCGGCGAATTAGGCACTCTTGTAAAGCCATTGCGGTGAAATGTACTAATTTAAAGGTCATTACAGGAGGAATGTAATGGAAGGACATTAAAATGACTCTTGCAATAACTGTTTCAACGATATATGTGCGGGATACAGTGGTACCTTGACTTATGAATTAAATTCGTTCCGGACAGGAGTTAGAAGTAGATAGAAGTATCTCACCCAGTTTTATATTGTATCTTATGGTAAATCAATCCGTTTATTTTTGGAAAATTTAAAAAAAACGTGTGAATGTAATAATAATATTTTCGGGTATTCATCAAGTTTTGAGTTTTTTACGGCTTAAACTTTTTTCTTATTTCCCGCACATTTTTATAATAATCGGCTTATATAATGTGTACAATATGAACACGAGATGAGCCTAGTTCGAATAGCAAGGCTTTTGGAAGACTTCTTCTCTGTAAAAGCTATCTCATGGCTTGTTCATCTTTATCAAAGAAAATTTTTATGGATATCATAAAGATCGAACATCAAGACAAGGCTAGTAAATATCGTCATTGTGTAAATTGTAGTGAGTTTTGTCAGATTAGACGTAAAAAATGCATCAGGGAAAGGTTTATTGCATGGTCATTTACATGCCTTTATGCATATACACTACAGTACTCAGGATTATAAAAGTATCCTAGTTCGTGACTCGTAATTAAATTCGTATCTTGAGGACATAATTAAATCGAAGTTTCAAAAACTTTCATAAACGATTACGTCAAGCTAGGATAAGAAAGAAAAGGGCGCACTCAAAATAATGGTATCCTTAACTGAATATTATAAATTCTTGTTTTGTTACTGAATAGGACTCAGGATTTAAATATGTAATTCTTCATATAGTATTCTCTTGACGACAAAGTAGCACCATTTGCTCTATATTATGGTATGTACCATAGGTTTGAAAGCTGAGAATGGTGATATTTATGATTGACTAGATGTCGTTGAATCCTGGCAGACTGCACAACATAGGAAGACCAGTACTTTTGATTCCAGAAAGGGAGAATTGAATGATGAATAGTAAATACGCATTTCTAATTTATTTTATTCTGAGCAAAAATTTTCGCCTCATTAGAACTCAAGTTCTATCAACATAAGAAATCGTTTTGTGATATCTTACAAAATATATGATGTACCAAAATATTAAACTTTGTACGGATGAGGACACAATATACTTAGCTAATCGTAGAAATTTTATTAGCTGCTACGCGTCTTCTGGTTGTCCTAAAGTTTGAATCGATACCTGTGTCTGTCTCGTTTTTGTTAGCGCAATATTAGCAATACAATAGAAAATAACAATATTTTTCCATATAATGAAAATCCTTTAAAATGTCCATACAGTATCTAAAGATATAAACACTCTCTATTCTCCGACTTAAATATGAAACTTAAAGGAGTTCATTTATAAAAATTACACACTATAAAATTCCAAATATATAAAAATTATTGTATGAACGGTAATTTTGGAAGTGCTTCAACAGGTGAGGTCATTTCGCAGTATTCCTACCACGAATGGAAAGCTTTTGCTAAAGTGAACGCGCTATCCACCTGGTTTTGCTTGGCCACTTAAAATTAATCATTCAAGAGTTGATCTTTAAGCATCTTCCCATTCACCTCACTTGGCTAACACAAAAAACGACTTCTTATCAAATATAGCGTAAAACTTACTTTTCCGATTGAGTTATGCATGCTAATTAGCGAAAACAGAGCTTTTCTAACTTTGGAAGTAACTCCTAATATTCAGCGATGTTAAAGTTTAAAATGTTTACGAAATTAGTCTTCGATATCCATCTTAATGAGTCCATTTTGGAATGAAAAATATCACGTCATATTAATATCCACAAGTATTATCCTGGCATTACCTAGGATCAGATTATGGTGTTTTATTTAGTGGATTATTTAGAGTATAAAAGAAAATCACCTCATAGGGAACGATTTAAATTAGCGGGCAATTGAATTTACAAAAACGAGAAGCTCTATTTTCTATTTTGAGAAAACTTGTATGTCGAAGTTAAAGGGAAAAGGTACATGGATTTAATTTGGGATATTTTCATTCTATCAACTCATTTTATTTGACGCATTTGCCATCTGATTAAAAGGAATTCATGCGGTGGGATATGCAATTCGTTTTCAAACGAAGCTCCTTTAGGTGGAGGTCGAAAACTCAATTAGAAGAACTTAGGAACGGCAACGAAAGGGTCTGAGGTTAGTTATGCGCGCCTAATGGCGCATTAACCACATAAACCTTGTCCTAATCACACGTGGTAGTATGATTCTTGAATAATGACACCTTGCCATAACGGAGCTCTCGAAAGTGATCGCATGAGACGAAAGGGTTTTCGCGGATAACAGTGCATGACCGGAAAGGATCCTGTTTGTTCGGAAAAATCCCGTAATGCCAGTTCAGAGCGAGGGAATAGAGCATTTAATTGATTACAGGGTGAAATCAGGGGCGTGAAGTCGGAAAACATACCCTTGCAATCGATTCAAGATGCCGTTACCCCCGGCGATGTCATGGTAATATCGCTATGAAAGTTTCTGAAAACCCCCCAAAAGGTAAGTAAATCCCGGAACGAAAAGCGTTTTAGACCTCAGTACGTTAACTAGTGAGGGAATTTGGAACCGTGAAGCAGTTGAAAATCGACTTTGGTGGCAATCTAGAAGATATCCTGCAGGTAATGTTGAGGTCCCTCAATAGCTTATAGCACTTGTGCAGACAATGAATATTCGTCATGAGTGTCCACTTTCGAAAACGTGGTTCCAACAGGGATTAGAGTTACCTGAAATTAAACACTTAGAAGTCAAAGAATCACTGTGGAAAAACGCGTTTAAATATACTTTTGCACAGTTAAACATGCAATGAAATGGCAAAGTCACGTACAAATGCATCATAGGCTTACAACAACTGACCCATTTATAAAAAGCTCGCGAATTAAAATTTGTTTGGCGTATCTGTATTTTATAGCAATGGGTTATTATAATCAATGGCAAAGTATCTTACAACTACGGTAATTATTTGTCATTCAAAAAGTGATATTTTCACCGTCAATCATCAGAATACGAAATGGCTGTTGAGCGCCCTTCTTCTCGGAGCTCACCAATTAATGCGATTGCATTTTTATTCTTTTTGAAGTTGAAGTGGTGTGAAACCTACGGTGATATCTCGGCTACAGAGCCTCTGTTAACGAATTTTCCAGTTAAATGGATTTTTGCTGCATTTATGAACTTTTCTAACCAATTCGGACTCTGTTACTTGATAGTATGTTTTCGAAGATGATCGCGCATACACATGTGCACGAAAGATTTTAAAAAATACCACACAGAATGACAATCGTCCATTCATTTTTACTAATAGAAAGTGGTTTGCATATAGTTCATAATTTGGAAACTGAAGAGAAATAGCATTTCAACTAACAAAGTTTTCGGCCAAAATTCTGGAATTAATTCTCGTCGTTAGCCCTATCACTGAAATCTTTAAATCCTAAATCACCCTATTAAAATATAAATATCAAAATCGCAGGTAAATTTAATCCGATTTTATATCCCAAGTTGATATTCAACGAAAAGTAAGGCTTTCGTCCATCCCAACACCGAGATATACTCCCTTTAATGAGCAGATTCTGCTACCCGAATTAAGTAGATAACCGTAGAGAATCGAGTCAATCCGCATGTGAGAATAAGCTGCTCTCGTTTTTGTCTCACTATAAATAGAAGGATCTGATGAGGGTGCAGTGATATACAACGAATGCATTAATTCCGTACGAGGGAACGTCACGTCTTTGAAATCCCATTTCCTTTATAACGCGCCGAGCGGGTGCACATTCCCTCGGAAATAATGTTTCCGTTGGCCTGGCGTAGCGTGGGAATTTCAGGGGACGTGCTCTTTTCAACAAGCGTAAAACTTGCTCTGTGAATTTGGGAAGTGGCGACGAATGAAGCAGTAATGAAGGGTGAGGGAAGGGGCGCTAAACACACGGAGCAAATCACAATTACTATGCTCTCTCGGCCTTCATAATCAGATTGTTCAGCCTCGGATAAGCGAGGAAGGCGAGCATTCGAAGCGAATGTTCCACAGCATTAGTTACGATTGGTAAAAATGGCCGCCTTAAGAGGAGTCAATCTTAACAAGCATCGTCCCTCGTCTAAGGAGAGTAAGTCCGCGAATGGTTGCGATCGTTTCTGCCTAGTCAGCGTTGAATCTGGGATATCCTCGAATACTTTTGTTGTTTATGGCTGAGACCGAAATGTTGAGGTCGTCAATTTTTCATTCTGATAATTGCCATGATCATTTGAGAGACGGTTTAAAAACCGGCTTATCTCTGAATAGCCTTACAATTTTCTGAGGGAAAAAGAACGGAAGACTTGATGGTGATCTTTTACTCGTGTTTTTATTAATGTTTTTAATTACTTTTTCCAAAGGATGCAGATGATATAACGAAATACAATGGATTCTTTTTACAGTAGATTCGTAGTTAAAATAACATATAGAATATACAACGTTTTGCGGAAATCATAAACTTTAATATCTTTATTTATAGGAGATTGAGACTCAACATTCTCCGTTTTCCATCTAACCTACGTTAATGGTATTTGTTAAAACATAAGTAATGTGGAGTAAATATAAATAGGATGGAAAAATATTGGAAGGAGTGAAACTAAGGTATTACCTTAGGAAGAAATATCCGTAGTTAGATCCACACAAAACTTAATGATCAGAGGATCTATGAAATGCATTTAATTATAATTTATAAGCTCGTTAAAATTCTTCATCTATTCTATACATAGTACCCTTTCGTATCTATAAATTTGGGTAGGAAAACTTCCGAATTTCGGAAACTGTTAAGTTTTAATAAGAAATGAAGAATTTGTACGAGGCTTTCCAATATCCACGTATTGCTTTTTTCTCTGCCAAAAGGCAACAAGTTCTTCCGGATCCAACGGAGAAAGAGCCTTATTTTCACAATTTTCCGGAGGAGAAGAGTATTTTTATTTTCTTTTCCGCTAACCCTAATTTCCTCCTCTGTTCTTCTTATTTCTTCAATTTTAACACCAGAATATTTCTTTCCCTCTTAAGAGGAGTTTTTTTCTGAATGAACCGAATACAATTGAATAATTCGTATTTCCTAGCCTTGCAAAACGGTTAATAGAAAAAGTAAGTTTTACTCATTTCCCTCAACGCTGTCCGCTAAAAACGGTCGTTATCTTGTACTGAATCAAGAGCGCGATAGCTTATAAAGATGGATTCTACCGTAAAAATATAGATTAACCTAAGTAATTAATGAAATTTGAAATTATTTTATAGGACAGATCGGATAAAATTATTCTCAGTCGTTGTTGAAATTTTATGTAAAGGTTACCTAGTAATTTTTTTCTCGAAAAAGTACTTCTCCGCATCTTATCGTTGTTTTGAGACGTCACTACAATCCTGAACTTTATCCTCCTCTCATACCTCGACATATTGAAGCATTTATACATGGGTGGTCTGAAAAGTTTCCGACATTTCGTCATTTCTCGACATCATTTCTGAAAATTTTCGGAAGATTTCTGAAAAATCTGAGGCCGGAAGTTTTTCAGACCACCCTCGTATATTTTGCAGCTCTTGGGTCATATGGAATCCGTTGTATTTTATTTCATTCATTTTAAGATGAAGCTCTTTTAGGGATATGGGAGTCCTTAGCTTTCAGCGACATTAACGTGATAAGCACTGATAAAAGCATCACTTAAGAAGTAATTCATTCTTAATATTATTCCGATATGTTTCCTTGCGTAACTATTATTCGTCGGCAAACTTCCGAAATAACATCGGAGATTTAATTAAAATTTACTCATCAAAAGCAAAGACGATTCCCAGTTTTCCTATAAATCTCGACGAAATTAAAGATCTCGTGGAATTGACCAAAGCTAACGCATCTTCCCGCCACGGAGATAAGAGGCGAGAGTCCTCTTTAAAGAAATAATCGACGTTACTTCCAATATTGACTCAACTTTAAAGCACATTCCCTCCGAAAGACTCGTCGCCGTTCCCTGCGACCAATGGCTTATAGTCTCCCGACCCATCAATATTTTATTCGCCGGCATCTCCTCCAATCTCGAGTTATATAAGGACTAAAGGGATATCCCTCCACCGGTATGATATTTTGTTCGCAGTTGGGAGCCTTTCTCACCTCCGCCTCCGACATCGACCGCCCTTTCAACGGAACCGTCCCTTCCATGGTACGTCACGCTAAATTTTAAAGCTTCTCCCTTGACCTTCCTTACCATAGACATCGCAAAAAGCCCCAGCCGCGCCCTTTCTCCACGAATTTCCACGGATGCCACGGGGCGAGGCGTCCATGAGATGAATCGAGGGATGGACGAAGGGAAGGCCCACGTTAATATCGGCGAACACAAGACTCAGCTTGCGCTTTACGAATTCCCAGCTGCCTCCATCCCAATCGGATCCCCTCATTTCGTCTCTCTGGGTAATGGCCTCTCAAGTTCGATACAATATCCCTTTCTTCCTCGCTACTTATTTTCCTTTGCTATCGGAGTTCCTTCGGGAGACCAGTGGCTACGCCGTCGACTTCCGTTCGCCATCCCCAACCTCCGGTGCTTCCCTAAGACCCCTTCCACGTCCCCATTCCTACTGCTATCCCATTTTCATTTCCTTGTCCTCAAACTTTTCCTTCTTCCTCCCTTATTAAGCCTTTAACTGTGCAAGTAGTTTGACTAGGTACTCTAAGTGCAGATATGTTTCTCGAACAAGGATTATTTTTCTTTATTCTACTTTATATATTGTTATTGGCTACATTAAGGAGGAAAATGATTTCCATCCCATTTCCATCACAATTCTCACTTCTATTAGATTTATTTTGTCTTACCAATGAGTGGAAATATCTAGAAAATCTAAGTAGGGAAATATGTAGAATTATTCTAGATTCTATTCTAGATCTGTCTTCGAAATAATGTAGGAAAATGGAAATTAGGAAAAATGTAGAAGGATGAAGGTAAAACAAAATTACTCTTTACAAATTTTCCTCTGTATATAGTTAAACGACGAGGTAAAACCAGACGATGGCCGATCAGTGCCGAAGCCGGTCTTTTAAATATATTCTGAGAATAATTTTTAAGGGTTTATTATTTTCTTACATCTTTTTTCATGAATATCCACAGAGTAAAGCCAACTCCGACATTTCGCCATTTCTCGACATGTTTTCTGAAAATTTCCTGAAAAATCTGGGGTCGGAAACGTATCAGACCACCCTCGTACTTAGATAGATTTAATACATTCCCTACACACAGAACTTAAAGCATAAATAATCTCAGTGCCTAAATTCACTATTTGAAATCGTTGAAAATTCCACTATATCGCTTCAAATGCAATATGTGAACATTAATCTTAGGAACGGTCGACTGTTAGTTTTAGTTTAATATTCTCTTCCCATCCTTGGCTAGAGATGAGGAAGCTGCAGCCTTCGGGCAAAACGCGTTCTTTTCCGTAGATCAATGAGGTCCTTTCTTCCCTGAGGCAGATTCAACTATTTAAAGAATTTCTTCCCTGTCTCCTTTGTTGCATAAAGTGATAGTGAAAGGGAAATAATTTTCCTTTGCTTTCCTTAGCAATCATATTATTTTTCTTACGAGAAATTCTGATGTAGGCTGCTTGGATGTACGAAAAACGACCCTCAGGTGCGGTTGAAAGTTATTCATGTTGCCTAATGGTATCATGCACAGCCTCATGGTGTTTGCGGCCTGCCGATGATTAAAGGTTCTCCACTCCTCTACTAGAGGAATCAATGGTTTTACCATTCTTCCAAGTCACCCAATAGAAAGGTCAACCTGGATCCACATCAAATATCAGAACACATATTAGGAGCTCTACGAGATAGAGGCTGACATCCTTAACAGACGATGCTATAGCTGTCGAAGGGTTGAACTCCCAGTTATCCAAAAGGGCAGCTTGTTTTTTTTTTGGTGAAAGTGCTCTCTGGTTTGACTCCCGATTTTAGCTTTTTTGAGATGCTCATTCTAGTTAAATTTTCTTTTTTTAGTGTTTTACCAAATTATCTCTGCCTCAGAGCTATGTTTTCTTTAAGAAATCTACTTCTACTATTAAGTGATATATTTCTGGCAATTTATTTGGCATTTCTGGAAGTGTATTTTCAGAGAGGATAATAAAACTTCAAATAAGAGAAATACTTTCGAAAGGAAAAAATAAAAAAAATGTATGTAAAGCAAATTCGAAACCACACACCCAGCGTTAAAATCACTAAATATGGAGTCAAAAAGTCGTAATGAGTACCATTCATTAATTTTTAATGAAAGCGCATAACTCTTTCATGAAAATATTAATAAATTATTTCGTAGTAGAGTGACACTATTAGATATAAAACTTCCAACTGAAGTTGTAGGATCATGAAATTACTGATGAATCTTTGAAACTAGAAGGCGGTCTTCGTTTTGGATTTTGATTTCTGTTTTCAATAGGAATCATTAATCCAGGCGTTACTATTGCTGCGCGGCTTTTCTAATATCTTAACCTTCTTATATGCGCATAATATTATCTGTCTTGTAAGGTGATGCAATACAAATGTATTGGAAGGGAAATACGGATCGAAACTATATCGATACTTATCTAAACGCATATCAAAATTGAATCGAATTGTATATCTATCTATCTATAACGCAATTAAGAAATTGCCGCAAATTTTATTACCCTCCATCAGGAGAACATTCACATAAACCACAAAGGTTTTTGTATTTTCTATTTCCTGTAATCAACTCGACTTGGGATGGGGGTGTTTATTGATTATTCTTGATTACTGATTTTTTCGTTTTTTTAAGATCTTCATGTTTAGCTAAAAATGTTTGATGATTTGTTTGTAAATCAACAGATTCCGATTTTATTTACGGAAGTCGCGCACCGAAATTTTCCAAATCAAATATTCATATTTTATAGGTCAAATATTTAAATTTTTAATCCTTTTGAAAATGGAAGAAAGAGAAGGTGAAATTTGAATAACTTGTACCATTCTGAAGCATTGATTCAAGCGAAAGAATCAAATTTATAGCATTCGGGCAAATCATAAAACGCGAATAGCGACATCTGAAGGAGAAAGAAGGAAATGAAGAAAAGGACTTTCGCCCTTTTTTGTTTGAGATTGGAATATGAATCCGTGGAAAATAGAAGTATGAATCTGGCATTAAAGCTTTGGAGCTACGTGATATTCGATGCGAGATCTGGGCTTAAATTATCTCTATTTACAATTCGGCTTGACCAAAAGGTATAGAGTAAGACGGACTTCTCTATTTTCCGCCTAAGTTCTTACTTGGCGATACAAAGCACGTGCAGGGCCAGAACGATATTACGCTCTCCCATGACCTTTTTGATCGATTTCATTACTTAGTGCCATTGTACCTTCGATAGAAATCAGAAGGATTGGATTCGCTGGAATCTCGCTTCTATTGAAAAGGCAATCTTGGGACGTACGTTTTCTTCGCTGCTTTGATCGCAAACGTATACGAGTAGTCACTCGTTACTATGACCCCATGATAAGACGAATTTTTCCAAAATACATCATAAGGGGAAAGTTTCTCATTCTAAATATTTTCCTGAAAACTTTTTTTTCTAGGAATGAAACGGAATATTCAAATATCGAGTATTTTACCATTTCCCTCTTTCAGAGCCAATCCGTGATAGTTTCCGGTCTAATGTATCATTTATTAGTAGAATTATATAAATTCTATTTTAAAGTATTCTTTGCGGTTTTCTCTCAGCACCAATTTGCATTTCTATATTTCGTGGGGATATTTTTATCTATAAATTTAATACGGAAAGAGGTATTTTCGTGGAAGATCATTGACATTGACATTTAGAAGAAAATGAAGAAATATTTTCATTATTCTTTATCTATTATCATTATCCGTGGATGTTGATTGACGAATATTTAAAACTTCTTCCATTCTATCAGCTTCAAAATACCTCCGGTTTAATCAATGAGAATAATCCGGTAATTTTAAACAAAGATTTTCTTATTTGTCTTCTAAACTATGAGAAAGCGGAGTCAGTTAACAAAATACGACCTGTTCATGGTCTTTTTAATAAAACTGGATGCTCAAATGAGATTATCGGTAATTAATGAACTGCAATACTGCGTTGATTGCGTTGATGTGGGTTTTATGGATACAATATCTGTAATAAATAGAGGTAACGAAGAATATTAGATTAAAAGTATATCCATAGATATGAAATGATATCATGGACCGATATCAGATGTACAGCGAGGTTGGTTGGTTGATAATTGAGATTCACAAACTAAGCAGATCAAATAAAAGACATTGGGAACCATCTCAATTAGTGGATCCACTGATTTAACAGTAATTTCTTTTCATTTCCCTTTTATATAAATAAACTGCATCGCAAACTTTTCGTGACAGAAACATCTCCTGCAACATGCAAATCTTGTGGTAAAATACTAGGCTTGAGGTAATAGTATTTATTATAATGTGGTTTTGATGATATTTGTTAGATCCTCTAAGGGAAAAATCACAAGTTATTAAAATCAAAAAATCGCAGTCGGAACAAAGCTATAAATATACAAAATATACAGAGCAGAAATCGCTAATATAAAAAATTTTTCCCTTCTTAATACATACATAACTTAAGGTTAAACACATATTCATTCCAAAAGTATTTAAAGTTTTCAATAGTGATGAGTATCCCCCATTCTAATGGAGAGGGAATTTCAGAAATTATTAGCAGTGACTGTCAGTTACAATGAAATGTGGCTGTTCTATCAAAAGGGATATAGAAATTTCTGTCTTCTCTTAAATTGGGTGGTTGGCTTATGATGGATGGTGTTTGAGAGATTTTAGCAAATAAGCCGGTGTATTTCATTTGAATAGGATAAAAATAATTTTCCACGAGAAGATAGAAAAATGGAATTTTAAGATATGGATATTTTAATGATCAAATCGTGCTTATGAACTTCTTAAGCCGAAATAGTCCTACAAATTAAAATTTCCGTTCATGGTTTTATTTCGCGAGAAAATATTTTCCGCTGCCACGTTTTCACCCCGTTTGTTTCAGTGCTTCGATCACTTTCAATCAGATTTGTTGACCTAAAATTTTAAATTCGAACATTCTTTTTTCCCTCGAATATCGGCTAATTCTCCTTCCTACCAATCTCCCCCTCTCTTTGTACAACTACATCGATCGCAACTCTTACCCTCTCCAGCCTCCTCATACGCTTCGAATACTCCTCGAATCCGAGTATTACGATTCCCAAGTCCCGGAAAAAAATACTGATGTATCAAATATTGAAAAAAGGAAAGGGCATTCTTCCCCATCTGCCGGCTTGCGTAACGTGAGTACGCCGGGATTGGAAATATGCGACGAAAGCCGCCAGAGCTGAATGTCGTTTTCAATCTTCACTCCTATATTTTATTCCTTCAAATCCGAATGCTCCGTATTGGAGTAATATCACATCTATTTTCATCCATTCTGCTTTACTGATCGGAGAAATTGATATGTAGTAGCTGTAAGTGCCGATTTCGAAGGCATGGTCCCACGTGGGGATTTTTTTTCGTCTTAATTTTGATTCTCATTCCACTCGCACATGAGCGATAACGGTATTTATAATGTCTATCAAATTTATAGGGTAGTTTCTCTGTCATTGCTGTATGGAACTACTTTTTTTTCAGCGGTGCTATTCGTGATCAATGAGTTCTCGTTATCACATTGTAATGATAGACATTTTTCATTCACATTTTTGTGCTGGGTTTAGAAAAATGGTCTTTCACTAGTTTTGCATGTGGAATGAAAACATGATTTACACAAAGTTTCTTTATATCTTATCTTTATATATCTTTTAACTTGTACTATCATTAGGTTTGAGCAGGATTTTCACACCCTTCTTTGCAGGTCTTTTCATGCTGAAGATATTATTTCCCAATATCCTACCGTAGATTTTTTTACAACCAATCCTTCTTAGGCCTTCTTCTTTATTTTTATCTACCTATAAATACATAATATATGTTTTTATTAAAATAATCCACGGCAGGATCGATGAAAGAAGAGAATTTTTAGTCTCAACCTCGCCTCAATAAAGACCTTTAGGACCTTTTTTGCCTCAACTTTTTTCATAACTGTGTTAATATGAAGGCGACTGAGGAATGATTCTGAATAATGGAATCATTTGATTCAATCCTAACGAATTCGGTAAAAGCTTTAATTCATAGGGTAATTATGCTGCACTTGCTCTGCTGCGCTGGATCATTTCTAGTAATTGGATTCTGACTTTGTAAAGACGAGAAGAGTAATCTGCCTCATCTCTCACCTTGCCTAGAGAAAAATATTCCTACTTTAAAGCTTTTGATAAAGAGTTTTAGGCTAAAGCTGGCCTATACCCTATTTAACGAATGGACGTCGATATTGATGCATCATTGATGCCTTGAATCCATCTGTTCTCAAATTTAACAAATCTTCATTGAATTTTCAATGATACATTAATATATTTAATTTCTTCACCTTTCGATTTTACGCCACCGTTAGTCGATGTCATTTACTTTTTGTCTGAAGTCGGCCCTTGGAGAAGTCATTCTCATTCAGGTTTTCGCGCTTGGTCTTATACAACTTTATTCTTGAAAGGATGTGTATTCATACATGCACACAGTATGAACGCCTTACTAAATAATCAAAAATAAAATCTTCCTCTCAAACACTTTCTCCCAGAATTTAAAAAGTTTGATTCCCTCTTAACTTTCGCAGCAATATCTTCCTCGAAACGTTATGTTAAATCTCATTATTATGATTTAGTTCACGAAAAACTGCGCGCGAACTGAAGTACATCGGAGGAACATTTAGAAAATGAATTCATATGATCGTTTTGATTTTGATACCGAAAAATCTTTCGGGACATTCCAAGAAAGATTTCCCGCCATTCATTAAATAGCGCCCTTTATTTATTTGATCATTTTATTTACATATTTATTTTAATTAATGTATCTTTTCCACGGAGTTTTATTTTATTTATATGCCTAATTTATTAAACTTTTTAAAATGATCCAACGAAAGGACGTACTCCCCGAGAGGATGTAGTAATGAATTATTGATGTAGTTATGAATTACAAGCGTACAGATCAACTTGGTCAAGCATCATAAAGTACATAATAAACAAATACACAGTAAAAAATACACAACAATAAAGAAAAAAATTTAACCAAAAGTAATATCAAAATAGAATGAAAATTGCGCATCGGCAGAGTAAGCTCTATCCTCTGAGTATTATTTTACACCAGAGAGGTACCTAACCGGATAAAATCCTCGTTATTTCGAAACTCGTGGGACCGGAAAAGCCCCTCGGAAAGACCTGGTTTCTAATTAAAGCAACCAATGAAAAATTCAATTCCTGACCATCTCTCAATTCTAATCGAGATAGCATTATTACCTTTTCTTTATGCTCCATCACAAATTACACTAATATTTTAAACATTAATTTAAACACATGCATTATCGTAATGAAACCAGCGGGAGGTGCGAGCATTGACCATTCTCCGAAGATTACTCTGTATTGCTGGTTGTAATGATATTATGATATGATAATGTTATGTATATTATGATAATGATATGTAATGAACGTGATATAAAATCGCACACGATTATGGAACCATCCCAACTTCCAATAGCGCAAAACTCTGTCCTTTTCTCCGGTTCTACTCATGATTTATGGCTCATACCATTTATCCGTACAAGACAGTACATGTAATTATCGGATTAGCGAGGTGCTACTGTTTACAATTTGAGAAGAAAGACATTCAGATCTTAGACGGAGTAGTATAAACTTTGTCACGGCCAAATACATTGCTTTTCGAATGATGTTTAAGTCGTGAAGTGAGGAAAAACTCGACTCTGTAGCTCCTTTTTAAATATCGGCTCTCCAGCAAAATGAAATTTGTAGTTCGTGCTGACCCGCACGCCGAGAACAGATGATGCCTTCGAAATGGGAAAAACCGAAATACTGTCGATTGTTTGCTCTTCCGAGGAATCTTGAAACTTTTTTCTTTCATATTGCGGAATGTTTCAGGGGAATCCGAAGATGAGGATTCCTTAAGACCTTCTGGGAAAGATATTGCACGCCATTGGTTTCTATCTTCGAGGAATACTTTTTTCATTTAAAGCATTCCTTTTACTGTTGGGGTGTCCGATCCGCGCCCCACGGGTTACTCGCGGCCGTTCAACCAATTTAGTGTGGCTCAGTTGCTCTTTCTGTACGTTTTACGAAGGGAACTACAGGAGCTCTGAATGATTTTCTTACCCCTTTATTATTTCAACTTCAATAATTATGATCGATGGAGTACCGTTGCTGGATTTTTGTTAAATCGTTGCCATTGGTGCTACTTGCAATACATGGTGTTCCACGGAATCAACAGTTAAAACACTGATAAAATGCACTGTAGACGTTAAATCCATCGATTAGGTTTATCATAATTACAGTTATTCACGAGTAAAGCTTTCCATTATTTTAATTTTTATCGAGTAGATTTATCAATGTTTTCATTGTTAACGCGTACACTTAACATTGTTTTGTTCGCTACCGAATTGGTTGCTAATGTTTTAATTGTTGACCCTCAGTTGCTCTCAGCCTGCATCAGCTCGTGTACGCGTAATATACCAAGATGCATAACAGTCAAGCGAGATGCAGATAGGGCGTTATTAAAATCATTCTTGCCACACCGGTTGCTCGTACCATATTCTATGCTATTACTTGATTTCTTAAGTGAAGAAAGCAAATGCTAGTTGGGAGAGACCTTAAATCGGCTCTCTATATTCATTTTACACATCATTTTAGTAAATGACTAAAACTTACGGTATTCGGTGAGTAGATATTGTAGTTAGTCCACACAAAGGTTCAATGTCTGCGGTTTGTTAAGCTTTTGTGGGAGGGAATACGGCTTGTTTTGGGTTAAAGCATTGACATCCTTACTAAATAGACCTGAAATGTACGGCATTGCTTCAAATTTCGGTCAATGTTATGAACAGCGTTTGAGAAATATCCAGCTTCCGAGATAGCTTATCGATTGAGGAATATCCCATGTAAATATCTCTATATCTCATGTGGATCCTCATTCTTAACCTAAATTTCTTCTCAAACTCCGTGATTTTTTGAATTCTCAGGAATTGGTGTTTATAGCAGAAAAGGGTAGAAATTGACAAATTTTCTATCCCTGAAATTTTCGACGCTTTCGCTTTCGCGAAATGACTTCATTGATGCGCTTAAAATAATTTAATAATAAATATGGCCCATTAATAAGCATGAATATCTAGATTATACGATCCAATTCAAGTCGTGCATTTTATTTAGGATTTAAGAAATAACCCTTTCAATTCAGAAGTTCGGTATGAAATAACATCCTTTAAAGTTCGCGCAAAATTGGGAAGTATTGATGATGATGATTTTACTTGGCCAGGAAACTCCCATGGAGCAGGATAGTAGATATAAAAGACTCAACAAACAAATATTAACAAAAAAGAGAATAAAGTACAGAAAATTAATTCTAAAATGATAATGCGTATGACATCGAAAGAAAATAAAAACGAATATAGGAAAAACTAAAATCGAGTCATTTAATGACGAATTTTTTAATTGTTACGTATTAGGTTTTTATTTATTTTTACGTTTTATGTTAATTTTTTAAGTTTTTAATTTTACAAAGTTAATACGTAGTTAAGTAACCTTTTTTGTATATAAACTCTCCAAGATAGAGTTTCTAATCACGCCAAGTAGGAAGTTCCAAAATCTTCAGCCGATTTTATGTAGTATTTTAAAAACTCTTGCGTACTAATGCCAAGCATTCATTGCACACTCTACTTTATACTTGAAAAGTACCTTCATTAGGTAAAAGACGACTCTTTTCACTCGGTAAAGCAAGAGGAAGGTGGGTTAATGAAAAAATAATCAAATTTCAGAGAACCTTTAATGAACATGTTATGGATTGTAGTTGGTATAGAATTGTTATCGTAAAGAATGGAAGGGATGCAAGTGGGTTGAGTAAGAAGTTGAACACGACTTGGGTTCAGTTAAGTCGATTTCGGTGCTCAATGTATCGTACAAGATAGAGAGTTAGGAAACAAAGCTTTGGAGAGATAATGTTCAGAAGTGGGAACAGCGGATGTTGAGCGGCTGAAACTTACCAAATTAAAGGAGTTTGTCGAATAAGCTGATAGCCACCAAGAGAAACCAGATTGTGCAAAGAGTCGCTAAACAGATCATGACACTGCTAAGCGGTGACGCAGTGATGCTTGAACAATGAGTGGCAATTACAGCTAAGTGGTAAATTGATCTCGTTCGCTGATCTTCCGCTGAAGAAGAGAGATTAATTAATCGAGAAATCATCTTATTTAGAGGATATTTTCCCTATAAAAAATTAAATTTTTACATTACAAGTTTATGGTTAGCCTTGTGGTAATTGTTAATGAAAAAAACTTCCATGATAAAAAAAGCACTTAACCGGACCATAATAAAGCAACATTTTTGTGGTTTTAGTTAAGTGGTTTTTAATAATTAATTTTTAAAATTCTTTCGTTAGACATTCCTTTCCATTACATTCATATCATCTCGGATATCAACCAAAATCATCCGAAAACCTTTCGCTCTAGTTTCCTCATAATATTCTTATAGTTTCTATGAGTATAATAAATACTTTAAAATTTCCTTAAAAGATAGTAAGAGACAAGAAAAATCCATAGAGATAGTTCTGTATCTTCTTAGCTGACAGTGGAACTTTCTTTTAGAAATTCATCCAAGCATCAACTCGAATTTTATGCGGTGTCAAAAGAAGATACCTCTTTTCTTTTGCCCACTAGCCTCCGTATTACAATGATCTTGGAAATACAAATAATAACTAATCGGCCTTTATCGTCTTAAACTGTGATGCACCGGTTTTCGTTTCCAAACATAGAAACCGATAATGACTCTTGATGGATGACCAAGGAAAGACCAACCGAAAAACGGAGACTTTTTGCCGTCCTAAAATGTCGCGTGCTGCAATTATTCATTCTAAACAAGATAAAAAGATGCACAACTAATTAATTCTTAGGCGTGAAAGTCATAAAAACTACATCATTTTGAAGGGACCGCTCCATCGGGAACGGACATTCAACGAGGCCCTAGCATTTTAAAATCCATTCCCCGCGCGCCTTTGACAGCTTCTCCCAGAAATGAGCTTCCTTTAAAGGAATCGTAAATTCGGCCGACTTCTCACCCTTCTCTACAACCTATCCTTCCCATTTAAAGCTTTCATAATCCATGATTTCCATGGGAGGAAAATGGAGGCAAATCCGTCTCATCGCTAGACTTTCCAAGCCATGAAACACCGTATCTACAACCGTTAGTTCCAGCTGATTAGCGAGGGTCTGCGCTTTTGCCCAAGTCCCACCGTTTCTACCCCCATTCGACCCTTGCTTTAGCGCACAAGGCAACAATGGCGTCCTACGTGCACACCCGCGTCCAATCGCAAGCATTAACTAGAAAGACATTACACAGGGCGAGGACAAAGACGGTTGCGTGCGGCCTTACTTTGCTAGGCATCGCGGTATTATTTGCATTAGGGGAAACGAGAAAATCTTTGGGAAGGGTTCTTAGGTTATCCATTGAGGAGCACTCTTCATCCATTCAGTCATCCTCAACCCTGTTTCGTATATGTGTCCTGTATTGATTTTTCCACCCAGTAGAATGCTGAAGTTAGTGATGGGTATGCTGGAAGACATCATTGCGATCATATATGGAGATTGCCTGCAATAAAGTAAATTTTCTTGCTATCTTTCTGCAAGTCGAATTATCCCCGGAGAAAACTCACATCACGAGGATTCGTAGAAAAATTTGTCCAACTCAAAAACCAAATTCTTCATTGTTGTTAATCTGTTATGGAAGGACCGAAAATTTTCGTAAAAAATCTTAAATTGCCAGAGATATTAGGTCAAAAGTTCCAAATGGATTGACATCTATATATAAATCCCCATAAGCCGCCCTCTCGCGTATTTCCGTAAACAAACACCCTTATATTGTGTCTAATTAAACGTACGCGACAGCAAATATAACAAGAAAAATATGATTAGTTGGACTGATTTTTTCGGGGCATTCTTTAAACAGGATTTGAACCAATAATGATAAATTACGGATATTTCTGTAACTGGACCAGACACTCTAACCATTTGGCCATCTTGATGACAGTTGATAATGAGGCAATTGATGAGTACAACTTCTTCAGTATGAAGGTAATATTCTAGATTAAATAACATTCTACTTAATGTTCTCATTCTACGGATATTGTGACATCCAAAAAATTCAGACGCGTAATTTTTAGTGGAAACAAAATTTTATATTTGACACATAAGCGAATACAGCGATTGTTCTGTGATAAATGTTCTAAATTATTTTGCCAAGAATATTATTTCAATTTGATTTTTGCTTGCGTTCATTTAAGATTTATTGCGCGGAGATCTAACTTTAAATTTGCTACCCAAATATCGATTTTCACATTTTTCTCTTTGTCTAAATTTTTATCTCAACCCACTCTTATGTAGAGAAAATATTGGATCAAGCGGGGTAATAGTCTTAAACTATCATCTCCTAGTAAGACTTGGTTACTTTAATTGCCATCATTCAACAGTGTATGTTGTTATTCGATGGAGCTGCTCCATTACCGTGATTAATCGTGCTAATCCTGATTAACAGATATACACGGAGATATCTAGTTGGAGTCGGTCTTTCTCACAGAATTTGAAATCAGGTTCCATATGATTTCCATACTTTTGTTTTTTATCGGATGGAGTTGGATGGAAATAGGTACATAATCTAAGAAATGACTGTCAAAGACATCATCGCCAACAACGAAGAAATTTATTAATATCTTTTCTTCTTAATAGTATTTTTAGTCCAGCAGTTTTTGAATTAAATTTACGAATTGTTATCCGCTACCATATTCTTTGTAATCTGGATACTTCGTTATATGAGAGTTGATAAATTACGTATGTTAATAAATGCTGTAATGTTGGGCCCTGAATCGTGTGCTAGCCACTTATAGTGCCAAAGAATTTTGCCGATTAGTCAAACTTGCAATCGTTCATTTTGAAACTCTCAAACGGCGAGGAAAGTTAGGAATCCCACTTGAGGAGCTGCCTTTTCGCAGACCCGCACGAACATGATACACGCGGGCTTTCCTTTCCCTTCCTCGATGGCAAACCAACCCAACCGGGACGAGGGAAATATAAATTAATAAATGCATTCTGAAAGAAATAAATCCACCCAGTCAACTCCGACCACGACCAAAAATTTCCGATCTCATGGCGAAGATATGGTCGTGTTTGCGAAGGGACTGCTGCCCCATCCTCCTCCCAACAAACGGGTTATTAGTCAATCATACGTGACAGGAGGCCGAGGCAACCTTTATCAATTAAATTTCACGCCTATCATTACCTGTGTTTGAGCCTCTGATAAATGCACTCTTTATATCAGAAGGGGGCGAGGCACGCCGGGGAAGGGGCGGTCTGATGATGAGGGGAAGGGGGAGGGACCACCCCAAATGGGCCGCTTCACCTCCCCTTGTCCCGTTCCGAGGCCCCATTGGCCCCAATTTGCCCTCTTCCGCGCCTTTGCCACCTCCCCTTACAGTTGTACTTCTCATCCACAAATATCGCTTTCTTAAGTTCTCTCTTTACTTACCATTTCCCGTATCTCGACTAAATTTAATCCCCAAACGTGATTAAATTGAACAAACATTCCCGTTCTTGTCCACTAATACCGTTCTGTCTATTAGGAACTAAATGTTACTAAAATAAAGCTTGTAAAGTAGCGTATCCAGATGTTAGGGACATGAAAACCTATGGTGGAGATAATTTCCTCTGGTAGTCTCCTCGAAAATTTATTCGGGCATAATCATTGTTTGATTGATTCATTGAATGAAATGAAGAGTAACTTGGTTATTTCCACAGAATATATTTCAGGACGACTAGTTTCGGCTGAACGCCATCATCAGGTTGTCCTGAAATATATTCTGTGGAAATTACCAAGTTACTCTTTATTTCATTCAATGAAGTGGCTTTCCACGAAGTACGGCCAAAAACGATTGATTATGTTTGATTGATTATTCATATCTCAAATTAAGGAATATTTATCGAAAATTACTCTTGTGCTCTTGTAACTCCTCTATATCAAAACGATGAAAATACCCACAGCTTTGAAGAGAGAAAAGAGGTAAAAGATTTGCTCGTTATTTTAAAGAGGATGACGTATGCCCCTATGGCTTCCTTCTGAACACGTAGCGGATACTTCTGATGAAATACAGTACAGTAAATACTTTTTAATTGGGCGACATCGGGGCTAGAAAGCACTGTCTTCCCTCTAACTTTTATAATTACATCCTAATATTTTAAACCTATATTTCTGACGTTCATTGATTTTAATTTTGAAATATCTTGCTGATTGAAAGAAATGTTCACTTTTAGCTCTGATCACTCATCCATATAGAGGAGTTTGCACGTGAAAATTGTATGATTTAAACTCAAATTTAAATGATAAAAATAATTTAAGTTAAGCTAACCCTTTCATTTACAAATCTCGATATTATATTACGACATTCGATTGTAAAATCTACGGATGGTTCAGAATCCAGTAAGATGCAAGAGCTACTCTGAATAAGTTTTTAAACTTTGTGCATACTCCCTAAAATTTACAAATAATTTTTGAAAATTGCAGGTTTTAAGTTTCATTCACACAGCACGAAGGAATAAAAGTTTGTAAATTAACGATTTCTTCATCTCTCAAAAATTAATTTGAAGAATAATCCAACATTATCGTGTCAGTAGCGGCTTACGATCAATTTGTTTCCCTTCTGATTCGAAGAAAGTATGAAAGCGTAAATAAATTTTTATCCCTCCTTTCCTATATCTTATAAGTTATTAAATGGAGAGAATTGAATGTAGTTAATATCACCCAGCTTTCTATGGTTTGCGAACATAATGAACTTTTCTTTCCATAAACTGCCTTTCCAACCAGAAAAATAAATTAGAACGAGAAATGACTATTTTCTGCGAAACGTAATAAGAATCCATCGCGGGATAGGTCAAGGGAAGCGTTAGCGATTGAGTCATGGTGTCTTAACCCTTCTGAAGTGCGCGTTCCAACTCTTCCGAATGAAAAGCAAATTAAATTCTCAACTTTTTGATTACTCCATCTTCTCTAGGTGTCTGCAAACAATCCTCTCCAGAGACAAGAATTCCGCAAATTTCACGGGAATTCCGAGCAGAAAACAGATGAGCGCTTCCGCGTCTCAAACGATGGCGCATTTCCGACGAAACTCCGCCAATTAATGAAAACGAGTCATCCATTTCCGCGACGAGGGAAGGGAAAAACCACGGAAATTTAATTTCACGGATTTACATTTCCGCTTTTATTTGAGATTCTCATGCCGCTTCAAAGAAAATAAAACATTACGGCGACGGGTCTTAAACGTCAAATCCTGTAATACATCTCGGGGAAAAGGCATCGCTGTACGCAATAGCGCTTGAATCCTTAAAGCGAAATTCACGCTCGTTCTTACTCCGCTGTGGTTTGACAAAGCCCGCCCTCTGCTCCCCCCCACCCACGTTCTTCCCCCCCCCCCCATTCCCGGCACCCACCGCCTCGGCCAACCCCTGCCTTACCCTCTCCGCTCGTATTAACATACAGCTGCCCTGCAAAACCCCTCCGTAATGTGCATGAAGTCTAATTGAAAAGCCACGAGTACGGTCTCTGCTATCTACCGCTCCTGGAAGAATGAGCAGGAGATTGGGGCAGCTGCGTACCGAACGCCATACGTCAAGAAAACGGACGGCATTTTCTGAAATCCCCACTGTCCATCAAAAGCATCGGCGGTAGTTCTGCGCTAAGTTGGCATGACGAGACGAACAATTCGGGATAACTTTGGGAACATAGAGGATAACCACCGCGACGTTCTTTTTTCTGTGTTTGTGTCGGACGCAGCATTCGAAAGATAGCGGCCAACGGGAGCCCGCCACCACTCACCATCTCTTCCGAACACTTGGGTAAATTCGGCAATACGTCCAAGTTATAAGTGACTATCTGAATACTCAGCGTTTCCGGGTGTGACATCGAAATTGTCCCTTGAGTAAAAGTTTGTTCTGACGTAAATGTTAATTTCTGCGTTGCAAAAATCCGCATTAATTACAAATCAGGTGGTTCTCGACTTAGGATCGATGTAACTTACGACAACTATTACTAAAGACAAATTTAATGAAATCAAATTGAACCGATGCGGCCTTGAGAAGAACATCTTCCTAACAAAATGATGAGTTATTGTACTTCTGCAGGATGATTTCTACCGAAAACTTCCAACTTATAATTTCATGTAGAAGAACGATATCCTTATTACCTTATGGTAAAAATTTAATATTGTCTCTCGTGTATGTTTGCCTAAAACTCAATAATCAATAAACCCATAGCTTTCGAACTTTGATTCTAAATGAATATCGCTTACGTTAAATCAATTACACCCCAATTGAATTCGAGGAATTTCATCATAAAAAAGCAAGATTTAAAACGCAACTTTTCGTCGCCTTCGTCGAAATGTAAACTTAAAACTAATTGCCACCGCATTTTGTTTGCTCAGCGGTACGAATGACCTGGCGTGAAACTCGGGACGATTTGGAGGATTAGAAGTAGCGTATCATCTACAGAGGATTTAAATTTAAGAACCTGCAACGTATTAAAGCTGCGATATTTTAAACCATTCAATCGACGATTCTCGATATTTTGGTGGTCATTAAAGGCAGCTGAAAACACGGACTAGATTTTTATGACCACGATAAGAAGAATTGCAAAACAAATTTCTCCCTTAGATATCATTGCAAATCGTTCATCGTTGCGAAAGATGTGATTTTTATGTAAAGAAAAAGAAAGAAATTTCTTAAATAAATATTATTTACGGTAGTGTCTCTAAACCAAATATTTTCTTTTTCGTTTTTTATCTCTTCTCTTTTCTTAGTTTTATTTTATATTTCCCTTTAATAATTAAAATGTATGTGAGAGCACGTAAGATCTTCACACGAGGTTAGGTGGAAGAGAGGCACACTCGGGCCTAACCTCGCCAAATAAAGGGTCGAATAATAATAAATCCGCATGTAATGTTCATGCGTTTACGTTCACCCTTATTTTTACTCATCTTTTGTACAGTGTCAATTAAAATTTTCAATTTAATGCATACTTACTCGTGGCCATCGCCACATTTTGATTTTATATCAGATACGCATATACATACCATTCTGGTTCGTCGAAATTCATCTTTATCATGGAGTAACAATCCGAAGATTGGTTAAATGATTCTCTCCAGGTCGTCCTCTTCTCACTTCATTCCATCATTCATCTAATTAACGCCTACCATTACTTACCCCCCATTATCTAACTTAGCTCCCCCTTTACAACTCCCACCTTTTATCATTCCTTCCAGCGACGTCTTCAGAACACTATCGCTCCTTTCATCTTGCGCCACTTACAAGGAAGGTATCCACTCATAGCATTTTTCCTCAGTGAGCGCATCAAAGGCAAACTACCTCACTCCTCATTATGACTCCTTAGCCTCATTCCCACTCTTAGGCTCTTGGTAGTTAATGGTAGAGGGATGAGGTTAAAACTGCCCTTTGGGCTAATACTGCTAATAAAGTCAAAATACGCGTAAGTTTTCTTGTATGAATTACATTTTTCTGTTCTGATCGATAAAGATAGTTGCGTGGAAAATAAATTCGACTGATGATTCGATTAATAATGTGAAAATTTTCTCTCTCAAAATCGGCAGCAATTTCTCCACGCTTGTTCTGAGTTGGAACGAATTTAAATATGAGCCGAATGTTCTGGAATTTCTGAATGTCAACCCCGTTCGCACATCTTCTGCATTCGTTCTTCAGATGAGATCAAAGTAACGATTACTGGCATCGTTTTCTTAAAATACTCTACGGAAAATAGGCTGGGGAGATCCAACTTCCTTTAAATCCCGTGCATATCAAACTCGAAACTTCGGTATCAGCTTTGCATAATGACCTCTTTACATCTTTTCGGTTCCTTACCTAAATTCCTACCAATTCATTTTGTGCTCAAACGTATACATACAAATATTCATCTTTCGGGTGTGGCAAATTTTGCATGCGAGATAAGTCATTTTCTATAACTTCTATAAAGCCCGCAGAAGAATTGAATTTTGGAAGGGGTTAGTACTTGTTTACATTTCTCTTATATTTTTCAGTTTTGACGATTATATATCAATTTATTTAACAGACGGGTCGCATCATATCCACGTCTTCCGAGAAAAAATCATCTGTGAGCTTGTAAATTGAGTTTAACTTACCTTTCACTGTCATTTTTTCTATGATTTCCATCCTATACCAAGAAGCATGTTATCAATTTATCGCAGTAGTTCTTAATTCATCGGCATTCACCACATTATTGCTCAAATTTTTGTTAATAACATTTAAATTTTGATAATGGGCTTATAGTATATGGAAAGCAAAAGTATCTCAGCAATCGATACTTATTATCTCTTTAGTCGGACTTATATTTAAACTTTATTGTCAGAATTATTCTCACAATTTTACCAAGAAATATATTTAAACTCGACTTAACTAAGTTATCAAAACACATTCTTTTGGCTTGACCAGCGTCACGTGCCTCCCAAACCTCTGCGCCCTGGGTAACCGTACAGCTCAAAATGTGCTATATATATAGTGATTGTGGAAAATTCCACTGTCTGATTTTAATTTAAGCTCCTCAAATTCTTGGAAAATTACGAGTATTTCAAAGTTATCATCATCTAAAGGAAAGGGGCGATCGCCCTCTCCCTTGGATCCGCAATGGCGAATATACGATAAAATTAATCAAAAGTACGCTTAGGCACGATAATCAGTCGAAGTTAGTATTGGAAGGAATGGTGGCAAGCAGGAATTATAGAGGAAGACCTAGGTAAGATAATGAGATGCAGGTTGTCAAGGTTAGAAATTACTAGGGAATAAAGCGATCTGCTGGTAATAGAACGTCCCGGAGAGCTGCAGCAGACCTTCGGATTTATAGTCCGTGATGATGCGAGGAATCGAAGCGGGAGATATTTAATACACTTCGGGCTGGAAACGAACAAAAAGCTGCAAATTAAATAGGAATTTTTTAGTCTCATTCGAATTTGAGCTTATCTTGTTGAGATTTCGTTATTTCGTTTCGTTATTTCGTTATTCTCTATCAAGTATTTCATATGTGTTCATATTTAAAATTAGCGCATATTTTCACTTCTTAAAGAGATCGTTTTATTATCAAGAAAACCTTTACTTTTTCTTTTCTCTCATGCTGTTACCTCCCATACAGAGAGTTGTTATTGAATTTTATTGCTTTCCAATTTAAGTATTCTTAGTTTATGAGTTATTATAGTTGTATATAGTACATAGTATATACATAACTATATACATAGTTATTATATACATTATATATAATAACTATATAATAACTAATACATATACATAATAACTATATACATAGTTATTATAGTTTTACTACAAAGTATAAGTAAATATTCTCCAGCTGAATTTTTGCAACGTATCCAATTATCGATTTGATGTAACTCATGTTTATAGTCTACCATTGTCATTTATTTGATTTCTGTTTACTATATACAATTTCATTCATGTCATTTAGCTTCCTTTATTAGTATCGTTGCGTAGGTTTTTCACACCGTAAACACTGTTCTACTGCTTTGTGTCTTCCATTTACTACAGCTTGTAGAATTGAATACTTTAAATTTGTTTCTTGCTATAGGTGGAAGGATATAATGGAATAGAGGAAAATGCGTTTCGGTTTCTTTCGTCTCAATATTCTAAGATGATTAATATGATAGCTACATATGTGTAATGTGAATGTTTTAATATAATGCTGAATGATACCTTGAAAAATGTTATTCAAGGTGTGATCGTGATACACTTATTATATTTATATATCGATATTTTCCTTTCATCCATTCCCTTACGCAGTGAAGAAAGTAAAGGTAAAATATCCTAGTCCTCATCTTGCATAGTAAACCTCTTTCCTTCTCCAAAGCTTTTGGTAGCTAATTGACGAGAGATTGAGGGCCCTAACTGCAGATGGATTGAGATTCAAATTTTTCTTAATAAAGGCTGAGTGTAGCAAGCAATGGAGGGCTATAAGTGTTTAGCATCAACTTTCGTTCAAAAATAAGCTCTTCTTATTTTTTTGCAATTTCGGTTTTATGTTAGAAAAAATAGTGGAGCTTGTCGGTAAGTAGAGAAAGTCAAAGACCAAATGTTGAAAACAAAGATGAAAATAACATTATCTTTCACAACATTTTCATGCCACACAGTTGTTAACGCAAACAATACTCCAAGAGAATAAGTACTGAATAGTAATATTACAACTATTACCAATAGTTCATTGAAGTACGGAATATAAATCTAAAAGATCGTAAGAGTTGTAGTCTAAATGATGCGTCATAGATCTCACCTTTTCCCCTGTAATCTACGGTGGGATTCTTAACTCCAACACTCCTATGCAACCAAATAGTCATCCTCTCTTGATTCCATTGTGTATAATTCTCACTTATTTTCGTTCATATATCGAATGTCTTCTGCTTTTTTCTCAGACGACAACTTTTTTATTAGAAACAGGTCGCGTCAAAGGTTTTTGTGGAGCTTCTACTTAGTTTACCATCGGAAAGTTATTTTTCCTCTTTCGCCGATGGGCTTCCACAAAGCGATGGCTTCGTTGATGAGCTTTCGAATAGTTTCCCTTTAAGCATAAATCCCTGCGGAGAAATCGCTTTCTTTACAACGAATCTAAAAACGGTTCTGATATCTGAAAAAAAAACATCCGAAGAATGAGAAATTTCAATCGCTCATCCATTCATTATCGCTCAAAAGACGAATTGAATTAAATAGAATTGAGCTCATTTAATCGTGCTTTGAACTTCATCGAAAAATGAATTTCCGCTGTGGAGACCTCTCGTTCATGGCTCGTTTCAATGGAAGGATGTGGCAAGTTTTAATGGAAAAAGTTTTATCGGAAATCTATAGATTGAAAAGGCAGAGCCATTTATGACATTCACAAAACGGAAACCAAGGTTCTCATTTTTAGAAGTTCCCTTGACAGTATCGGATATTGACAGTTGAGTGTAAACGAAGGCTTATCGACGCCCCTTAAACTGTCCCCCGTAAAAAAATCCGTCCTTGATAAGACGGAGCTATTCCATCAACGGAAGTTCTCTTTGAGGATTAAAGGGACCCATCCTATGACCCTGCGGACCCATAGCGTTAAAGAAGTTCATGCACAAGGAACCAGTATTCCTTCCCCTAGAAAGTGGATAAAATTTATTTATAGGCTTACCGTACCTCCCACTCTTATCAGCCTGGTTCCGGCTCAGAATCTCCCGCCGTAAAAATATGATTCGTCCCTTTTTAAAGCATTCGCCTTTAAAATCAGTATCCCTTAGGAAAATGTGGATTAGCTAGTTCAATGGAGAACCGGATAGCAAAGTGGGCAACGCGTTCGACCTCGGTGAAAATGTCCCGGGTTCGATTCCCTCGCGTGCCTCGGCTGTCTAAAAATAAAATATCGCCACTAATTTCTCAGTCCAATAAATGCTAAAATTCCTTCTACTTAATTTTAATTGTGACTAAAATAGGATCACGAAGGATCAATTTTTCAACGTCAGTAACATTACCTCGGCATTGTTTATTTATTTGTTATTCAATTCCATCCAGTAAGATGCTGGATTAGGTGACAACATGAACTTACACTGATTTTAATAATAGTAGTAGTTTTAATATTTTATAATTAGGTACAAAATTCTCACTTAACACAATTACTATCACATATTACCCTCTAATTACAATAGTTAACAAATCATATGTAATGCATTTTTCATAGAATTCGAACAAAAGAAGCCGAAGAATCTGCAAGTTCCTTTGCGATTAATGTTAGACTGCCGTCAGTACAAATTTTCCTAGATTCTAAATAATTCTGATCTGAATTACTGAAAAATTCTTTCAAAAATTGTGAAAATTATGACACGTTATTGTAATATGCTCGACTAGTTCAACTATATTCTTTCTACCATTCTACCTATTGAATATCAAGCTGTTTGGAAATGTAAATTACCAACCCTTTCTCGTCATTTTCATTAAGGGTGCTCAGCTTTAATTGGAATATATAGGTATTTCCATTAGAGTAAATGAGAACCTGAACGAGAAAAGCAGACCGTCCTTTTGAGTCAAGGTTTCGATAATTCTCAATGACTGGAAATTTTCGATAAGGAACGCGCACCTCCAATCTTCTGAAATTTTTCATGATTAAACTCGAACATAAGTTTCTGGGAGATTTTTTATATTACAGACTACTTTTCGATTAAATACAATCCTCAATCTCACAAAAGCGAAAATAGGAATTACTATCATCACCATTCTCACCTTCGAGAATTTTTGGGTGTAAATTGCTATCTATTTATTAAAAACAGAGCGATTTGTATTAATTTCAGCATTAAACACTAAATCAATGAAACCGTGATATAAACTTCTATGGTGCAATGAACTTCTAAATTCTTTTCAGGGAAAGAGTAGATCTGATGAGAAATGGAAATTTGGGTCAAATATGATGTCAAAAGATCATTTGAACATGAAGAGCACTGACAAATAAGACACACTTAACGTTGTTATTTAACGTGTCCTGGACTAAATTGGGGCTACCAGGGCTGGTGGGAAATTAATCAAGGAAATAGCACACTGCCTCGTATTTACCCATGTCGGAAGGCAAACCCTTGGGAAACCCTTCTCGGGGAGAATATCATTCAGTTCTTCAAGTCAAAAATGAATGAGGAAATCAGTTAGCTTCGAGAAAGGAATTGGTAAATCTAAGGGGTGCTTGATCACCATTGCTCAGCGAATGAACATGTGAACCGAAGTAGGATTGCGTACAATATTTATTATTAGGGTGTTCGAATCAGATAACTATGTTGTCTTTTGTCAATAATATTCAGTAATATAAATGCTGCTAGCGACTATGTGCACGTGTAATAGTTGATCTTTTATGCCTCCTTTTGCAAAATTCAGCGTTTTGACCCAAAATAAATATCAAAAATATTAAAACAGCTTCCGTTAATAATGTTAAATAATTCTTCCTCAGTCAGGTGCTCCCTCTAGTTATGGAATTGGCATGGGTAGAAAAATGGAATGCGTAACTTGCAGACTAATTTTTACTTAAATAAAATCCCCAATCTCACAAAAGTGAGAAAATATATTACCTTAAATAAGCTCTCGCACCGTCGAGCATATATTTTGGCTACAATATTTAAGTAAAAATAAAGTTTTAGAGGAAAACAACAATTTGAAGAGGCATATGAAATTTCTGAAATTTGTAGCATCCTTGCCCTCGAATAAAGTTTTAATGCATTTCAATGACGTAATTAGCTTTTTACAGGTTATAAGGTAAACAGTGGTGGGGGTAAACGATTAGGAAACTTAAGGCGAGAGGAAGGAAAGATGGAATCACTGTGGAGTATCTGGACACCGGATTCGAACTAAGACCTCATCACGCTCATTCAGGAAAGTCGCAAACTTTAGAAACTATTATTTCAAAACATAGCATTGTTTATATATCTTCGCTATGCTCTCTCCAGAACTGGTTATTCTTCAACGCAAATCATAGAAGGAATTATGCTTTATTCTGTGGTTTAAGCTTTCGCTAATGCACCGAGAGTTGGAAGGAAATGACAGGAAAGGAACGCTTTCCATCGTTCATCCTCCATTCCCGATATCCGTTCTTTTTCCAAAAACTCAAAAAATATCTCGCGGCCTATTTAGAAGATTTGAATGTGAAAGTAAGCATTCCCTTAATAAAGGAATCCTCGAAAACAAGCTTGATGGACAACAAAGGTGTAAAAGATATGGAATAAAGACAAAGAAAAACCCAAGTCCATGCACGTTTGAGAAGGAAGTACAAAATCAGCGGTGGAGATGATTAAAACCAAGAAGAGAGGTTCCAATATATTGGGTATAGAGAGGGCAAAGGAAACTACTTGGAAATGCGATATGGACATTAAGGAAAGACAGACTTCTGTACAATTAAAAGATTACTGAAATGTAAGATAGACGTGGGGATGATAAAAAAGTTGATTAAAGTTTATGTATGCAGTGCGTTAATGCACGAAAGGTAGCATATGAGGTCCTGGGAAAAGATGGAAGGAATATATTGGAGTGAGATGGTTTAAAATGAGGAGATATTGCTGCGTGTGGGAGAGAACAAGGTGTTGGTAGGAACGACTAAAAAGCGACAGAGGAATTAGACAGGAAACAATTAAGCCATGTTTGAGTATTGAAAACTACAGTAAAGGGAGCGATAGATACACATTTGAGGTAGGAAGAAGAAGAGTAAATCTTTACAATAGATGCATGTATACAAATTTAAAAGGAATAAAATGAATAAAAGATAGAATTGAAGGTTAAAGCTGTAGTAAAGAGGCTATGAATAAATCTACGCCCATTTCCTGTAGATTGGGGGTACAACAAAGATACCAATAAATACCTCAATATTGCCCTGTGATTTTGATTGAATTCATTATTTGTCGAGCTTTCTCATTTATGGGTAGTTAAACTCTCTCGATATTACAGTATTCCGGAGAGGAGGAGATATGTAAGTATAATTTGCCAAATAAGTCATCAAAAATATATTTATATTTATTGTGGCACTCTTTCCATTTGGTGAAAACTAACTCTCAAAGGAATACTTTGGAAGCTGTTTCCATTATTTCTGCATTTAATTAAATATATGCATAAATGCATTTATGCATTTATGCATAAATTTATGCATTTAATAATATAAATGCATAAATTATTTCTTGAAATTTAGGACGACTCATGCGCAATGAGTCGTTACGAAGAAAATAATGAAGACGAAAGTAATTGATTGAAAAATAAAGTTAGTGAATCCGGAAGTGTAAAATATCAGGAATTGGGGAAGACAATTTGCATCTCAGGAGGAATAGAAAATGTTTCACTGGATACAGTGTTATTTGAAAATGTTGTGAATTCCATGAGAAAGCGACTAGGGGCGCAAAATAATTTACGGAAATCTCTTCCCTTTTGAATTTACCTAACTACTTATTGTCGGCACATCAAAAAGAATGATATTTCTGTTACACTTACGCTACTGCATTTGCTTTTGTAGAGGATTTAGTAACGAACGAAGTGAGATTGGTGAGAGACAGCTGATTCCCAATTTAAATATCACGGAACGGAGAGATTATAGAGCTACTGAATTTCAATAAAGTTTTGAGTTCTGAAATAAGGTTATTCCAAGATGCCATAAATATTTAGAACGACTTTAATTATTCGGACCAAAACTCTCAATGGAAATTCCTTTTGATAAGGTGGCGTACTAAAATTAATTTTTCCAAAAGAAGACACTTTCAGAGAAATATTTCTTTCTCTCTGAGAAAAATATCAAAGAATAAATTTTCATTAGTGAAACGTTAACATTAATGTGTTATTTTTCTGAAGAGTAGCATTTATTCGCTGAAAAATATTAACATCATCAATGTTACTCAAAAATAGTACACCAGAATTTTGATAAAATTTCAGCCTTAAAAGCAGTGTGAAAAGCAAAATTGTCACAATTAATGCAAACATTCGTATTTTTAATTAGTCATTGATCGAAGTCTCTGGAAATCAGCTGAGCGTCCTCGGATTCCTCGTCCAGTAGTACAGGAAAACATTTCCTTGCGGTGAACTATTTCAGCCGTAAACAAGCGCAATCTCAAAAACCCTTTCGATTGGGTTAATCTCCGTCTCTATTCGATAAAGGAACCTTAAGATTCTGAAATGATTCCTTCTTTCCCCTCACACGCTTGAAGTTCCAAAACATTTACCTACACAAATGTTTATCTTCTAACCTGAAAATGACAAAGCACTCGAAGAAATTTAAAGTGTACGGTTTTGGCGCTGGAATAGCCACAGAACATGTCCACAGACTTTTGCAATATTCTCAATAATTTGCACTTTGCAAGTGTATCGATTTTGGCAAATATTTGTTATGAATTTTTTAGAAATGAGTTTTCCCAGATCTTTGGAGACCAATAGACATTGCTCATAGTTTTTAACGACAAAATATGCATTTTTGTTATCATGACAGCTTCGGAATGCTTTTAAGCGAAGATATCTCCAACCTTTCATTTCTGCATCGATCAATAATAATATTTATTAAAAAAAATATATATATATATTTTTAAACGAGTGATGAATTATTCAGAAGATGGCTGAACAATAGCTCAAACAACAAATTTCGACACTTAGTATATGGCTACGTGTATACTTACTCGAAGAAAAAGTGCGTTTTTATCAAGCGTTGGTTTATACTTTCCGAGAAGTATTCTTTCCATTTGCTATTCGCCTTTGAATTTAATTCTACTCGAAGTACTTTTCGACGCCTTTATATTTTCCTCTAACCCCTTTCATAATGATATGCAAACATGGCACTTCTTTCCTATTAACTGTATTTTTGGCTTTCTTAACGCAAGTACTTCGTTTGCAACCTCGTGTTTTAAGAATATATTTGTGTAGAGTCCTGCTAAATTTAGTTATGTTTCACTTAAGATGCAAGACAATGAATTTATAGTAATATATCCTGTTCTCTCATTCTAACAATGAGGCTCATAATTATTCATTGCTTTCTTTAATATCGAAAGAACATCTTTTGCGGATTTTATGCTTATTTGTATTGATTAAAAAGAGAAGAACAGGTTCATAACCGGCTATGAGTTCCGCTCCGAAGTAAACTATTCTATTGCTCAGTATTTTAAAGATAAGAAACTAATCCATTTCTTGGTATAAGTATTCTGATACGCCCAAATCGGCGTTGAAATGTATTTGATTTTTTAACAAATGACTTCGTCTCAACCTCTTAGCAGCGAATTCCTGGGAAAATGTTAAAAGTAATATTACACAAATTCATAGGCAATATTTTTATTTAAATCACAAGAGAAATATATAAATAATCATCGAGTCGACTCTGATGTCACATATATAACAGATGTTAAGATAAAATTCCACAGTAAACAAAATAATTAGGTCAGAAAACGCTAGTTTATAAATAACACAACAAAACTTCAACTTTCCAAACACAGAAAGTCATCTTGAAAATACATCTCAAATCTTATTAATGGGATTCCAAATTTTTATAGTTAATATCTGAAGCGTAACAACGTAATGTTATCGGCGTTGGGAGTTAAGATACGCACAATTAACAATCCAAACTGAGATGGTGTAAATAAACGGGTGGGAATCCACCGTGATTCCCGAATGATCGTGAAATACTTCCGAGAGTTCACTTTGATTAGAAACGCAGAACTTCACTAATGCCTACTAAGATAATGTCCACGAAGTTGGCTTAAGTCTAAGGAACATTTATACCGCCGATCGTGCGTCCATCATAGCGTGAGACAATAAGCATTGTTTTCCACGTTGACTTCACTATCCTCTTCATTATTTCTCGAAAACAAAGGGTAATCATCGGACGTTATAATGCATGTCCTAGGCACAGCGTTTGGGTGAGAGGCACACACAATTCAACTAAATAAACCCCGAGTATGGAGTTGATGTGAATAAGCGATTAAATGTCCAAACACTTCACGTAGTCCGGTCGAAAGTTCGTGGCACTAATCTGGAACGGAGGGAAATGCTCCATAGGGGTGGAAATTAAGAGGAGACGTTGTGCCCCATTGCCGTTGGTTTACTGACTCGTCGGCCACCCGAAACTCTTTCCATCGCAGTCCTTGGAAGGTTGACTTATCCAAGCCGAAGTATTACTTCTGCGCAGGGTTCTTTCAACCGGATTATAGTCCGAAGGTGAACGTCGGGGATCATCATGAGTGACAGTATTTCTTGCAACGGGGGGCTTAATTTCTCCGAGGGAAATTCACACGCCATCACCAGAAACCTTCATTTTAATGAACTCTGCTGCACATGAATCCTGAGTCGACGCTTCCCGCAAGTTGAGTTCCGAAGTAAGGGTAGCCAGACTTGGCCTCTGCGGGAGAATGAGGGTGCTGGTGGGAATGGTGATGCGCATGATGATGGTGATTGTGGGTGTGGTGCGGGTGATGAGTGGGGCCTGCTGAGGCCAGAGTGGTTCCGCCGCCGCCCGCGCTATATGGACTGCTGAAGAGAGTGCTGTGAACAGACGAAAGGATGCCATTAATTTTAAAAAGTGACCCAAGGAATTATTTTTAACATGGTATCACACCGTCTGCATTTTCCACGCAAGTTTTATAATGTATTAATTATAATGAGGGACGGCAAAAGAAGATTTTTATATAAAGATGATAGGGTTAACTATAGTAAAAGCACACTTAAATATATTTGACATTACTTTTATATATTCGTTGAAATTTCCTCTATATTTGGCCTCCAGACCAGATGGCAACGCTGGAGGGAGCGCGTCATTTTAATTTTAAAACTACCGGACATTTTCCCAAAGTAGGGAGGGAAACCCTTCCAAAATTCCCTCGTCGACAACCTTCGTAAAGAATTTAATCTATATAAGGAAAGGGAGCACTATGATTTGGAAGTAATAGAATTATCGTCCAAATGTCGTAATGCATTTGAATACTTTAAGATGACGTGTTTGTATTTTCCGTTTGTCCATCTAATTATATTACGTCCAATTATGTGCTAATTAAGTCTGGATCACGATTGTTTTACCCGATGAGTACGATTTATTATGAGGAAAAATGTAATTATATAATATCATACTCAACGCAATGTATGTACATTGTCAACCGTTGTAGTCAGTTATGTCCGTCTTTTGGGTAAGCTTCATACACATATACGTATAAGATGACTTTTAGCTCACCTAAAAGCATGATTTATTTCCCAACGGAAGAAAATGGCGAATAGAATAAATTTTGCTAAGAAATCATTTAAAATTTTCATCAGCACCTCAACAATGAATCAACTGTCATTATTATTTCAATTTAGAAAACGCTTCCAATGAAAAATCTACGGTATGATGGAGGTCTATGATTATTATAACCGTATACTCAGCAGTGCATGACCCTTTTGGGATATGGGCAACAGCAAAGATCGCTGATTTCATTCGATGAAACCTTTGTAATAAATACTGGTTCACAGGCTAAATATTACATCAAATACTTGTGACGAAGAATGATCATAAAACGAGCATTTCTACGTTTCCGATGTCACCAAATTAATTTCAGAATTATAAAATAAATAGCGTGAAGACTTGCACTTGCCTAGGGCTCGAGAAACCGAAACATGTTTCTGCGTATATTAGATAGTAGCATAAACAATCCACATTTCATTAATCGTTACGAGAAGATAGCTCGTTCTATGTTACGGAAGCAAGTTAATCTTCTCTTCCTTAACTGAAACGCAGATGTGGTAATTTATCGAGTTAATATCTCGATGGGTTTCCGTATAAGCTCGCTGGCACCATTAGTTTGAAAAATTTTTCCGATAGATAAGCAATATGTAGCGAAATTAAGCTCATCGATCTATTACCACGTAATTTTCATGGCGTTGTATGTATTTCTCTCGTGTATTGGTGTAGCTAAGTTGCTGAAATGCATTATGATTTTTGAATTTAAATACCCGATTTCAATGAAACAATGATATATTGAAATAAAGTAAATATTACTATGATGTATTTAATCAAATTATAGTAAATTTCGCCATTGACTTCGTATCGTATCATTTTGTCGTTATAATATTTAGTGTTTCGTTCGTATTCTATTGACTCATAAGATTAATTATATACTAGCAATAAGACATGGAATCATCTGGGGCTATATTATTTTGACGTGAGGACATGGACTACATTGAAGTATCAAAACCGGGCATAAAATGCGAATGATATATATGTATTATATATCGATATAAACTCACCTATAGTTGTCTGCAAGAGTAGCTGTCCAGCTGTCAGCTGATGTAGGCCCACTTGTCGTGGGCTTGCTCGTTCCTGGACGTCCCCAACTCGGCGTCTGAGCACTGCTTTGAACCACTGATTGCCCCATACCCTGAGCCACTCCTTGGGTTTGTCCTGGCATCACCATCGACTGCTGGTGATGATGATGAGGGTGGTGGTACGCTCCTAGTTGGGGGTTAGCACCATGTCCACTTCCAGGGTCCGTCGCGGCGGCCGCGGCAGCAGCAGCAGCAGCCGCAGCTGCAGCCGCATAAGCGTTGTAGCTAAGTGATGCTGGAGGTGCGTCGTAAGCACCATTGCTTGTGGCAGAGGCCACTGGTGGTGGCTGCGGATGGTGGTGATGTGCTGGGTGAGGAGGTCCCCAACTGGGCACGTGTCCAGCAGCTATAAAAGAACGGAAAATGATTCTAGTGAGAAAGTCACTTCCATATCCCTGAAGTAATATAATTACAGCCAAAAATGCTTCGACAGCGCAGGTCATTTCGCACCCAAGGACCCCTTCTGGGAACTGAACTCGGGACCGCATTTGTCAAAGACGAACGCGCGACTATGTTAGATTTCCGGAAGCCCACGTCGCTGTTACTCCTGTCTATGTTACAGACGAAAATATCTGCGTGAAAATGCTAAATTTAGGTATAGATACGCCGCAGGGCACCCACGTATCCATGCATCTTGGCGAGTACTGCGATTATTGAAAATTGCTAAAACTCCTATTCTTATCTTATGTGAGGGACAGATATATTATTCTCCTCTTGGAAGACGCCCTTACTAAAACGAGAAAAAGAGAAACGAGATATATGGTATAGTTTTCCCGAATTTAAGTGTTACGCAAGTATACTTTGGAGTAATTAACGACACGAAGAACGTTTTTTATAAAGGAAGTAAAACACTGTTCTACTGCTGAATATTTTCAAGGATTTGAAAGAATTTGGAGTCTTGTTCGGCGAATCGAGTAACGCCCTTCGTTTTATACTGATGCTTACGATAGATAAATCCGAATATTTTTTACCGTTCGCAAAGTTTGAATTCATTCCTTTTTCGCCAACTTCCTGTATAACTTAATTAGGGGATTTTCTTGCGAATCAAGATCTTTGCCCCTTAAATTTTGCCGCCCAAATCCACGCTTGGCTTACTTTTGTCGTCGGCCTTAGTAGAAAGAGAAACGAATTTATGAACATCATAGTAAGTGCTGCACATTTGCATTCCCTTCCATTTAGTCAGCGTCAGCGTTTAATTGATAGAGGCTGACGAAATGGCGAATGAAAATTGTTATTTATACAACCACAAAATGAGCCGATTCAACGTGACACTCCGTGCAAGTAATGTCCGCAGTGCTCCACCCATAACGGCTTACATACCCTTTAAAATACATACGATAGTACGAGAACCGGTCTCATGAGAAGGAAGAGGTGGTCAATTGAATCACAAACTACTTTACCATTGGTTGACGGCGTGCAAATGAGAATGAGTCGGCCCCACCCAGCAAAGTACCTTTTCTATCAAGCAGTATTCGTGAAAAATGAAGCTGGACAAACTTCCAACAACCACGCCTACAAGACCTTCTTATGCCATCGGATTCTTCCGTGGTTGTTAATTTAGGCTCTCGAGGTTTCGCAGACGAAATAAAAACGAACGCGTCTTAACTCGCGAGACAAATTCAAGGTATGGTTAAAAATTTGAGAGTATAGTTTCATAATCTAGCTTTCCGCTGAAAATTTTTATTCTTATGGTCACTGCCAGGTTGATCAATTTTATTGTTGATTATTAACGACCTCAGTACATACATGCGTACATCAATTTACTTCATCTGGTGCGCTTAATCGTGACTGTATCTCTGATATGAATTCTGAAATTGATGTTTTTATTGTCAATGATCATTTGGGGACAGTGCTGCAATTAAAAATTTAATCTTCTCTTTGATCAAAGGTTTCTCTTCTCTATTTCTTTTTACATATGTCGCTTCAGTAGCCTTTGCGGCGGCCTTCCTGCAGTATTACTACGTCGATACCGATCGGCGATTGTTAAGGCAAATTTCTACCAATATTAATTACAATGAATAATCTAAAGGCGGTAAACATAATTAAAATTCCATTAACCAAACCTATTAGCGTTGTATCTCAAAAAGAATATAAATGTAATGAGATTTCGCTTTAATGATTTCTTTGAGTTAATAAAGCTGGTGATATAGTTGCTCAAATTGGTTCATGGTAGGTGTCGTAGTTTAGGTATCTGAAAATGTTCCCGAACTTATCAGATTGAAGCGGTGCTTATCTAATCAGATCATCATTACAGATTCAGAATAAAACAGAAACGTATTCGCTGTAGCATTTAAACTAAAGAAGCTCTGAAAATTACTTGTTATCTGAATTTGTTCGAGATCTATAAATTTTTTCCAATCCAAACTATACCTACGAGTTTATAGTTGATCACGGTTATACTGCATCAGTATTTTTCCTCATTGAAAGACTCGTATCAGAAGTGAAATCTGGAATGTCAACTCATAGAAAATATCGTTTTCTTATAAAACTTAATCGGACTCATCCTTAGGATTACTCGATATTCCCCAGGTATCCATCTAGTCGACTAAAGAGATAAGGACGGTAAGGTTCCCGCCGAAGTGATCGATATTAACCCTTGGTTCCACGTCAGCATTAGCAGAAAAGGGAGCCTTTTTAAAGGACTAGACTCGCGCGATTCTTCAACGAATTTCATGAGGAAATCTTACCATGGGTTGCTTGGAAATTGGCAGTAGCTGTAGCTGTATCCACGGCAGCCGTGGTCGGGTATTGCGATGTCTGAGGCGTCTGTTGTGCAGTTGGTTGGAAGGCTGCAGCCACTGCTGATTGGTGAAGGCTCGACACGGAGTTGAACGCACTCAGCTGCTGACTGTTCAACTGCTTACGGAGTCTTGCTCTCCGGTTACTGAACCAAACTTGCACCCTAGCTTCCGTGAGTTTAGTTCTGAAAGAAACGGGTTGGGTTAAATTTTATTAGATGTGCAAAAACTCATAAGTCGAAAACACGATGGCGCTCTTAATGGTAATACGTAAACAATCTAATTATGAGATGTTTTTTATGATTTTACGTAATCCTACATTTTTCATTTGCCCATGCGTTTCCTCAATCAGTATTCAAATATGTCATTAACAACTTCCGCCTCTACCTCAGGCAATCGACTAGTCTTATTAACCGTGCTTAAAAAAGAACTTCACAAGGATGATAAATAATAACATCGTCGCAGTATTTCAATATCCATACTACTTCTGTATAGCCTGACACTCGGAAAGGCAATAAAACGCCTGTTTTAACTGCACTTTAAGCACTTTAACTGGACTTATCTTTATTCAATCAAGAACTGCGTAGGGTAATATTACTATGAGCATTTTCAGACAGTAAACTTTCTCTTTTGCCTTGAAAAAATACAACGCAATGGATATTTTAGTATTTTTTAGGAAGAAGATTGCAATATAATTAAATCGAAGCATGAATCGCTCTTATTTCTCTTAGCTATGGTCGTAATGTTCTTATTGTCTCGTTCGCCGAGTCAAGTCGTTCTAGCATCAATTTCTTCCCGACTAATTGGTCAAGCGAGACAACATTCATCGAAATACTTATCAATATCCAGTGTCAAATCCGATATTTTTCTTACGAGATGTTTCTTATTCATGTTAATTAATAGTCAAATGCAGTAATTTCTCGGATAAAGGAGGCAATTCATTCTGGAATAATCTTCTCTGGCTGTGGTGCAATTTCTCAACCCGTCCCAGATCGTACAATACTTGCAAAAATCCTACCACACTCTTTCACTAAAACGTATAAACGGGCAGCATTCCGTATCGTCTGTCATCTTTAATATTTCGTGCGCGCACATGTGTGGGCATTCGTAAAACAGCACGATAGGCGAGTCCGAAGAAACAATGAAAGCTCGTACAAAATAAACGGAGACTCGTTAACAAGATTACTAGTCGTCAAAGATGACCGTACTGTAGTAGCAATCAATTATGAACATCGTCTTGATAACTTAGACTATTGACCCGGGAAATATTTTCGATTGTGTGTGATTAGGATGAATCTGTTGTTGTAATATAAAAGTCATAATTAAGATAGATATACCGGCTACTTTGGCGTAGCGGTTAGCGGGATAACTGTTGTGATAATTGTTATTAAAATGGAGGTAATTGGGTGTAGAAATTTAATCTCCGTATCAGGGATCTATTAAAGGGAATATTATCAAATTAATCCATAGAACCACTCTCCATCCAAAGGATCTATCGGGAGTAGTTATTCAACCAGATATTTGCTCTCGAAACGCAGTACCAAGATGTACATTTTCACTGCGTTTCTAATGATCCATTTACGCTACTAGCGTACCAAGGATAAGTTAGTAACGTAATAAATGCATAATCGCTAATGAGAGTGATGAAGATAACTTACTTTTGCGCTAATTCTTCTCTGGTGTAAACGTCGGGGTATTGAGTCCTTTCGAATGCTTTTTCCAGCGCTTCCAACTGCTCAGCAGAAAACGTTGTACGACTTCTGCGTTGTTTCCTCTTCAGAGGGATCCCCGGTTCGCTCTCCGTGTCAGAATCCTCATTGCTGCTGGTTCCTGAAGCGGACAGTTCATCTTTATTTGGAGAGAATAGGCAGTTTCCGATGACTCATGAGTCACAAATCAAACAGCAATTGCTTAAAAATTTTCTCTTTCATACTATTTTATGCACTTTTAAAAGGATCGATTTTATGCTATTCATATGTTAGATTATTTAGCTATCCTAATTCGTGGTTATTTCATTAGGTTCATTATCAAAATAATGCAGATGAAATGAAGCAAGTATATGGGGCGGCAAGTATATGGGATCCAGCGGATGAAACGGGTACCCGTGAACTCGAGAAAGTTCAGCGCAAAGCGATACTTATTGTTAACAATGCTTCAATAAAAAGGCAAAAGTTACGAAAATGCTCTCAGACGCTGGTTTGGAATCATTGAGAGGAAGGAGATTAGAAGCTACGTTGCGATTGCTTGACAACTTTACAGAAAGCGCGTTTTCCGAAGACTTAGCTGATATTATGCGTCCACCCTGTTACTTCGGCCGATCTGATAATGTGAATAAAATAAGACACACTGACGATAGAATAAGTCGTTTTAAGGACGTATTCTTTCCGCGAACAATGCGTGATAATAAGAGGCTAAAAAAGTAGTTCAATCGTTCGGTGTTTACATCCCCTATCACAGGCCGAAAGGCCGCTTGCAGGGTATTTAAATAAATGTACGTATATAAGAGATTGGTTTACTGGGGACCGATGAAAAGATAGCCCACCGCAGCTATGTTAAGCTAAACATTTGTACCCTTTACAGAAATCAACCGTTTTAATTCATGTGTCACCATTTTGATTTTTATGAAGGTGCCTCAAAAGCTATGGATGCCCTTTAAACAGCGCTTACTCATACAGCAAGAGCGAGTTTACCGATTTGGTTAATGTACAAGGAACGGATTCAAAATCGAAACTTTTCACGGAGGTTGCGGGCACTTAGTTTACAAAGTGTCTTAACTCAGTAAACAGCTCGTATCAGGAATGCTTCATCGGAGAAAAGTCCCCAGCGAGAACGTGATTTATGTTATCCATAAATGTTGGGATCGACTTGTAAGCAGTGTCTTAACTCCATCCCCCGGCGCACAATCATTTTCAGGTGAAATCGCTTGCCTTGAAAAGCAATTAAGATTTTGAAAGATATTGGCTGCGATCTTCCCCGTCCCCCCACGAGGCGATTTCAATTTTATTACGGGTCGCGGCATCGGGAGAAAGAGAAACAAAGGCCGCGGGAGCTATACTTCATTTTACTGCCTTTTCTTCCCTAATTCAGATAAGTGCGCGCTGCCGTAAAAAACTCTAAGCGAATTTCAACTCAATTAAACGGAGGTATTCCACCGATTGTACAATGCCTTCGGCGCTTTGCTAGGATTTCCGTGATTCGAAAAGCGCGACGACAGTCGCGCTCATGAAGTTTATGATAAAATCGAATATGAGTCACGGAATCGAGCCAAGTAGGTCAGAATTCGATTTGAAATTCTTTAAACGTAGGTTCTAAACTCTTCGATTTCTCCATCCATTTAGTAGCGTATCAGTATTTTCACTTTCAAAAATCCTCGATCGATAGGCAAACAAACGAGATTTATCTTATGCGGGAGTAAAATAAAACAGGGCCAATTTGATAAAATTATCTTCATCAGTGTCCCTGATTTCATAGATTGCAGTAACACTGAGTTTTATGCATCTTCGTCCATTTATTTTGAGTATTCTATCTTTCGTAGAACTCAGTGGCTCCTCCTCTGAAGTTTCTCACAAAAGGATTCTACAAAATAGTGGCATTTTCAGATTTTATATTAGGAACATAAGTATACTCAGTCATTTTCTTAGTTGGTCCAAAGATATTTATACGAAATATTCCGTAAGGAGTGATGCAATGATTTCTTTTTACAGGTTAAAATTTCCCTTTCAATTCTGGAGTAACTGTATGTATACATAAATTTTATTAGTTAAATCGGGATTCGAAATTCCACATGAGTATGCTCGATTTTGCTTTAAGAGATGGTGATAGATCCAAATAGATGATGAATAGGATAATAGTCAATTATTGGTCTCTCGCATACTCTTTAAGCCGATGCGATACATATCCTAATTCTGCCAGTTTTGTTGGGCGCAAATATTTAATCCTACTCTATTTAAGTTCCGGGGTGTGTGCATGACGGAAGATAAAAATCTGTGCAATTTATTTATGCGATGATTGGAATAAAAGGGGCGCAGGAAATCGAAAACTGCATTCAGGGATGACTTGTAAATACATTTAGAGACAGAAGTATCAAATCATTCTCTTTTTATATAATGAAAGAATTCCGAAGAGGATATTGTTAATATTTCTAAATGGTGGAAAAAAGAAGGCTTTTTGCATCGGGGCCGGAATGCTCAAATTTTTGAAAGCCCCAGCTGCGTGCATGAGAAATTATCCGACGGAGCAGAACGCTCTGTTTTAGGATCGGTTAACTTTCCATATCTCTTTCTCCCATCGATCGTTCCAATACCGCTGCATGAAAGCTGAGAGCAATTATTGTCTCTAAATTTATCAGTCCGATATCTGGGTGGATCATCATCCTCTTCACCATAAGCTGCGAATAGCTTCGGAGTGGGAATGAGGCGTACGAGGAAAGATGAGGTTTAAGGCTATTTGCCTTTGTTTCCCTCACTGAAGTAGTATACCATAAGTTGCTATAATCAAGTCCACGTAGGTGCAGCACGATGAAGATATGAATGACAATTTCCCTAACGTTCAAGTGAGAGTGGCAGAAATCAATGCCAATGTAACTCGTACCTCAGTAATATTTATATTATGATAGCCATGAACAACATTAAGACGAAATTATCTGAAAAATATATTTTTCTCTGTTAGGGGTACATAAATTTATGTGTAGTAAAATTATACTTAGATTTCTATTTATACTGCTGTAACAGGAAGGGAAAATCGTTATTTCCAAAAGTTGAAAAATTCTTCGCTCATCTAGATATAGAATCAGGAAATGGAACAAATACTCCGAAAGATAGATCGGATTCGAAATGGTTTGCAATGAAGTCGAACCTCCACTCTTTCGGAACAAAGTGTCCCGCGTCGGAGCTATTTTTGTTGATTGAATGGAGATTTCTTTGATAAATTGTAGCGTGACTTGGAACCGAGGCCGAGTTAACGAGAGAAGCCGAGTTTCACACAGTTATAAATAGAGGGTCGCTGAGTTGGTAAGAGGCTGTTGAGATATCAAACCATCTTAAAAGAGACTTATCTCGGAAAGCGTGGGTGGAAGGCTCCATTCATTGGGCCGGTGCGGATTGAATGAAGCAAAGAAGATGAGAATGATGTTTGTAAAAGAGAGGAAAAGGGAAAGAATTCAGTAGCGACGCATTCAAGGGAAAGAGCATTTACTGAAGGTGGACGCAGTGATTATACGAAATAAACGGAGTCCACGTATATTAAAAACAAATAGATACAAATAATAGTTATTATTATAAATCGAGATACAATTAGTCCAATATTTCGTTGTGGTTAGTAACTTAGCTTTGAAGACCTTATAAAATAATTGTCCTTTCCCATGTCAAATGATATTTTAGTCTCCTGCGAACTATTTTTTAATTTCATCAGACCTCCCATAACATCATTTCGTACTTATTTAAAGATAAAATAAGGCTTGACTTACTACAAAAATACCGATCTATTGACCCTATACTCAATCACAAATTGATGCGAGAAAGGAATAAAGGACATATATTTGCTTAGTTATATAGTTTATTTATATAACAGATAGTTCACACGCAACGCACTTACAAGCAGATTCGTCAAGCAGTAAAGATACATTTTAGTTATACTTCGATAAAACTTTCTCTCCCGACAACTCGTTTGAATAACAAAGCGGGCATCTTAAAATAAAGATATGACTGTATTTTTTGCTTCATTCAAAGGTAGATACTACTGCTAAAAACCGCTAGATAAAGTTCTTTGTGAAAATCTCAGATTCAAAAACAATTAGTTCTCGAATCACCCTCCAGCGGATATTTTTGTCACGCACCATTTTCCATAGGGTTCCAAATCTTTAAATACGTATAGAATACCAAGAGGTAACTCTTTTCCTGAATGAGTAAGAATAGTAAAAATTTGGTCATTTTTGATTATTTTATGACGGCATAAATATGCTCACATCAGAGAATTCGTTAGCAAATGCGTTTTCGTTCGTCTACATTGTGTAAAACGAAAGAGAATTTCGTCGACAGGGTTGCTCGTTAGTCGACGTATCACTTTACTATTATACTCGACATTCATCGTATCTCTGGTGAAAACTCCCCAAAAAACCTCCCACAGGCACCGACAACCACACACCTTAGCCGAGAAGAACAAGCAAACAAGAAAACAAGGGTAGCGAAGCCGACGAGCAAATAGAAAGCATTTCGAAAGTTGGAGACTTGCAGTACTCTTCATTTCTCGATGTACTGATTGAGTTATAACAGTAGTGAATTAACGCTTACAGAAAGATGCCTGAATGGGTGTGTCCCTACGAGATTATTCTATTGCTCGTAGAATTTTTACATGTTCTTGCGAAAGAGTCCTGAATACTTCCGCGTTATACCTTCGATTCGTTCACCGATTTTTACAAAATAGTATTCACTAACCCTCATTGAACACATTTTAAACTGATATAAGTAAATGTACGCTAAAAATCTGCAAGTCTTCGTTGAGCAACACTGCGTTGAAATAAATTTAGCGCCAGGTATTGATTTTTTCAAGAAAAGTGTTGAATTATTAAGTATAGGTTGTGAGAATTACAGATACGTAAGAAAAAGATGATTTCGTGCTTGGAATGATCAAAACTGAGGTCTCCAAAACGTCATTAAGTTTGGCAGTAAATGAAAAATAACCACGTTATAGAGAAGAACTGGTGTATTTATTCAGAAATGACTTAGCAAAACACTACAGAAATCACACTAAAACACGATATGTTTCAACAAGTAAGCGTCATTTAAAAGTCTTTTTCAACTTTTTCAACTTGAAAATGACGCTTACGCGTTGAAACGTCGTGTTTTAATGTGCTTTCTGTAGTGTTTTGCTAAGTAATTTCTGAATAAATACGCCAGTTCTTCTCTAGAAAGTGGTTATTTTTAATTTCTGTCAATGGAATACTACAATGTGAATTGCCGCTCCGTCGATTTTATTGTTATTAAGTTTACTACTGTGTTCTCTTTTGGATCGTACATCCCAACTCGGATGTCGATTTGAAGATTTTGAAGTATTAAAACTCGTGACATCGGAAAATATGTTGCTCAAGTCTCTTACTATCCGCGTCTACGCAAAACGAAATCAGATGACTCCTGAAAAGAGTTCTCATTACTCCCGTATCATTCTCTGAATATGTTTCGGTTTACATCCCTGTTTTACCTTTTGCATTCTGTGAAATTTTTCAATCATGGGGATGACATGACGTGAATTTTTTACACTTTCAGCCTTCCGGTTCGGTGAGGAAAATAAAAACTGCCCCACTTTTCACTTTAATATACGAACATGTTCTCTCATCATAATCGATGACCGAATACCTCACTATAACTGAATGTGATTTCCTAAGGACCTCAAAGTATACCTTTGATATCAGAAATGGTGGTAATTTCCCTTTTATTTATATGCTATATTTGAAGCATTGGTTCTTTACCAGGGATGCGCGAAATCTTTGGTTTAAGGGAAGCTTCTACGTGAGGAACGAGTTTGAATGAAAATTTTCTCGTTTTTTGAAATTCTAGAACTAGAAGTAACGTTATCGTCCTTAAAGTAGCTGACCTTTTGGTATTAATTATATAGATGAAAACTCATTTTTTTAAAATGACTCGCAATCCGTTGCATATCGCCATTTCTCCACTAAGCTTTGATTTACTCAAAATGTATATGCAAGATGCTTCTTATCAGGTCAAAAATACTTAAATCAGGTCTACTTGAACTACTTACAACTTTAATTTTATGAAAATATCTCCCTTATTCGATCCGTTAACTTAATTAGCGGCTTAAGCCTGTTTTTTCTACCAATAATTCTCTTCCGGTGATCGAATCCGATATATTTTACGCAGAAGGTAAACATTATGCATTTGGCTTTCCCTCAAATTTCTAACAACGAAGAATAGAAACCAGCGCTTGCCTAGCGATTCATTCTATTGTTGCCGGGTACTAAAAACGGAGAACGGAATGTTGGTTTTATTTACAGCAACGTCTCAATTCGTTAGCTCCAGCTCGTGCTATGTGCGGCATTCTAAAAGCGGTTTGTGTATAAAGTCTCCTTGGGAAGAATTCGCCTCAAAGTGGATCTCGTGGCTTCTTGAAAAGGAATGAAGTTTCTTGAAATGTGGAGGTGGTTGCAGTGGCTTTGGAAGAAAGAGGACGGTGGTGTGAGGGTATCCAGCCCAAGGCGCGTCATGTGTCCACATCAATGCCCTCGAGACCCTCAACAAACATCGCATTCTATTCATTTTGATAAAAACCTTCAAATTTTCTATGCTCAGGAAACTCATTCATGCTCCAAAACTGTTAGCCCCTTGAGATGTGTTTACATAAGGTGATCTTTCAAGGCACACCCTAAGGCAGTCAGCTACTTCAGGTTCCGATTTCCTCTTTTTAATTTATGAGACATCATTACGAGCATTGTACGCGATAAATAACGTCAACAATAGTTTAAGCCAGACTCTCATGCGAAATTTACTGCAACCATTAAATAGCCGATACCGATCATTCAACTCCATGACTTCTGATGACATCCTCTTTAAAGTAAAATGTCGTAATTTGAATAAAGTTTTGTTCCGTTTAGATCATCACATCGTTAGGAAAAAAATCTTTAGAACTGACAAATCCTAGTTTGTTGGTTAGTTGATGAACATGTATGAAAGCACAAAATTCACCGTTATGGGTTGATCGTTCTTCTTGGAATGCAATTACATGATTAAAGAAGTACATCTTTTTTTCCACGGTTGAACAGGAATAACTTTGTTAATGTTTTCTGTATACGTCCCTAAATAAGGTAAGAGATTTGTAAAGGGTATAGGAAAATGAAAAACGTGGAAGAATTAGGTTCCCGAAAGCGAAATTTGAGACGATTTGAGATAAGCTGTAAGAGATATGTACGGTGGGGACTTCGGGACCCCGGGGCCGTTACGGTAGCCGTGAAATATCCTGATAAGTAATTTCAAAGAGCCGTGTACGTACTATTTCGAAGTAACTCTTAACATGTTTGAAAGCTATAACTCTTTATCGACGATGTATTTGTTTAAGAACTATTAAGTACTGATACTTTGCATGAATACATGTAATATTTTTACGTAACTCCAGAATTATTAGACTTTTATAAGTGTCACCAACTGACAGAGCTAGCAACTGACTGAATATTTTGAGAAAAAGAATAAATTTTTGTGATGATGGTTGTATAGACCGTTCGTTTTGTTAAGGCTTCCGGAATCTTCTTTAAATTTCAGTAAAATAAAGGATGAGTAAGCGGCGCTGTACGTTAAAATTTTACCGTTCAATGACATTCGAAAGAGAAAAAAAAAATTTGGCTCGTGGTTGGAGCTAGACTTCACTACTGAGATGTGTTCTTACCTAGGATTCCGTCGATGGAGTGGTTGGTGTGCGGGTCCGATGCGTCGTCGCGCCGTTGACCGCCGCCGACACCTCGAAGAAGGCGGCTTATTGAGCTCACTGACGGCGCGTTGTTCTTTTCGCAGATCCCCTCCTGTCAAAAAGACAAAGATATGTAGCTTCTACCAAAAAAACCAAAACAAATTAAACATGTATCGTTCGTTCACTTCCCTATTCACGTTTTATTCAATTTGCGCTGATGTTTTTGATGAAATTTCATCTCATTTTATTGCTCGTTTAAGATGTGCGTAGTGAATGCGCTTACGTTTGATATCGAAGTGAATCGCTCTCAGTCTGCTACTGACCATTCGGCTTTCGTTCTATTGACAAAAATGGACATTCCCTGAGGCGAGGTACTCCAGGGAATTCTTGCTTTATTTGTTTTGTTATAACGTTTAGGGATCGTTGCGAATTGAAAGGGTTTCGTACGGGCGCTTGGAAACAATAACATCATAAATATTCGAATAGCATCATGGATTTTATGATTTATTGGATTAGTATCAACCAAGCCATGAAAGATATTCAAAAGTCGTAAATATACTAAATTATACTGTCGTCTGGTTGATTAAAACTAGCTTAAGAAAATTAGAAAACAGCCAGTTAGTCTTCATCATACGACTTATTGACTCTTAAAAACGCTCGATTTTACGTATTTTAGGAAACGAAAAAAGTACGACGTTATTCTTTTCTTATTCACAAGTTTTGATAAGACCGACAAAACTGCTAAAAAACTGCCAAATTGCTAAGAAATTTCAAGTTATCTAAGTAATAGAACAGGTGGTTTCTGTTTTACTGCGTGGTCGCGATGTAAATTTTTGAGTTGTTTTCAATTTAGCGATATAACATGGTTTAACTAAATAGCACCAGATTAGGAGAAATGGAGAAGACAAACTACTACATTTTTTCCTCAAAGATACATCTCTAAGCACTTCGACAATCGATCATAATTCTATGCATCGGTGTTTAAAAATAAAATCCTTCCTGTGGCCGCTAGAAATTGATGTAAGATTGTGAACCACCAATATAAGTCCACGAATGACTGTAAGAAATGATGTAGATATAATGGAATTACTACTAGGATGGTGATTTACTCATCTGTTACACCGAATTATGAGCTCTCTTAAGAAAATCATGGAAATAGATTCTAGGATGTGCTGACTATAGAATTCGAACTTCCCGCGAACGTAATGTTGACTGAGAAGGAAAATCGTGCAAAGGTTAATGGGCTTCTAAACGCGGAAAAGCAACACGCATAGTGTATCTTTCGATTGTCAATAAAGGCTGGTCAAAAAAGACAATCACCAAAACCATTAACTTATGAGAGTTACACTAGAGAGAGAGAGTACACTTTAGAGAGTTATACTAAAGGTAATTTTTATTAGTAACGTAGCTTTTCTATAAATTATGCTTCAGGAATATTTGAAATATTTTGAAGCCTTTAATTGAAGAATTTTAAAATATTTTGAAGCCTTAGAGGACAGCCTCGTGAATTAAACTGCTTTGTCTTAATTTGAGTAACAGAAAAAGACAAAAGGAAACGAAAATCCAGACAGCAGAAATAATACGAATTTGATGTTAATTATGAGTTTAATCTTCTCAAATAAATCTTCAGCGAGAAGTTTTGCTATTCTTCAAATGCATCGGCGATTAACTCAGGAATTTACCTCGCCGGTCCTTTCGAAAACCACTCAATCCCTCCTTAGACTTAGTCAAAGAGATCCGAATCATGCTTTTGCGTTGCGATCCTCAGATTCGATCCGAAGTCTATCTTAGGACTAGATACAAAGCTTTCTGAAAGGATTGGCAAACATCGCCGTCATGGGTAGCTTGAGTTCTTTCAATCTTCAGTAAAATCGTTATTTAGATATTAAAGAGATCGGAAATACGAGTTTTCCTTGTTTAAATCGATCGAAGAGGCAAAAGAATCAGATATTTTCAATCCCAGTTTGTTACGGTAAGATGCATTTCCTGGAATAAGGGATATGACCAGCCAATCCTCCGAGGTTTTTTCCGATTAAATGTCTTCATTAGTATCTTGTGATAGATAATGTACTTCTATAGCCCGTCGCGCATCTCGTGCAATCGTCCCTTGCAATTAGTTCTGTTTTGCCTGAAACTTTTTCTCGCGGAATTCATAGTTTCCAAATTTTGCGCCCCTATTTTTAGCGCTATATTTAAATATTCGCATACTTACGTGTTTTCCGGCGTAAAACATTTGCAAATGCAATGCTTGGCAGAAATAAAACTTGCGCGAATACTTAGGCGAAGGAAGACCGGTCTCTTACAAGACATCTCGTTGACCCTCGTTGATGTTGAAACGTTTATGTTCCTACACGGCCAATAATGCAGGATAAATCAATTAAAGTAAGAGCTGCATTAAAAGCGGGATGTCGTTTTCAGCAGAATGTGACAACGTAACATTTCTCGGACTTTGGAAAGCAATATTGAAGGCTTTTTTGGCTGTGTAATTTTTAAATAAGCGCTATACACATATAAAACAAAAGGTTCTTCTTTAGAATGCTATATTTGCCACAGCTGAAGATGAGTTACGTCAAGTGTACAGAAACTATCGTAGTGTACTACGGAACTATCCTATTGTAATACTGATTGCCTTCTCACAAGCCATCTTAACGGTTCTTCGAATATTTATCAGCTTTTTCAACAACAACCGTAGAACGGATTTTCAGGAAGATAAAATTTGGAAACTAATAAGCAATGCATATGCCTCTAGCCTAAGAAAATACTAACGTATTTAGCTAATCCTGATCTGCGAAATCGGCCTATAATACAGCTAAAATACAAAAAGTCACGAATAATGTTATCACAATAGTGCTGTAAAAGTTTTAGGTCGTGATGGACGCTTCCAGGACAACGAAATAAAACAGGCAATTCCTCAGTATATAGTGCAGCTGGATGGTTAATCCTTTCACCATAATGATCTGTTTTCATTGAATTAAACCGCGTGTTTTTCTGCTTCGCTACAAGAAACATCGGCGTAAATTTACTATTTTGACAATCATTTTGGAGTTTGAATAGGGAATAAATAGAAATTCCCAAGTCCCAACGGTTACTCGTCAAATGGAAGCTATGATGCCTAAATCATCCTTGTCATCACGCAGTACGTTTTCAGAGTTACTGCGGATAGCCGAACCAATTCTTCAGGTGTCCTCGTATGTACGTGTATTCTGAAGCATCGGAACTATAAGATTCTAATATCTTGTGATGCTTCCCGGAGAACTCTCATTAATTCAGAATAGAAAACACTCAGAATTTCGAATGAACGAGGTTTTCATACAATGTTGGTACAACTTATCCCTCGTGCACTAACGGTTGAAATGTTTCTTATCTGACGGTTATAGATGCATGCTGTGGCTTGATTACTACACCGTCAGAATATTTGTTCGAACCGCGAAAAATAATAACCATAAATACTTATCATACGCGCAGTTCTTAATTAATTTAAGTACTTTTAATTAATATGGAAACTATTTTTTCGAATATTTTATGGATCAAACATTTTCGAAGCTATTACCGAGGTTCGTATTTTTGCAAATATAAGCGCCGTGTCCGCGTTTACTTGTTACGAACGATCTTGGCATTATGATTGAGAATTATTTCGATTGGCGGCATAAGAATAAGCAAAATTAGCAAACTATGAGAAAATTTCATCTGATTTTCAATTTTGCGATGGCGCTTGCATCCACTGGATGAAAAACAATGTGCTCTTCAAAATGCTTGTTGAATTCCTTTATTTTTACTTTAACACCCAACAGAAATATGTGAATTTGGAATTGGAAATTTTTGTGAGAAGGCTCTCCCAGAGCAAGCTGTGGAACTATCGGAACAATTTAGCTCATTTCATTCAATTCATTCTCATATTTAATGAAAATCATAACATTTACAAAGAAGTGCGTATTTTATTGATATCATGCGAGCGAATTTATTTCAAAATTTTGTTGCGATATTACAATCATCTTACGAAATTAGATTATTTCTATCTTCGAGAATCACCACAAGTCGGAACAAAAGGCAACCAAAGGTTATTTTTGCCTTAAAATTCAGACTCATGTAACAGTTAGGTAATTTTCATATTATTCTTTCTGTTCACAGGTGTTTGCATACTCTTACATTTGATCACTTCAGAGAAAAATCCATTTTCATACGTATTAGAGAAATTCATGTATGGATTTGAAAGACCAGGGGACTAATTTTAACATCCAGATCAAAGTAATCACTTCTAGAGAAGCGGTTAACTTCTCTCCAACACCTTGAGAATCAGCAAAAATCCTCGGGAAATCGTCCGAATTGAAGTTTACTTAATAATTAGATAATGCTATACTTATGAGTAACAACCGCACCTGCTATGGTTAACGGGAAATATGATAAATGTTAAAGGAGCCTAAAACCAATTTCGTGATGTAAATTCATGACTCAAATTCTTTCAGCTAATCAATGCTGTACATTGTCATCAGAGATTGTTCTCATATATTAACAGTTGCAGCGGTTTTTCAGTTTCAAAATATTTTCATCTAGGTTAATGAATTTCCTCGGGTGATTTTGAGAATACAATCCCGTGCATTACCTGAAAGGGAGTTTCGACATTTCCGTCAGGCAAAATCTGTGTTTTCTTAGACTGAAATGCTTATGTTTTGTTGACTCTCAATCTTCACAATTATCGTGTAGATATGCTTTTACATAGCAAATGGAAGATTAGAAACCATCTTAAGTTTCACTAAATCAGAATTTTAAGCCTTCAGAGAGGACCAGAAACGTCCGGTATAAAATTGAAAAGACATTAGATTTTCATTCTCTTCTAACATAAAAGCATACAAAAGCTTCCTCTATGATGACTGAACGAATTAACACCTTACATCGGTGCATGTGTCACTATAAGTATAGTCACTAAATTCTTAGACCTTTCTTCATCGAAAGACAACAAAAAACCCGCCCCATGAAAAACCATTAGGTCACATATGATATCAAAAGACCGCACTTGAACAACATGCATTCAAATGGTTAAAGACCAAAATTATGGAGAGCAGCGAATATTAAAGCGAACGGAATAATCTATATCATTTTCGCTGGAAGTAATAAGATCTGGAAACAGAATAAGTGCGTCAATTTGTTTCCGAAAATGACGGAAAGACCGCGGGCTCCTCACCACTGATATCATCTTCCGACTTTTGGGCCAGGGGAGGTAATCCTTACCTTGATAAGCCTCTCTCGTATTTCCCAGCTGAATATCCCCGGGTGTTCCCTCTTGTACTCCTCGATCCGCCGTTCGATTCCAGGAGTGGCCACTCGCGGTTTGCTCCCTCCGATGACTCCGGGACGGATGGATCCCGTCTCTTGGTACCGGTTGAGGATCTTGGACACGCAGCCGTGAGATACCCGCAGTTGGCGGGATATAACGCAAGGGCGGACGCCGGCTGCCGCCAGTTCCACGATTTTCAGTCGGATGTGATTTGGCAGTGGTCGGCCGTTGATGAACACGCCGCCCAGCTGATTGACACGGCCCTGTCCTGTGAAACGTCATTTTCTACTTTTAGCTTGCACCTCTCCTAACTTATTTTTCCTCATCTCCAACCATTATAGTTTTGACTATTTTATTTACAAATTATTACAATTTGCGTATACATTATCCTCCGCTTTCTCCGAAAACAGAATACATCTTTCTCACCGTTTTTCCTTTTACGTGAGACCCAACCATTTTCGAAACTAATTTACCTATCCACGTATATATGTGTTTACATTTGAAGGAGGGTTATTCTCACTCAACTTTCCTAGTAAATTCCGTTTTTTCCTTCGTGGTATATGAGATTAAGTCATGGAGGTAAGGAAATGGTTTACATTTCGGCAGAATGTTTACCAGAGACTGAAATTAAGTGCCAGCAAAATGTGCGTAGTCATTTCAAAATTTTTGGAACTTTTCATATATCCTAATCTTCAAGTTAGTAATTACCCGTAAAAGTAAATGTCTTCGAAGAGGGACAACTTCATATAAAACTCATTTGAATATATTTTGTATGCTAAAGATATTTTCTATCCTTATTTTCTATTTAGACTTTTGCAGTCATTCGTAAATCTTATCCGTAAGTATGATTAGGGTAGATATTCAAAGAAACTTAATGTACCAGATCGACTAATGTTGGGCCGCACTGGAATATAGTTAGGAGTTCCGGGAATGCGCTTAAATAGCCAAGTTACTTAAAATATGTAACTATACTTATTAGGAACACTTTAAGATAATATACACGGATAAAATTAAAACTATTCTAATTTTTATGAGGAGAGACCATGTCCCATACTTTTTTTATTATGGTAGCGGTAGCCTATGCATCGATTTTCTCTACAGATATTTGCCAATCAAACTGTGGAATTTACGAAAAATATCTATTTCAATCTGTTAATTTATCCGCCGTCTTCATCGCGGCTTGCGAAAACCCGATAACTTTCACTCTCGGGCGTTGAAGTTTCCGGATAGGAACCGGAGTTTTTCTTCTTGTGTATAGCGGAAACGTTACCTTGAAAGGGGTATCCAGTGAAGTACGGAGCCATGTTGAGGGTTGATACTGCCATTAAACCAAATCGCGCTCAAGTCTTCCTACGGCGAGTCTCCAGTCCACCGGCACGAACTCGAGTGATTCGCGCTGAACTCCTTGCAATCCAGAGCACAAGAACTGCGCAGTAAGTTACCGTGAGAGTGGTCTAATCCAAAGGCCGAAGCCTTGTGGAGGTTGAATACGTGAAAAACTTCAAAAATAACTCCGTTTCAATTTAGCGAGAGCACTAACAATTCGGAAGAAAAATCGCATCGGAGGTAGTTTTCCGCCTCTTAACCCAACCGAGAAACAGTTTAGGCGAACGAGTGATGGGCAACGAAGACGACACCCCAAGAGCAGGGCACCAGACACCTGTTGACGCAGGAAAAATCAGGGAAGTAGCACCCTTCACGGCGTCTACCCTACGACTGAGTGTACCCGAGGATGGTTAGAACTCCTTCCGACTGAGCTCATCCTCACACCATTGCTGTCCTTCGCATTCACATACGCCGCCTCCGCTCCAGCAGTCGGCTTTCTTTGATCCTCACGCCCAGCATGTACCATTGGTGGACTCGGTCTCTCTTTGGGGGCGGGGTTTAACTCCGCTCTGTCCTCCTCCGCCCAACTGCCGAGCCATGTACGCCTTTCTGCAGTCCGTTAGTAGCTGAACGACCTAACTAAGTGTTTCTCCTCATTTAATTATCGGAGAGGGATATGAAAATGGCGGACCAGTGCATCGTTCTTTTTATAAACGCTGCAAAGTGAACATCACCCATGCAATAGTGCCATGCAACACTGAATATCCGAACGCTCGTGCATTTCAGAGTCCGATATTTCTCTTTCTCAGTTCAGCAGTTCCTCGTGTTTTCCCTCCGTCGTCTATGAAGGGCGAGAACTTATGGTCGTAAAAATAAAACGAAAGAAAAGGAAACGTATAGTTATATTTTATACAAAGATTTGTTCACGAAATATGCGCCTGTGGAAAAAGTGCCATTGGCTTTTTCTTATGCCTCCCCATGGTGGATTTCCGAAATAACTTGCCTCAGTCTGCGAAGTAAAAATAAGACGAATTCAAGGAAAACTCCACCCTATGGTAGTTGTAAGACTGTAGCAACATTCAAGAAATATGAATGGAAGGTAATAGAAATTAACGACGGCACACTTCTTTAAAATATATATGTCATGAATGAAATCGATGAGAATTTACTCGGAACTATTTTAGAGACTCTAACGAACGAAATCCTCATAAGATTATAATAACATCACGTTGATTAAGCGTTTCTTAAGCGTAGCTTTTCGCTGGATCAGGCAAACAGTGCAGTTCACAGACACTGAGATAATAATTTGAAAGGATTTACCTTAAAAGTTAGTATTTAGGATGCAACACAGAATTTTTGTTGGTGAATTGAGGAGTATGAATAATCTGAGGCACCTAACTTTTTACCTCCGGTAACTTTTACAAATACATTCCTAGTCAGATGATACACTTCGATTTACTTTTAAAGGTCAATAATTTATCGAAGCTCGCAAGTTTTCGTCAGTAATTGTGGTGTAAATTCCAATTTTTACTTTAGATCCTAACCAGAGTTTTCTTTCTTCCAGTTCTGTTATCACGGTTTTAGTTTAAACATTCAAATAAGAATTCAGTGACGGGCCCCAAGGGAATAGACCGCAAGTTCGACATCTCTGTTCTCTTGTATGTAATCATTACAGTTTTATATTCTATAATGATTTCTGTAATAATTATTTTCCTGAACTTGAATCATCCTTGACTACTTGTGTTAAATTTCTCGTCATATACTCATTGTTATAATTTATAGTCTTAAAAGTAGATCCTCACAGCTCTATTCCATTCCATCGATAATTTAAATTAAATCCATCCATCGATGGATTTAATATTTCCACTTAAAATTTAATAATCCATATTCCATCGATAATTAAATTTGTTTCTTTTTATTATACGTATATTTTGGAACTGTTTAAATTCCTTAAGATTAAAGAGCCTCAGTTTGTTATTATGTACACCAATACATACCCATAATTATGCTCTGTTGAGCCCCAATAGCTCAGGAAGAATAAGCTACTCTTAGTTAATCTACTTTTATTACTATTATCACAATACTTTCTATTAGTATTATTATTATTGAGAGTATAATATTTATATTGATCTTAATGTTACGATGATCGTAATGCCTTAACTTTCTACCATATTTAATCAACTCTTTTAAATACCAATCATGATGATAAATTCAACAGATTTATAGTAGTTTAAGAAACACTCAGCTATTTGTTCTAAAATTGAGCTCTTCTTCGTCATTTTCTACGCCAGGGATAGTGAACTCTTTGTCTAAATAGCGCAAAATTTGATAAAAAAAGATACCATCCAATGTGTTGCTAAATCAAAGGGTGAGATGCTGAATTACCTATGTTATCACATATATGATGGACATAGCATGTTCTTATTCACGGAGTTATCAATGAAAATGTTAATTTAAAATGATCAATTGATATATTAGACGGTTAAATTATTATTAATAATTAAAGGAAGCCAAATATATTTGCATTGGGGCTGAATTTTTAGGAGAAGAGTATTTAACAAGAATAGCGCCGTTGGAGTTCCGCGAGGTAAAAAGTTTCTCTCCCATACCATATGAGGGTCTCGTGCCATGGGTTCGCCACCAAAGCCTTGGAAATTTGTTTGTGCCGTAAATTCATTAAGGGGAAGGGGATCTCCGCGGTCTATAACATCTTGCCTGTGGTTACAAGGATACTTTTGATTACATAAATAAGAATCTTACTTTTCTCAAACATATTCTCTGATAACTGTTGAAGATATTTTAAAATTCTATTGTCAAAAGAGAGAATTTAGGAATTTTATTCGAGATATTTTCAATGCCTCGTTTTACTGTGCCCCTTTATCTCTTTCGTGATGGTTTTTTGGTATCAAAAACTCAGCGATGATCTTATAATCTTCGTCCATAAGATTGAAACACGGCCGGATTCGGTCTTAATAAACCTCGATTGGGGAGGCAGTTTCTGACCGCACGCCTCCACCATAACGATCCATGAATGATAAATGATCACACTTCTCAGGATCGTCTTATACCTTGTACAATTTATTCATACTTATCGATTTTTTGCTACTCTGCTGTTATATCTAATATGTAATACGTAATATCTGGCAAAGTCCTCCTGAGCTCAACAGAGTTCGTCAGGAGGTGCTTCACCTAGACAATAACATCAATGGACAATACTCACAACCATTTCCTGATCAGGGAAATCTGATGAGCCGGGATTCGAGTACCTCGAGTATGCATGCAGTGTATGGGACCCTGCTGAGAAGTGTTGTATTCGCGAGATAGAAAAGATACAACGAAAGGCAATACGCTTTGTAAAAAATTGCTAAGATAAATCGGTAAGTGTTACTCAGATGCTTCAGGAGGTAGGATGGGAATCTTTAGAAGAAAGAAGGCTCAATCAGAGATTTAAATTACTAGATAAATTCAGAGAGAGCACGTTCATAGAAGATGTAGGCGACATTATGCGCCCTCCTTGCTATATAGGCCGTTCTGATACAGCGAGAAAGATCAGAGAAATAGATGCTAAAACCAGTCGATTCAAGAATTCTTTATTCCGAGAAGAATACGCCAAAATAATCGACTGGGCAAATAGAGTCATGGTGCTTGCACCCCCTGCCACGCGCCGAAAGGCGGCTTGCAGGGTACATATGTAGATGTAGATTCGAACCCGGATCCTTGGGGTCCGAGAAATAGCGCAGTTAGAACGCTAACCACTCGGCAACCAAGGCCGGCCGGATTAATGTTCAGTTTTATAATTAGTCCATCATTTTGTTATAAGCATTCACTTGATTCCGACTAATAGCACAGCGATTATATCAAGTTGTAATACACAAAACTTGTGGAAACAACGGAAAATCATTCGCTAAATGTCGTGGGAATACGCTCCTTTCCTTTAGAGTCCTGGAAAATGGTTCCAGCAAGGCATGGATCATCGGGATTTTGCAGTGTAGTCCGCATAAATGACGACGTTTCACCAGCGATGCTGCTGGCTTCTTCAGGTCCGAAGTGGCACCATCAAATCTTGTTCCCGATGTACAGTAAAATCCCTCCTAAGCAGTATCCATTTGGATCGAGATTTTCTTCCGGTTGAGAGAGGTTTCTGCCTAACACAGGATCAGTCATCTGTATCGGAAGGGGTCCTTTTGATTGCGGCAGATGTGGGATGTTTGGCTGACATTTTTTATGAGGAAGTGGATCGTAAAAAAACCAAATTCACGTTATTTTTTTAACATTTTATCTTATTTTCCTGTATTATATAATTCTTTACATTCTGTTTCCATCTTAAACAGTTTCCGTTGAAGAAGAAGTTGAAATACGCTAAAATCCTATAACGTACCCCGGGACTATATTTTGTTTAAGAAAAAACGGACTGAAAATAGTCTGACGGTACGGGGAATCGAACCCGGTATCTTCCTTTAATCCTCTTCCTCCGTAAGATCAACTCTGCGTAATCTCGAGAATCTGCACACAATAGAAGCATAAAGTTGTGAAAGCTTTCATAAAATTTCCTCCAATACTTGGCTAATCTAAAAAGTAATCAGCCCTTTCTAAATTATGTGATATTTCTCGTTGCCTTTTAATAGATCCATCAAAAAGACTTCTGGTTCTGTGAGATTCGAATATGTAATTTGTAATTCTAGCCAGAAGTAGTATTAGGCCTCCCGCCAATTAAATGACTGTCACGCTTACTTAGCATCTGAAGCTCCCTTCCCCCCTCTCTATACTCATCACAATTCTTCCAGTCCCTTTTCGAAAAACTTTCCTCTGCACCTGCGGCAATCTCGTTACTTGTTCTTAAAGACTCTTAGATTCGTCTCTATCAATGCCACTTTTGTAATTAATTAGCCATTTGCAAATACCATTGTGAGCGAGGTTGACGATAACTGACAAGGTAACCCGCACTTCTGCGACTTAAGTCGGACAATGGAATAAAAATTTGCTGAGAGAACGTCTTGATGGAAGAAGAAAACCTTAATTTTTGACCATGGACATTCGTAATTAATCACAGAAAGTCGATTATTTTGAAAAAAGAATGTCATAAATAGGCATGGTATAAATTTTCAACGTAAAATCAAAAGAATTATCGCCGAATCGTTATTAATTCTACGTTTGATTAGAAAGATTCAAGATTTCTCTTTCATAAGAATTCTATTGATATTGAATTAAGATAATAACCCAAGATACCAAAACTTATTTCTAAGCTTGCATTAATAGCATTCAATTCTATTAATTAATTTAATTAATTAATTTAAATTCTATTCATTCTAGCTTAGAAATAAATTTTGATATCTCAGGTTAAACTTTTTATCCCCTTTTTAACTCCGGGAAGTGCATCAGAAATTCCCTTAGAATCGTCACAATCCTTTCTTATAGAAAAAAACCGGGACTAAGGGATTTTCTAGGTTCAAACTCATAGTAGCATCGTCGGATATCTAACTTTCCTCGAGTTTATATAGCGGCCTCCATTGGTCAAAAAATAGACGTCATTTTTTCCAGTGTTTTAGGCTGTGAATTCGCATTCGGAAGCTCTATCTTTAAAATAATTATTAAACTAGTTGTCCCGTACGAAAATTTTGCACGAACGATCACAGTGGCGTATGCGAATCAGTTAATAGAAAGCGGTAGTTTGATTGAAATAACAATGTCCTGAAGTGTGACAGAAACCCTCATATTCGGCTAGGTTTCTGTGGTCATCGTTCCGCTCCCAAAAGATGCAAGGTTATTTAAAATGTTAAAATGTTGTTTTTTTACGTACTACATCGAGGTTTTCGTTTATGGAGACTAATAAAAACAACTTTGAGGATGAATAAATTGAAATCCATCGGTAGGGAATATTCAGATAACTTTGGCAACTCTATCATTAAGATAACTGATAATCACGGGGGAGGAAATGGAGTATCAGTGTTCGTTTCGATATACCTCGTTCTTATCGATGGATATTGATGTCTACACACCCAGCAACGAAACTCAAAAATTTAAACTTTCAACTCGAATTCTTGACCAAATGGTTCATCTTTCATTAGGTGGTCTATTTTTAGCAGGAACCCGTAAACTTTCTTTTTCAAATGGTCTTTCATTTAATGTTTTAATGGATTGTGAAGGGAGACAAGCGCTGGTCACCGAAAACAGATGTTTAGAATTTATCGTATAAGATTTTAGAACATAGAGGGGAATATCTAGGAACACTAATACTTAAATAACATTGTTTCGGGGTGATTCGCCATTCTTCTGTGTAATATAGACCCGATGTCTATCAAACTACGGTGCTTGTGCTCTAACTAAATGTGCCCGAATGCTCAGAAGTTTGGGGAAGAAGAAAGTGGAATGCGTAGGTGAGAGAATGCTCACAGTCAAGTGCCCACCACGTTTCGTTCTGTAAGAACTGAAAGAAAAGAAAATGGAACTCGGCTGTGAATGAAGATGAGAACCAAGATTATCCAATCGCCGTGAGGCAATTCCTCAGAAAGGATTATCGTAAGGAGCGGCCACCGATTTTCAGAAACCCCCAATGCGCATTTCGTGGACCTTGCCTCAATCATCAAGGGGGATTAAATGTTTAATGAAAAGAAAGGGTCTGCTATGAGGTATTTGTAACTGTTTATCGTGGGAGGGAGGATTTGGGATTGTTTTTTTTTGTGTGACGTGTGGGAAGAAGTCGGGGAACGGGAATTACAGGATAACTACAAAGAAGCGGTGTCCAGAAGAAAATATGATAAAGAAGTTGGAACGGGTCCATTCATGGGATTGTCGCGGAATCACTTCTGGTTCACGACACTCGTTAATTTATTTATTTAATTAGTTATTCATGTATTCTTTCTTAATAATTTATTCTCATCAAGCTCCATCAGCTATTACCAATCCTATACGTTTTCTTTTCTTTTTTCTTAGTAGCATGCTCTTTATTTTCTTTCATAAATGTTACGATATTACGTGCATGAATTCCCATGGTCAAGGCGCCACTCATTCTAATACCCACTCACTGAGTGTAACTATAGTTTAGGACCTGTGAGTGATGGCAGCGTTATCCATCGAAGCGTCGGCGTTCAAACTAGAATATCTTCGCCTTGATAAACAGCAGCATGGCATTAGATCCTGCTCCTTAACCACTCTTATATCTCGCTCTTTCATCTCTTCCTTGCCTGATGATGGTAGCGAAACCTATCGCCATTAAATATACTGTCGAAAAAAAGCGTTTCTACATCTTCATGCATTCCTGAAACTCATAAACCTTCCTTTCAGTAATATTTAAGGGAACAGGCTCTGGTCTCCGCATTCCCCGTATCATAATTCTCGTTATTTATTTCGTGTTTTCGAAAGCATTGGTGTGTGCAGCTCAACAGTTAGTTTGATTAGCACTTACGCATTTCTGGGAGTATTACGAGGACATACGACGAACTGCGAGGACATGTGACAGAATGATACAATTTTTCTTCAACAGGAAAGACACGGAAGATTCACAGAAATACATCTTATGGGAAAATTATTTTTGTATATTTTGAAAAGATTCGATACCTAACAGAAACAATTCTCTTATTGCATTATATATAGTTACGTATTAGACGCATCTCGGAGAGAATAATTTTTCATTTAAGGTCTTTATTAAGGCGAGATTGAGACTGAAAAGTTTCTTCTTCCATCTAACCTTTCGTCAATAATATTGCATACATAAAAGTTATGTGTATGTGAATAGCGAAATAGATAGGAAAAATTTAGAAGGAGTGGATCAAAAAAAAACCTAAGGTGATATCTTAGGAAAAAATATCCACTGCAGGAAAACACCCGCAAAGAAGGGGGGTGTGAAAAACCTGCGCAAACCTACTGATAGTACAAGCTAAAAGTTATGAAAGAAAAGTTTGTAAGAATAGAAAATTAGAAAAGCAGTACTATAAAGAAATTACAGAAACAATAATAAAATAAAATCAGAAAAAGAAAAAAATGAGATAGTAAACAAAGTAAATAAAAATATGATAAATACATAAGATAAAACATTCTAACTAAAATACGAAAGTAATAATAAAATAATAAAATTAAATCAAAAAAGAGAAAGATGTAGGAATACGTCATGAGAAAATAATAAATGTCACATAAAATAATAGAATAAAACATTGAAAAATAAAAACATGCAAAAATGACATTTACTCATCGACTAGGGTGTAATGAAATGTAGATCACTGAAATGGGAAAATATGAATTTATTGTAGACACTGTGGGCATACATACATGTGTTTTTCAATATCTCAGCGGTTAGTGGAAGCCGCGTAAGAAAGATGAGATGCCATGAGAAAGAGAAATTTCCAGAAGTTCTCTTCAATCAATGTCAGATTCGGATTTCCGATTCGAATGCGTTTTAATAAAAGCGGAGAATTTATGAGCGTCTTCTTATTTCACAATGTCTTGCAATGTGTCATTAATGAGACGATAAAAGTGATATTGGAACCAAAATATCACCAGCGGCCGAACAGAAACATCAAGTCCCTCATCAGAAATGGAATCCGGGATCTGTGTTGTTATACTTTTTCTTCCTTTTCTCAGCTCTGTGTTATTGGCCTTCTTTTTTTTGGTTTGGTTTTTTTGTTGTTGTTGGTGATGTTGATGGTGATGATGGTGATGTCGATGGCTTCTGTAGGAAGAAAGAGCATATGGTGATAAAGGCCTAGGAGTATTCTAATTTAAAACTGCCTTTTGATAACTGAAATAGCCGTGCATCATTCTCATCATTGTACCTCATTTACCGGTGTATAACCCGCACTTAAAAAGATTTTCAGGCTATATCTGCAAAATGTTGGTATTTTATTTTTGAAGTCTGTTTTTTCTTGCAAAAAGAAAACAATATGTTTATATACCGATATTACGACTCCAGGCATAAGTAGAGTTAGACTAGACATCTAAAAGTCCTAAAAATTACTAAAGAATGCTCTGCATTGATATAATGCACAGAGGAAGGCATGTATTTGTCAAAATCCGTAACATCCAAGAAGTAGTAGAGGGGAAAAAAGCGAAAATTTTCGACAGTTTTTTCACGCACAATCTGTTTCGGCGATTGAGCCGACATCATGTATATATGTACAGTAGTTATTTGAAATGGCAATTTTCTCAAAAACGGTTGTGCGTGAATACATTGTGGAAATTATATACCTATCGGTGTTTATTTCATGAATGCTCCACAAAAGATTTGCGAATTCATGGAAATGACTTTGGAGATGTTTAGCGGACATTCAAGACAGCCTGTTGAGAAGCCTTTAATAGTATCGTAATGGTAAGGAGTTACCGTTTTGAAGGTTAAAAGTATGAATAGATTTGATTTCATAGGTACTATTATCGAGTGTTCTCCAAATTCGACTCAGATTGACTTTTCAAAATCCGGACTGCTTATTTACAAAATGTAGAAAGAATATATTGCGCGCAATTCCTCTCACGCACCGCTGCATATTATCCGCGCCTAAATATGGTAAACGAGTAAATGATGAGATTCGATGCACGCATAAAAATTTTAATTACCTCGCAATCCTTAATCGTATCGTCATATTTCACTCCCTTGCCACACGAATAGACGAATCCTGTTTTGTCAGGGGTGCACACGATGTAATACGACGAACCCTTGTAGTATTCTATCTTTTCAAGAATGCCACTGCACTTTTTTGTTACGCAGTAATTTGGCAGGTCCCTGTGCCTGCATATTTCAGAATCGGTGAAGAGCGGATTAAAAACTTTTCCCTTTTCGCACACCTTTGTTGTACTCTTCAGTTTATCTCCTGCTGCCTCGCAATTATAGTAGATTGAACAGTTATTTATGCTCGGAAAAATGCTGGAAAGAAAAGAAAAATAACAGTTACTTTCGAAAAAAGATTAGACGTTTACATCAGAACAAGCAATGAATGCTCTGTATGAAGACACAATTCACATTCCGTCTTCCATAGTATCCATCTCAGAAAATTCAATCTTATAATACTTTGAATTTTGCATGTTTTGCTTGACCTGACCTGATTCTCAACTCGCTTTGATATGTGTAATTTATTACTAATACCCCGTCTTGGAGAAAAGAGACGATCAATTTCTGATATATTCAACTCTATTAATGAAATATAATAATCAGTTTCGTATTTTTAAATATTGCTTTTTGCCTTTTTCCTATAATTGATGTATGAATGGAAATACATCGATGGGTCATTCTTAAGTAAAAACTAACCTTCAATATCACGATTATCATTATTTTCCAGAAAATTCATAGCAAGGACGTTTGCCTTAACTCTGATATCTCGTTATTTATGAGGACACGCGATTAAAGCGTATACTCTGGAAGATGGCTGTGGAAATGAAATCCTTCATTGTACGGTAGAGTGGGGCAAGTCTACTCTCCAAAATTATTTTCTGTTTTCATTTGTTCCAGTTACGCACAGTTTTTATCTTAATTCATTATTTGAATCATCCATTCATTAGTGGTGCCTGTAATGCGTCTTAAATTATCATATATTTTAATGTAATCGATTTCGTTCTTGGTGATGTCACCTGTGCATACTTTCCCCGGGAACGCGACAGAATTACAGAGTTCCGGGGTACGTTTAAACACCTGAAAATGATGAACTATAAGCCCTATTTAAATAAAAAAGCAAATTTCCGATAAAGAGTAGAGAATTCAATTATCCGAACTGAACTAAATTTCATGCTGAAAAGAAATGTACCAAGTAATGAGACGTCATTAGTTTGAATTGGTTTTTGTTACAATGCAACATCTGGCGTAAATTATGTATACAATCACTATAGCTTACAATTCCCAAAAAGGAAATATCTAATGGGCATAGCAGAATCACTTCTGATGATTTAATAGTACAGGTATTGTTGACGCCACTTCATTGGAGTATAAATTTATCGCCTGAATGAAAATCAGAAAAAGCTGTGTTTTTCACCTGTCACTCGGACAACAGACACAGGACTGACTGAGTGCAAAAATCATATTTCCAGTCTCTCGACCCGTGGCATGCTCTGATCAACGCTATGTGAACTATAGACATTTTGTGAACCTGCCCCTGTACTGGACTTATTCCAGTAAACCATACTATTGGAAACTTACCCTACTGATGTGCAGGGAGTATGAGGAACACAGTCTATAGGCACCACATTGGTGCACCCAACTTTATTGGGGTCACAGTATTTCATAACAGGATCTGTGCAATTCACCTCTTCAATCATGTGATAAGTCCCATCACCCTCTTTAGCACAAATTGCCAATGAAAAGCAGTCTTTACAATTCAGCTCCTTTTTATTGCATCGCTCATCCTCTACGGGTGCAGGAGTGGTGGCAGCTCTTTCACAACCCGGAATCTGCATCAAAAATGGAAAACATATTAATGTTTTTCTTGATATTACCATTTGAAAACTTGATCAGATGGATTACCAAATTCCTCTAATTTTCCATAACAATAAGGGGGTTGTATCTAAACTGGGCGCACGAGAGGAGGCCCCTATAATAAATCCGCCCGAACAGTTCTTAAATAAAAAAATTTCAAAACGAACAGTTGCAATATTCGCATACTCTTTCGCGATAATGTTCAATTGAATGCCGAAACAGGATGGTGAAGCTCACTTTCGCTTTCACTCACTCACTTTTCCAGTTTAAATTGGGTTTCACAGGCGGTGCCTTTAAGTCACTGCTAAGTCTCTATTTGATTGCCCATGACAGCCCCTCAGAATTCAAAATGAAAGCCAGAGGAACGGTAGCCAGGATTGAAAATCTTCTCTCATTTGATTCTAGTGAAATGTTGTCATGAATTACTTATCATGCCACTAATAGAAGTATTTGGAAAATTATGAAGGCAACAGTCAACATAAAAACCTCCAAGTACGTCCCGGGACTCGAACTCTGGAATATCTTGCAGTGGTAAAACCGGATTCTGAAAACCTTGTTCTTATTTTTTTAAGTTAAAAAGAAAAAGGAAGCCCATTATCTCACTTCAATATTTAAATAGTAAATGGCACTTCTTTATCTTGCTTTATTTGTCACAGCTGGAGATGGGACATGTAGCAATATATTCTTGCGCAACACGGGTTGCCTTCTCGTCAATTTTTTGAAGAATGATCGGTTCTTCAGGCAATGAGCTCTCTTCTTACCTCTTATCGATCCTTTTTCACCCTATAATGGAGAAGTTTCTACAATTGTGATAGACGGTTAGGAAGAAAAAACGAACTTTTTAACAGCAGTGATAAGAGCTCGTTGAAGAGTAGATCTGCAAGACCACGCTTCATACTCCACACTGCGCTGCTCTTCCCCTCTGGTCTATTCTTTATATTCATACTTGTTATGTTCATTAATCAACATGATGAATTGAATCTATTTGGAGTAAGAGGTTGCAGGTTCGACTGAAATTCAGCCATGAGAAAAAGGCGTTGGAATCTATGTACGCAACACGTGTCTCAACAATAATGCCGACTGGTTATCTTGGTTGTTGGACTGAACGAAGAATTTATTAATGAGCAAGAACAATTTGTGCTTTTTCCACAAATTATTTTTATTATAAACAATAAAAGACAGTAAAACACACACGACTAGTTTCGGAGATTGATCTCCATCATCAAGTGACTTAGCAAAACCGTTTAGCATTTTATAAACAATTAAGACTGGCGGGGAAAGAGAAAAATATAGTAGAGAAAGAGGGGCGTGGGAAAATGGGAAGGGAAGAGGTGCTCATTAACCACATTACATTGTTTGGAATTTATATTGGAAATTATCTCAAACTGTTCTAAGAAATTAAGCCGATATTAAGGTGTTAAAATTAAGGTGATATTTATCCTTACCATTACAAAGTAGTTGTAGTCACCCTTTGAAAAAATCCGGGATTTACAAGCTTAAATGCAATAACTGTGACGGGGTATATTTGGGTCAAACGCGGAGAAATTTCGCCATAAGAGCCAATGAACATAAAAGATGTTTTTTGAACAAGCCCTCCCAATCTCACTTCGCTAAACACCTTCTGGAATTCAACCATTCTTCTGACTTTGTACCCGAAATTCTTCACTGTACAGATAAAAATCAACAGCTCAATTTCTTAGAACAGTTTGAGATTTTTTGTTGATTCGTATCCTTATCTTTATGTTCCCATGTTTATCTTCAGTAATGCGATGTTGTCCTTACAGTGCAACTGTGTCGTTTTATCTCCAGAAATTCATTATAAATAATTACGCTTGATAAAGAAAAATCTAGGAATCAACTTTTTATATTCTAATAATTACAACGTAGTCTAAAATAACGATGCATTTTAAATTTATTTAACTTCTTACTCATTTAAATCAAATAGTTATTCTAAGTTCAATTGTCAATTCAGCCACGCACAATAAGAAAGACATGTTGAGCGATTCAGAAGAGAGCAGCAGGAATTTAATGCTTACGTTCAAGAAACTTCGTAAAAGGAATGATAATACTGCAATGCTCTAGTAGGCTTGGTTAGGGAGAGAAGTGATGCAGATTCAAATGTCCGAGAATATAACATTGGAGGGAAGTTGATTAACGAACGTAACTGAAAATTGTTCCTCCAAAATTGAAGGTTAATAGAAGGTCAAGAACTGGGGTGACTATTTAAAGTGATAACGAAATAGACAAGAATTACTTTCTGGGGTAATCTTAATCTTTGTTTTGGATTACTATTTGGTGCAATAAATCCCAATGTTAAAAGCATGGAACTGGTGCATCGAGAACGTAATCAAATTTATTCCTATTTTTCGAATGAATAACATTTCTTATTATTTATATATTTATCCGTATGATATATCTGCAGTAAAGAAAATCTTAATCAATTTCAATTGTTAGATATGCTAATATTTATGGTATTTGCAAATCGATTTCTTCTCGGACTGAATAAATACAAAGTTATAAAAGTTATGAAATCGTTACAATTTTCACTTTTACTAAACTTTTCTGTACAGAAACCCTTAAAGCACATCGGTTAACATCTTTGTTAAATACAATATTACAATTGAGTATCAAATAACTCCGAACGTTCCTGTTCAAAAAGTGCCTGCCAAGAGTTGAAAAATTTCTAAAGATGACAAGTAACTTTTCAACAGCTGGACAGACAATCATAAAAGCTAACATATTTTTGATCTAATCACGAAGGAAATAAAACATTCTTAACCTTACCTTTTCCTCCGGTACGCAACTTTTCTCTGAATGCGAGTAGACTTCAGTTTCCGGACAGCTGTACTCATTCTCCTTCAATCTACCATAGCCGTCACTGTTGCAAACTAAATACCTCCGGCAGTCTGTGGGGTGTGGATTGAGTCCCAACTCGAAGCATCCTGTGCTAAAATCTTCATTCCCGCTGAAAACAACCAGTCAAATCTCAGTAAGCCACTCAAACGGACACCGTCAAGAGCTTCTAATTATCTCGATTTTCCACTTACTTTGCAAGCTGAACGCATCCCAAGTGGACCTGAAGAATAGATTGAAAAATTATACTCCAATTTTTAACTATTTTCTCGTAATACACTTCGTCATAATTAAAACTTACGAGAGTAACCAGCAATGCTATGCTGCCTAAGCCGCTTCCTTTCTTCATTTCCTCTGACTGTACTATTCTGCCTGTTTCGACGGTAGCCAAGGATTCATTCACAGTATCTCAATCGCTCTCTTGTATTTATACGTGTTTTACTCTGCTTACGTGTTCCCTGAGCTTAATCAATACATCTTTATCACTCAAAGATAATTCTGCAAACAAGTAATCATCTTGAAGTTGATGTGTCTTATCTGTGTAAGTTATCTGATATATCGTGAAATCATCTTCTTCTCAAGAAAATAAATATTCGTTCCTTATAAATGAAGCCTATCGTGTCTACGAATTCCTAATTTCGAATGAAAAAAATTGAGATCAACAAAAAAGTACTAAACTAAAGTGAAACATATAAGTATTATATAATATTAAAAAGAAAGTATAGTAAAATATATAATATAAAAATGTACAATATGTCGCTATGTTGATAAACGTAATCTATTAGACTTAACGGGATGTATTACTGGTGAATAAACTAAGACATTTGTCGTGGTCCCTCGTATTTGGGATCAATGACTTGATCTACAAGATACATATTTCTCGTCGATATCCTATCCTGTTTGAAGTTCAGTTACCGTTTATCCATCAATATACAATATATTCCTCAGATGTTAACTGGGCTGTCAGAATTTGGCGATGGAATTTGGTATACAAATCCCTTGTAATCGCTGACATGTTGTAAAGGTTATTTTCGTGGTCCCGTTTTGATAGTTAATTGTGTATTCCGAAACTCTCAGAAATAAATTAATGATATATTCCAAAGGGAGAACTTGTTATCAGGGAGAAATGTTTTTCAAAGAACACAGGTCTAGAAATGATGTGACATCTTAAACTATAATTTTATTGATACGTGAAATATAGACACATATTTTACATTACATCGTTCCAAAGCTACATGTAATCAAACTTCGCTCAAATCAAACATAGTAGCCTCAATTAATAATTTTATTCGAAGATGTTACATCTGTTAGATGTTAGATCTACTTCTCCATCTGGTAGTAACATAGTTTCAACATCACATATTGTCGTCTTCTTCGCATCTATTCCTTCATCAAAAGCCATCATTTGCAACTTGTTCCATCGAAGAGCAATGTTGCTTTGTTAAAGCCTAAACCTGGCGGGCATGAGTTGGATGTTAGCGTGAATTTGCCAAACAAGCCCGCGGTGCACTCGTAATACTGATTACAGTTGTCAGGATCAGGCATGCTACCAGCTGATTTACATGTAACCTGTCAAGGGAAGAAACATCATCAGAATTTTTATCAGACGTCGTTACTTTAGATTAGTGTTATAGTTTCATCAGAGATTCTCACGTCGATGATGATTTCGATTCCGTTTATTCTTGAAACAAGCCGTTGGATCGAATGTAATTCTCTCTCCTCTGCTTTGAAATGTCTCATTTTTCTAACCTTATACTAAAACTGTACAGTTCACTGGGGAAGATCGAACATTAGATCAAATGGAAAGAAGATTTCATTGCAGGAAAAAATCAAGTGTGAAAGATCAAATATTAAAATTCGGATGGTGATATTAATCATCAAAACGAAGGACATAGGGTAAAGAATAACTTACGGAGGCTTTACGTAAAAGAATGATTTGCCCCTGGTACAATGTAAGGGCTGTATCGCTAAATTATAACAAATAGCTGTCCCATACATTTTATAAGGCAAATGATAAGAAGGAATAAAGAATAAAGCCAAGAAGGAAATTAATCCGATTCTTATTCAAATTCATAAAACATCTCAATAACTGTGCGCTATTAGTATAGCTTTGATTCCCATAGTCGCGCCTCTAGGAGAACTACATTCTGCATCACTTCAATAATCAAAGAGAGACAAAATAGGACCAATAAATCGAATGTGAGTATATACCCAATGCCATCAATACCGTTATACGACTAGAAGACATCAGAAATGTTTTTGGAGGAACCTTTTTTTGACCGGAATTATCGCGATGAGAAATGGAATTGTTCTTGTCATTACGAAGTATTCAAATGGAAATTTTATTGCAAAAAGAAAGGTTTAACGATTTTTTATTTCCTAAAAAAAATAAAATATGTACACCATCTTGTCCCCTCGAAATATTATACTTTGTAGGAAATCGAAGCGAACTTAATTTGACTGGGAACTCATGAATATTTATAAATAAAACGTTTTGTTTCACTTGCGAGATGTGGATTAGTTAAGCTCGTCATCACTTACCTCCTAGTATTTGTTCGATCGTTTTCACGGATATTCAATGATGGTTCTGACGATTTATGTTTGAAGCTGAATCTGGTTTGAGCTGTATTCATCCTTCTTCAAGGCAAGTGAATACTGCTTCTAAACTGAAAAAAAAAAATCAGAATAGAGAAATTCTCTGATTAGTGAGGATTTCCGAATACTTTAAAACATTCGAAAGTCTTTATAAAATTTAATTTATCAATACATGCGAAGCAGCATTAAAGAGATCTTCGATTTTGTAAATAATATGTGACTGAAAATTAAATAATAATTGAAAACTCATCGAATGATATTAATGCATAAAGCTATAATACGGCGAGAGACATATCAAACCTTGACACAGCTCATAGTACTTTTGTCAAAGACTTCGCTATCAGAGCAGCTGTAGATAGCTCCCATAAAATTCCCTTCTCCATCCTTTGCGCATATTACAAATTCATTACTTTTATCAGGAATTGCATTTAGCCCTTCTTGATGACAATAGATGCCATCTTCATGTCGCATTCGTGCATTTGACCTGAAACAGAGAAATTTACAAATACAGTTAGACTAGCGTTTCATTTTGATGGAGAAATCCATGTAAGATTTATAGATCATTTATGCATCAAGTATTGGACAGCATATATTTGTTTCGCTCTCGAAAAGTCCTTAAAGTTCCGATTGATATTAAATTGCCTATTTATCATTAAATGGTTAAAATTTCGCGACAAAATCGACGAATTCGCGATGATCGAATGATGAAAGCTACAACTCGATTGATGACGAATTCCCAGTTGTTGGTTACCTTCCTTGAGCAAATACACGAATTTTGGATATTGATTCCTCTCAGTTTCTATTAAACCCCATCTTTCTCACTTCTGTATACGGGAGCTTTTATGAGCAAGGAACTGGTACTCCTCGTAGTGGCATCAACAACCTCCAGAGGTCAGTTTGGACCAATCACCCCCTCAATGAGGACCTCTGGGGGTGGTTGGTTGCACCACGTGTAGCACCATACCTTCCTATTAAAGCTACAATTTACATCATGGAGAAGGAATTGGCGTGGTAGTTCAGTGGCTGGAATACCTGAACGAAAGGTTGGAGAACTAGGATCGAGTCCCAGTTAAGTCACTATTTTTTCTTATTTCAAAAGAATTTATTGGAGAATTTTCTCGACTTGTAATAAACCACTGGAATGTGGAAAGTATTACTTCGTAAACAGAACTTCGCTAATTCCCCGTTACCCTAGGTTATCCACTTCCTCTAAAAAGTGGAGAACTCAATATGAATATCTCTTACTGGTTATGAATAGGCAAATCTTCGGAACGGTAAACTAATGCTAATAAATTTCAATTCTTAGTCAGGCATATTTTCACAATTTCAATTTTGAGAAGCAGCGACTGTGTTTACCATTTATCTAAATTAGAATAAAATTCTAAGAGAATTATAATGGGCTGGAGCTCCATCAGGTTATGTCTCCTAAATTAAAGCAATCATAACATCTTAGTAGTGACCTTGCTGTACAGTAGAAGCATGCAGAGAAGTAACCGTTTTTCTTCTTTTTTTCCAAACGCATAAATGTTTATGTCCTCGTTGGGAACGGCAATGGATTTGATTATTATTTGATGCATTAATCCTACCTCGAGATTGTGCTTCTGCGTTCATATGGTTTCATATGGACACAACAATGGTCGGTATACTTTCGTTATTAATTTTAATGATGACTAAACTTCAGGAACCGAGAGGACTCGAAATTCAAATAATTAAATAGACATAAATGATGGAAATTCTCTTACCTTGCAGAAATGAGGTTGACTGAGATTGCCTGTTGGAATGAGAATGAGAATCACTCATAAGAGAAACATGAGTTAATTTTATTCTAACTTAATCCGCTATCAGAGGCTTACCAAGCTAAGAACCAGCGTAATGAAAAGCCTAGACATCTTGGAAGTCCTAGATGTTTCTATTTCTGATGGTCACACGGAAATGTCTGCTTCCTTTTGGTGCTCTCACTTATATATTCTTGATGATTGTCGCCTGAAACATGAAATTTCGCAAGGACGACTACTTCCTCAATCAGAAGCGTAGCAAGCAAACACGTTGTTGCACCACCGGCATAATTCACTCATGATTAGAAGCTGTTAGGAAAATATCATCCGCCTTAAGGTAGAGTTAGAGTGAACGTCGAATCTGTCTCGATCATCTTCAAAAATATTTATTCTTTTCTCGATGAACGAAGTTTCCGACTCATTCGTAAAAAAATTGTGGTTGAAAAATACGATGGTCATTTTCCTCAGTGCAGGTTAACTGACGGTATTTTAAGAATTGTAATGAATTCTTGAATTCTTGTTCGCGAATATTTGCAACTACAGCGTATTTTATTGATGGAATAAGAGTTCGACTGATAATTGATAACACTGGAAAATATTATTAGAAAAAATAGATGACGTACGGAAAATTGGGGAATAGCTCAAAAGCTAATGGGCGTGTTGCTCTCGCAAAATTTAAAAATTACGTTAGCGGTTAAAATGCTTGGATGTTCGAGGGAATCAGTTTCACCTACATAATTCAAAATAATAATAAACAATCTATACAATAACATCTTCAAACATTTTTTTCCGTTTCAATAGCAGAATGGGAAACCCGCTCAATTAACTTACATAATGAAATTGAATGCCGAAGGGTATGAAGATATTGAAGAAATGATGAATTCCTAAGAGAATATTAGTAAAAACTGTGTCAACGTTAAGTAGAGCCAACATAGAATCTTTGACCAGTGTCTCTCTCTTCCCAACCATGGAACACATAGTTATGGAAGATCATATAGGGCACTCAGTTGATTTTATATATGATGTTCTCCACGAATACTAACACTATTTGGTTTCCTCTGAGAAAACCATTAAATGTACAATTTAATCGGAACTTTTAAAATCCCATGCTTCATAAAGGTTACCTGAGCTAATTCAATGCCCGTTCAAAGTTAAGTAGAGAGGATAGTTTTACAGTTCTTGTATCAATTGCCCAGTAAAAGAACATTAAGCACACTGGCAGCAACCTATTTTAGAATAATATGACAGATTTGGTCAAAATAGAGAGAATTTTCCTCATTTAAAGTTCATAGTTTTAATGTATTCTTTAAACCTGCTATTTTTAACATAATAATTTTGAATTTAAGAATTTAAACTATATTCATAAATAATCTATACCGAAGTGTCCCTTTTCAAGCAGTTTTAACTTCTTTTAAAAATTATTTCAAGTTACTGTATTAACACGGTGATATAGCTAAATCATTTCTATTCCTAAACATTCGTTTTATACGAAATCCCTTAAACAGTATTCTCAGGGCCGACTGGGACAGGTTATCCTAGCAGGATACAGCAGGACTCGTTGCGTCGAAAAATTGCAATAAATAGTTCCTTCCATTCATTACGACACCTCTTAAGTATCTAATCTACCATATCTCATATAAAATTTTTCATCTCCGCACAAAACTGCATCTGAGGATCCAATCAGAAGATCATCTTTCTCTTTCTATTGTAAATGCACATCGTATTTGGCCATGCCCCAAATTCAAAATTCATACCAATCCGTCTATAATTTCCATTAAATTCGATTAGGGTTGGATATTGCGTGTCTATAGAAATAAATTCCGAGATGTGAGACCGAGAGGAGAGAAGCAGAGTAGGAAGAATCAGTTCTGATTTTCCCGCGAGATGGGAAATCATGAGGTGAGATAAAATAAACCCTGGATATTGGGGTGAAGTAAATTAATCCCAAAATCATATGAAATAAATATGAAGATAAATGAAAGGGAACAGAGGGACTACTCAATTATCCATTCTTTTCGCCCGGTTACAATCTTTGTATCTTGCTGCTTTGAAGAAGTTGTTATCTTAAGCCATTCTATGACAACTATAAATAGTCCAATTCTTAGGTGCTTTTCTGTTGGGAGATAATTCTTCCATTTGTATAGTTGAACTCTTCGATCTCATAGAAGAGTATTCACCTCATAAATCTTCTTTACTTTCTTGATGTACGAGTAAAATTCCTTTTCTTTCAAATAATATGAAATTTTCAGTTTAAATCTTCAGAGGCCAACTCTTAGTCTTATCTTTCCGTAGCAGATTTCAAATCACCGTTAGATTGAAGCGGTGATAGGTCATTTCATCAGCATTTATTTATTTTCATTTAATTTATGTAGGGAAATGTACGCAATTCTTATATGAGCCACCGAAATAACAAGAGAATCAAGAAATAATTAAGGCTGATTTTAGCATTGTTGTGATTTTGAGATTGAATTAAGAATAATCACCAGTCCATTAATGCCGAAACTGAATAATGATTAAATAACATCGTCAAAACTTCAGGTTTTTACTTCTTATGCAGCATCAGAATATCTATGACACAAAATTAAAAACATCTCGTCATTGCCAGACATTTGTTTCATTCTTTCTCATGGAAATATTGATCATCACAACGCTCTGAAGACTCCCTGGCAGCAACGTAGATGTATCTTAATTCGCCTTCTTCGCGTATTTTGTGTATTTGAAATCATTGGTGTGTGCAGCTCAACAGTTATGTTGAATAGCACTTACGCATTTCTGGGAGTATTACGAGGACAAACGACGAACTGCGAGGCCATGTGAAAGAATGATACAAATTTTCTTCAACAGGATAGACACGCAAGATTCACGGAATGGCTTCTTAGGTGAAAATACTTTTTGAATATTTTAATGAGATTCAATACATTCCACCAGTTCGGCCTTGACTTTCTGATAATCTTCCTTATGGAAATAAGAGGAATAAACTTATACTATATCACACAATTTTTTATTCAGCTGCTTAGGTTTCGACCCTTTGGGACATCTTCAGAAAAAAAATGCCTGATGATTATCCAAAGGGTCGAGACCTAGATAACAGAATATAAAATTGTGTGATATAAGTTTATTCTTCTTATTTCCATAAGATTCGATACCCAACAGAAAGAATTCTCTTATTGCATTATATAGTTACGTATTAAACGCATGTCGGAGAGAAAAATTTTTCATTTACTCTTCGACTAGGGTGTAATGAAATGTAGATCACTGAAATGGGAAAATATGAATTTATTGTAGACACTGTGGGCATACATACATTTGTTTTTCGCAATATCTCAGCGGTTAGTGGAAGCCGCGTAAGAAAGATGAGATGCCATGAGAAAGTGGTACATTTCCAAAAGTTCTTTTCAATCAATGTCAGATTCGGATCTCCGATTCGAATGCCTTTTAAAAGAAGCGAAGAAGATATTAGCGTTTTCTTATTTCACAATGTCTCGCAAAGGCTAATTATTTAAAAGATAAGAGTGAGATTGGCACCAAAATAATAATTTTTCTTATTTTAGTGCCAATAAGCCGTCCGAACAGAAACATCAAGTACCTCATCAGTAATTGAATCCGGAGCTTCAGCGTTGTTATTCTTCTTCTTCCCTTTCTCAATTCAGTGTTATTGGATTTTGGTGGTAATAGGAGGTTGATTTCGGTGCTGTCTGTTGTCCATGACGATTTGGGTAATGGCAGGAAGAAAGAAAGAATATAATTGAGATAAATGCTCATATGTGTGAATAAGACTTACCAGAACTGAAATCTAAAGTTAAGTTTTGACAACTGAAATATCCGTACATCATTCTCATCATTGTATCGTATTTACCGGTGTATAACCCGCAGTTAAAAAGATTTTCAGGCTATACCTGCTAAATGTTAGTATTTTATTTCTGAGGTCGATTTTTTGCTTGTAAAACTGAAAATACGTCTCAATATGCTTATTTATGCGACTCCAGATATAAGAGATGCATGACTGGCAACATATACTAATCCTAAAAATTACTTAAGAATCCTCTTCATTGTTATATATGGAAGAAGAGATATTCAGACTCCATCTCGCCTTGATAAAGATCTTACAAAATTCGCAGTGAAAGCCATGAATGTCGATGAAAGTCAACAACATTTAAGCAGTAGTAGAAAGATGAAAGCGAAAATTTTCCAGAATGTTCTCACGCAGGATCGGTTTTGTCAATTAGCCGACATCATGTATTTAGGTACAGTAGTCGATTGAAATGGAACTTTTGCTAAAACTGTTCATGCGCGAATTAATTACTGAAAAATATATAAATGATGAGATTCGATGTCCGCATTAAAATTTTAGTTACCTCGCATGTCTTCGATGTGGCATTATATTGCATGTCTGCGCCACACGTATAGACGAATCCTGTTTTGTCAGGGGTGCACACGACGTAATACGGAGTACCTTTGGAGAATTCTACCTTTTCAAGAATGCCACTGCACGTTTTTGTTACGCAGAAATTTGGCATGTCCCTGTGCCGGCATATTGTATCATTCGTCTTAAATCCCGGGTCAAAAACAAACGACCTCTTGCACTCTCCTGTTTTACTAGTCAGTGCACCATCTTCCAACACGCAGTTATAAAAGAGTGAACAGTTCTTTATGCTCGGAAAAATGCTGGAAAGAAAAGAAAATAACAGTTATTTTAGATCAGGGAACAAACGCTCCGTAAAATAACACAATCCAAGCTCCATATTCCATCGTATCCGTCTCAGAAAATTCAATCCGATATTATATATATATATATATATATACATAATCCGATCATATCCGATTATATATATCAATCCGATATTATATATATATATATATATATATATATATATATATATATATATATATATATATATATATATATTATATATTATCATATATATTATCATATATATATATATATACATATATATATATATATATATATATATATATGATAATAAAGGAAGTATAAAATGCCCATTTATTCTCAACTGGCTTAGATATGTGTTATTTATTACTTATACCCCGTGTTAGAGAAAGGAATCGATCGGTTTCTGATATTTTCAATTCTATTAATTTCATATAATTATCACTTTCATAGTTTTAAATGTTAATTTTAATATTTTTTCTATATAGGATGCGTTTATATAAATACCTCATCGGAACATTCTTACGTAGAAAAAAATCTTTAAAAATCACGATAATCATTATTGTCCCAGAAAATTCCTTCCGAGGACGTTTTCGTTTACTCTAATATCTCATTATTTATAAGGACACATGATTGAGTCGTATACTCGTATTAACGTATATGGAGTATCTCTGTTGAAATAAAATCGTTCTTCTTACAAGTTCTGTATGTTCCGGGGTATGTTAATACACCTCAAAAATATGGAGTGAAAGCCCATTTGGAATTTCTTAATTCATAATTGAGAATCAACACGTAAGGCACGATTCTGCGAGTCACAGTCAGCATTCTCCGTGCACGATGTCTTTAAATCTACCGAATGTATTTGGAATGCGTTCGATAAAGTCCTTCATCGTAAATAATAATACAAATTAAAAGTTGCGGGTATAAATGAAGAAGTAATAAGCCTCATAAAAGACTTTCCTATGAAAGTAGTATTTGATAGTATTAGATCATACATAGTTAAAGTGACCTCGGTTGTTCCACAGAGTTGTGTAATCGGACCGTTATTATTTTTAGTATACATTAAAACCTTTAAAAACTCACCGACAGTGAAGATAAAATATATGCGGACGTCACGGTAATTAACAGAGATATAAAAGGTAATATCGATGGTTAAACCCTATCGAAAGATTTAGATACCATTGTTAAACGGTAAGACGACTGGCAATTGGAGCTCAACCTAAAAAAATTTTCGGTAGTTAACTCTTTCGAAAGAAAATCCTTTACGAATAATAATACGTGTAACTATCGAGGGAAAACATTATCAACAGTCTAATCGGAGAAATATCTCCCTCACGGAAAACAAAACTTGGGGTACCCGCATCCATAATATTTTTGGCCGAGCTCTTTAGAAACTCGGCTTCGTCAAGATAACTATCTGTAAGAGCGTATAAAAAATCCGCGAGCGATGTTAATTTCTGCCACAGTGCTAGTAACCTCCCATTGGGAAACATCCCAGTTAGCAGTCCGAGAATAATATCTTCAGTTAAAAGCAATACGTTTTCTTAATAATTCCTATGATAAATCGGTTAGCGTTATTCTGACGCTTCAGGAATCAGGACGGGAATCTTTGGAAGAAATATGGCTCAATCAGGGATTTTATTTACTCGATAAATTCAGACAGAGTATACTCATAGAAAATGAAACCAATATTCGGCTCCCTCCTTGTGATATGAGCTGTTCCGATTCCGCGGGACAGATCAGAGAAATGGATGCCAGAAGCAGTCGATTCAAGATTTCATTCTTCCGAGAACGATATAAGAAAGTACTCGACTAAGAAACTAAAGTCATGGTGTTTGCGCCCACTTCCAGATGCCGAAAAGCGGCTTCCAAGATCCGAAGATGTAGATATATAAATACGAGTAAAAGTTGCTTGCATACTGAAAGCTATCAGTTGAATGCAGTATCGTACCAAGTAATACCTCAAAACATTTTGGAAAACTTCGAGCAAAAGACCGCCTGGCGTCGAACTAAAGACAGGATCGTGCGTCACAATTGCATATTAATATTATGATCTGTGTAAATTGTGTAATCCTACTCCTGTACTGGGCTCCAGTCAACCACACTAATGAAAACTTACCCTACGGATGTGCAGGGAGCATGAGGAACACAGTCTTTAGGCACCACATTAGTACACCCAACATTTTCGGCGTCGCAGTATTTCATAACAGGGTCAGTGCAATTCACCTCACCAATCATTTGATAAGTTTTTTCATCCACTTTAGAACAGATTGCCATTGAATAGCAGTCCTTACAATTCAGCTCCTTTTGATCGCATCGCGGGTCATCCTTTGGTGGAGGAGGATCGGTCGGAACTATTTCACATTCCGGAATCTGCATCAAAAATGGAAAACATATTAATGTTTTTCTTGATATTACCATTTGAAAACTTGATCAGCTGGATTACCAAATTCCTCTAATTTTCCATAACAATAAGGGGGTTGTATCTAAACTGGGCGCACGAGAGGAGGCCCCCTATAATAAATCCGCCGAACACTAAATTTCAAAACGAACAGTATCAATATTCACATACTCTTTCGCGATAATGTTCAATTGAATGCCGAAACAGGATGGTGAAGCTCACTTTCGCTTTCAATCACTCACTTTTCCAGTTTAAATTGGGTTTCACAGGCGATGCCTTAAGTCACTGCTAAGTCTCTATTTGATTGCCTATGACAGCCCCTCAGAATTCAAAATGAAAGCCACAGGAACGGTAGCCAGGATTAAAAATCTCTTCCAAGAGATGAAACAAGGCCGTATCATATTCCGTGGGCACTTCCAATTTTCCTTGATTCAACTGTTGGCTCCCGAATTTCCTTTGAGTCTTTGAGACTTTTTGCCGAAACTAAGATCTCGAATTTTTCTCTCATTTGAATCTAGTGAAAGGTTGTCATGAATTATTAATCATGCCATTAGCAGAAGTATTTGGAAAATCATGAAGGCAAAAGTCAAAATAAAAACCTCCAAGTACGTTCCGGGACTCGAACCTGGAAAATCTTGCAAACTATATGCTAAATACAGAAAGAAGGAACCCAGCTAAGAAGCTTTTCAGGGGACAGAGTGAAAGCCACGAAAGGATAGTGGTAAAACGGGGTTCCGAAAACTTTGTTCTTATTTTTTTAAGTTCAAAAAAAACGGAAGCCTATTATTTCACTTCAGTATTTAAATAGTTAATGGTGCTTTTTTATGTTGCCTTATTTGTCGCAGCTGGAAATGGGACATGTGGCAATATATTCTTGCGCAACACGGGTTGCCTTCTCGTCAATTTTTTGAAGAATGATCTGTTCTTCGGGCAATGAGCTCTCTTCTTATTGATCCTTTTTCGCCCTCTAATGGAGAAATTTCTTAAATTTTGGTAGACAGGAAAAATTAACGAACTTTTTAACAGCCGTGGTTAGAAGAGCTCGTCGCAGAGTGTACAGGCTCCAAGACTATGCTCCATATTTCACGGCTACTGCTCCTTCCTACTTTGTTCTATATGTTTATTATTATTATTATTAAGGGGTGATTATTCTAAAAGAGATAAGGAAATGGACAGGAATTAGTTTTCTCGGGAATCCCAACTTTCGCTTGGGATACCATTTTCACGCAATTAATACAAATGTTTTGAAGCACGGAATTAGTCCATCGCGACCGCAATCTAATTAATCCTTTTTTTCCAATGACATACTTTTCTTATTATTTTGATATTTATCCGCAGGTTATATCTATTGTAAAGAAAATCGATTCTGTATTTCCAAAATAAAATATATAATAATTTTTTCATCATGTAAAATATAAAATAAGTCTCTAGACGCGAAAATACGACTGCTAATTATCGTTCATTCGACAAATGCCAAATAATGTATTCTTAGCTGATTGCGGTCGGTAAATTAATAATAAATTAATGTTAAGTCGCACGTAGCCAAGGATAAGTTGTTTATTCCTGTTATAACGGGATAGCAACATTTGTGTTCTAATAGAGACCACGGGATAAGATCATTTCAAATGAATGAACCAACGATCTATCAGAAAACATTGACTGATAATTATTGATTTCCAAGGGTCTTTTGAGGGTAATTTAAAGAAAATATATACGTCAAGTTATCCTACACAAAGTCACCATTAATCAGTAGGAATTAAAATAATTAAAATATTATTATTAGAATTATTCTGTGACCGTAAAGCGTAATTATCTTGCTGAAAATTGCTGAATAGAGCCAAGCACCGTGAAGAGAGGGCTGATAGCTAGCATAAATTTTGAAGATTGCTTAAATTTATATAAAAATCATTGGGCAAGTTGGAGCATATGATGTACATTGAAGCAACAAATATTAACTTATTTCAATTGTTAGATATGCTGATACTTATGGTATTTGTAAATCGATTCCGTCTCGGGCTGAATAAATACCAAGTTATAAAGGGATGAAATCGTTACTATTTTTCACTTTTACTTAACGTTTCTGTACAGAAACCCTAAATACACATCGGTTAACATCTTTGTTAAATACAATATTACAATTGAGTATCAAATAACTCCGAACGTTCCTGTTCAAAAAGTGCCTGCCAAGAGTTGAAAAATTTCTAAAGATGACTTATAACTTTTCAACAGCTGGACAGACAATCATAAAAGCTAACATATTTTTGATCTGATCACGAAGAAAATAAAACATTCTTAACCTTACCTTTTCCTCCGGTACGCAACTTTTCTCTGAATGCGAGTAGCCTTGGTATTCCGGACACATATACTCGTCCTGTATAAAACCACCATAGCCGTCACTATTGCAAACTAAATACCTCCGGCAGTCTGTGGGGTGTGGATTGAGTCCCAACTCGAAGCATCCTGTACTAAAATCTTCATTCCCGCTGAAATCAACCAGTCAAATCCCATTATGCCACTCAAACGGACACCGTCAAGAGCTTCTAATTATCTTGATCTTCCACTTACCTTGCAAGCTGAACGCATCCCAAGTGGACCTAAACAATAGATTGAAAAATTATACTTCTATTTTTAATTATTTTCTCGTAATACACTTCGTCGTAATTAAAACTTACGAGAGTAACCAGCAATGCTATGCTGCCTAAGCCGCTTCCTTTCTTCATTTCCTCTGACTGTACTATTCTGCCTGTTTCGACGGTAGCCAAGGATTCATTCACAGTATCTCAGTTGCTCTCTTATATTTATACGTGTATTATTCTGATTACGTCTTTCATTAACTTAAGCAATACATACTTATCACTCAAAGATAAATCTGGAAACAAGTATTCTTACTTATCGCTGATAATTGTTGCGACTACTGGTACCAAATTATCTGGTTATCTTTCAAATCAAAAAATAAAATTTCTTTCCTTATAAATCAAGCGTATCATGTCAACGTTTTCCTAATTTTGAACTGAGAATAATTACTATCTACAAAATTCAATGAAAATAATAAAATCTCTCTGTAACTTTATCAACTATATCTCTGTGACTTAACGAGAGGTATTTCACCTGAATGACCTAAGACATTTGTCGTGGTCACTCGTATTTGGGATCATTGTTTTGATCTATATAGTACATATTTCTTGTCGATCTCCTATCCTATTTGATGTTCAGTTTATCCATCAATATAAAATATATTCCTCAGATGTTAACTGGGCTGTCAGAATTTGGCAATGGAATTTGGTATACAAATCCCTTGTAATCGCTGACATGTTGTAAAGGTTATTTTCGTGGTCCCGTTTTGAAATTTAGTTATAAATTCGGAAAATCTCAGAAATGAAATAATCGTACATTTCAAAGGGAGAACTTGTTATCAGGGAGAAATTTTTTTCAAAGAACACAGGTCTAGAAATGATGTGACATCTTAAACTATAATTTTATTGATACGTGAAATATAGACACATATTTTACATTACATCGTTCCAAAGCTACATGTAATCAAACTTCGCTCAAATCAAACATAGTAGCCTCAATTAATAATTTTATTCGAAGATGTTACATCTGTTAGATGTTAGATCTACTTCTCCATCTGGTAGTAACATAGTTTCAACATCACATATTGTCGTCTTCTTCGCATCTATTCCTTCATCAAAAGCCATCATTTGCAACTTGTTCCATCGCAGAGTAATGTTGCTTTGTTAAAGCCTAAACCTGGCGGGCATGAGTTGGATGTTAGCGTGAATTTGCCAAACAAGCCCGCGGTGCACTCGTAATACTGATTACAGTTGTCAGGGTCAGGCATACGACCAGCTGATTTACATATAACCTGTCAAGGGAAGAAACAGCATCAGAATTTTTATTAGACGTCGTTACTTTAGATTAGTGTTATAGATCCATCAGAGATTGTCACTTCGATGATGATTTCGATTCCGTTTATTCTTGACACAAGCCGTTGGATCGAATGTAATTCTCTCTCCTCTGCTTTGAAATGTCTCATTTTTTCTAACCTTATACTAAGACTACAGTTCACTTGGGTAGATCGAACATCAGATCAAATGGAAAGAAGATTTCATTGCAGGAAAAAATCAAGTGTAAAAGATCAAATATTAAAATTCGGATGGTGATATTAATCATCAAAACGAAGGACATAGGGTAAAGAATAACTTACGGAGGCTTTACGTAAAAGAATGATTTGTCCCCTGGTACAATGTAAGGGCTGTATCGCTAAATTATAACAAAAAGCTGTCCCATACATTTTATAAGGCAAATGATAAGAAGGAATAAAGAATAAAATCAAGAAGGAAATTAGTCCGAAACGATTTCTTATTCAAATTCATAAAACATCTCAATAAATGTGCTCTGTTAGTATAGCTTTGATTCCCATACTCGCGCCTCTAAGAGATCTACATTCTGCGTCGCTTTAATAATCAAAGAAAGACTAAATTGGACGAATTTAATCATATGCAAAAAGCGCAGCATATTCTACGTACCTGTCCATACATACCTGTCATTCCGAATATATGCCTCTTATGAAAAAGAAAGGTAAAAATTATAGCAGGTTGGCACAATTGTCTTCTCTATTGCCTCAAGGATGCCAAAGGTACCAGTACTGTTCTCTACTGAGACTTCAATATTATGCAAGAAGATTATCATTCCTTAATATCATATTAGATTTCTAATCATAGTCGTAGATCCTTGGAAACCATCATAGTAACTTCATTCATCAGACCCCTCAAACGGGATCAGGAACAGCGGAGTATTTCCGCGATCTCAAATATTTGGTAATGCGAAAAATTTGAGTAGTTCAAATGCTTCATAAAACTTACTTACTTTTAAATTGCGTAAACATTTAATGGGTAATTCCGAAACGCGCATCTATCGTAGTTTTGTCTGATTTAAGAATATATGCGACCAATGCGTGCATTTTTGGACCTAGAAAGCCAAACAAACTATGCAACCACGAAAAACTAGGACGACCTCGGTTATAAAATGAAATATTTGCTCAAATGAAATTTTCCGAATTCTTGGAGATTTGCACCTCTCGCTTTTGCAATTATGCATTTCGTGCATCATGAACTCTTAATGCATGCAAATTTCCTCCCAAGTACAAGTCAAAATTGAAATCTTCAATCGGACTGAAAGTAAAATCGAATGTTATACACAATTTATTTTTTAAGCAAATGGAACTATTTTAGAGGACGTCCCGAAAGTGATGCTCACGAAATATTTTCCCTATGAATAAAGACTACTCTACTGTACATATGTAATGACTATAGCGTAATATAAAAGGTTGTTAGAGAAAATATGCACTTATCCTGGCAGATCTCGTTCCCTGGTAAACGTTTTACGTCACCCAGCAAACCTTTAGTAGTGCAATATTGATTCTCGATGCTTGGAAAACTCTCACCCAGCAAAAGTCTTAAGTTTGAGAGTAAAGGTAAGATTTCTTTAAATATACCTATTCTATGTCTGTGTATGTTATCTATGTGTAATGTTACTTGCCTCGCAGCTGTTCGTACTCTGGTCAAATTCTTTGGATTCTCCACAATGATATATGTATTCTGGTTTTCCATCAATGCAAACGGCGTAGTAGGATGCATCCCCAGGGTAAGGAACGAACTTTAGAGGTCCAGCTGGGCATTTCAACTTTTGGCAATCAGTTGGCTTTAGTTTTGCGACACACATGCTTTTGGAAACTGAGTACACTTGATTGGCTGCACAATACTGCGTCGCTGCGACATAATCTTTACCCGAGAGGTAGCATATGTAATACTTGGTGCAGTCAGACAGGTCTGGAAAATACCTGTATGCAATGGTAAAAAGAATCAGCATGAGATTATGCTAAGGCCCATAGCCCTAATCTTTAGAAGTATTTATGTAAAATATATGAAATTGTCGGAGGAATTCATTTTCCGCTGCACATTCTTGAACTTATTCTTGTCTTAGGAGGGTAGAATTTTCCATCCGAGTCTTTATTCAGTTACTTACTTATTATATCGATAATTCCTTGCTCACTTTTAATGACTGTATGAGGAATGAAAGAAAGCTACTATTTTCCTTGCCTCCTATGTAAGATCATTGTACATATACATGTATGTTACAACCAAATCCCGATGTCAGCCATTTCGCGAATTCGCCGGGAAAGACGCGAGATGGCAAATGTCGATCAACTTATTTCCAATATCCTCTTTACTACGGACTGTTGGCCAAACCAAGAAATCGCCGATGTTCCCTGCTCAATTTTCGACTGTCCCGACATGTTCTCGATACCCAGTCTATCGGGACGGTTGGTTTGCGAAACAACATTGAACGATCGAGCAAATTAACAGGAAAATATCCTTAGCAGAGTCCACCTATATTTTGAGAACCTACCTCCAGTCAAAACCCAACCGGAGGGACTGGATCCTCTGGGAATTGGTGGTATTCATCTGGCATACGAGGGGTATCCAAAATTTATGTTTCCGTATTTATCTGCTCGGTGTAGGATTGAAGTAGAAGGGAGCCACTCGTATAGGGTGTTTGTAGATTATTTTTCATAGCAAGGAGTAAAGCTAAAAATCGCTAGTTTCACTCGACGTCAACAAAATAATGGTTATTGGTTGGTGGATATTAATGGTTAAGGGAAACCTTTGCGCGATTTAATATTAAATAACCGTTTGGCTGAAGTTGCGTAGGATGTATATGGCTCAAACATACACTTTTAACATAGTGGAATGCTTCTTTTAGTGTTATACAGTTTGAGAAAGAACGAATTCCAAGAATATAGCCACCTTTTAATTTCTATAGGCGTTTCGGCTTTTCGAGTCAGTGACGAAAGAGTATGACGGAATGAAAGCCTAAATTTTTCTCTATATTTCTGGAATATTCCTTCCAGATCGACTGTATGCCGTGTTCCACGATCCGGTGATTATAATTTCCATTCGCCACTTATATTATAAGATTTCGGCTGTAGTTATCAAATATCAAACTGACTGAATAACTGGAACGCAAAGCCTATTGCGCGGCACATGGAAACTTTCAACTCTCCAGAAATGTTTCAATGCACTTTTGGTATTCATTCTTCGAGACATCCCTTTCGCGCTTTCGTTCAATCAAGTCTTATTCTTTCCCACTTAGAAAGCAGCTGGTCTCCTCCCTAATACTTCCACATTTTGATTACTGTGATGTTGTCCTCTATGATCTTTCTGCAGAACTTGCTAATAAATTACAAATAGCGCAAAATTCCTGCATTAGATTCATCTGTGATCTCAGGAATTATGACCATGTCTCCAAGTCCTATTATCACCTAGGATGGCTGAAGCTCGAATCCAGGCGTGATTTTCACCTTCTTTCTCAATACTTCTCCACAAGGATCAATAAATTACCCCAGTATCTATCAGGCCTCTTTCATAACATGGAGAGCATACATACATAATGTACATACACAACCTTTGCACTAGAAATAACCATCAACTTCAAATATCAAAACACCGAACCGATATCTACAACAAATCCTCTCATGTTTCCGTCTGTAACCTTTGGAACTCTCTCCCTAAAGACATTCAAGACTCCCCATCACTACCAGCATTTAAGAATCACTATTACCGATTCCTCTTTCAAAATCAAACCTCCTCTGACACAGCCAAATTACAACTTCACCCTTCCTTACACTGAGCAACCCTCTTTATTCCTTATATTTTTCTCTTATTGTATGCATTGGTTATATTTTAGTTATCTCTTTAGTTGACCGATTTCCATTTTATTTTATTTTTTACTTAATTTGTATTTGTATTTCACTTGTACTTTTATTTGTATCTTACCTGTACTACTTTTATTTGCATTATTTACATTTGTATTTATACTTGTATTTTTATTTTCATTATTGGTTAAATGTAAGATGGGACTGTCCAGTCCCAATTTCGCCAATAAAGACGTATGTATGTATTCTCGCTTGACAGTTTTGCGGTTGTCACTTACCCACTTCCCGTACAAAAGAAGTCAGCCGGACACGACGGTGGGGCAACGCTCGTGCAAGATGCCGTGCGATCATCGCAGTAATCACCTTCGTTACATGAAACATCTCTGAGATGTTGGAAAACGCCTCCCGACTCGTAGCATAATCTTAAGGTATGACAGTCAGAGCACTGGATAGTTCTGTTGTTGCACTCCGTAGAAGTTTCGAGTGGAGGATCCGGGCCATCGTCAACGGGATCTTCGCTACCACCACATTCGCAGAACGGCATAATATTACTCCTTAACATCCGCCGATTCATTGGCTGTTAAAAATAAATATTGGTTTCATTAAAAAATATTTAAAAAGTCTGGGATATATTTCTGGTATTCAGCTCTTTGTTCCGTTCGTCCGAATCAGGTTTAATATTGGAGAACACCTTTGAAAATTTATTAAGATTAATAATCGAGGACATCATTTGCCAAACCTAGCAAGAATCAAAAATCGGTAGTGCGTAGTTTTCAATATTTTACATTCCGTTTCATCGACCTTGACATAGTAGTGCGTTCGTATTCGTCGAATGCGGTCGCGGTTTCAATTCCCTGAGAGGGCCATGGTGGTGACGGTATAAAAAGTCTTGAAATAGTATATTCATTAATATTAAATAATCAATAAACTTTGAATCTTCATTGATGTGAAATTTGAAGGTGCAATTTTTTGTAAACCTAAAATTCTAATTAATTTTCTCCTTTCAGCTATTCGTGTTTTTACATTTCGACGCAATTCTATAACAACGGCGGGAATGCAAGGATATACTCAATTTCATCAATGCGGTTAGTCACCTGGAAGACATCGGAAATGATTTTGCGAGTTCCTTTTTTTGACCAGAATTATCGTGATGCGGAATGGAATTGTCTTTGTCATTACGAAATAATAAAATTCTATATTCCCCTTTTTCAAGGCAAGTACATACTGATTCGAAACTGAAAAAAAAACATTTTTCAGAAGCGAGAAAGCCTCTGATTAGGGAGGATTTCCGAATACTTTAAAACATTCGAAACTCTTTATAAAATTTAATTTATCAATACATACAAAGCAGCATTAATGAGCTTTGATTTTGTAAATAATATGTGATTGAAAATTGAATAATAATTGAAAACTCATCGAATGATATTATTGCATAAAGCTAAAATATGGCGAGAGATATATCAAACCTTGACACAGCTCATGGTATTTTTGTCAAAGACTTCGCTATCAGAGCAGCTGTAGATAGCTCCCATAAAATTCCCTTCTCCATCTTTTGCGCATATTAAAAATTCATTACTTTTATCAGGAATTGCATTTAGCCCTTCTTGATGACAATAGATGCCATCTTCATGTCGCATTCGTGCATTTGACCTGAAACAGAGAAATTTACAAATACAGTTAGACTAGCGTTTCATTTTGATGGAGAAATCCATGTAAGATTTATAGATCATTTATGCATCAAGTATTGGACAGCATATATTTGTTTCGCTCTCGAAAAGTCCTTAAAGTTCCGATTGATATTAAATTGCCTATTTATCATTAAATGGTTAAAATTTCGCGACAAAAACGACGAATTCGCGATGATGGAATGATGAAAGCTACAACTCGATTGAGGACGAATTCCCAGTTGTTGGTTACCTTCCTTGAGCAAATACATTAATTTTGGATATTGATTCCTCTCAGTTTCTTTTAAACCGCATCTTTCTCACTTCTGTATACGGGAGCTTTTATGAGCAAGGAACTGGTACTCCTCGTAGTGGCATCAACAACCTCCAGAGGTCAGTTAGGACCAATCACCCCCTCAATGAGGACCTCTGGGGGTGGTTGGTTCCACCACGTGTAGCACCATACCTTGCTATTAAAGCTACCATTTAGATAATGGAGAAGGAATTGGCGTGGTAGTTCAGTGGCTGGAATACCTGAACGAAAGGATGGAGAACTAGGATCGAGTCCCAATTATGACACCCCTTTTTGTCATTTATCACTTCCGAGACTGCTATGGCTATAGACGACGGAGATTTTCCTATTCTTAACTACAGTTGTCGTTGAAAGAAAAGAGAAGGAACTCAGCGTTCTATGATTAAGAGACAACGGTATCTCAAAGCGCCGAAGAAACAACAGTCGGGGGTAATCGGGGAGGAAAGGGTTGAAAATTATTTCCTGGAGAATATTTCTGCTTGTAATAAATCATCGGAATGCGAAAGGAATTACTTTGTAAACGGAAGTTTAATTCCCCGTTACCCTCGGTTGTGATTCTCCTCTTAAAATGAAGCGGATGCAACTGAATATTCTGTGTTACGTGTACGCCTTCTGCAGTAAGAACATATTATGAAATAATTGATTTGGTTCTTAGTCAGAGGCTTATTTTCCCAGTAACATCTTTATTTAGTCAAACCTATCATGTTTCTAATACAGATAAAGAACATCGATGTACTAAAACGATGCACACTTCTCAGACTAAAATGTAATGTAAACTTCATCGACATTGACTTTGTGTGATTAAATATCGTACGTACTTCATAGAAAATACGTACAAAGTTTTCTCTAACAACAATTCAAGCACAGGCACCGTTTTGATACATAAGTTTTGAAATATTAACATATATGGAATGTAGAATTTCCTGGTTATAGGCAGGAGCTACTGTTTCAAATTTCAGAAACGGAGACTGTGTTTACCATTTATTTAAATTAGAATAAAATTCTGAGTGAATAATAATTGGCTGGTGCTCCTTCAGATTACGTCTCCTAAATTAAAGCAATCATATCATCCTAGTAGTGGTCTTGTGGTACGGTTGAAGCATGCAGAGAAGCACCCGTTTTTCTTCGCTTTTTCCCAACGCCTAAATATTTATGCTCTCGTTGGGAGTTCACCTCGAAATTGTGTGTTTGCGTTCACATAGTTTCATCCCTTCGTTATTGATTTGAACGATTTGAAACTAAACTTCAGAAACCGAGAGGACTCGAAGTTTCAATATCTAAATACACATAAATGATGGAAATTCTCTTACCTTGCAGAAATGAGGTTGACTGAGATTGCCTGTTGGAATGAGAATGAGAATCACTCATAAGAGAAACTTGAGTTAATTTTATTCTAACTTAATCCGCTATCGGAGGCTTACCAAGCTAAGAACCAGCGTAATGAAAAGCCTAGACATCTTGGAAGTCCTAGATGTTCCTATTACTGATGGTCACACGGAAATGTCTGCTTCCTTTTGGTGCTCTCACTTATATATTCCTGATGATTGTCGCCTGAAACATGAAATTTCGCAAGGACGACTACTTCCTCAATCAGAAGCGTAGCAAGCAAACACGTTGTTGCACCACCGGCATAATTCATTCATGATTAGAAGCTGTTAGGAAAATATGATCCGCCGTAAGGTATAGTTAGATTGAACGTCGAATCCGTCTCGATCATCTTCAAAATTATTTATTCTTTTCTCGATGAACCTAGTTTCCGACTCATTCGGAAAAAAATTGTGGTTGAAAAATACGATGGTCATTTTCTTCAGTGCAGGTTAACTGACGGTATTTTAAGAAATGTAATGAATTCTTGAATTTTTGTTCGTGAATATTTGAAAAGTAATTGGAAAAATGAGAATTTGACTGGTATCACTGAAAAATATTATAAGAAGAAATAGATTACTTATGGAAATAAAAGAAAGCCATTGGAGCTTATGGGCGTGTTACTCACAAAAATTTAAAAATTACGTTAGCAAATGAAATGCGCCGCTTTATGAACGAATGACGTTAACATAATAAACAATATATAATACATCTTCAATTAAACTTTTTCGTTTCAATAGCAAAATGATAAACTAGCTCAATTAACTTACATAACGAATGTGAATGCCGAAGGGTATGAAGATATTGCAGAAATGATGAATTCCTGAGAGAATATTAGTTGAACCTTGAAATTTATCAACAAGTGAAAGTTAACAATAAGTGAAACAACATGGACTCTTTGACCAGAGCGTTCTTTTTTCCCGAATATGGGTAATAAGCATATTTTTTCACTAAAATTTTGCTAAAATTCCATTCATGTCACGAAATCTCATTTAGAAAAAAAATTTTTAATTTCTTTCTTTGGGAAAACATTACATTCGACTTCAACTATCGTCTTTAACCCGGATAAAAGAACTTTATCAATTAATCAAATTTTTTTCCATTTCAACTTTCAAACGAGCAATTTTTTCGAATTTTACTAAAATTATCACGTGATTCTATTCTTTTCTTTGTAAAATCACTTAATTCACTAACAACCCACTGAAATGTTATGCTCAGTTTTTTTATCAGTAATAATTTTAATGTGAATATTTATTTATAGTTGGTATTGGATATTTTGGTTTTTTCCTGATAAAAATAATTGGGTATAAGGAGACCTCCATTCTACTGATACATCCGAAGGAATAGAGGAATTTTTATCTGATACACGTTTAGGAGTTCCGATATCCGTTTGGTTCTCGCGTCAGTATTTCTACAATGTATTTTCATTTGGATCATTACGAGTAATATCAGTCTCCTAATATTCAGATAAGGTATATGGCAAAAATAGGAAATGGGAGGGGTTCGGGGCAGTTGAGAGGACACCTATTATCCTATCAATGAAAGAGACAAGAGATGTAATCGTGTCAATGAGCTACACAAGCTGCGTGGACAGCATTTTTTTTGTCCGAACCCAGTCTTTAGAAATTTCTGGTGTGGATGACCATAAAAGATCAAAGTTTAGCCACTGTATGTTTGCAGAATACTCGTATGAGAATACGAAAGTAGCATATCCATAGAAGAAAGGAAAAAGGAACTCGGCTTTCAAATGACTAAGAGACAAAGGTTCTCCAAGCGCCGACAGCGGCGACCGTCTAAGGGCAATTCCCGGGAAACGGATAATCGCTTAGCGGTCACCAGTTATTCAGAATCCCTAATGCGCATTTCGAAAGCAATGCTTTCATGATCACAAGGGGTCCAATGCTGGATGCGATTCAGCATTGATTCATCATCTATTCAATTTCTCCATAACTAACTTGCACGCTCGCTCACATGTATATCCTTATCGGATTAAGTACAAAAATTAATTAAAAGATGATATACTAGTAAAACAAAGCCTTTATCAGGATGACTCCAACACAGTCGTAATAAATAACTATGCGATCCTTTACAATTTTAACCTCCCTAATTCCTAATTTATTCCCTGATGAAACAGCCAAATGTAAACTTCCCATTCCAGCCGCTTACGGAGTTTTCCTTGTGATGGCATTTATGATATCCATTCATCTTCGCTTGGGCTCTATCATTCCTTCCAACGATATCCTTACCTGCATTTCCTCATTCTTATTTTCCACTTTTGCGAAATACGTTTCGCGCATTTCAGAGAGTTCTAGTAGTGAAGCATTATTGAAAGTTTTCGACAACTGAGATCATTTCTCACATATGGACTGCCATAGTATATCAAACCGCTTCCACCAAAGGGGAAGCGTTTTGACGATTAATATTTCCATAATTTTTATCTATAATAAATAAATAATTTGTATCTAAAGTTTTTACTCATTCTGTAATCTACTAATTCTTCATTGTAATCTACTCATTTTGTAATTAACCACCTACCTTCACGAATGTGACTATGTATTATGTACAGCATTGTGGAGTTTTCTTAGAATTCTATTCTATTCTGTATTGTTTTCTGTATATGTACTGTACACTGTGTGTATACCATGTGTGTTGCGTATTCTGTATATGTAATGTATACTGTGTTCATTTGTACTGTGTACGGGAGGTTTTTGGAGGGTTTTTCCTCTCATCTAAGGGCGAATGCCCGAATGTCATTGTAATTCCTTGCTTCCCCTCCACCGTTGCCACCTGGTCCAAAGACCAAACTGCAGCTTTTTTATTAATAAATAAATCAGAAAGAATAATATTACCGTCTATTACTACTGGCAATGACGGAATGATTGGTTTTTGTCATAGAAATTTTGATGCCACATCAGAAATGAAACGTTATAATTTTCATTTTTTTAAATCATTATTTGGCATCGGCAATAATAGATTAGTGATGATACCTAAATCAAACTCAAAATCGCAACAATGCTAAAACCAGCCTTAATCATTCCCAGTTTCTCTTGTTATTTCGGTAGCTTATATGAGAATTGCGTATATTCCCTATATAAAGTAAATGAATATAAATTAATGCTGATGAAAAGTCCTATCGTTGCTTCAACTGCACGGTGATTTTAAAATTTCCACGGAAAGACAAGACTAAGAATTGGCCTCTGAATATTTAAACAGAAATTTCCATATGATTTGGAAGAAAAGGAATTTTACTCGTGCATCAGGGATGTAGTCAAGGGGGCGATTTATGTTGTGAACACCCTCATATGAGATTAAAGAGTTCGACTATACGAAGGAATGTAGGATCTCCCGACAGAAAAGCACCTAAAAATTAGACAATTCAAAGCTGTCATAAACTGTCTAACCTGAGGCTTCCTCTAACGTGCAGATAACAACTTCTCCAAAGCAGCAAGATACAAAAATTGTAACAGGGGGTGGATAGATGGATAATAGAGTTGTCTCTCTCTTCCCATTTTAATCCAAGTTATCTCACCCCTAAGTACTAGGGTTTAAATCATCTCACCGCAAGATTTCCCATCTCAGGGGAAAAGGAAAAAGCTGATCTTAGTCGTCCACCTTTTTTTTCTTCTCAAAGTAAGTAAAAAGGAAGGGATGACAAACCAAGATTCGCAGGGTGTCTCCCACTGTGTGAGAACATTGGCATGTAACTTTGGAGTTGCCGATGTGAAACATCATTGATAAGTCTATGTATAGTGGAATAGCCATCTAGTATTGGTAAAGCTTCAGGATGAGCTATGTCTTGACCGATGACCGAAAGCGATGTTTTATTTATTTATTTAACGGGATATACCCATTTGGTTACAAGGTGAAAGTGACATAACACCAAATCACACCAAAAATTATTCTATAATAAAATTACAATAGTATAGTGCAATTACAAATTACAATGTGTATTATGATACAATAAAAAAATTTAATTTAAAATAATACAATATAAACAATATAAAATATAATACAAAAAAATTAAAATTTTAAAAATTCAATAAAATAATTCAGTGTAATGATATAATGATTCTATCTTATAAAATACAATTGAAGCTTATGACCAACATTCTGCAGGAACTAAATTCTTAATTGTGTTTAAGTTACAATGAAATATGTCGCTATTTTTGAGGTAACTGTTTCCTAATCTATGGATTCTAATTAAAGGTGCATTGAAGATGTAATTATATACAAAGAGGTGTGGCAAATAAGTCTTGCCCTCTAGTTGTATGGGATGGGACACGGAGTTTTATCTTATACAAAATTGAGGGACTGTTTATTTTGTTATTGAATAAATTCTACAAAAATGTTAATTTGGATAATACACGGCGATGATGGAGTGGGAACAGTCTTAGCCGCTGTTCATATATATAGTATAATTTCATATGATACGTATGTTGTAAACATCATGACCCTGCTCATAGGTAATTAATCTTAGAAATTTATGCTGCACCCTTTCTAATTGATTTTGAATGATTTGCATAATATTATGACCAAATTGTGGATGCATATTCCAGAATGGGCCTCACAATTCTACAGTTTTGATTTAAATAAAAAGCTGTCAACTTAACATGACTTTCCTTGGCATTCCCGCCATATTAAATGAGCCAGCTTCAGATTGTCGTTAAAGTGTGTAGGGAGAAAAGCGCTGGTCACCGAAAAAGTTCAAATAATGTATAATAATAGTATATTCCCAAACTCCTAAGTGATGAAAGTAGAATCAAAAATTTGTATATTATAATATAAAGTCTTTTTTACTATGAAAGATCGAATTTGTAAATCTGTTGGTTGGATTACGGTGCAATGTATTATCTACATGCTGCTTTTGGGAAGTTATCGAGAGGTCACGCTCCCATCTGCAATGCTACCAGAAAATATTCCATTCTCCTTAAGTGATGACTACCACCTGGCTTAGTTACTAATCTGTAGTCTTACATAGGAAACTTAAGAGTGAAAATAAGAGTTTATAGAAGCAGTCAGGGTCTCTTCTGAGACTTCAAGGATGTTCAAGGGAAAGGGGAGAGAATGGTTCCCTATATTTTCTCAGTGAGGTTATTTCTACAAAGAATAAAGAATTAAGGAAATTGAAGTAACTCCCAAGGATAACTACTTTCTTCGTACAAGAGTCTCTCGTTCAGTAGAAATTACATTCGTAGAAAGTGAATTCTCACGATGTCAATTACAGTCCTCAGTTATTTTGCGATACAAAAGAATAGAAGAGGTTAATATAATATGGACCATCATCCGGAAAAGAAGAACCACATAGATTGGTCATATCTTGAGACCCAATGGATTTGTTAGGAACGTACTTGAGGGCAAAGTAGAAGGAAAAGCAGCAAGAGGAAGACCAAGGGATGAATATATTAGCCAAATAAAGGGAGATATAGGAAAGAAGAAATATCAGGATGTAGTAAAGTTAGCATTAGAGAGAGAGAGAGAGAGGAATGGAGGGCTGCAGTCAACCGATGTACGGATTGAATGACCTATGATGATGATGATGATGTTATTTTTCGAACGATGAAGTTTGATTTCGTTGGGATCAAAATGAACGCACGATCTACGATTAAATGATGTCATTAACGGTGTGATAAACACTAGTGGTGAAAATATGTTTCCAATTAGGTCGAGTAGCGATTGGACCGATAGCCATGACTCAATTCCGACACTATTATATTACTAAATCTCATTTAAGAACGCAAAAAAAATCTGTAAGATTCGTGACATTATCTCTTACGAAGATAAGCGGGCGACAGATTTACGATCTGTCTGTCAACGTGATTAGATCTAAGAAATCTTTTAACGGGAACTTTCGAAACTCCCTATAGATGCTAAATCGCATTTCTCGTTTTGAACTCAATGTTATACTTATTCGTTTGTAGCGGGCAAATTAAGAGTTAATTACAATTGTTATTGTAAAAATAAACCCGATGGTGTTTGATTCTTCATCAGGTGGAAGCCTTATACATTACATCGATCTTACGTACATGCACAATTATAATCGAATACGGAATGCGTCACTTTCAACCGGAAATCCACCATAATAAATCGTTATCGTATATCGCCCACAATTTTCGAAATTTTCGATCATATCATTACGTTTTTCCCAAGCGCCAACGTAAGTGTGTGACGCCACTGAGAAAATGCTCGTTAGTAAAATCAACCGAATGAGTTCAATTCTGCTCATTCAATGGGGCATCTTCTATGCTCCATCGCGCAGATATAATTATTTGATTCTTAATCGCATCGGAAGACGCTCATAGTGCATTCCAGCCTTTGTCCTCCGTTGCATACTTATGCGATAGCTCTAAATCACAGTTCAATCGAATAGCCCGCATTAGGGCATTTGAGCTGTGGCAAAGAAGACGTAATCTTATGCGATCAAGCGGATTTAATTCGCAACAAAATGACAGCTGCTTATTTTTATATATAGTTTCCAAACATCCGCTGTTATTGACCAGCGCTTTTCTCGTTTCACACTGCATCAAAACATATAAATAACACACCCATTTAATGAAAAATTTTCCCGCTTTCTGCTAAAAATAGATCAACAATGAAAAATTTCGTCAAAAACTGAGTTGAAATTTGAATTTCCCTATAGAGTTTCGTTAATGGATGTGTAGATATCGATATCTATCGATATAAAACCGAGGTATGTCGAAACGGACACCGATACGAAGATGTGTTTTAGGTATTTTTTGGTAGAAGAAAGAAAAAAGGAACTCGGCGTACAATGAACTAAGAGACAAAGGTTCTCCAAGTGCCGACAGCGGCAACCGTCTAGGGCGATTCCCGGGTTCTGAATAACTGGTGACCGCTAAGCGATTATCCGTTTCCCGGGAATTGCCCTTAGACGGTCGCCGCTGTCGGCGCTTGGAGAACCTTTGTCTCTTAGTATTTTTTGGTGTTTGCATATCCGTTTGTAAGGATTGGAGTTTTTGTTGAAATATATTGTGAGGAAAGAGAATATCAGTGTCCGTCAGCGAAATTTTTGATCCACTAATTTTTTGGTTATCATAAAACGTCACTAACCACTTGTGCTAACGTATACGTGTTTTAGTTGGTCCAAGACAAGAATAGATACTTGTGTTAAGAATAGAATGTAATAGTTTGCAACGAAAGCCACCAACAGGTTCCATATGACAGAAGATAAGGAGCGCCATAAACATACAATTAAAAGCATACGTATATTATAAAGGAATATTTTGTGGTACCCCCAAAGCTTCACCGTACCATTCGGTTGGGAAACTGTGCACTTTATGAACTTCACAACCCGTGGTACTTCAATCCTTAAGGAACTTTTGGGCTCCGCTAAGTTAGTTAGATCGAAGTCACCTATTCATTGAAATTTATAGCATTGAAATATCGTTGATCATTAAGGAGATGTTTTTATCCTCGTAGAGGAATGCATTATAAATACGTATTTATTAAAGTAAATCCATGACATTTCGTATTCGATTAATACAAAAAGAGTTAATTAGGCTGTATAGAGCTAAGGGGGTATGAAGTTAAGAAACTGAAATCTTTTCTTAGGGGGGTTCATTCTCAATCTCAAATTTTGGCGATAAAAGAAAAATTTTTAAAGGCGAAGGAAAGTTCTTAGAAATCTTTCTACATTCATCCAGAGTCTTTCATATCTCTATATCGATACTTATTCAATATTTCCCGATGATCTATTTGTTGTTTCTAAATGCGACGTAGAAGGAATGAATGTGCCTTTAAATATAAAATAATTATCTGTTTTTGATGGTTTTGGAGTGTGTTGTGTTTGTGCCTTTAAATGTACGGTTTCCATTGAAAAGGTGACGATTTTGTTCAAGAATCGATCCGCATCGACATGATACGTGATGATACGAGGGAATCGCTATCCTACTTTCAATAGCACAAAGATATTACGAATAACGTTTCCAATTATATCGAAGGTTTCGGTACAGCCGAACAGAGGCTGTACCGAAAATCATTTCTTTCATCGAACCGGACCGGGAAACAGAGGAAAAATATTTCGGATTGATACCTTGCTATCCACTGGCCCTATGAAGTTGGCAGCACTCTTTTAAAATGGCTCGTTATCAAGTTGTCATTTAGTAATTGATTCAGGTCTCGGCCAATTGCCTTGTTAACGAAAAATGTGAAAATTTATTCGGAAAAAAGTCATCAGAGGCTGAAAACTGGAATGAATTGACTTCGATTTCCATAAATTTAAATTTCCCCTTTCTGTGATAGTGATTGACCACGCCTCTCAGATAATTAAGGCGGTAGGAGTTAATCAGAAGGCTTGTTGCCGTCACAGTCGTAAAGAACGGGCGCCAGGGTACTACACGGAATACAGTCATGAGTTTCGGTTGCAAATTAATTAAGCCATTTTTGAGAGCACTTTCTCCTCTTAACCACTCTCTTTAGCTTGGAGATTTTCCATTTTGTGTTACGGATGGCCGTCCGAAACTAACATTTTCGGATCTCTGAAACAGCGGCATTTTCCGAAATTTATATAGCGACATATATTTCCTCTCCTCTTCCTTTCCTCTCTTAACCATCTGTTAAGAAACTTACCCTATTCAAATTGCTATTGTAGATACGATAATATGTACTTTCATTCTATTAGCGGTTATAATTAAGAATCGATGTAAAAATGTTTAGCATTTTGCGAAAATCCATCTCTCAATGGATCCAAAGTTCTTTTAATGGCACGTGAAAGGAGATTGTGTAACTGCGATGTGCGACTAACAATTACTCACATATTCTAAAATATAAGCCGCCCGTTACACACTGAAAGGCGGATTGCTTGGTATGATTGTATATGTAGATGAAATAAATTGTAATTTATGTAATAATAATATAAATAATATATGTAATATATAATATAAATAATAAATGTAAATGACAAAAGCTTGACAAAAATAAAATCAAATCTCTGGTGGATCCAATATCACAATGATGTTACTCTAAATTGCAACAGTCGAAGCAAAAAAATACCGGATTCCTATTTCTGAACCGGATGGACTTTGGGGGAAGCCCCAAAATGGAACTGGGTCGAACTTTATTCTTTTGTTGGAATGGGAAAGAAAAATGTAACGGTGGGAGTATTAGATTATTATACGTTATTGAAATGGAGTATATTGTGAAATTATATCGCATTTAAGAAATCTCATATCCATATTGACGAGATATATATGTTAATATATAAGATGATAAAAGAAAATCAAAACTTTCAGTCATAAGAATGACATGCATCGAAAACTTAATTTAGTTTAACTAAATGTGTTCGGCCACGGTTGCTATTTCTGCGACTCACGTTGAGATACCGAATAATCAATGAACGGGTGAATCGTTTGGCTGACATGACTATCAAGTTCAGTTTTCTCAAGTGGAATTCAAATCTTGTTGAAATCGCTAAAATCTCACGGAATCATCCTGACTGTTACAGTCGGGGTGATTCCGTGATGATATGTTCGGTGTAGAGAATGGTCACAGTAATCAAGGAGGCGATTTTAAATTAGATTTGAAATTTGTGACGATGACGTTTTCACCTGCGTCTTACTACTCTCAGTTTTACAAAATTGATTAAATATATATGATTAAATATATGTATGAAATTCGCCTTATTTAAGGTAGTTTCAATGGTATTAATTTTAATATTAATGGTGTAAATTTTGGCGATGAAGTTTTGCATTAATTTAATGGAACGTCGCGAGTTTTGGGGAAAATGCAGAGTATGCTTTTCGTTCTATTTAAATTTCCGAAAATATGCTGAACGTGTTTCCCATTTGAACGCATATCAGTTAATTGGATTGGTAATGAAAAAAGGGAGTACAAATGAAGGAGATAATGCAGAGTACAGCGAGATTTGAGTGCACAAAATACTGCGATTCAGTCTAAAGAAATTCAATTCTATCTTAAATTTCGTTCAATCTGAGAAATTGTTTGTTTGATTACCAGCTAGAATTAACCTAACTGGATAGCGTTTACTCATCCATCTATTGAAATACTTCCAATCAACTGGTGTTGATGGTGACCCAAGTGTATTTAAGTTTGAAACCATTACCCAGCGAACGCAATTTTTGAGGCCAGAAACTTAAGATATCTCGCGAGATTATAGTGAGAACGGATAGCCACATTTGGTCTCTCTTTCTACCCAGTATTAAGTGCAAAAATCAGATTGCTAGTTAGGAATCTCGGTGTTCGGACCCTCTGACATACGCCATACAGTAGCTCTCGGGGTATATTAACATAAATGTATTTGATCAACTCGTAGTTCGAACAATCTCTGAGAAGCAGTGCGATGTATTATTCGAATGCATTCCCTTATTATCTAGGTTATCTGAAATAATGTCTCAGATCATCTGGAGAAACCTTGCTTCTTATCTATACTCTGTCCAAGGATAGTTGAATTTTCTCTCTGCAAAGTCATTAACTTGAAGGATAGATGGATCTTCAATACTTTCAACATAAGCATGAGAGACTGGAAGAGACGACCACGCAAGATGAAGTACGAGATTATTTTCTCTTGCTTACCTCTTTGATCCATGATGCTGTGAGTGGAACAAGTTATCGTAAGTGCTATAGCCTACGTAAAACACCTCCTTTGTTTCCAATGAAAATTAGAGATCAAAATGAATGGTTTTATTCAACATCACTCACACCTTAGTGGTTTTCATAATTCCACAGTCATGATCAAGACTGAGGCCACAGTAAATGAGAGATACATTTTCCACTTCTCTGGAAGAAAATTTTCCATTCGCCAACATATGGCGGCAGGAACAGATTGGAATTCAAGGGGAAAATGACAAGACTGAATTTTCTTGTTCCGTTTATTGACACGCATGAATAATTACATCGATACACCCAATGGGATACAGAATTTCAATGTTTCATTCGCGCTTCTTTCCTCTGATTCAAACAATTTCGTGATACGGCTGGAGTGGCTGTCAAGAAAACGTCTAATGAATGAGATCGTTCTCGTCTAGTTAACTTAAAAAAGGATGCGACCGAATCGGAAGAGCTTCCATTTCTATTTGAACCACGGCTGAATTTAAAGGGGAACGATCGTTAGAAAAAATATCCAAATCCAAAATTCTCATATTGAAAATATACCTTAGCATTCTGCAAAATACTGTAGTTATTGTCAAAGATCACGGAAAGTCCTTATTGTTCGGCTACATATTTTTAGGTACACAAACTTCCGAGGAAAGCGTTTCAGTTGAATCAGTTCTCCATTATTTATTGTCTCCGGAATTTTGGTCGACTCTGGAATATTTCAGGTTGAACGTCTTTCAGCATTTATTTCGAGAAGTTGCATTCCGCACGCACCACAAAGAAACAAAATCATAGGATATCTTTCACCCGTCCGGATAAGCTGTTATATACATGCAGCTCGAGGAGATAAAACATGGCTTTGAATCACCCCTGGAATTCTACAGCGATATCCATTAAAACGGTAGGAGTATTTAGGAAAATGTAACTAGACTATGAGTGGAAGCATTTGCCTAGGGTATAGTTTCCTCAGGAGTAGGTGATCGATTGCAGGAAGGAGAAGGTAGCGCTTCTCAGCTAAGAGGGCCCCGTTTGAGTCCCCTTCATCCACGATCGTCCAGTCTTGATCCCCCGAGTTGGCACCATCCTCTCGCGCCATCCGTGGCCATCCGTCTGCATTTACTGGAAGCGGGGTCTTCGCCGAGAAGATTGTGACTGGCCCCCATGTCGCGGTCTGCTCCGTCCCATGTGAGGAATCCTCCCTTTCCGATTGAATCATAAAAGAAATGTTAGCGAAATTGAAAGAACATTGCGTCTGTGGGACCACCCTTTTAGAGCTTTTCAACTAGTAAGCCCAGGAGCGGATCTATGAACTCGCAATTCTGGGGAATACTTTAGAGAATACCCTCCTACATTAATATCAATGTCTCACAAAGTCATCTAGCGGAGGAAGATCTATGTTAATGCGCTTTCCTTGGATCCGCCGGTGGGCGAACAGCAAAAAAGCTCCTTGCATGCCCCGCTGTTTCAATCCTTAACCTTCTTGTCATGATATCATAATTGCTCTAATAATTATAGTATAATTTACTGCCAAGAGGAATGCAGAGGGAGAATATTCAGACAGTATTTTCAATATTAAAATATTTTAGGAGCTCTATTACTCGGCAAACATAATTTTTATTTATCCTAGTGCTTTTAAATCCGGTGGCTTATTTAATATTTTGCAAATATTTGCCCACACTCTGTCGTACTTTGACGATTGGGATTTAAATAAACAGCTCAAAACAAGCAGCGTACATCTTTGTGACGGCGGGCTAAATATGAAGCAAAAATCACGTAAAATACATCATAAAATGCGACAATAGGTTTCTTTCTGTGTAAAAATAAACCCTGGTAAATTCTACGATGATATTTTTTCGCTCGTTTTTATTAATAAATATTTCCTGTGAAATGCTGAAATAATAAAAAAAGAGGTGACTTTGGGAGAGATGATTTCTTTCGACGGTTACCGGTTATTTTCGGATTGACTTCATGTATCTCTCCACGAATACAATGATACAATTTAACTTTAAGGATTATCAAAGTTTGTTTCATAAATTCCCGATACGTGAATGCAAAACTGCCATCTCAAATTATTAATTTCTGACTGCACAATTGATCGGTAATTTATCTTAAATGGAAAGGAAGAAACTCGAGAATAAATGTGTGAGAGTAAGATTAAAATAAATGAGAATCCGAAATAACTCCAGAGGGAAAGTTCATTTGTGAATGAAACAAAATATACGTTTACATCATACTGAAAAATACAAAGAATATGAGTAGGTCTAGAGCTCCTTTAATCTTGAAAATATTTTAAATGTTGACGGAAAAATTGCCAATGTTATCTTAGAGAGATAAGCTAGTAATTCACAGCGAAAAATTTTACAATTTTACAAAAATTACATTGCGTAAAATATTCCATTTTCGGGCATGGTAATGTGAAAGTATAAAGTTATGGAAAAAAACGTAAGAATTGCTCTCCCCTGGCAAACATTTATGTGACTAAGTCACCCTATTTCTGCAAAATCAAAAATAACGAGTGTGGAGTTTACTGCATTCATTTGCAACATATGTAATTTTATTGCAAGAAGCAAGTAAAAATTAAATGAAGATAAAAAAACGATATTTTCATTACTTTAAAGCTATTTCAGTCATTCACATCCTATCTTTTTGCTTGGTTTGTCATAATAAAGTTTTGCGTAATCAAGTAGCATTGCTTAGTGTCATCCAACAACAGAAATCTTTTTCATAAATCTTTTGCAGAATTATTTCCAGTATGAGATTTTAGATCATGGTTACATGTTTCCTTTCTGTAACATTGCCTCGCTAAGAGCGTAGAGAGAGTGCAGTTTGTTCATGTTGTTAAATGCCATGTTATATCCATGTAGGCATAAGTAAGTGCCATGTAGGCATAAATAATAAATGCGTTTCAAGCCTTGTGTTTGTAGTTTAATGTTGGCTCATCTTCCTGTATGTGGGTGAATGCGTCCATTTCTTGATCGGAATGTCAGTGTTTCTCGCATCGAGTCTGTGATATCTTATAGATGTTTGAGTCTGAAAACAGTCTCCATCTCCCTTCTTACAAATGACTCAAGTTACTGAGGTGCTGTTCTGTTTGATGTTGGCGTTGTTTCTGCTGCATATTGAGTGGATGTCTGGTGGGGCTGTCTTGAATCATGACCTATCACGATAACAACCCTGTATAGTTATCCTGACCTTACGCCCTCCGCTTTCCTCTTTCCCAAACCGCGGGAGAAGCGCCTCTGGCTGCGGATGGCCGGTAGCCACCCTAGTCTTGCCAACGCTCCGATGTGCCGCTTTTGCAGTTGGTAGGTGTCAGGAATAGGACCAGCCGCAGCGTTGTCGTCTCCCGATGCCGTGTGGAACTGACGAGAAGACCACCTCGGCAGCGACCCTGCAGTCAGACAGCCAGCGACGGACCGAAACGCGGAATAGGCCAGTCGATGTGGAAGATTTTGAGGACTTGGTGACTTAAGTGCCGGCTACGCCCTACCTTTATTGACGAATCTAGCACATGTATCGCTAATAGGGCCTTTTGCCGTTTTGCAGCGGATTGCCTCCTCTCCATAGAGCGTGCATGGAGAAAATCATGCTTCCCAAGACTGCTTTTTTGCTTGGAGAAAGACTTCCAGCCGGCATTTTTCGATATATTTAGCATTGCGTATCAAATTAAGTTACATTCTTTTCCGAAATACTCGCACGCGAATGTTAATCGCTCACATTTATACAGATATCCTATTCGCTGAATTTGGTCATGCTTACTGCGTTCGCTACCCACTACTCTCATGCAGCATTCCAGGAGCCTATCTACGAGTCAAACAACGATAAACTACACACAAGTATATTCTAGATTATTATTACATTTGAAGGCTTCTTGGTCGGTGATCTGAGAGTGAACTGCGTCACCACTTCAGAATGACCTAAGATAGATGTCGGTTAGTCCGTTTTACTCACCCATAAACCTCTTCTCGGGTCCTTCCGTTATATCATCATCGTCCGCCGTCTCCCAATCATAGAAATCCGTATTCTGCATGACAGGCATCGGATATTCGTCATTACTACTGTACGGCATCGTTAAAGACCTTCGTCGACGCAGGGAATAGCGTTCCTTGCTCTCCTTTCTCATCTCATCCGAACCGACTTCCTCCTGCTTCATCCTTTGCAACGACCTGTCTGAATCTTTCCCTTTTAGACCCTCGTTCGCGGTGCCGTTTTTCGAAACTCTCCCGTCCTCTCCTTTAATAGAAGCGGAATGATCTTCCAAAACGCTTCTTTTATCTACCGCGTAATCTCCCCTAGCATACTGGCCGTTCTCGTAAGCTTCTTCGCCGGCGTCTCTCTTTTCATGGCGGCTGCCAAGGAGTCCTTGGCGGGCAAGTGAGCCCAAGTACCTCTTCCCCTTGACGAACGCGCTCCTGTCGTTGAGGATGGAACCCAAATGGCGTTTCTCTTCGCTCGAGGCGTATTCCTCGTCTCCGTCCCTCTTCCCTTGATTTTTCAGCAAAGAGGAGATGTGTCTCTTGTCTGCGCTTGAGTAATCTTCATCGTAGTCGGGCATTTCCGCTCGCTTTCCGTAGTGTAAAGAGCCTCCGCCCCTCAGAATGGAGCCAATGTTCCTTTTGCTTCCCAGCCGGAGTCCGTAATTCCGGGCAAATGACCCCAAGTGTCGCTTGATCATCTCATCCTGGTAGCTTAAGCCCGGGGCTTCCGGAATTCCGCCGAAGTCGTCGCCGAAGGACTCTTCCGCCGATCCCATCCCTTCATCTTCCATCAGGTCGTACTTCCTCGCGTGGTCATCGCTCAGCATTGACGGAAGGGCGTAGTTCCGTGCCAGGCTCTCTATTCCTCTTTTGCCAGGTGTCAACTTTCCCAAGTTGGAAATTCCGCCGTTTCGAAGAATGGAACCGATCCCTCGCTTACTTCCACCTTCCCTTTCCTGGTTCGATCCGCGACCGATGGACAGTATTTCTCCGCTCCTGGCCAAAGCAGCCAAGCTTCGTTTCCCAGCCCAGTATCTTCCTCCATTTGGCATGTACCCTGCTCTGGCTAAAGAACCTACGCCACCTCTTTTCTCCTCGTATTCCTCCGAATCCTCCTCATCCAGTCCGTTTTCAACTCCGTCCATATTCCGGCCTTCAGAGGCTAATTCGTGCTGCATCAGGTTCCTCCTTAACTCTTCTAAGTAAGCGTCCAAGATTGCTTCTTCTGGCAAATCTTCCACGTACGTATCTCTTTTGCCGAACCCAGACGGGAGTCCTCCACCTCTTGCCAAAGCTCCGACATTGCGTTGGCTCACCACCGTTGTGTCGTCTGCATTTTCCAGGTTAAATCCGCGGAACCCGGGATGCAGCTTTTTGTTCCATTCCTTTCGGTAGTAGGGCAATTCTCCATTCCTTGCCAGAATAGAAACAGATCTTTTGCCGATATCGTGGAAGACACTCGGGTGTTTGGCTGCCGTTGGTGTCTCGGTGGTCGTTGCTGCGTTGGGTTGGGTGCCCCCGACATTGTTAGCCTGCGGATGAAATGACTACATATTACTGTCTAAAGTACATACTGATTTATTCTACTGTCTAAAGCTCAACGGTTTTATTATATTTAATGTTTTTCTAACCGTGATCCTTCATTAGAATCTATATAGCCGGTATTTTTAAATTTCGGAATAATTTTAGCGCTTAAAAGTAGCCACGCATCATGAAATAAGAAATGTTAAATACTTTTAAAGTCATAGCAATTATTTGTGTTGTTTAAAAGACACAACGTAGAGGTTTCTTTATGGATTCATCTGTTTGTATTTTGCAGATTTGTTAATGAATTTAGGAATGTATATGAGAGAGACTTAAATATTCTCCACGAGATAAAGGAAGTCCTCTGAAAGAAGAGTAGGTCTCCTAATTTATAAAAATGCTTTAGCTCTTCTTTTAATCATGTCTTCGATTCTTGATTGGGTGTTTAGCGTGATCGATTTTTTGCTATCCAAGTCACAGGGAATAAACTGGAATGAAACGCTGTCTTTAATGATGCGCGAAAAACATTTTTGCCGTGAAAACAAAAATATACGAATATTGGGTGTCAATTAGTAACATCTGTAGGTTTCAGTTTCCAAATGATGTTCACGCGAGAAGAATCTATTATTCGTCGTCAAACCTGCCAATTAATAATTAAAATCGATGAAAGAATCAACTCTCGCCCTATCCGGAATACGAAGTCGATGGACTCTATAACAGATACCGATACCTTCACGTCCTTATAGAATATTAAATGAATGTCTTAGTTTGATATGATAGCAATTTTTCTTTTGGGAGAAGAAACAATTTTGGACTGACAATGCTAATCCGATGAAACATCTGTAGGCATTCCAGTGTACCGTATAATTTTCCCTGTATTTTTCATTGAATTCCTAAATTAGTAGTTTATGAGTAGATGTACTATCGTTCCGTGAGGCGACAAGTGCTTATAACTTTATGACCAGCTTCACACTGCCATTCAGATAATTTCCATCATAATATAGTATCAGTAAAGAAATTTATACAATATATTATATTTTGTTATATGTTATTAGTGTATTAGTCGTATATTAAATAATGATGGTATAAAAATTGTAGGTGCAACTTCGGTGATTGGTAAATTTTGGTGAAATTCTGCCCTAATATTTCTCCTTGATCAACACCAGCTTATTTTGAAAAACTCGCGCCGCATGCTTTCAAAAAGGTTCTCCACATCCCACATATTGTAACGGTCCTCCACATTCAAGCATTCTAACGATCATGTCTTAAACTATTGCCTGAATGATTACGTCGCGTCAAAACTCGAGGTTTTATTCAAAAATTTCCCCAGCAATGTCAAAGGCTTGCCATGTTCTAAATGTTTTGAATGCGTCATTCTGTCGAGCGATTTTATGCGAATGAGACTTTTATCTCAAAAACTTTCCCTTCGCTCATCTTTTAATTCTTTTTTAATTCACTGCTCGTCTGCGCAGGCGTTTGGGAGCGTGGAAAATTTATTTAAAGCCGATCTCCATCGCTTTGGACACTCATACGAATACCAGTGGGTAAGGGGAGGACGAATAAAACGTACCATTCTTTCGAAATCTTTCTACATCGATTGACAAGTGCTGAAATTAAAAGTGTCTGTCAATACGTTTCCTGACTTACACAATGAGGAGACAGTCACGTAACGGAGGAATCTTATTATGGCGGATTCAACGTGACCTGTCTCCCGTCCTCTCTTCGCCGAAAGAGAGCAAATTAGACGACCTGTTGAAACCATCTTGGAGCAATACTTCCTGAGACGGAAGGAACGCTCTCCATAGTCATTCTCCCGGGCAAGGGATAGCTTCCTTTTCGCGGGATAAGCCCTTAACACTTAACGCTTTTAATTACGATGTTGTAAAACCTTTCATATTCCCCGGTTTTATGTCCTGGAAAATTACTGGCTACACGAACCGTGCTGCGAATATAGGGCTACCAAGGGCACTTCATCCCTTAATTTAATTAAATCTTCACCGCAGCTACGTCTTGGGGAAAAATGAATTTGCGGAATGCTTCAGAGTCATCGCCATCTGCAATCTAACATTTTCCCGGAATAAAATTATTACCCAGTACCGTCCGACGGAAGGAAATAAATTCATCGAAAACTTCGAAAAAATTGATTCGAAAAATTGAATATCCAAGTGACTGGACATTCAAATCCCGTGAGAAATTTATGTTCAGAAATTTGCGGAGTTTTATGGCTCTCTTTGACCCCTTATAAATACGTGGGTTTCTGTAAGAAGCCATTTTCATCCGTCGAAAGGCCTTGTTTGAGGAAGATTTAAAGTTATCCGGAAAAAGATTCGGAATTTCAGATTCGACTTCCTACCGATTTAAAGCTTAAATACGAAAAAATGGATGTATGCATTACAGCTGTATAATAGCTGTTATTTTTCGATATCATAGCCACAGCTGCAGTAAGAAACTGTGTAAATTGCTACGATTTTCTTCGTCCCTTCCTGATACCCTTACAAATGACGAAGGGTCTCCATAAAATAATGAGTAAAGGATAATACAATCTTAGACCTTGGGTGTTTTGCCCTTTGAGATGAGGTATGCGTCCTAATGATAGAGGAAACATTGGCGACCTTTGAGAAATGTGGAGTTAGAAGGAAAAAGTTATGTTTATAGAAAAACGAACGTTGAAGTGCTGGAATCGTAGTAGGGGAAAGGGATTTAATCAAGAAAACGAAACTTTGGAAGAGGAAATGAGTAGTGCAAATGCATAGTTACGAAATTAATTGTTAAGGAAAACATCTCAGGGTCAGGAAAGTAAAGAAAAGTCATTTAGGATGACCGTGGAAAAGTTGTTGTGTGATATAAATGGCAGGATTAGTAGCCAAGAATTAAAGAAAATGCGTTAAGTAAGGAATTTAGTTGTAATATTAAATGTGCTTCGAAAGCTAAGGTTATTTCGAATCCCATCGGGAATCGAACTCAGGGTCTCTTTCAAAGAAGAGCGAACGCGTTACCTACTTGGCTAGAGATTAATTTTGGGAAACATAAAGAGAGAAAGAAGACTCGTATGTAGAGTAATCATTGGCGCGTGGAAATGAGATGCTTTGTTTCGACAAACAATTGAAGCGTTCTGTTTTAATTTCCCTTTAATGTTACAGCTGCTAAAGACCACTAGTGGTTTATCTCCTCTTAAGCAGAATTTTTCAGGAATTTCGCAATATCTCAAACTACTGAAATGTTTGAGCGATACTCAAGAGAGAGAATTCTTAGATGAGGACAAAATGCCAGAGGGCAAATTGCTCACATAGGCAGGGCCACACTTTGGAGACCAAGCAATGAGCCGCAAAACCTTACCTTAGCGGCTGCTTACTGCGAAAATTTTTCGTGTTTGTGTGCGTAAGCATTACAAGCATAGGTCAAACTCCACGCCGTAAATCATTCAAAGTTTTTAAGCAATGATTTCCCAGGGACAGCATATTTTGTAATAATTTTTGAAAAACTGACTCGAACAATGTATCCTGTGGAAGTGATGAAGAGGAAGTTTGGGAGCATTATTATTTGTTGGAAATCATCTAAAGTATGCGTTGACTTTAGAAGCTTTATAAATATGAGCAGAATTAGCGGAACAGATGGCGTTACGTATTTAGCCGCCACGGCAACTTGCTATATCCCGCAAAGATACAAGCCGACGCCGGTTGGTAATCTTTAGAAAATGCGTGCTAGGGTCTCGGAGTGATTGAATGTGCAAGTGTGGGCAGGGAAGAATGTCGTTCTATCAGTTCCTTGCCTTGCTCGCGCTAACTGCCAAAATATTATTAATGCGAAGATCGTCTGAAAGATCAAGTTTTCTACTTCTTTTCCACCGATCAATATTTTATTGCACTCGTTATTCATTTTTAATCTTTTTCATGGTGATTTTCTACATATTATTATCATCCTACCGAATCAAATAAAAGCACGATATGAAACATTTTCAGGGAAACTACTTCCAAAGCCTGAATTTATCAACTTTCCACTTTCCGTAGTCCTCAGTTTTCCATCCATCCCTCCAACCATTCTTTCCTACATTAGTGTATCCTAATAAATATGATGTTCTCCAACTTTCTATCCGATGTCAATGCGTAGAAACTAGTCACTGTCTTAATATTAATGTGGAACGTGGAAATTGAATAACCAATGACTAGCTTCCTCATAAAGAGTTAGTTTCTATGTTTAAATTCGGTTACTATGTATTACCACAACGTTAATATGTCTTTATTTAAGAGTATTTTTTCAAATTTAAGTACTTCCAGAGGTCTCGGTCAATATACTAGCAGATTGTACGTGTATCTGTATTTATGAAAGCTCCAAATACCGCTTTGGTGCCTAAAGTCGACTTATGGGTACAGGTATTAGTAGAAGAAATATATATCACTGATTGCAGATGGTTTTACGAATTTTGCTGGTTGGATGAGAACCGATCCTCTCCTTAATCTTGGGTACTACCACCATCCGCAATCCTTAATCCGGTTCTCTCTTATATGTATGAAGTGCTATTTTTGCTACGCAATTCGACAACATTATTCACTTAAAATTTCCGAGATTAATTCCGAATTTTCACGAAAGAAGCTGTTTGGATGACAATCGATCCCATTACCAAAAGTAAGGTTATATTTGGAGTCTTACCTTACTTTAAATCTCAGTTCCTTTCCTTACTTAGTGGATGCCGTCATTCGTCACGCACACTTTGACGGTTTAAGGGTGAAAGTAGAAATGAGCAACCAGTTGCAGCTTTCATTATGAGGAGTGCAGCTGTGATCGATGTTTTGTAAATGTTTTGATCGATTTTAAAGGAGTTGTAAATGACGCAAATCCGCCTCGGCACCGACCAGAAACCGTCTATCTGATACTATTCGGTTTTCTTAGTCGGGACCGGATTTTCCGTGAAGTTAACGACTCCAACGAATTAAAATTCCAACTCACTTTACTTCCTTACTTATATTTACCTCCTCTTTTTCCCGAAGAAGATTTTTGTGTGTTAATCGTTATGAATTTGGGCGAATTGAAACGTTACATTCATCCTCGTGATGTGATATTTTTATTGTTAAAATGCAGTTTGGTTGTCTCGATAACATTTCTCGCAATCCTTACCCTTAGAACGGAAAATGGAAAGTAAATTCCTGTTACCGGTATACTTATATAAGTGGGTAGGTAAAGTCAAAAGGCGTTAACGTAAATGTGAATTTTCTCTGCAACTGAGATTTCGTGCTAAGAAAGAGCGCTCAGTCGCCGCATGCGAAACTTTATTGCATATTAATCAGAAACTTCAGAAAATAAGTATTTCAACCAAAATCTCATTTAGTGCGTAAAGTGAACTTTTTCTCAAACCTTCTTGCTTCTTTGTACAAAATTAATTTAGTGGTATCCACGAACAGACGTTTAATGATAGAGGATATCTTTTGTGAAATTTGTGATGTAATATTTGGCAGGAATAAAAATTTATTTTATTACTCCCGCCAGTCTTGCTGTAGAACGAATGACTCTTTGCAGTCAATAATTGCATGTCCTGCCATTTTTCAAATCTTAAGGATTTGTCCGAGATCTACTTGAGATGAAGTAGCGATGGCACATATCATGTCAAACTAAAGATTAAGGATATTTGAAATGCGACTTTAGGTTCAAATGGGAAAATATTTAATATTATGGTTTTTAGATAGTTTACGGTTATCAGCACCAAAGTCAAAATAGGAATCAACAATATTATGAAATTTGCATTGCAAAAACATTACATATGTTAAATTTAGACTAGAAAAGATCAGAACTATAATTAAAGGAGAAATCGTTCGTATCAGTTGAGACGTATCAGCAATTGATTCACAATTAATTTAAAGTCGAAGGAATCTTTACACCCTACATGCTTTTTTTCACCAACTTTTGTTAGTTCCTATATCTTTATCCACTTTCTCGGACAAAAATTGTAGATTGATAGTGTCCTTCGCAACTTTTTGTTTCGGCAATTTTTCTTTTTTAGGTTTCAATGATGGATATAATTTTCTCAGAATAAAAACGGCAGCTCATTTGTATGTTATTTCGACACTATCGGAAATAGTGCACTTTTGAAACGTTAAAGTAAAGCGGAACTTTCTTGCCTCTATCAACCGGAGACGGGAAATTCTTCACTGAAACTTTTCGAGATGTTTATTTCGTCCCCACTGAGACAAATTGAAGAAAAATTTTGTTGCTCGCCGGAGATCAACTTAAATTTCACCGATTTTTTAATAATACCCTCATAAGATTCACCCTAGCGAGACAAAATCGCTTCGACACGAAGTTCGTAGGGGAATAAATCTCGCGGAGTTAATATATGAGTAATTTCTTCGTACTGTAAAGCTCACAGACCGATATTTATTTCGAGTCTCCCGTCAACACTTCTCGGTGACCGCAAAAGATCCGCTTAAACGAAGCTTTCGTCCGAGACGGGAAAGTTCGCTCAACTCCGAAATTTTTCCGAAGTTTCCGCGCTTTAGACATTTGCAGACCACTGCGAATTGCACGTACCTGTAGAACTGCTAAGATGAAGAGCGCTATGGCCCCTACTTTCAGGGGTTCGATGAAAGCCATGGCACTCGGGGCGCCTTCGAGAAGATCCCAGAAGAGTTCGCTGAGATGCTGAGAACTAGACGGCTTAGAACAGTGTGGATGGTAAGCGTCTCGACGCCGGCGCCTTTATTGGACGTACCCCTCCACCGGGCAGTAGTTGAGTGCGCAGGGCGAGATCCCCACCCTCTCTTTGGGCTGGGTCCCTCAGGGCCGATGCAAAGCCAGTCATCGAGTGCTTTACCACCCCCGTGGAATGAAGTCGTGGGGGTGGATGGGGGCGTAAGGATGGGTTAGCCGTGGGCGACACATTCGTACGGGAAACCGAATCCTTCTTCTACAGAAGCTTGTTTCCGATCTTTTCGCGCTTAGAGGATATTCTGGTCGTGGAGAATCAGCGTAAGTGATCGGGAGGGCCCGTCTGGGAAGAGTTAAAGTTCGGTAATAAATGAAACAATGCTCGCTTTATAAATTCCGCAGATATATTTTCCGAGGCAACTATTTTCGTCTTTGAATTGATATCTTACCCTCTCCTTGTGTATATATTCTTGTGCCTCATTGGCCGGCTGAGTAGGTGGGTTATGTAGGTTCTGGTACAGGGGCTGCGAGGACAACCCGGGTTACCCAAAATAATGCCCTATTGGCATTATCCCAAAATGGAAAATTATCCCAAAATTACGACAAAAAATTGTCAAAAATTGTCAATCCTGGGACAAATTAGGCCTGCGTTACTCAAAAATTGAAGATGTGAATTCATAGACGAAATAGACGTAGACTATACTCGCTATGTACCTCTTACCTCATATGCATATTATTTCATACACCTTACGCTTCATCAAATATTAGGACAATTGTAGATAAAAATCTTCAAATTTTCAAACTCATATTGGAGATGACAATGCAGCTTATTTTAATTTTATATTTTTCCTGCGTGACCTGGGTTTGACTCCGAAATTACTAATAAACGAGCTGAAAATGTAACGTGTTCCTAATGATACCGACTCTAGATTGTAAAAGTAATTTTAAAATTATTTTGAAAACTGATTCTTATAGATCGAGAGCCCGAATTTTGCATGACTATAAAGAAAACATTTTAGCTATCTTACAGTATTTTTTGATTTAGTCTTCATATCCTGGGTTTGACTCCAGATGACCTTGAATTCAACCATAGCAAGCTTGTAATGTACCAAATTCACTTCAGTAACTGATTGGAGAGTCAAATTTAGGAATTAATAAATAAAAAATAATCTAATATAGTCTTGGAAAAACATATCTAAGAAAGTTATCGAGTGTGCATTGTTTCATTTATTATGGCTCCCTTCCACAAAGCTGAGCTTGAAGATATCAGATTCAGTAAAGATTCAGGAAAAATAAAACCTTTTCAAGGAACTATCTTAAGTGAAAGTTGCAAGGTGAGAGGAGGAATTTTGAGAGAGGTGGATCGAGTTAGGATTTCCCATGTTTTAAAAACTGCAACCCATATTAGCGCCGATTTCGTTAACTCCATCCCAAAGACCGCTGGCCGCGAAGAATATATTCCGCAGTGTTCGTGACAAAATAAAAACTCGTAGACAGTGCTCGTTTGATTTACCTAATGTAATGATCTTGAATTTAGTGTAGTGCTTCAATTCTTAGGGTAAATTCCAATCGAAATTTGCCTTTTATTCTTCAGTTATTGAAACCTGGGATAGAAATTCAAAGGAGTTTTTCAAAGCTAAAATTAGTCACTTAGTTAACGGAAGTAGTGTAGTTGAAGCACGTAGAGTCACGCACAATTATACAGGCTGGCTACTTGCCCGTGATGCTAATTGAACTGACTGCAAGGAGGCAAGTTGTAACAAATAAAGGGAAAATTTCATTTCAATTTAGGGTTAGAATTCAATTTTGTGTTGGAATTCAATTTAGGAAGAGACAGATTAATATGATAAAATAAATAGAAAGCAAATCACCATCTATTTGCAGCACTAAGAATTACATTTTCCGTTAAAAATGGGTCCAATATAACTGATTACTTTTTAGGGTAAAAGACGTCAGAATTACTTACTTCAATTGAATATAAATTGATACGACGTTGAACGTTCGAACTTTCAAACAGTTTACGGAACAAGGTGGAATGTATATCTTTCGTTTATTACCACTGCATTTCTCTAATTCATTTATGAAATAATTTCTGTTAATATATCTCAAATCTTGTGTCCTTAAGATCTATTCTACTATGAATCGAGTGGTATATACCTTCATAAGATTTTGTCAGTACTTGTGAAATCAGTAATTTCGCGACAAGGTTGGCGCTTTAAGATAATTATTCGGGTATATGTTGAGGTTAATTGACAGGAGTTGTTGCAAGTGAGGCTTTCTCGAGAGAACGGTCACATCTGTTTCTTTATTATTTTTATAGTTAGTGTGCTTCTCGGCCATGAGTTAGTCATTGTGTAGAGCAGAGGAGGGAGGCTGCAGCCATTAGGCCACCTGTGACCTTTTTGGGCGTTCGTTGCACTTTTATCCAATTCCCGAAACTCCTATTATATTCTCCTTTATATTCTAATTTTGCTGATGCCACCAAGTGAAAAGTATAGCTGAAAAAGCTCTTTTTCAGTTCACTCAGCGTTTGAATTCATTTTCTCATGTAAAATTTCGAAGTTTAACTAATCTAACAAAGACAATATGAAACACAAAAGCTGTTTGTTGATTTCACATACTTCTAATCTCATTCTAATGAAACCGAATGCTAAACGTGGCCTTCTGATGAAGATAGGTATTCCACTCCTAAACTGTAGGGGGGTAAAACTGTCCGGTATATACCCTAGTCAAAATAGAAAGCCCTCGATAAACTCCCAAAGAGAGTACATCATGTAATTTACTAATCTAAAACATCCAACATGTATAAATGTAAAAATCATAAAACTGATCGCAAAAATGTTCTAAATATACAATTAAATAATAAAAATTTCAATATATTTTTCTTTGCTTTCATTACTTCCGCAATAGAGTTTTAAATAACTCCTGCCTTTCTTTCTCCTGTATTTTTATATTAGAATCCCTTCTCAAGAACGATGCCAAATAAGTAGACAAATCGAACCCGAACAATGGCAAGATTGATTTTATTGCCGTCCCAAATTGAAAGATAGTAAAAGATCGCACCGTGATTTTTTCATAGCTGAAAACCATTGGTAGATGCTGGGGTCTCTATTGAATGAAATTTATCGCGCAAACGAAAGAAGCGACGAATACGCTCAGTTCGAAGGAATTTTCAACGAGAGAGACTTCCAAATGTATTGTAGAATATGGTGTTGATAATGGATCGATTATTTCGAAAATTTCGAATCAGCCCGAGTGATCGGCGAGGTATTCAACGTTCAGGTTAATGAAAAGCACTCGTGGAAAACTGAAATGTTGATGAATATAAAAACTAAAGACCAATCTCTCACCGAGATCATCAGGAATGTAAGTTAACGCAAGTAAGAACACACGCGTTCTGTACCTCTTCGGATGGAAAGATTTTTGGTTCGGAGAAATTTGATGGATGACTTCTCTATTTTTTGCTCTCCCTCGTACTTAACTACCTCCCTTCCTTAGTTCTCCTCTATTTAAGACAAACCAGAAACGTAGATACCTTTCGCGAATCACCTGCAAGGGTATTGGCTGCAAATGTTCATCTTGGATTTACAGGAGGATGATGCGTAGTCGTTCGCTATGATTGAGTGGACATCTGGTAAGCCTCTCAATAGCCCTCTAAGCCGTAACTTTTTTGCGCTCATTGGGGAAATCTGTTCCTCTCCACTTGATCTCTTTGAAAGGGGAAAGTTCAAGCGACCTCCGTCCTTTTGCTGATAGGAAGATTAATGACGGTGAGTGGGAGGAGTGGAGATTTCGATCAAGACGGGATAACAATCTAAAGGAGTACTTGTAGGTCATGAGGTTCAAGGTTTTCGAGAGCGATTATCCTGTAAAACTAAGAAGACCTTCGCTAACTGAACATTACGGTCAAGTGTTTCGTTAACGTGATCGAAAAAGTTTTGCTTTGTTAAGAAATGTTTTGAGGGAATATCAAGGAGCTGACACTAAAGGGAATGTATCAAACATTATTCTGAAGAATGTAGCAAAGAATATGTCTTTGATTATATTGAATATCATGGTAAAGATTTTGTTGAATAATACGTTAAAGAATATACATATATAGAAATAATTATAAGATAGTTGTACTTTCGACAAATTTTAATGCGCTAAGGTGGAATACACCGACGCAGGTGGACCATGCAGATGGTGTGTATGTATAGAAATCCGGTAGTGTACAACTTAATGCATTAAAATTTATGGAAAAATATCAAATATTTTACTTTCATTTAGAATTGAAGTGAAATAAATTAAAAATAAAAAATCACTTTTGACTTTGAAGATGGATTTCACTCAGATATCACTCCAGAAGATTGATTATAACTATACATATAAATATGATAAAGAATGTATGTACTATAAAATATACTACTAAATCTGGTAGAATCATGTATTTTTGGCCATTTCTTAAAAATAACCAGAAAAAATCGACAAACGCTCCCAGTAAATCGGGAAAGCGGGAATTAATTGAAATACTAGAGAACTTTTAGAATAAATTTGCTGAATGAATTCGGTGATAATACTTCTAGGAAGACGTGGTCCACCCTTATGCATTCGTCAACTATATACCGCAAGGAAAATCAGAGAAATAGATTCTAGACTAAGTCTCTTCAATGATAAAAATTTTCTGCGGACGGACGGATTTTATGCAACGGCAACAGATTAAAGAGATGTTCTTAAGTTCCATGTAACTTTTGCCACTTGCCGGAAGTTGGTTCGTACAGTGCACGTGCAGATGTAGTTCATAGATAAGTCTTTATTCATCATTTCAATTTAAACTCGCTCCTTTAAGTTGTGTGTGCCAGTAATTCCACGTCATTCATAGAGTAAATGTGATAAGAGATTACATTCTAGTAATACTTGCTAAATAAATTCAAAGATAATATATTCATGGAAATCTCGGAAGCAGATATTTTGCGTCCACCAAGTTACAAGGGCTAATCAGATACTAGCAGAATATTTTGAGAAATGTATGTGAAAACTAACTAGATAAGAATACAGCAGCCACGTACTTAAACAAGCCTGGGATGGTACACGTGTAGATAAAGAATTATTTCGCAACAGACTGCAAATTTACATATCTAATTCCTACAAAAAGGCTACAATCCATCCATTCAGGCTATATTTCTACTGCGAGTGAATATTTTCAATGCTAGTTTGATATTCTGAAATTTTCAAGGTATGGAGCATTAAAAATGTTATCGTCAGGCCCAATACATAGTATGTGGAAAGAAAAAGATTTTTTTATATTGAAGCTCCGAATCATAGAAATATTTCAAAATAAAGGGAATTTTGCTAATCCACCTTTTCGTTATCCATACTTCTAAATTTTATGCGTCATTTTCCATCCACCACTTTTATTACTTATCTTTATTTCGCGATATCTTTAGAATCCAATCTTCCGTTAAATTTTCTGAATAGAAAATCCGGATGTGAATGTTACCTCAAGATTAAATTCATGTATTGTGAAACTAAATGTAACACTTACTATATCTAATATATTGTATACATTTATTCACGATGTATATAATTCATATTATTATATTTTAATAAAACATATATATTGTGAAACTAAATATGCTTCGTGGTACAACTCGATCAATGCTTTTGCTTTCAAAACAGATTTAGATATTTTTAAGATTGATTTAATTTTGTCTAATACTACATTAGATGATTCGTTCCATGGAGGAAAGTGCTAAACTCCGTTTTACAGCACACAAATAGATGTGCATGAATAAGTGATAATCCTTTGTACAGCTCCCTTGGGATGAGGAAAGAATCCAACGCAAGAATAAAAAGCAACCACCAAAATTTGCTAAATGAGACAGATTATTTACTTGCCACGTTGATTCTCCAATTTGCATATTGGATGGAGCACCTTTGTCGAAGGACCGATCGTTTTTTGGTCCGGAAGTTATGGCATATCAAATAGTTTTAATTATCATCAAAAGCCTTTCGCTCACAGCTTAATCAACGCTCGTATTCATTTTCTCCATTGATTTCTCGTTCGTAATTGTCATTCATCCGATGCCTTGGGCGTTGAGATAAAGCTTAGTGAGTGAGCAAAGTAATGAAGGCGGTCATTGATTATATTGATCCGTTCAAATTGCGAAAATGAGACAACGTGAGCAGTGACCCAAAAATGTCTTTTAATTTTCGTGTAGAATCGGTAGAAACAAACGCAGTATTAAAATTAGATATTTTTCCTTTTACATTCACATAATTTGAATACTATTTTTGGTCTTTAGGACCTCCTGCTTAGTTTTATCGGTGAGGCACTTGATGGAAGAGGTCCCGGGTTCGATCCCGGTGGAGGCTCAATTTCCCCGATACAGGGAATCAGGTTAAGATTCCCATAACGCCGATAGGTTATGGGCAAAGAGTATACATTCACATCAATTATTTCTAAAATGAAACTCATCTCTGATCATCAGCGGTCGTAATATTAATGAGGCTATGAGAGAAGATATTAAACAATGGATGTTTGGATACTCTTTGCAGTCTATTTTATTTTTGTAGTAAATCGATATAAATTATGTGTATTTACCGTAACTGAGGTGTTTCTGGACACAAATTTTCTTGAAAGTTCGAGTGTTGAAAAATGTTACTTGGGTTACTTCATATATTCACTCCGTCACTAGAATTACAGTAAGGGTTGACAAAAATGCCTCGTAAGAAATGTCGCGACACGTTTTAGCCAATGTTTAGCAAAATATCTTGATATAATATAATGTTTGAATGAAATAGATTCCTTTGGTGTGGTTATGGAGAGCTAAAATTCAAGCCAGAGAAATTGAAGTGAAATTGACCAGCAACTCAAACGGCATATTCAGAGCAACGAACCCCGAGTCACTATAGCTTAAGATCGATACATATGAACTTCTCCACGTTTTCAATCTTGAAAGAACACTTCTAGATCCATTCGGTAATTGTTCCAATAAAATATAATTTATCATAATGTTGTATTTATGCCATTAAATAGCTATTTATAGCTATTCGGTCACAAATAACTCTGAGACTTTAATTGGCTTTATTGCTTAACACCTTGCTGCACTTCATTCCATTGATGCACGTTGGTGAGTATGTACTACATATGTATACGGTTCATTTTCAAAATCAAATTAAAATTGCATATAGAATTCCTTAAAGGTTACTTGAAGTAGTTGGATGAGGTGCTACCAAGGAAAAATTATGAGTGTAATATAGACATTGACATCCTGAATACCTAATCAGAACAAACCATTGGTTAAATGTCTACAAAGCTGGATATTTTTTATTCTGAATGATAAATACTATCTTATTTTTATTTAGTATTCCAAGTTAATTATTAATCTTAGCTTACCCGAAACAATATGTCGACAATATTAATTGATGTAGCCATAACATACGAGTGTAGTAGTAGTGTAGTGTAGTGTAACTCCACAACTCATTTTCTCCTGTTCCAATGCTGATCGTAAAAATGCGTCTAAAAATCTCACAGCGGAATTCTAGTAATTTACACATAAGTGTATAGTGACAAAAACTCCTTTAAATCGAAAATTTTCTTAAGCTCTTGGCAAACCTACGTTCAGTAGATTCTCGGCTATAAATATTTAAGAAGCTGGGAGGATTTGAATCTTAAAGCTGAAACATTTGTATTAATTCTTCGTTATGTTTCTGTGGGCATTTTATCCTTAACAATTTCGATCTGATCATGATAATTAAGTTTCCTTTGATTCAGGCATTTTTTGAGAACATTACAGCACAATTTTTGTAGATATCGCTGTATTTGGTACTAATGAAAACGTATCACACTTCTCGAAACGATTTTGACAGCATTCAATCAATGCCACATTGGTCGACGTTGGTTAACGATTTTCTGAATAACGCTGTTAGCGAATATATCCGTGACTTTAATTAATTGGGAAGCCCGCCAAAAATACCTAGCACAGACGGAAGTTCAGTGATAGCTCTAGCAAAATTATGCTTCAATCCAAAAGCCCAAAGTAATTGAAAACCTGAGCGAAGACGTAAACGGAATTACTGGGAGACGTAGAAAGTGGCGGGGTGAAGATTTAATGCTAACGATTGACTAGGCAAACCCATGAACTTATTAATAGATTGTATTGCGTGCGGAAATTTCGTAACGTAAAGAAACTCTGTGATTGGTATCTGAAATTACAAAAATATTAAATTCATTGCTGATATCCTTTGCGGAATTGGTCAACATATGTGTATATAAGTATGAGGCTTTAGTTCTCCTCTCTGGTAGCTTTAGGATAGTCGACTGTATTTTTAGCGGACTCGTTCAGTTTAGACCAGAACTTTCTATCTGAATCCCTCCATTATCTCTTCCCTTAAGGATTAGGCCCTAAGCCTCCTCCGAATTTACTTTCACCATTGAGCTTTCCAGCGCTTCTCCTTTCTCATACATATACGAATTTCTTAACCAATAACTTTTCTCAGAAGCCTTTCTGGAACCATCCTTTTACGTCTTCTTTTCATTTTGATTTTTTCCTTCAGTTGTATTTTTCATGGAATTCGCACATGCTTTTCTCCTATGAATGTATTCCTTACACTTGCGGCTTGGTTCTCATAAACAAATTTTGATGGATTCTGAATTTTTTTCGATGTTACTCGGATATCTTAGAGATGGCTTATTAAGAACCAACTAATTTGGACATTTATGAGTAAAGAGTGCATCTAATTATTCTCATGACGAGGTTAGTACCGTAACATATCAATCATAACATTCTATTTCAATAGTAATTTTCACTAAATCCCTCAAAAATCTCCTCTATATTCGTCTCGGATTGCGATGGGTCGTTCTGAATACAAAAATATGCTACCAAAAAAGCTTCATCAAAATTGTCACAAAGAACAGGAATCGACCATCGGTTCATCTTTCACTTTCGGTGCCAACAATGATCACAGCCCTGGTTGACACTTTAAATCAATAAAAAACGAGACGCAGAAGTGTTCATTTCATCTTCACATCCAAATATGACGAGAACGCATGGAAACCGGTAGTGTCAGTTATTATTTGTGGAATACAAAAGTAGTGTTATTAATCTTGCGTTTTTTAAATGGAATTCCACGAAGTGAAGGCCGATGCGATTGGTTTTGACAAGATTTAAATTTATCCAAGAGAAAGCTGTATTTTCAGAACGTCAAATTTATTTTTTTTATTCTTAAATAAATATTTTTTTAGGATCCAGGAACGAAATATTAATTTTGTGTGAAAGTGAGAATTTGTGATTAAGAGGTTCGAATGACTCTCCAAACGCCGATATGCCGATGATCGTTCACTGAACGTTTTGACGGGCGATTTTTGACAAATTTTGGCGAATAAGATGGCTTTGGCTAACCAATTTTCCTCATTCAAACTCAGTAAATTGTTAATCACTAAGCAACATACAAGCAACACATGTAATATTTTGCCATTAAATCACTTCAGAAACATCGAAAAATCATCAGACAAAATTGCAAATTTTTTACATTTTTTCACAAAAATTTAAAATTTTGACTAAATTTCGCAGGCTCAGGACATATTCCGATCGAGCTGAAATTTCTTATGGTTTATAAGGACCACCAACCACAAGCTTTAAGCATTAGCCGCATACCGATTTCGAAAATAGTTTTTTCGATCCACCCTACCGTTCAGTCGCTCGAAAGGATCACCGCCTTTTTTTTCGATCCTCTTATTCATTTACAGACTAGTTCCATTTTCTTTACTTTATAATTGGCGGTTGTTATTTGATTTCTACATGAATTATGTAAAGTAATATTAGGTGAGTGCTTGGATACCATGTCGTAATGGTTCGAGGAAAACATGCGCTACGATTAAGAATTTTATTTAGATGAAACCCTTCACTCACGAGATAAATTTCATTTCCGATATTTTCGTTTATTTCAGGTCCTTCGGTGAAGTGTCTACCTCTCCCCGAATACCTGATTTCACCCGGAATTTGGCCCTTTCAGCGTAACTGGCGAAAGGATCAGTCAGTTGGAATACAAATAGCTCGCTCAGAGACCAAAAGAAGGGTAATGTATTTTTTCCTTTCGTAGTTCCTTCTAATTTATTCCAAATTTGGGTGCTATTGCGGCCGCTAATTTAGCGTAGCAGTGCTATAAATACCAAGAAAATGTTTTAATTTACAAATTTCCTGACTTTCTTAATTGAAGTGGCGAAATGAACCATGTAATCTCACTGTAATATTCATAATGTGCAAATCATTAATGCGCTTGTGAAAACTTAATTTTTAGGGGTTTCAAACCTTTCAGCAAATAGTGGCCTAGAAATTTATTGGGCGTCACTTCAAAAATATCGCGCGACCGCCAAGGCTTTCGGCTGTGAGAGAACCCCGTTAAAGCTACACATCTTACCGATCGAAAGAAATTCTTTCGGAATCTTCAAAAGTATCAAACATTCCCTAATCAAAAATCACCGTTCATTAACGAGCCAGCAGGTGGTAACCCAATCTTAAAGGGGCTTTCTAGCATTTTAATCGATACAGTGTCTTATTCCATGAACCGCAATCTTCCATACATCAATACTTCGAAGATTTATGGAATTTTATTAGACTTTTTTGCTTGTTTTTTCGCTTTGTTTATCGTGCCGAACCCGTGCAAATATCATTTGTCACGTCGTTGTCTTCCTTGCGGGCTACGTTGAATCATAAACATTGGAAACAGTATACCTGTTCCATTGTGCCGTCTTCAATAAATTTTTTTGTTGGGTGTTTTCGTAAGAATTCCATTGTTTTGGTTTCTGCTATCGAGGATTTCAAGTGTATGCGGGCAGAAACCGATAATACAGGCGAACCAAGCTACCCTTGGGGCGGAAAAATGTTTTAGGCGAAGATCTTCACTCGTAAGAAAATACCCATATACTGTTGCGTAGGTAGTTGAAGCAAGATAAGAAATGATGTAAGGTTAAGCTGGTAACAAATAGAAGAGTTCTCGTATACCTTTTGAAGGTATCGGTTTTAAAAAGAAGGGCGAATGGGAAATTGGAAAAATCCTTTTTATTGAGCCAGGCTAACTTCCCTCATCTTGGGATCCTTGCTATTCTTTCTCAACGGTCAGATATCAAAGAGCAACTGTAGTAGTGAAGCTGCGTTATTTATTTATTTAAATTTTAAAAATAACTATTCTAGAAAAAGTTTTGTTCGTTTTAATTCAATTGAATTATATACGAGTAAGTTACCTTTAAATCGAATTGAATTGTTTGCATTACATAAGTATACTATTTTTAAATATTTGCAATTTACATTCCTCATCTCGTGCTTAAAAATAGTAATCTGTGTAGGGTATTGTGTTCCCATCAGAAACTTTGAAATTGTATTTGATATTATTCCATCCTGGAAAGGGTATATCACCCAGTTTTTAGTTTCTGCTGTGAATTTTTCCCCCAAAGTTGAACACTTCAATTATTTATGTCCAGGCTCGATGTATTCTAATTAAATTTTACTGTGAAAATCATTCTTATCATGTTGTGTTACGTTGAAGAATAACCTGCCGAATGCTTGCCTCCTTTGAAATTTTTTTTTTAATTTTTAACACCAAAGCGCTATCCATCTATTAATTGAAATAAATGTCTATTAATTCCTTCTCTTGCCCTGAGTAATGACGTATTGTCATAATAATCATTATTATTTTTATTATTATCATATTTTTCTCATACACTATGGTTTATTCATAATTTGGAGGGTATTTTCCAGGCTGCATACTTTTTTATTTTCAGAACTTTTCAGAAGTTTGGGAACTTTCTAACTACCAATACTGTTTTTAAAATACAGTGTTTTGAATATGGGAGTGATCTATTTTTTAACAATTCATTTTTCTATATTTATGAGAAAATTCTTCGTTACGATCTCTGTAACTTAGATTATTTTTGCTACTAATTCCTTTGTGTAGAGTTCTTTTATTTCCTGCAGAGTTGCCGTATATTTATTATGTGTCGCTAGATGTAAAAAAAATGTCGCTAAAAAGTAGTTAAATATTATAAAGGCTTCAAGAAGCATTTAAAAATACTGCATCAATTCAGTTGTTAAATAATTAGAAAGAAAATAGAAAATCGAAGTATTTTCCAAGTGAATTTAATACCATTTTGATTTAAATATATGCGTAAATAATGTTACGCTACGAAAACGCAGAGGAGTGAATGCATAACGGAACATGCTGAAGTGAGAATGAGATGTCGCTGAAATGGAAAGAAAATAATATTTAGTATGTGAATGATTTTAATCTTTTTATTTAACGTATGGCGTCACCTGCAATTTTTAAGTAAAAATCGGTAAGCGTGAGTGCATACTAATGTGAAGTGTGCTTGTTACGTATCCATTAGAAGTAGACTAACCTCTTCGTGACGCAATTTTGGCTTCTTAATTATATCACGGCTAAAAGGTCTACGAATCCAACTGTCAGACCATCTTCAGAGATCCCATGGTAATCAACATGCAGTTAAACCATGGAAACTGGCAATGAAACGATGACAATAATTATAAAGGGAGAAGTAGACGAAAAGTTTGTAGAATACGATGCATAACAATCTGAACATTACTTAACGAACATAATGGTAAGTCAAAAAAATGTACGAGTAGGAAAAAAATACTAGATTTAGCGACAAGATCACTAAATTAGCATTAATTTTCCGGTGCTAACGATGCGACCTTATTAAATTTTCTTCTTCTTTCTATGTGATTGCTGAGGATGCCACTTTTTATTATCATTGTCAAAAACAGTAGATCTGAAGTTATACTTTCACGCATCCAGGCAACATTCTTGTCGGAATTCGATAGTAGAATTGTATTTTCTGGCTTTTTGAAATGCCGATTGGTGTGTAGGATTTCCGCATCAGTATTGGGTGTGAGAGTCGAGTGTGTTGTTCCTGAGAAAAATCGAGAGCGTATATTGGCGCGGTGGTAGAGTTTCATCTCATTTAGTAACCACCGCCTCCCACCCCCGCTCCACTCTTTATAGCACTTCTTGGAGATGTAACTTGAGTAAAGATAACCGATCTGGCGTTCCTTTGAGATGCGCAAAAGCTGCGCGCAAGTCTTAAATGAAATTTAATCTTTACATATCCCTTCCATTTACTCCTTTAATCCTTATATCCGGTCGGAATAGGGAATTTCTCCGTTTGCGTCCTTTGTTTCACTTTTAGGGGCCATGAGACGCAGTTCTAACGTTGCTTGACATAATTGGTTTTTTTGTACTCTCAAGAGAGGATTGTTAAACTCTGAAAATTTAATTCAAATTCTCCTAGTTCATGTGGAAGGATTGCCCTAAGTATTTGCTGCATATACATAGATCAACTTGAGTTGGAAAAATATGTAGTGTAGACTTCACATTCAATATTTTAAGTTCTATCGGACTGAGTGATTTATGCATTTCAAATTATACTGCGTCTCCAGTTTTACTTTTAAATAGCCCTGGATAACGTCATGTGTAGCTCAAAGCAAGACGAAATATATTTGATTTTCGCCACAGACGAAATAAGAATACTCGTTATTGGAATCATAACCTTAACTACTCTATTCCTTAACTTATATCAATATAGATATCAATTGGGAGAGTTTTTAAAGACGTGTTTTCACCTACGCTGTTATCCAAATTAGAGCTCAGTTCGGATGGTTAAACCTAGTGTACCTAGTGACAGTTAAAATACACTATATTGTAGCATGTTCAAAGCGAAAATGTAAGGTTAAAGCGAAAATTTATTCATATAATTTATATAAATTGTCATCACTCAGAATATTTCTTATATAAAGGGTTGTACTCACAGTCAATAAATTTGTGGAAATTTAGGAATTTTACCAGTTAATAACCAATATCAACATAAATAATCTAGTATGTACGTATCAATGAATTTTTGTCATTCAAGGAGAATTTTTCTATTCCATCAGAAAGGAACTTAGTAACTCACCTGCTTTTAGCATGCATAAAACCTAAAACATGCTAGGAATGTTTTCTGCTGACATTTCGATGTCGATCTTGCAGGTGGTATTTATCATAGGATAAAAACATCAAGTCCTCTTTTAGATGACTTCAACGCTACGCCTCTTTAAAATCTACAACCCGTGTGTCTCTCTGCTTTATGCTTTTTGCCCATTGTTAGCACTCGGCGCTTCCCAGCGTTTTTCTTACATCTTCGACACTTCGACCCTTGGTACTGGTAGGCCGCACTAGAATAATAGGGTTCCGACGGCGTAAAAAAGAGTAAAGGAGGTGACATTAGCAAGCGGAGCACCCGTTGAAGTTGTTCTAGTTTTTTGCATTCGAGTCTCCCGTACGATACATGCCTTTTCGTCTGCTTACAAGTGACGCAAGTTCATCTACAAATAATCAGAAATGGCTTATCTCTGTCATAATTAAAGAGAAAATTCTCCCTTGAACCAAACATTAGATTCTCTACATAATATTGCCAATTTCATCAAGAGTTATAAAAGTTGCTATTCAAATATTCAAGAAATCCTTGATAAAGCATTTCCAGCATCCAACATGTAATGATATATAATGAATTTTAAATTAATTGAATAAAGACTTGTAAAGATATTAATCGCTTTTGGAGGTTCCCAGCTCTTTTTTACTATAGATATACATTCATATACATATACTTGTGTTTATTCATGTTATAAACATATTACTCAAATATTTATATATAAGTACGAGGTAGCTTTTTTCATGCTGTTGTTCTTCTTTTATGTATTATTGTAATGTATTATCTGTCGAGCCTCTCTCTGATAGGTGATGATATTTTTATTTTTTCATGCATGTTTCATCTCATTTATTCTCACTTTGTATTATTTTTCATGGTGTCTGGTATCTTATTATGAATATATGGTTTTTCATTTTTTTTTCTCTTCGATAGAACATTGACGAAGTTGTTAAATGATAGTGAATTTTTTTATTTTTATATTTCTGTATTCATTCTAGTTTTTTTTGCCATTTTCATTTATGACATTCTGTATATTCAGTGTTTTTTTATCTCTTATCTCATGTTTTCCTTTTTATTAACTGTTATTCTTTTATGGATTATTTCTATATGCAGTTTGAAGTGTAAATATGTTCCTTGCTTTCTGATTTCAGCCTTTTCTGTAAATTTCAGTTTCTTATCTATCTGTAGGTTTCGCAGGTTTTTCACACCTTCTTCTGGGGTGTTTTCCTGCTGTGGGCTATTTTTCCTATCCTAGGTTTTTAAGCCCAGAGTATAAATTTCTTCCGTGCACTTTTTTTGCTATCTCTTTCTTACAAATTGACGAAGGGTTAGATGTAAGAAGAGACTATTCAGTCTCAATCTCGCCCGAATAAAGACGTTTTATTATTATTAAATATATTAGTTTCCTGCTTTTTTTAATTTGAATGAATATTAGCTATATTTCATATGCCTTAAATTCAGCCCTGTAAGTATAAATTACCATGTCTTTGCTAAAAACATAGTTAACTGTGATTATGAAAGAAATATCAACCGTGGGCAGATTTTTTCGTGCAGTTATGCTTACTTCGAAGGCGTCCATAGAGTTTCAAAGACGATTTAAAGTGAAAGGTAATTTTCCGTGTGAGTAGGTATAATTAAAATTTATCCCCCATTCCCTTGCATCCTCGCTGACAGGAGGAAATTAAAGGACTAACAAGTATGACAACGAATTAAAATCTCGTTCGACCTCTCGGAGATGACAAAGTGCAAAACTTAAAGGACCAAAATGCATTTTCATGGGCGGAGGCCGAGATCTTCAAATTTCCATACATATGGCAGCGAGAACGTGCTTTTCCCAGCAAAACCTCCAGGGGATAAATTTCTAGGAGGGAACGGGTCATCTTACCTCAGAAAACATTGTGGTTATGGAATACGTACGTGAATGTAAAATAAATGTGTATTTACTGAGTTGGGCCCTGAAGCGCTTCGCTGGTAGATTTAGTGGAGAGATGATCGAGGGATAATGTAGTGAAAATGACAAGGGAAAAGAGAGGCGTGCATATTTAAGTAGCTGAGCGTTGTGGAGCTCAGCTACCACCTAATAAATCTTTACTATGCTTCCCATCCGATACGTTAACTCCCGTGGATGGGACGGTTTTTATCCAGAACCTTTATTTGTATCCTTTTCGTTAGATGGATGTAAAATTTTTAAACATCGGACAGTATTCAAAGAATGGAAAAGAAATAATGCGCTCGTTGGTGCCGAGCTCAAAAAAGGAAAGGAAGATTAACTTTGCTCTGCATCACGAGATTTACCGTTATTCTCCTTAAACTACGATTGGAGACTTTAAAAGGAAGGGCATTGTAGTTTAGATTGAACTTGCACAATAAAGGCACAAAAAAACTTGTTCAGGAGTCGTAATACATATCGTTGTACGAATCTCTTACATATGCCGATCGTAGATAAGGAAAGCAAGAGAAATTAAGGAATATTTTCTAGAACTAGCCTCTTCAACAATTCAGCTCTTTCTGCGGACGATATACGACGGTTATATCCGGTTATAGATTTGACAGAATATAATTTTAGTTTATGTACTCCGTACTCAGAGAAAAGAGACTCACTCCGTACATGTGTAGATGTAAATGAAAGAATGTAATCTTGTATAATTGAAGTTAGAAATCACGAGTTATCATATGCTAAATTCCAAAATTTAATTTTTTTACTACTAAATAAAATTCATGTAGTAAACGTTCAATTTCACATTTATTGTACATTTACAAATATTAGAATAATGTGTGCAATGGAGCATTAGTAATCGTTAGGAAAACAGAATAATTATTAGTTGAGAATAAATATGTCAATTTTGGTCCTCCTGAGCCAATTTGTGGCTCATCAGGAAGTGCCAGGTTATGTTAAAATTGTAGCATATTGGAAAATTTAAGTAAAAATAAAGAAAGTAAAGATGATTTTTAGATCTAAGAATAGCAAACATATAGAAATTTCATTATATACAAGCATAAAATATCAGTAGTATATTGTACATATATAAATAAAATATCAGCTATATCAAATATATAGAAAGTACTATACATACATACATAAACTAACCAAACATAAAAGTATCAGCGTTGTTCTGAATGAATTTATATATCACATTTTAGCCATACAAGAAATAGAACAAATATCATATAAACAAGCAAATTAAAGACCAACTGTATTATTTGTTGCTGCTGTATTGTATATATATCGCGTTTTGAATTTTTTAAGCATATCGAAGTTCATTTTTATTCTCATAAATATAGGCAAACGTATCGCAAAACCTTTGTTGCCCGAATTGTTACACATTACCCGAGCGTAAGAATAAAATCTTCTTCATATATCACCAGATCCAATCATCCGGGTTTTTTTTAAATACAGATAAATCTTTTTGCAAATTGGGAACTCAGTTTCTCCAAAGAGACTCCCATTTACGTATTCGGTCTGTGTAGACGAGTCTACCGTTACGTCCTTGCAGCATTCGATGTATTCTCTGTCGCGCATTCCTCTTTCTTCCTCCGTAATATGCGAGAAGAATTTCGAGGGTTTCAAATGAGAAAGGGGCTGGAATTCGCTCGGACTATCCCCGGCTGTGGCTTCCATTCCATCCTGTCTCCTGCACGGCAAAGGCATTCCATCAGCTAACATCACACAGCCAAATATTTTATATTGCAATTGGAAAAGTATATGGTTACTTTGTTACTTTACTAATACTCAGTAAAAATAAACCTAAGCCCTAAGGAAAATAATTTGAAAGGGTTTATTGTAGTTTTTTTTTAAAGTACTTCGACAGCTGAGATCATTTCGCAGGTTTTTCACACAATCCTTCTTTTGAGGCTGTTTTCCTGTTGGGCCAAATTTTTCCTAGGTTTTTTTTTATCCCATATCACTCGTAAATTACTTTTTTATCCATTACTTCCCTTTCTTTCAATACCTCTTCTATATCTTTGTTGTTTTTTCTTCTTTTCACTGTAAATGAGTGGTCTGAAAAGTTACCGACATTTCACCATTTCTCGACATGTTTTCTGAAAATTTCTGAAGATTTCTGAAAAATCTGGGGTCGGAAACTTTTCTGACCACCCTCGTATAATGACAAAGGGTTAGATGGAAAAAGAGATAACCTTGTCTAAATCTCGCCCCACAATAAAGAAGATTTATATTATTATTATTATTTATTACTCGCCGGCGCCCACCAGGATTCTAACCAGGGACCGCTTTCACCAAATTCGAACGCGTTACCAACTTGGCTATCCGGAAGGCCCATCATTTGAAGTTATTCTAATTTTTGCATTCGATATGTTTATTTATACATGGGTGGTCTGAAAATTTTCCGACATTTCGCCATTTCTTGACATATTTTCTGAAAATTTTCTTAAGATTTCTGAAAAATCTGCGGTCGGAAACTTTTCAGACCACCCTCGTACTTAAAGAGCCATGCCGAGGGATGAAGCGGCTAGATAACCAACTCAGGTGCTTAAATGAAAACTTAATACTCATTCTATGATTTAAGACGTTTAGTACTGAAAAAATATGAACATTTTTATTGAAATATTCATTTTTTATATTTAAAAATATGAATATTTTTTAAAAGGATATGAATTTCAGGTAAGGGGATGCTTATTTATGAAATGATTCCTTTTATGAATGTTCTAATGAAATCCATAAAGAACTATTGTAAATAATCCACAGAGAGGAGATCTTTGGACATCTCCTGCATAATAAAGATTCAAAAATGATTCGTCACTAACTAAAAACACTCCTAGTGTAGGAACAGTGTATCACGGTATGCTGTATAACCCATCTAAATCTCATAAAAATGTTTAATTTAGCTTTTCGGGGTTTTAAGCGTTAAAAATGGCTAATTTGAGGTGCCCCTAATAAATTACTTCTGGGGTAGATCTTGTTTAACTCATGAGAATCGAATCGAGCTAAGATTGATTTATGAGATCGAAAAGGTAAAACCTCTTGAGCGGTGTTTGGTACTCTTTCACCGCAAACATATTTGATAACTAGAATGCAGAACTTCTTAATTTAAATCTCTCATGATTTATAAGTATGGTGTTTAGTCATCAACCAAAAGGCTGGTTGGATCCTAAGTCCCTCCGTAATTCGTTTATCAAAGCTTTGAAGAGGTAATGACGCGTATTAGGCAAGATTAGAAGTGGTTTCTGTTGCTTTTCTCGCTGAAACCGAATTCTAATAGTGATAAAATGCCCACGTAAGTGCAGCACAATGACCCTTTGAATAACACTTTTTGCAGCATTCGAAGAGTAACAACAGAGATAAATCCTGTTGTTGAGCACACCTTAATAACTGTCGTTTTATCTCAGCCATGATCAAGACCAATACGAAGAAGATTAAGGTTCAATTTTCCAATACCTGTAACAATTGATAAATGAACACAAAGCATTAATCAAGAGATGATACTTGAACGTTTGACCGATAATTTTGATGTGGACATCGCTGCAAATTTGTATGATGGAGTTTGGTGGTAATACGTTTATTTTTATTCAGTAATATATATTTTGGGTTGATCTTTGGTTTTAGTGGCGGATTAATATGAGAATATTGGTGATGATTGGCCGTGTGTGTACTTTATCTTGATTTTTATGGTAACATTGTTGGGACCGAGACTTTATTTTAGATATTATTTATGGTGAATAAATATATCGATTTTGCTTTCCACCGAAAAAGTTTTATTAAATTATAAAAAGATTTATTTATCATGAATCATATTAGAAGGTTCCACGAAGTCCATATTGTTTATTAAAGAATTCTATGCTAGAAGAAGGTTTTTCGCCGATTTTGGAACTCAGTTAACAGATAAAGATGCTATTAACGAATGAGCTGGTCGATCCACGAGCACGCACGCATACAGAAGCATCTATTTTCGTAATGAAAGTCCATTGTAGGATTTCGTGTTTTCCTGGTGTATTCATCGGATGAAACGACACGAGGAGGACGGTGTAGTTTGACATTGAAACGTAAGCAAAGATTAAACTGACCTGGTGGAGATTCTGGGAACACTTCATCCAATGAATGCCCATTCTTGTATACGTATAGATCTGGCAGCGCTTTCGTGTTTACATGTGACAACCCTCACCTGATACACCGCGCAAAGAGAACGCGAGAGACTTATTTTGAGGGAGTATTCGAACTTGTTGTTTCTAACTCTGTATCGATTCTGATCGAAATATTCGCATACACTTTGATAGGAGGTCGATCCATTAATTTTGACTCCTTATTGTTCCGCGCAGATCGGTAAAAATGGATTACTCTTTCGCGGTGATTTTCATCAATGACTAACGCTCTCCTGGAAACGGCGACTTCGCCTGAATTGAGGCACATCAATCATTCGCACAATACGTGTCTCAGCGTTAGGAACAGATGCGCGTTGGCGTCTCCTTTCCGTGCCATTTTATTCATTGCCTGAATTTATCGACTCCCGTCCATGATTGCTCCAAAGCGCCAAACCTGAAAAGCAAATTGGTCCAGCGCTGCTATTCAAGTTTTATTTTCTGATTAACGGTGCTGCATTTTAGAAGGGCGACATTTTAGTCTGGATGTTAATCCACAAAAGATGAAAACTTTATTTAACTCCCGCTATATCCTTTCGAGCAGTGGTTTTTTTTACCTTTTTCTTAGGGCATGTAATGATTTTCGGGGACCCCCTAAGATTTTTACTATGTGGACGTTCGTATTGATTTTTCCTTATATTCTTTATTTATAAATGTCACAAATTCCCCAAATAGTGTTCACCATTCCGTATTAAGATCTGACGGGTCGCATGAGATTCTGAAAACTATTATTAGACGGTAATAAAACTGAGCATGATTATTATCTATCTAACCTATAATCCACTAGAGCTATAAAGGTAATGTAGAATTATGTTTTTATTCTAAACCTAGAAATACAAACCTATAGAATGCACGACAGAATATTTTTTATCACAACCTTCCACAAATTTTATTCATTTACGGATTTTTCATTTCTAATATATTAGTTGCTCAGCATTACAGTTTTTCTCTATCTTCCATCCAGACTCATCTATTATATTATGTAACAAGGATATTATTTTTGACATTCTTATGGCAGTCCTTTTGCTGTCTGCAATCATTACTATAATAGTCATTTTTATGAGTTGACTTTTGTGAAGGAAAGTAATATTAAATTGTGTGCATTGATTATATTTTGCTCGAACATTTTCTGCATCATTTTGAAAATTATGCAGATCCCGTATCCTCTGCGACGTAATTCATACCTCAGATGTCATTACTTTTAAAATCACTGCGACTTTTTATCTTATTACTGACATTCCTATTAATGATTATTTCGCTAATACTATTATAGCAAAGAAAATGTAAAATGATCATTTGGTAAAACGGAATTATACAGCCTAAAAATCTATATGCTGTTTGTATCTTCCTTGATGATTTTCCACAAATGTAACTTGCTTGCGCTTTCATATACATTCATAGGCGTTGTTGTGTGGATCGTCATTTATATTAATTTATACATTTAATTTATATAGTCACTGGCAGCAGGTTCTGCAAGTATCTGCAGTGTAAGATTTCACAATGATTACAATAAATGTAAGAATAATGTTATATTAAAGGCATGGAAATTGTCGATTACCCTTGCCGATGAACGTCTCTAAATTCTATACGTATTGGTTTCTTAACAATCGCAAAATTTCAGTTTGCCAAGGAGAAGGATTGGGACATTTATAATGAACAACAACTGAATCTCAAGAAGGTGTTCGCTCGCTAAATCTAATTTAGACACCTTTACGATTAATCCGTGAATTGCGAACACCCGAAGTTACCACTTCTCAATACTGTTCATTCCGAAGAAGAACTTTAGCGAAGTTGCAATCTTGATGACCTTTGTCTTCCAAGGGGGCGGTATATCTCGCGCTTTAAATCCATCCCGTAGGCGTCTTTGTAACGCAGAACATTCCCGAAAAGCGCTCTATATCGCTGCAACCCTCTCCATATCTTCCTTTTCAGCGAGCTCTCGTCAGAAACCCCTCCAAAGACCTTTCACCCCTCTCTCCTCAATATCGCCTCAGAAATGTCTTAAAAGGCTCCCAAAAGGCGGACGAGTGTTCGCTGCCGAAAATTTCCGAATGGCTGATCCTCGAAATCAGTTATTCGTGAGACGAAGACGAGATAATTCGCATTGTTGGTGTTGAATTCCCTCTCTCGAGACGCGTCCTTTTCTCGCCCGACGTCCATTCTCAAGATATTTTGTCGAGGCACGGAAATTAATCTCTTCTCTCGCTGCCAAGTGCCTCACTCCAGGATTAGTAATTTGATCCAAAATCTTCGTTCTTTATAGCGCTGTAAACGTCAGCATCGGGACTTAATTATTTTTGAGAAATTCCTCGGGAATTGGAATCTGCAGGGTATTCGGTTCTGAGCATGAGGAAATGTTGTTAGATTAGTTGTCCCGTGAAATAAATTCGCGGACGGGCGCTGATGCTCACACTCCTATTTCCCCACCCAAATACACTTCAATAAATACTCCAATCACTGCAAATGAATGCACAAACACTAAAACACGCCTTCATATTCCGTATAAGTTTCCGTTTTTATATACCTCGTTTGTATCGATGTCTACACATCCAGTAGCGAAAGTCGGTAGGAAAGTTAAAATTTCAACTCTATCTTTTGGCCTAATGGTGCATTTTTTATTCGTTGGTCTATTTTTCGCAGTAATCGGGAATTTTCTCTTTAAAATGGTGCGTCATTTATATCTTTTGATGGAGAGTGATGGGAAGAAAGCGCTGGTCACAGAAAACGGATGTTTAGAAATAGTATATAAAGATTGAACCCATAATTGGCGAGGTCAGAAACGTTGGGGCAAAATTCGTGTCTTAAGCGGGATAGTGTTATAACCAGGCTGTGTACTGCGGATTGCCTTACATCATATTATTTTTAAGAATGGTCTACCTTTCGCACAAAAAAGCGTCTTAGTTACTAAATTTTAGCCATTTTTCACTTAACCATGAAACAATTAGGGAAAAATAATAAATTTTTTCGAGAATGAGAGGGTATAATGGGGGCATAAAACCAGAACCAATCCGAAAACCGAAGTAAAAGTTATATTTCCGGAGTGGAAAATAAACTTTAATCAATGTTTTCTTCTTGAATCGAAAACTGTTTAACTAATTTAAATTAATTAGTTAAAAAACTAATTTAAATTTTAAAAAATTACTGTCTGTGACTCTTCTCTTATTTACGGTGGAATACATCACAGGTATGGAAAATGTTCTTTCACCGGTTTCCCATGCGGGCTTTTCTTCACCTCTTGAAAAATATTCTAGCATTTAAATGACATTGTTTCTCAATCTCGATTTTTGAGTCAAACGAAAATAAAACTGAGAAAAATCTCCTTCAGTTCACCTAGGATTGGAAGTCTTTTTCCCTACGTATGTTCAATTTCATTTTTAGAATATTGGATACTTATGGTACCTATGTAATGGAGCTTGTGTTATTCACATAGAGAATAACGTTTTCGTTTTCAGCCTTTAGACGGTTTCTGCCCTTGAAAAAACGTTTTCCACCGATGGGATAAATGAAAGATGCCTGTGAAAAAGTGGGGAAGGAAATTAAGGCGGTGAATAGATGGATATAATTATTAAAGGGGTGGCAAATAAATACTCAGACTCTATATCATCTTATACATTAAAACATTCGTTAATATCCCGATTTTAACTCCTGTAAAAGAGACTAAGGGTGCGATCTAGAACGTCACATTTATTACTAAGGATTAAAAAATAAATAAATCACGTCTTTACATTGGCCGAAATTGAGACTATATAGTCTCCTCTTCCATTTAATCGATTAGAATTAGTATAAAAGTATGAATAAGAAAGTTTGTTTTCCGACAGTTACTTAGTTTTTATCCTAAAGCTTTGTAAAATGCTGGAGAAAATACTAAGTTTCCTTACATTTGTTAGAGGCCTTTCATAAAGTTATACCGAATCATATATGCTGCATATGAACTGTGGAAGTTACGAAAACATAAGAAAAAGTCATTAGGGATATAGTTTTAAAATGCAAAAAAGAAATCAACAACATAATCATCAGAACTGCTAAAAATAAGCCTGTTATACTAAATTAACAGTGTTATGATGAAAAATTAAGAACCGAAGAATCCGTTATGCAAACCCGTGTTATATGGATAGCCTTTTAGCGCCTGGATAGTACTCTCGAATAGATAAGTGGATAACACGATCGCCTTTGATGTCCCGGTGTTGATTCACTGTGAGACCCATAAGAGAAATGATCTCAACCATCGAAGCACTTCAGGCATTAGAAGCATAACGCCTGGATCTTAGGCAACCCACAACACACTTCTGCTTTCATTCACTAGCTCTCTAATTGCCTTCAATTCAATTTAACTGAGTCAGTATTCTAGATGATTAAATTACAACCCACCCTATTCTTTTAAACGTTAATTTTTATATACAACATGAAATTTTCGAACTATGTTTACGGGTCGCTACGCACTGAGGAACAAGTACTTCGACTTCAACAATCTTGTGTTCAATAATACTTCGACGCAATAGCAAATGAAGCTGATGATTTTAGATACAATTATTTATTTCTCTATACCGTATTAATCTCAATCTGTTTTCCTGCTTATCAAAACTCATATTCATGCACTCAAAACTCATCTCTCTTATTTCATATATTTTTGGAAACAATTTCTCATTCTGAACTACCGCAGTGTGACTGCCTTTTTCACTGACCCGTTGAATTGGAAAGATTTCTCCAATGAAAGAAACATCCAGATTTCACTATAATCAGTATCAATTAGAATAGGAAAAGTTTATAAGAAGAGACCTCGTCTATAAAAGGTGATTTGATTCTATATACTAATGGACTAATATCATTCTCACGTTTTTAGTTAATTTTTATGTTTTTATGTACCCTCAATAATCTCTGAATAATTTTCTTGTTGGTAAAATGTGAAATTCATCACCTTAATTTTTCCATAGCATTAAAAAGGTTAAAAAAATCTTTGATTGTTCCGTGTTGTATGACCATCAGGCTCAAAAGATGAACATTTCCTACGTTATTTGAACGTTTTAGTAATGCCATAGCGAGTTGCTTTTTACCATTCTCCGGATACGTAAGATGAATCGAAAAGTAGCGTCTGTGGAATATACACCGCAATCCACTCATTGTTTAGAAGATCGGAAGTTTTCATCTTTGAAAGAATGAAAGTGTCCAACACAGCCGCTAGCTAAGATTTTCTCCTCAAGAGAAAAGCGTTCCCCTACTATTCGTACGTTTGTGAATGCCCGCATGTGTCTTCTGCAGTTATTTCACCGGAGTTCTGAAAAGGAACAAAGCAGATTTCTGCCCAAGTCGAGGATGTGCTTAGAGAAGGAATGAACATAAATCCGTTTACATCACGCCATAATTTTGTACATTCGATAGTCAAATATTTTCTAATGACTGAACTTTTGTAACGCTTCTTATTTTTCTTGAGTAGCTAATTTTTCTGCTGTATTCCCATGCCATTCCTCATTTATGAGCTGATCTGGCTCTTAACAAATTCATGGAGAAGCTTAACTTTAAATGCAAAGGGTCAAAAAGGTCGCTGTAAGGTTTATTCTTACTCGGGATTTTCATTAATGGATCTGAATTTGCGATAAACAGGCAACTTGCTTCAAAGGAAGGATGTGGGAAAGTATCGTTGTCTGCAGATTGGAAAATTGGAGAAATATGGGTTATTTATTAACCGCTTTATTTAAAGTGGATTAGTTATTAAATGCATTTACCGAACAGTAAAGACAAAACGACATAATTAATCCATGATGACCGATTGCTAGGTTACAGTGCATGATCCAATTTCCCGAATTTCCAAATTGTTTTAAATTCTGTTCTTCGGTGGTTCAGATCCTGTTTAGAGAAAAAAATTTTAAACAAGATAAATCATAAACGAAACGAATTATGCGAGATGAACTCCATCAATTTAAAAAGAAGATTCTATGTGAATGCTTAGATGAGGACCCGAAACCTTTTGGTCGTATGTGCGTGAGGTAAAGTGCAAATGGTAGATTCGTTAAAAGATATTAGCTGCAATGTAAATAACGATTCCAGTGACAAAACGAATATATTAAATGATTTTTTCTACAGCGTATTGATGTCCAATATTACATTAGGCGCCCTAAAGTTAGTTGATAAAGCAGAAAATATGTCGAAAATCACATTCAGAGAAGACTGAATCATTTAACTTTCACGGCAGATTTGATCGAATAAAGCTCCAGATCCTGATGATAACAGCTCTGATGTTTAAAGAATTAACAGAAAGCGTAGGCTCTTTTCTTAAAGTAGTATCTGAAAAATTAATTAGTGAAGGTAAGGTCCCGAAGGTTTGGAAAATTGCAAATGTCACTCCAATTTTTAAAGCGGCGTAAAGGATGAGACATCGAATTATAGGCCTATTTTCTTAACGTCATTGAATGGTAAAATAATGAAACATATACTGCTACGGGGCAGCCCAGTTCTGACACCATACGTTGTTTCCTTTGTTTACTTATGGGATTCTTTAACGCCTGAGCAGCTTACTAATTTCTTGAAATTTTTACTATTTTCGGGCTTGCTACACTAAAATGTAAAGTGGTAAAGTGCTAAAATAAAGTAATATATTAAGTGGTAAAGTGCTAAAATAAAGTAATATATTCTTGTCACGAAATTCGTTTTAACGCGATATTGTATTTGAATTCGATCTACTTTTATATATTTTTACCGTTTCTATGAGTTTTTAAAGCTTCCACTCTATCGTTTTTTACAGTGAATTCATCATTACATACATTTTATTTTCATATTTTCATTTATACCCAGTGAGCTGAAGTATGGCATATGGGAGGGTGTATGTCAACATCGAAATCCTAATTTCACTGTGTTATTTGCATGCATTATGCCATCCGGGAAAAACGACCAGCAACTGTTTGTTCTCGTTATTATCTCTGGAAAACTCCTGCCTGTCTTGATATGAAAATCACGGGCACTAGGAATTGGAAACACTATCACGTATTTATTCGTGATAATCACTACCAATGTATTTCTCGAAATGCTTCTGATAGGTGTATAAGATTCTTTTCACCTCAGGAAATTCCCAAGATAATTTAAAGAACGAAGATTATTTGCTCGTATCCAAAGTGTTTGCGTCAGAAGATAACACCAGTGTCCTACAGAATGACCCAAGCGTTATATCAGAAGGTTGCAAGATTTTTTAGCTTGAATTGGTCAAGAAGATAATGTTAAATATAACAGGTGTGCGATTTGTTATGTATTTGAATGTTAAGGTACTGAATTGGACACTTACATATGCAAGTACTATGCATCGTTTATATAGAATATTTTACTTTGAATTCCGACGAGTTTTATTCTGGTTAATTATAATACATTTCATTTGAAGTAACGTTGGACTAAAAATTAGACTATTTTTGCTGCATAGCATGGTCAAGATGGAACAAGATGATTAAAATTTAAGAGAATTTGATATCTCCCAAGTAAAACAAAAAATAATGTCGAGCTAGAAAATGTATTCTCTCAATCGGAGGAGCTTCCCTTAACCTCGAGACTTCTGGTTTAACCCAAAGAGATGGCAACCCCACTCCGCCTTCTGATCAGCTCAACTGTTTATCTTAATCGAAGGGTAGCAAAACAATTACTTACAGCTATATCTAAACTTATTGCATAAACATATTCATGATCCTAAATAATTTACTCCATAATGCAATATAATCTTTATTTTCTGCTGTATTGATGCAATATACTAGCTGTTTGTCGTTGTTTAGCAAAACAGCTTTTCTACACCGAGGTCGTGGTTTCGAGTTCCAGCCAACATAGCTTTTCTTGGCCAGAGCCTATGATGGCGTCTTTTTTAAATTTATGAAACGAGTATATTTAGGTCTGCTTTTTCCTACAAATTAATAGCAGGAATAGTATGTATTCATTTCTAATTTTCCAAGGAAAAAAATCGGCGAGGCATGGAGGGAATTAAGTTACAGATTAGAAAAACCAAATTATTTTGCGCGCGGCGATCATGATGAGAAGTTACAATTGGGAAAACAAAGGACGGATACAGCTAAATACCCATTTCTTAATAGGGGAGTAAGGGAATGGAACATGTTACCTGAAGAGGCCTTCTGGCCTTTACCTAAATCAATTAAAGGTTTTAAACGTAGATGTGTTAAAATATTATAAAAACGTGCTGAAAGGGGATTTGGGGTATTGTTTTTTTAAAGATATTGTTAAATGTATAAGATTTTGTTGTAAAAAAGTGACCTTTTCCTGTTTGACAATATAGTGATCTTATTTAGGAATGTTAAATGTAATAATATAAGTATAAAAGGGTTTGTAATTTAACGATGTTTGTGGCTGCCACCTGACTACTGTCAGACTGTAGCAATATATTAATAAATTAAATTTAACGAGAAAAATCTTTCGGAATGTGATTCAGGGGCGTCCTAATTCGGATGTTGTTGGGCACAACTGTGCGTACAAAAGAAAATGAAAGGGATCCAGTTAATATTATACAATATTAATTAATATCCAAGCTTAACTTAGTGGAATTCAACGCACATGTTGAAAGAAATGAATACTTAGTATAATTCCACGACATGTTTATTTTCCGACTTGTTTCGTAAACGAGTTGGCTTCCTGAAGACTTAAAAACGTCAACATCCTGTCCAGAAGATGTCAACTCGTTTACGAAACTAGTCCGAAAATAACCTGTCATGGAATTTCACTAAGCATTCATTTCTTTCAACATGTTAAAGGGATCCCTCTGTATATCCAGCCATCCCATCAGTTACATCAGATGGTTTGCCGAAATGGAGAAACCGGGCAATGGCAAGGCCTGAATTCGAAGGTAACCGTAACATCTGCTCCTGCGTCATAGCTTGTGCTCGTGCAAACGAATTTGTCGGACGTGAAAGAGAGGAGAAACATTGAGGATCCCATCGGAAAATGATTCGCCGGGACTTTTATTCATCTCCCTTGAGCCATAGATTGTGAGGGAAAGAGAACAAAGCAGACATGACTATCATTCATGGATCCATGAAGTGTGTAAAATGCGAACGACTTTGAATTTGGGACATCGGATTGGAGTCAGCGAGAGCAACCACGAAATTTTTCTCGCTACTTTCATTTTATATTCATCACTCGCCTACGAAGGTCTCGGTCGTTCGATTTTTTATAACTGAAACGAAAACGCCGTGCTGTGTCCCGCTGGGGGTAGTGAAACTTCCTTGATTTAAAGAAAAATTATTTTTTCCAATTTACAATGAGACGCCTCGTGATTTTTAGACCATCACAATGAGACCTAAATCTTACTGTAGTTACTTTAGTAAACTGTAGTTACCAAATATCTCAAAGAGACTACCTGGTATTTTTATAATATAGTCAATAATGAAGTGAGACTTGGAGGTAAAATTTTCAGCATTATTTGCTGATCAAAGCTACGCAACTATAATTTTGGCAGTTTCCAGAAAATTCCATTCCCTTTACGCTTATATAATCTTCCTCGTTTGAATTATATCTTCATTTTGTCCCGAATAATCTGTCCGTCATAATATATTATTCGTATAAAATAAGCGATCTAAGTAAGTTGGGACATGTAATGATGAAGGTGAAATAACCAATACTATCACGAAGAGAAGAAGTTGATTGGAACTATAGGGAGAGGTAGACCAAGAGAAAATTTATTGAATGAGATGCAGGAAAAAGAAGAATATTCACATACAATTTTTAGATAAAAATTCTTAACTTGAGTAAAATCTATCACTTTTATACTTGTTTTACAACCTCCTCCGAACTAGAATCCATCTCGGTCACCGATTGTTAACCCCAGTAAAGAGCCTCAAAATTTATAGTGAATCCTTTCATGCCCTTGGGCCATTACAAAATTTGGAACTGGAACTATTTACCATTAACTAAGTAAATAGTGAATATTGGTAAACTGTTGGAAAATTATTATTGCCTCGAGACTCTCCATTTTTTTAATAGAATTTAAATTATCGTCAAAGGTACCACTCCGAAGCAACTTTACCTTAAGTGTTGCTTCGCAGAAATCTAGTTCTCTGTCTTCACAAACGCAAGCTACCACTAAAACAGTAAGCTTTTCATAAATTAATTTAGCAGTAATTCTAGATTAAATTACGAAATAGGCGTCGTTTAATAAAAACTGGCACCGGTAGGAAAATTAAGAAAGGAAAAATAAGTATTTATCGTAGCATCGATAATTAAATTGCAGGAAAATCCTTTATCAGAAATTCTCTAATCAAATCCATTATGTTTATTCTGTCCAATTTCGCTGATAAAGTATTAGAGTTGAAAGGGATTAGTCTCTTGGTCTTTTTTTTCGGGAGCGACACGAGATAACAAGAATCGTTGCAGGGAAGTAGGGCGATTATTACGTCAGTGATTTGCGTCACATTGAAATGTAACCAGAAGAGATTTTTTTAAGTTTAGACCTATTTCGCAACCGTCCAGAATTAAACTGTCAATCTGGTGCCGTATTAAATTCCTGAATTGATACTTCTTCAGTATAAAAGAGATACGGCTTTAAAATTTTGAAATCCTCTTTCATCATAAATATAGTGCATGCTAGTCTCTTCCTCATAGTAATTATTAATATACTAAAACCCACTAAAGACGATTTTCAGAGACCCTAGTGAATGCTATCTGTGAGATAGCGTCATGACCGGATATGGAAACTTTGGGAAACTAAAGGGAAGGGTCTTTTGGTTCAATAATTTTTAAACAGGTGCTTCTCACCTTTGAAAGGAAATGATGAAACCGAGTACTATGCGGTTTATTGTCTTCAAGGGATATACTATTTATTTTCGTGTGTATGTATGTTTGTATATACATACATATACATGCATGTACATCAAACACTATTATTATGTGCAACGTAGATCAATGATTCCCAACCCAAATAGCAGCTTCAAATTGTAAACTCAAGACTGTTATTTATTACTGCCTGTATTTAATCTTGCTTTAATTCCAAACTTTTGTACATTATAATTGGTTGGGTTTTCGTAATTTCCCAATGGATTCACGAGGGTTCCTCAGCAAAATTAAATTCTGAAACCCTGGCAAAGGGTGGCTCAGAAGGGCCTTTGGTGATCTTTGACCTTCATAAGCCATCCTGCATTCTTTTCTCATACCAGTCATCACAAACTTTTAATATCATAAATAAACCACGAGTCTGCAAAGTAAAGACAAAAATTTAATGCCTCTTAAACGAGCAGTGTTGAAACAGCTTTCAGTCTTGAATCGAGTCATAGACGAATTAGAATAGGGAAATCGTACTGGAATCGGAACGGAAATCAAAATCAAGAAAGATGTTATTCGTTCAAAACGTACCTGCTGAAAATTATTTGAATTGTTGAAGCTGAACAATATCCAAAAATCGCTATTTAATCCCCTCCAACATCCAGCTCGCATTATAATTGCACGTCATTAAATATCCATTCAATAATTATCCGTAACTGTGACCTGCAACTCATTATTGACATTTATACTTTGATAAAATAGTTATCAGTCATGAATTTTATGAATGAATGAGCTCCGGTCCGATTACAGAGTTAATTTTCGGGCTCGGTTTGGACCTGATCCAAATCATATCATTCCAATACTAAATACATAATATCCGGATTGATTGGGGCTTCCATATTTTAGAAACGAAATTTTATTTTTGTAATTGCCATTCATCGTTAAAAAAATCACCGGAGTATAACGGTTTGTACAATGGATTATTACCTCTTGACGATGAATTATATATCAAGGTTCCACGAAATGAGAACTGTCGACGAATAAGTCGATTATGTATTTTATCTTCATTTTAACCGCTTTTCGGTGATCGGTACATTTTGGTTTAATCATTTAGCCTCTAAATGCATTCTTAGTAATATTTTTGCACATCTATAAATTAGGATGGAAATAAAGCTCTCAGTGATTGGTATTTTACTATTCCCCTTTCAAGTTCACGAAAGCTGTCGTTTTCTCGTTTTTTATTGAAGTTTATCACTTTTGTTGTTGTAAGAAAATTCTTAATCTTATCCTTATTTATCCTTGTTGAATTCTGATAAATTTGACCACTAAAACAAATGTATAGATGAAGAATTATTTTTATCACATTGCAATGTAACGACACGAGTCGGGATGAATCTGAACCGATTTGGTAAAATGTCGAATTTGAGCCAGATTTCGGACCTTACATGCAATGCGATCAATTGGACCTCCCTGTGCTCGTGATTCCTTACGAACTGTACGATTTCGGAGAAAGCATACCTCTAACGCGGAGGATTTCCCTGTTTTGCAAGCTTACATTCATTTATAAATCTTTTGTGATAATTTTACAAAAATTTAATAAGACCAACAACGATATCTACTGAAAAACGCGAAGTTTCAGCATTTTTACTATTCATTTACGACCAAGATGAATGCTATCATGATGAATTTAAGTATTTTGCAGCGAGTTACACTGAATAATCACTATCCCACCGTAATGGGTTTTCCGAACGATTAGGCCGAATAACTCTAATCTTAAATATTAAGGATATTCTGATTGATGACCGAATTCGTGATTAAGGTAGTTAAGGTAGCCATAAACATTCCCTGATTATATGAGCTGTAGAATATTCTCCTATAAACGTAGCTATGCTTCGCCGCATTCGAATCAAATTACCTGCGAAGGTAGAAAGTTTATATATAGATGCTACCACGTGCCTTGAAGTTTAGGATCGTGTGAAAGATTACGTGTGTTCTTATTCTTCGCAAGTTAAATTGCTCTCCTTTCTCGTTTATTCGAATTGTGGTAGGCGTAATACCAGAGGCGTAACGGATGAACTTCGTCATAGATGGCTTCGTGATTAGAAAGCCCATCTAAGGGAGAATTAATACTCTTCCTGAAAGAGGCAAAACTCGATTCGGAGAATGCAATAAAGAGGCCGTGGATGATGTTCACAACGAAGTATTTCTATGTAAACAGAAGGGATGGTGAAAAGGCAATCTCGAAGTTTTCATCTCTGGGAGTCCAAAACCAGCCACTCCATAGCCCAGTGTATGTCTTTCTTCCACATTCTCAGTCCCACCCACGAGAATTTTTGGGATTTCTCAAAAAATAACCCCTGACGATGTTCCTCAAAGATTGCAACTTTATTGAAGAAAACTTTCTTGCAAGCGCATAACTTTTTCCGAGCTGCACAGCGATAGCTGAGCAATCTTCGAATGTATGTACTAGTTATTAAGTAAACTTTCGTGTATTTGCCCTGATGACTCCGACGCGAATCCAATTTCCTGATCTTAGAATCAAAAGCATTTGGTACATTTTCCCTCGATGTTTTTAAATAATAATACATTACAACCAGCACCTACACGGACGATGAGTACTCTCATCCTTCAAATTGTTCGAAAGGAAAGAAACCAAAGCGTAACTGATATGCCTCGGAATTTTCCAATGGAAATCTATAATAGAATATAACCTGCGGCACATTATTTATCTGATTTTATATACAAGAAATAAATCTTTCTCCGACAGTTTCATATCCCCCTTTCTTTCAAATTTATTTCTCCATCTCCATAATAATAACCGATACTTTTTTTTATCGAGGAGAATGCGTCTGTAAATATAAAACGAAAAAAAATAAACGAACAAAATGAATAAAATTATTTTTTGGTTTATTTTATTCCTGGTGTAACTTACGCGAGGTTGAACTGATTTCTAGGAACTGTTATGGTAACTTACAATTAAGTACATTCATAGCGCTTATATGATTATTATATCTCCTTTAAGATGTACTGGGAAATTCCAGTTTCTCCTGACGGTTAAATCATTGCATCTATGATTTTATAAAATATAAATATTTTTAGTGGTAGTAATTCATTCAAATTATTATTATTATTATTATTATTACAAATTTACTACAGATAGGCTATTAGCCAGGTGGCAGTGTCCCTTGCAATACAATAACAAATGAAAAAAAAAATGATCTTTTGATGAATTTGAATTTATTTTCAGTAATAATGCCAAAATTGAATTGATGCCTCTTCAGTTACAAAATGATAATATTATTTTGGAACAATGGATATATATTTGAACAAATTTCTGCCCTATTATACATACACCACATTCATTTAGCACTCATATAAATACCGTATTTACAATTATACCCTACATATTTTACATATAAATACATCATGCATCATTAGATATTCTAAAGCATAAATATTACAATATATTAATATTTTAAATTAAAGGCACAAGGTTTAAACACTATTTATACACAAAACACAGCCTTATACTCAATATTAATTATACATTAAGTACACAACAGAGAGTTAAAGGCAGTCTATAGAATAAAACATTTTTCGGTCCACTCTTTTTCAATTCTCGCAAACATCCCTTAATCCTCTCTTAATTCATCTTTAAAGTTATGTATACATAATTTAATAAAATCAATGTAATTTAATTATACTTGTAATTTAATGTAAGTGTCGCTTAATACAAATTAAGCTATGTGTGATAAAGATCTCTTGTTAACAGGAGGAGCCAAGCACAGGAATCAGTAGTATGTTTACAGTCTGGGATTGATAAGATAAGTTCATCAATAAGTGATGTCCATCACTCTTCTTGTTCTAGAAACGATATGATGTTTCTGGTAGTATTTTGTGATAATTCGTGATGCCCTTCGAAGATTATCGGCTGAATCAGACAAACTTTCAGAAAAACAACCTCGCATTAACGATTCTCCCCCGTTAATTAAATGCTTATCTTGAGTAGATGAGAAGATACAGAATTAAGTCGTTTAACAAAGTATCGTTGATTCGATCATTTTACTGATATATTTTAGAAATAAGTCTAGATTCCTTATCCATACTACGGATGACGAAGGTTTTGGCTCCCGAATATGAATACTATAACCCGAACATTTCATTGCAGCACGTAGACCATATTACACTTTTCATAGCATTCGATAAGGTGCAGCAAAGATGAATACCATTAAACAGCATCACTCAGACTTTAGTAGCTTTCGTATCGTCAATGCCAAATGTAAGACTGAGACCAAAGTCAACGAAGATGCATAATTCTCTATTCTGTGTCAAAAAGAAATAATATCAAAAAAATATATCAATAACTAGAGAAATGGTACCATAAATGAAAAAATACACACACAGATAATTTGATCCCTAATTTCACCACGCGTGGTGAATTTAACATGAAAGAAACCAATCGTTAGACTTCGTATCACCAAAAGGACAGCGAAACTGCATTCGGGGATTCCACGGTGGTGAGTCGGAACGCGCCGCGCTTACGAAAAATCGACTTAACTCCCAAAGTAGCACCTGAATTGAAACAGTTTCTTCGGATTCCACATCTAGACACTTCTGACTATGACGTGGTATAAGAGACTTGATGCATTATGGCCGTTTTCCTATTTATATTCCTTACTTTATCTCGAAAATTGTCCGAAAAAGGTGTCCGCCATTTTGTTGCGTTAAATGAGCAAAAACTCATTTTTGTAAGCAGTGATAGCAACCAGTCAAAAGATAAAGAATTGTTGTAGATCATTGCATCGTTGTTTCTTCCAAAAGTATCTATTTAAACCCTCCATAAAAACGCAAACTTGAACGTTTATCCGAAAAATTCGCGACTGCCCATTTCTGTGAAAATGGTTCAAGTTTGACGCCTTGTATCTTTTTAACGCGTAAAGATATCGAAAAACAACGAACGGGAACATAAAATTCAATCTTTTTTTAATATATATGCGAAGTTTCAAAACCCGCACTCAAAAAAACATTTTTGGCCTCTTGGCCAGCTTTTTTCGATTCTAGCCCACTGTGCCACGGTGGCAATTTAAAACGTCAAGAATTATTAAAACGTTGATAAGAAACGTTGTTATGATATCTTTTTAATATTTATTTATTATTATTTATTACACAAAACCGTCGCAGATAGACGTTATGTAAGGTGGCGACGTTTATACGGTACAGCTTTATACACACTATGTAATACATAAACAATACAATTATAAAGTTAAATACAATATAGAGTCCGTGATGTAATCTACAGCATGCACACACTACATCAACTATTACACTTGTTAGTTTATACACTAAAAGAATTCAATTTCAAATATATACACAAACATGATATAAAATTTAAATACCTATTTAGATCACTGAAACAACATGAACATAATTGAAATGTAAAATTAAAGAAAAGAAAATCTATCTTCTATCCTGTACGAAGAGAAAAATGAAAATTATTCCCTTAGTGAGGATATGGCAGGCTTAAAGGGCTAATAATCAGTCCTAATTATGTCATCGGTTGTCATTTGAGAAAAAAAGTGAATGAATACCTCTGAATGGCTGCTTTTAAGTGTTATGACCGTCCTTCGAGCGAAATGAAACAGTGTCATCATTTTAAAATGGGAAGCATAATTGGTAGAAGCCGTAATCTTTTCCCTCGACCTTCTTCGAGTAACTGCCTGACATGGGATTCCCTTGATTCCTTCGACGCAGTCCGATGATCATATTCCCATATCGACTTTCTTACTCTCGTAAATAATCTTCTGATGAACTTGAAAACCGGTACGATGCTCTGGATTTATGGGTCCATTCCGGTCACTCCATCCTTGATCTGTGTCATCTCTTTTCTCCTCTGCTTCATTGATTTCTTCCGATCCGCAATACTCCGTTTCCAATTTCGATCCCTCTCTCCCGAAAACTTTCCCTTCATTCTCTACTTAAGCTCTATCTTGCCTGGATGACAGATTTCTCATCTACAGGAATACTTTGCATTGTGTGGATTTAAATACGGTGGGTTTATTGGTACTACGATTTTTAAATACCTGTGAAAAATTACAAAATGAGTCTCTTCATTATCAAGTGAATATGAGTGTAAAAGAGTTACTCAAATAAAATCTAATATTCGTTCTCGCATCTTTATAATATTACTCTTTAAACTTGCAAATTAAACTTGCAAATTAATCGATTTGTGCGGCTCTTTTAATACTTTCTGGTTTAGTTGTGCAAATAATTTTGGCAGCGGATAGCCACTACGGTAAATTCTCACACAAAGGCATTCATCCAGGTAAATTCTCAAGGGAAAACGGACTTTTGGGACTAGGAATCGAACCCGGGATCTTTCTCTTTCCGTGTGGCTACTTTATCCAACGAAGCTAACCGGCCAAAACATTTCCTGAAACCGTTAAGAGTACATTAATAGCAAGGGCAAGTGTGGTTTCGCCCAAATGTACGGCAACGTCCACGCCACGACCTCATAGAAGCATCGGCCAAACAAAGTGACGTTAATGAGAACCCTCCTTAATGAATCACATGGAAAAGGGTTAGGGTATATTTGCATATAAGGGCGTGCACTCAGGATAAATTCCAAGGCAAAACGGAGTGGAAAAAAGTTTGACAGGACCGGGAATCGAACTCGGAATCTTTAGCAGGATGGGAGGATTCTTTATCCAGCTAAACTAAATCTTTTTTTTAAAAACAACTTCTTTAGACAGGGTTTGAACCACTGGAGGAAATCTTAGGATGAATTTGGGAATTATATCAGGCACTCTAACCATTCGACCAACGTCACCCGTATGGTAAATTTGTAATAAATCATAGAAATATCTAAAAATTGTTTTTCGTGTTTAAACCCGCTACCGCACGCCGAAAGGAGGCTTGCAGGATATTGATGTATATCTATATGTAAATTGGAACTAGTTAAATCTAAAAACCATCATAATATACATAAAACCGTTTTATTTAGCATGTGACATTTCAAAAAACGAGCAAAAACTTACTTTGAAAGATATTACTGTAAAGTTTTGCAATAATTAAATATAATTAGCTGCATTCTAGGTGAGCCCCCTCCCATTGGGTTTCAGTAGAGACTACGCCGAGGATACATTTAATGCATAAAATTCCTTAAACTAAAAACATAGTGTCTAACGTTGACTAATAGCTCATCAAAAAGTCCTGTCTCTCCTCATTAATCCTGAATTGTACACCTACCAGAATAATGAGAAATGAAGTATAATGAACGATTTTGTGGAGCTGACCTAGATTATAATTATCTCAAATTTATTAATACATTTAAAACTTATAAACTCACATTTTTCCCATGTCTCAAACCAAATCGGGAGAAGCCGATCACGAATTTATCAATACCATTGCATTTTTTCGCTGGAGTAGTAAGTCGGGATTAGACTTCGCTATTTTATCATCCCGATTCGAAAATAGCACGGTATTTTCTCTTCTGAAAATCCAATGAGAGCGGATGACAGGAAATCCTTTCACATCACTCATCAAATCGAATGAATGGAATGAATTTCAATCTCCTTCCTTCGTCTACTATGGAGTAATTTCATAATCCCCAAATTCTATCATCGGCCGCTCATGATGGATTGAAAATTGGACGACGGTGCCACCACAAATCATTCTTACGTCATACATGACGGCGACTGCATCAGACACAGAATGTCCCTTTGTGATCGAGTAGCGAATCCAGGAAAATATATCCCATAAAATTATTATTTAGACATTTGGAACAGCATACTCTATTACGACACAAAAGTGAATGATTTCTCGTTCATGAATTTTGGTATTTTATTGATTATCTCCGTATCGGTAATAGAATAGTCAGATGCTCCGTATATTCCTTATTTTTACAAGACTTGAGTTCCAGGGTTATTTTGCTCAAGAGATTGATTTCTTATTTTAAAAATTTGAACTGCTAATTCACGACCTCTCTCATATCTTGGAAAGCAACCGACTAGCTTGAAGCTATAAAATCAATTATGATTCGATAGCTAATTCTTACTATACTATATATGGAAGTTACATGAAATGTACAGAACACTGGTTTACTCATAACGGCAAAGAATCTTAAGTGGTGTGTCGATAAAAGTTGAGGAAGTTTAATATTCATTAAAAACCTCGCCACTGGACAAGATGAACTTCGTGGAACCTAAAAATAAAATAAATATGCTCTGGCGTAACTTTGTGGAAAGCCATAATAAATTAAATAACTTGGTAATTTTCCTGAGGCCTGAAGATGTAAGACGTCTTACGAAACCGGTCGCGAAATAAAATCCGTGGAAAATTACTAAGTTATTTAATTTATTCGTGGAACTTAGCTAACGCTGAAGTTGACTTCCTCTGCTTCTGAAAACCTATATTTTTATAGTGACTAAATTCACGCTGAAGCAACGAAACTGCGGACAAGTTCACTGTATACAGTGTTTTAAATCTGTCTTTCCTAAACCGTGTAAAAGCATGAATGCGCGTTAAACAGTTAAATGATCGGCAATCGGTTGTATGTAGTTATCAGTAACTGTAGTTTTCCGATTAACTCCAGTGTGAAATAAATCAGGATGCACCACGTACATTAATATATTAAACATCTGCCCTGCCTTTCAGTGTGTGGTGTGAAACGCACGATTTATATGCTTATTATTATTATTAATATATTGCTACAGTTTGACATTTGTCAGGTGGCAGCCACAAATTTCCTTGACCAGGATTTGAACCACTGAGAAATACTCTTTGGAGAAATCTTTGGATTGATCTGGAAAGCTTATTTCTCTAATCTGTGACTGTAGCGTATTTTCCGCAGAAAAATGAATATGTGAAGTTACTATCACCATTCATTCATGTAAAGTGGTATCCATTTCTCTGATGTTCCTTGTAGAATCTCATCGATGTATGACCATCGAGGTGTTTGAATGCTGGTAAATACATCATAATATGGAAGCTCTTAGTCGACAGTGGTAACTTCCATCCATAAGCGGATTCATATGAAGAAATTTGGACGTTCTTCCTCCGGCTTCATAAGCTTTTAAGTTAACTGACAAAAATTTGAAAAAAAATTCAACCTACAAACAAATAACGAAGTGATCACACACACAGAAAACTCACAATGTAGAATCCACAAAAACTACATAGTGAGTTTTCATTGTGTGTGATCATGAAGGAGTTCCACCATATCTCACCAAAGTCTGTCATGTTCAAATAACGAAGTATATCTGCGATTTTTTTACATCTATGAGATTTTTCTGTACAAAATGGAATCTCAAGACTTATTTGGAAAGTATTACGGCACTAAAACGGCTTCTAATTCAAGAAGAGTATCTGAGGAAGTTGTTTAAAATCGCTCTCTCCTCCTTGGTGATTTCTAGATCCTTTCTTTTTATCCAATCATTAGTAGCATTTCTCATTCTATAATGAATCTTTTTTCGAGAGTGACAATTAAGGAATAATTCCGAACATTTAACTGCAGAAGTGAGAAGCTGTCACAGAACTCTATCTCTCCATGATGCTCAACAGCCCACCAAACACCACAGTATCAATTACTATTATTCACTTTATTTTCTCCTTGAGTTTTCGACGAGAGAAAACACCGAATGACAAACATTCAGCTTTCAGGTTTCTAAATCCTTTCCTTTTATCCAATCAATATTAGCAATTTTCCATGAAATACCCTCGATGATCATCTCCGATCAAAATTTCGATACCATTTCCCATCTCTCTTTCTCAGCCGTAATTATTCACCTTGTCGCTCGCCTGTTTATCTTTAGCCTATCATTAATTACGGCCACTTCATAGCGCCCGTATTTACTCAAGCCATCGTCAGCAGGAGTAATTAAGATCCGTTTCCTCGTAGCAATCTCATTCCTTATCAGCCTACTTAAACGGAGCCGTCGTAGGACCACCTGAGGCCGATAAATCCATCAGTCAACAGATACGTGACCTAGAGAATTGATGTTGCGCATCCTTCCGAGTTGCTTACATAACCAATGCTGTCGTATCCTAAGACTTGATCATTCGAGATCGAAAATTCAACCTACGCATCGAGAAAGGACGACTAAATCATGTCGATGGCATTAAGGAAAACATAAAGTTATGCGAATATTAAAAGGTATATTCCTTCACAGTTTGCAAATGTCATTTCGATAAGAGAAAATGCATTGAGTTTCCATTTAGCTGTTTTCAAAACCGACCTTTCAAAAGTTTATATTTATGTTTTATGGAATGCTAATCTGAACTTAAGATGACTCTCATACGTTGAATATACGCTGTCAGGTTTTAATTCGTTTGTTTTGGTAAATTAATAATTAGTTCATTTTATTTTGTAATGAATGAGATTCCACGAAATGAGGGTTGAGGTAATCGATATTTTCCTCCGTATCGGAATTTTCACTGGCTTTCATAATGTGATTTTTTCGTTGGATTCTAAATTCATATCACGATCATCTGACGCTTGGATCCTTCGCTGATTGAAAAATTTCCACAGAAGCTTAGTTACCGAGTAAATTCAGAATGCAGTTTTTATAGAGGAGGAAAGTCTCGATATTTCCTGCAGCATGTGATTATACCATGTTCCGTCGCCTTCTAAGATCCCTATTCTCCCCACCTCATTGTCAGTAATAGAGTTAACGCTCATCTACATACTTCATTAAGAGCACTTGAGGATGATGTAACTAGAGATTTTTCGGCATAAAACTCTCGTGGATGTCCAACATTAGATCAATGACTTGAGAAACGTGTACATACATTCTCTCAATAAGTTTTGATGAAACGTTCAATTACTGCTGCCTCTATTGTAAAAACTTTTAATGATACTTTCTCAATAAAATAACCTTATACATGGGAAACTTAAAGGCAACTATAACCATAATTTTTTCTACTTATCACAATACTAATTTGAGAATGCACGCTTGCACCGCAATTTATGTAAGTTTGCATCTGGGTGGTAATGTGGAAATGTTCGCCGAAAACTACATTCTGTCCCTTTGACAATCAATGCTACTAATGAAGTTCTATCCATTCACTCTCTGTTTTGATTCGATCGAGCTCAATATAGGTCAGTAGGAAATTCACGATGGCTGATGGGTGATTTTGTGTCGTCGAATATATACGCCAGACAATCTGTTTCACTAAGAAAGCGCGTGATGAAATATTTCAATATTCGACAAATATTAAATTTTTCTATCTCCAAAGATGATGCCTATCAATGGTTTTTTAAACACATAGAAACCTCATATTTTTCCGAAATTCTACCTCAAAGAATCTGGCTGTCATCATTTCATGTGTTCATTGCGTGAGAGCATTTCTTATACATATTAAAATTGGCTGCCGGATATCGAAATGGGTTGCGATCTCACCTTTTATTTGTGTTCCCGGGGTTGATTTCCTGGAAAACCCACAATGCTACAATTATCTAAGTCATCGAAGCATTAAAAAAACACGAATTATACTTTACTCACTGCCAAGGTAACGCCGGGTATTTTAACTATTACATAAATTGATAGTTCCATCGGTTACGATGTTATCATCACTTACTGATAGATCTAGTAGATGTATTCTGCTGGTACAGCGGTACATATCTGCGAGAATAACGAGGGCAGAATCCTTTTTAAGTGAATTAATGACGAATATAATAGATTCAAACTATAGCCCTACAACATTTTCTGTACTTCTCAAAATCAAATACAAATAGAATATCTTCTTTCCAAAATATTTCAAGATCTCGATATTTTGGAATCATTAACCTTGAACGTGAAACCTATGAAAATTGATCTGGCTTTAGGGCTTTTTATAATATAGTAAAAACCCTCACACATTAGCCATAACTAATGAGAGAGTTTATATCTTCTATTCGGTAGTCAGGTAAAAGAGGATATAAAAAGTATTTTAAAAGGCTATCCAGAAGTCTTTTCTTCATCACCAGAGAATTCGGTTCCCGAGCAATTAGCTTCATCGGATGTTATTTTTAGTTCGAGAAATGATTAAGGTTTGCATGATTTGTTAGCTGCATTTCTATTAATGGTTTTTATCTCAAAAGAAAATTATTTTTCAGCATAAAGTTTTCTTAACTCTCCTCAAATCCACCATCACGATACCATGCACTTCCAAATCCGGAAAATTTTATTCCGAAACAGCCTTGGTCCCAAATATTTCGGATCAGAGATGCCTAACCTCTTTGTATTGATAAATTCATTAATTTATTTAAATAACTTTTGCAATTTAGCCTTCTTACTAGGTGGCAGATATATACTAAACGTAACGCTAGATTTATAACGCTAGATATATACGACGCTAAGTATTAGTTCAAATATCGTCGAATAATAGAAACATGCGAGGTGTCATGAAACTCCATAGATTCAACTAAGTGATGCGACTGAGTTACTCATATCGTAATGGGGCCATCAACAAACCAAACAGGAAATAAACTAGGCCTTATCTTAATCAAAAGCACATCTTCATTGAAAAAATTTGCAATGTCATTTCCGTCGTTTATGATTTTAACATCTTCAGTTAGATTATTATTCATATATTAGAAATACTGTTTTCAGTTGTAAGTAAACAAAGTATACAAGTGATGAGATTATGCTTAACTTTGCGGTATTTACGTACAACAAGACTCATTGTTGATAACTTTTACTACACCACAGTATAAAATCATATAGATATATATTTTTATAATATATTACTTATACTGTGATGTTTTAAAAGTTACCAACAATGAGTCCCGTTGCATACAAAGTATGTTTTGTTGCACAATAACAAATCTAGCATTCTCCATCGATATTAACCAATCATGGTTGTTGAAGCAATAACATTTTTGCAGCGAACTTTCACTGGGTTTCGGGTAAAATCTTAACATGAGAGTGAATATATTCATATTACTAAGTAATAGAAATCGTTCAAGCGCCAGATGACGCCATAGATTATCTGTAGGATCCCGAAGGAAGCAGGGAAAATTCGATCCCTTGAGATTGGGGTCTTTCGGAGATATCTCACTCCTTGACGGATCTCTTCGTAACGTTACCTCAGAGGCTCATTATCAAGATGCATGGTTATGGATGGATGCGTGCTGAAGTTTCATGAATGTAATTGGAGATCTCGTAGGCGGAAAAGTACCCTCGGTCTTGTCTGCCTCTTAGACCTTTATTAAATCTTACATGTGTGATATCTTCAGGAAATGTTTACTGATTTTTCTAAAGGTCACTTTTTCCGCAGTTGATTTCAAAAGGAACGAGTCTAAACCGATGAACCAGATGGTACTCTCCGAAAGCGTCTACACTATGAAGGACGGGTGTTCCTTGTTTTAAAAAATTTCTTCCTCTAAACTTCCATGGCATGAATGGAAGTAAATAATTACAAGGATTCCTTCGTAAATATTTTACTACCCTTTAACTGCTAACAGTTATTATACAACAATTTTAATGCTAATATTATCTTAATTTTATTATTCTATCGTGATATTAATTCTATTATTATAGGTAATGCGAGTGAAATATGCGGGTCATTAACCACTTCGATGCTTATCCTAAATATAATGTAGTGGCAGAACTTTGATTGGAAGAAAGGTTCTTTTTACTGCGTTAACTTTGGCTGATTCGGTATCCGCCTGACGTCCAAGATATAAAGGAATTAAATTCTGCACCCTCTGTCGCATTATCAAGTGAATATTTCCCCGATGACAATTTGTATACGCCTTACTCATTAGAAAGTTTTCAAAATCCAAAATATCGGTGGCAACCTTTACGAAAGTACTTTTTCCCTAAAAGAAGAACACACTTCCCCCTGCCACACGCCGAAAGGCAGCTTGCAGAGTATTTATGTGGATGTAAATGAAAGTCAAAGTCTCGGTACCCTTCATTCGTCCAGCTACGGGTTCCACTCGTTTTCTTAAGTGCTGCAGTTAGTTTTATCATGGCTGTTTGGTGCATTAAAGGTTAAATTAGCTTGTCGAACAGGAAGACTAAGGAATCAGGATTCGTAAGACGAATATCTTTATGAAGTGACGCCTTCACACATTCGTTTCATCTATAAAATGTATGCGTGATGAAATTTGAACTGATTCTGCTCAGAAAAAATATGATGGGAAAGGCTCAAAAGATCCGATGGTAAAAGAATCCATAGAAAAGAGCTAATAGAAAAGAAGTTCCGCTTAAAAGTGAGGTAGAGTGGAAATATAAAACAGATATGATAAAAGCACGAAAGATTCAAGTATAGTATGTTTTAATTTATTTAAAAAAATCTTTTTTTAGAATTTCGTTACCATATTTTGAATTTTCTGATATTAATTACACCATAGCATGTCAATGATGGAAATAATTAATGCTCTTACTCCCATTTCAATCAACTCGGTATGAGTTCGTTTCCTTCCGTTCTAAGTTTAAACAGGCAATGAGTGGAATACTGTATAATATGAAATCATTATTGATAGAGGGTTTTTAAAATTTATTTGAATTTTTGGTCGAGGCAGACGATTTAGATAACAAGCTAAAACGCCAGTCATCGATATAAATAACTTCACTTGCGTCATGTTTGTGTCCACGAAGTAATCTTAGGTAAAACGATAAATAAGGAAGTAGTTCTCACCGTTTGGACTAAAAAAATCACACTTATCTTATAATTAATAATATAGAATTTCACGAAGGAGATTCGGAAGATGGGGAATTTTGGAGATTGACGTCAATGAAAGGTTGCGCATAATACTTATCAGAGAGATTTCATCTTACATGGATATCTGTGTAATTATTACTCAAGGGCAAATTGTGATCAGTTTTCTCGAGGTAATTCTACTATCTCTCTTTTCGAGATCCCCTCATTTAACCGACACTTCTATGCCTTTAGCGAATTTGTTTGATCGACATCTCGATGGACAGTTGTGTTACTTTTTGCCGATGGCTCGATTAGATCCCGACATTCTATTTGATATTCCTTATAAAACCAACCATCAAGTCTTCCGTGATTCACTCTGTTCAGATTCAATTTCGCACACTTCTTTCTTCTATCAGGTGCCTAATTACTGCTCTTATTAATCTAATGAACCAGTCATCCACCTCATCACTAACAACTCCCGGATAGCCAACTGGGTAGTGCATTCGTCTTTGGTGAAAGCGGTAGATTCTGTGGGATTATGTGCGAAATGACCTCAACTGTCGAAGCGCTTTCAACAATACTACTGCTACACACCTGTTAACATTCTCCTTTACATTTAATAAATGCACAATACACGTTTTTCCTTCCGTTAAAACGCTCTTTAATTACTCTTTAAACCCATGGAGAAATTTCTGTATGCCTTGCGCCACTTGCGCCACTTTCCCCCAAATTTTATCTATCGTAAGCATTAAATTTTTAAGGAAAGTACGATATTCTTTCCACTATATACTTAATATGCTTGTAGCTTAGCTATGTTTGTATCCTTCTCTATTTCCCTTCTCTTTGTAAACTTTGAAAGTTAAGAAAAATCCGTAATTTTGATAAACCTTAATCGTGAGGAGATCTGCCATTGAAAAATTACATCTAAAACATAGGAAAAGGCTTTAAGTTCTGCTCCATATACATACCGATGTGTTTGACTTGATATAAATAGAAATTAGGGACCTTCAGGTGAAGAAAGTGGTAAGAAATCTCGTCTCTAATACAGGCATAGGTTATGCTAAAAGTGACCCATTCTAAAGTTTAAAAATGAGCCTTGTAATATTAGAAAAATAGTAAAATTGCTGAACATTACCTGGTGCCCTGTTTTCATGTAATCATACCTGATTACATTAAACCCTCATGTCATAATTCCCTTGTGGTATAGTTATTGATAAAAGTGAAACTGTTTTAATCTCTCAATGGAGCCTGACCCCTAGAGAGGGCATTACCATGTGGCAGATAGGGGAAAGCCCTCACCAGTCTGTATCCAGTATGACTGGAGAATACGTTAGGAATTAAATGATACCCGTTGACTAAAAGACTGAGAAAGTGGAAATCCTTAGCTGTGGTGAAACCAATCCACCGGTAGGAGTAAACCTAAGAAAAGAATTCCCAGTTTTCCTGAAAGGATGAGGTAATGAGCCTCCAACCCATCTATTTGAAAAAATTACAAAAGCAAAAACTCCTCAATTAAAGCCTTGGATATTGCATAAGGAAAAACGAAAGTAATAAATATATGGAAAAGGACTTTGAATAGTAAGACACAGAACATACAAAGAGTAAGTGGGAAAAGTAGGCAAATATTCAAGTAAATGGAAAACTGTTGTAAATATATGGTGGCTATAACGCATTAGTAAAAGAAAAGAACAAACAAGATGCAAGGAAAATACTTATACTTATATAGTGGAGTAGAAAAGGGAAAAAATGAGAGCTTGAGTATTAATTGCTGTACTGAAAATGAAAGAATTAATATTGGGAGTGAGTAAATGAAAGAATATTAAATAAGGAAATAGAAATATGGTTTTATACTTCAGAAATTATGGGAGTATATCGTATACTCCAAATGATGATTCAACTATGACTATGAAAGATGAATTTATGGATGAATTGTCCAGAGTAATCATGATGATTCCTGTAAAAATGTATTAATCCTAGGAGATGTGAATACCAGGGCAGGAAAGAATAATGACATCAGATTATAGGAAAGATATGGAGAATGGCAATGAATAATAAAGGAGACTGTTTGATTGAGTTTTTTTGAGGCATATCATCTTCCTATAATGAACAGATTTTCCAACTTTGGGACTCTCACTTTGGGATACAAGCAATGAAAAAACTGAAATCCATAATAGATTACATGGTACAAAGACAAGGTAGCAACTTATTAACAGAAGGTGTAAAAGAACAATGAGGTGCAGAAATGGGAAGGGACCATTTCTTACTTAGATCTAAAATATTTGTAAAGTACATAAAAACAGCACTAACAGAAATAACATAGGAGAAAAGCAAAGAACAAAAGGAAGAGGTAGTATATTGAATAATTTAATGAAGAATCCATAAAAGTCCTAAAGAAGCAAAGATTGGCAAATAATCCTGAGAAAAACTTAGATTATAAGATGAAAGAAAATGTCAAAAATATCTACAGGTTTTTACAGCAGCCATACATGAAGCAGCTTTTGAATTAGTTTGAAAGAAAGAAACAAGAATAAGGAAGTCTCTGTATTACTGGTGGATAGAGAATATAACAAATTCAGTGGAACAAAAAAAGGATTTTTATAACAAACGAGTATCAAAAAATGATCCTGAAGATCCTTGAGAATATAGAAGAAAAATATATTAGGTAAATGCCAAGATGTTTAATGATTTATAGATAGGACAAGAACTGAGAATGCTTGGAAAGCAATTAGAGAATTGAAAAAAGAAAGCAAGATAATATAGAGGACAGAATAAAATTTAGTGACACACAAACTGATTGGAGGTAGAATAATAAGAAATACCAGAAATAAAAATGGGAAAAGTGAAAGAAGCATTTTAAAAAACGAAAAATGGTGAATCCCTTGGTTCTGGAGTTATTCCTGTAAATATTTAAAATATTCCCCTAAAACATACCAAGAATAATTGATGGAAATCATCAATAGATGTTAAATTAATGGAGAGGATCTACCAAATGAATGGAAGTTGGCTTGTTTAACATCAATACATAAAAGCAATATAAAAACATTAGAGGAATTAGCATGACTGCTACTTGTGAAGGATTATAAGGAGGAATTATTAAAGAGAGATTAGAGCATGAAATAACTATTGGGAAAGAGCAAAGTAAAGAAATATATCTGAAGCTAAAGGCTCCAGGAATGGCACATATTACAGTTCCTATAAAAAACCTTTGCAATATTATAAATGAAAGTAATACAAATGGGAAATAAATGAGAGCAATAAAAATTCTCTATGAAGTCTTAGAAACAAAAATAAAAGTAGGAAGTAAGCTATTCTCGTGAATAAAACCAAATAAATTCCTAAGACAAGGTTGTTGCCTATCACTTACTCTTTTAAACCTTTATACTGATGAAATTCTGAGAAAATGGAAAATTGAAATACGCTGGAATGGGAACAGAGACTTGAGACACACATTAATTTTTGCTGATGATCAAATTGTAATTGAAGGAAGTAAGTGTGGAATATAGAATGCAGTAACTGATAAAATATGTGATAAGGCTAGTTTGAAAGTAAGTTGTACAAAAACAAGATATATGGTTATTAATTAGGAGACAACAAAATTGGAAACAGCCATCGAAAACTGCAGCAAATTCAAATAATTAGGAGTAACAATTGGGAAAGAGGGAACCAGTAAACAAAATATAATAAACAGAATATATCTAGCTAAACAAGCAATGAATAAGTTTAAAATAATAAGTCAAAAGATGCTAGCAAGAAGACAAAATATCAAGTTTCAAACTATTATTCATAGCATATGTCTTTATGGAACAAAAACTGTGGAAATTACCAAAAGGAACAGACATGGACTAGAAGTCATAGAGCTGGATTCCCTAAGAAAAAGCTGCAGAAAACAAAGGTCAGAAAGACTTACAATTGAAACATAAAATTGATACATATAGAAGAAAATGTCATACAAGAAATAGAAAAAAGATTCCTACATGTGTAAAAAATGGAGGAAAACTATCAACAAAAAGTGATACTGAATTGGGAAGCATCAGGGAGTAGGAAAAATCCCACTGTTATACAAGCCCACAACCATCCCACTGTTACATTAGCCAAAGGGTTCTCAGAATTCCCATGGCTGTGACAAGAGCTAGTCCTTCACTGTGTCCTTCAGTTCATCATCCAAGTTGAAGTGCTTCCATGAGATGTTTTTTTGCAGACCAAACAGATGGAAATCACAAGGTGACATGTGCAGGCTGTAGGATGGATGATCAAGCCACTTGGACATGACCAGTACACTTTATATGACCCTCAAGACATATGGATTCGCATTATGGTGGAGCAGAATCACTCCCTCTGTGAGCATGCCTGGCCATTTGCTTTTGATGGACTTGCATAGACTTTGAACACAGTCTCCCTTGAACACAGCCACTATCTGGTAATTAATATAGTCGGTTATTGTCAAGAAATTTAACTACTTGTGTGTAGAAAATGCCATTGCCGATTTTTATTTACTTAATAATAATTTTATATTCAATATTTGGTTCAATGTTGTTTTGTAAGCAGTTTTTTGATTATTTTGATACCAAACAATAAGCATATATCTCGATTTTTAACAATCATAACTAATCACAAAGAAAATAAAATGTGCTCAAAGGCAGTTAAAACTCGGAGAGTGGGTAAAGATGGTACCTGTTAAACTTGGGTTTTCCGGATAAGGGAAAACCCTCTACAACCCTTTTGAGATATTCCCAACCCAGAACAATAGAGAGGAGTCAGCGATCTGGGATTGGGTCATAAAATTGAAGGAGCAAGTCAAAACGTATAAGAACGTTTTTCCCGCAGTTTAAGGGTTAACACCTACAGCAGTCAGACATCTGATGACACCTTGCTGCTCCTATATAGTGGAATTTTACCATGTGATTGCTACGATGTCTTCATATGCACTGCCGTGTCAATCGGACAGAACACAATCGATCAGTGAAGGACTGGCTCTTGTCACAGCTGTAGGAATTCTGGGAGCAGGGAATCCTTCGGCTTGTTAAACAGTGGGATAATTATCCTCAGGCCTCTGGTGATCACTTTTGAATAAAGAAACTTAAATTATATCCACAGAGTCATTTCATACCTTTTCATTTGAACTGCCCTTATAGAAAAGCATTTGTCACCAAAAATAGATGTTTAGAAATAGTAAATACATTATAGGTTTTGATTACGATACGATCCTCTGAAATGAAGTATTTTATCTTCTGGAGTTCTTTGTCTTCCTGATTCTGAAGTTCTGCCTGGAGATAGCAGCTGCCATTGCTGGATACATTCTAAAAGATGATATTCTTTGCAAGGTGGAACTGATTCTCAAGACAGCCATGGACTTGTATGGAGAAGATGAAAATGAAAAAGTGGAATACTCTCAAATCTGTTGTAAGTTTTGATTCTCTCCTTTTAGCTTGTGAATACAATATACCAAGAAGTTATTGTTTTATGCTGACCTTCCTACTATTCTGTAGGGAAACATAAATACCTTGCCTCCTTAATTTTAACTTAACATTCGCTTATAGTCATCAGCTGCTAATTTGTTGTAAGCTTTAGTTTTTAAATTAGTTTAGATATAGTGAATTTTAAGAATATATGTGCAAATATTTCTGATAAGAAAATCTTCTCTTAATAATTATTGTGTCAAAGTAAACTGTCCTTTATAAGATATATTGATGCTATAATCAATATTGCAGCCAAGGGCTCATTTTGCAGTATTGTAAGATGATTGCTGAGTTAACTTAGAAATTCATATTAAGAAATGTCTTTAAGTAGGAATTTAAACTAACATCTCCAGTCTCTGCAACTATAATATATTTAAATTTAAATGCTGCTATATTTATGACTTTATTAAATTATGATTCACTGTTGCATAATTAATTCTCATATTCTAGTAACATGTTGAATTCCTGTTAAATTTCCATGAGTTTGAGATACTCTGTATTAGATGTTCTGTTTCTATGTCAAGACAAACTCTTGAGATAATGAACCTGAATTGACTTTTTGCTAATAAAAATAAATAAACAAGATTTACATTTACCTTACAAAATATTTCCATCAAGTTTCATTTAAAAAAGGAAGGTAAATCATTCGCATCATACCTACATCTTGCAATTATAATTTGATCATCAGCAAAAATTAATGTGTGTAGCAAGCCTTTTATCGTATTACAATTCTAGCACATTTGGTCTTCCCATTCTTTCAGAAATTTCTTTGTATGAAGCTTAAAAAGAATAGGTGATAAGCAAGGTGAAAGAATGTGAAAGCTTAAAAGATAGGTAATACGATGTCTTACTATGTATTTGGTTATATTGAAAGACATAGCTTATCCTACTTTTATTTTTGTTTCCAAATCATTATAAAGCATTTTTATTGTCATATTTTATTTTCTGTTTATTTTACTTTCATTAAGAATACAGTAAAGTTTTTGGATAGGAACTGTAATTCAGGCCTTTACTAGATCCATTAATTCCAGATATATTTCTCTACTTTGGTCTTCCCCTATAGTTATTTCATACTTAAATCTCTCCAACATAATTCCTCCTTATAGTCTTCCCCAAGAAGCAGTAATGATAATACTTCTATAGTTTTTATTTTGCTTTTTTTAGAAATGATGACAAAAAATCAAACTTCTACTCTATTGGTGGATCCTCTCCATTAATTATATACCTATTAAAGATTTTATCAATAATTCTCATCTTATTTTAAGGGAATTTTTTTAGAGTTCTACAGGAATAAGTCCAGGACCTGGGGATTCACCATTTTTCATATTTTTTAATGCTTTTCCATTTTTCCCATTTTTATTTCTGGTATTTCTTACCTCTAATACTTTGTGTATTATTAAAATTTATTCTGTTCTCTATGAATATATTTAAGTAATATTTGATCCATTTTTATCATTTCTATAAATATTATTTTGCTTTCCTGTTTCAATTCTCTAATTGTTTTCCAGGCCCTCTTAGTCCTTGTTGTATCCAAAAATTATTCAACTTCATGGTATCTACCAAGTAAATACAATATCTTCCTTTAATTTTATCTTTTCAGCTGTTCAATATTATAGTATATATGTTTCTGTCAAAAATTTTATTTTTGTAAGTTTCTCTTACCGTTTCAAAGGCAAAAATGGCCTGTTGAAGATTTCATTCTGATGAATGCCTTAGTTCTTGCAATTTACTTCATTTTCACAGTATTAACACAAAGTTTGCATTTAAAAATCTTACTCTCTGATTTTTAAACTGTATTTCATCACAATTCAGTTCTTTATGTATTTTGATGTATTTTTCTAAATAGTTATATAATTGGAGAAGCTTGATGCATCACAAATTTAATCAACTCTATAAATATTTTTTCTTCATAGTTTCTAAGTTAGGTGATGAAGATAAAGATAATGAAGGTTAAAAAAAGGAGACAGCAGTAAAGATGGAGGTAGTGTTGGGACTGCAAATGGTGATGGTGAATACTCAAGTGCTGACATTATAGCTGGCGGCAGCAGCAAGGGCTCTTGCCCTGTTTGTTAAATGAAAGAGGTAAAGCAATATTTGTGATAAATATTGAAAATGTATGCAGCTTTGCCATGGCTTGCTTTAACATTGCTACATTGCAGCTGATTATTTGTAAACATTGAGTCATATGTATGTGTACATACATACTGCATATGTATGTGTACATACACACATGTGCATACATGTGCATACATGTGCATACATGTGCATACACATATGTATGTGTACATACACACAGATGTATTTAATTTAGATATATCTGTTCTCATAATATATAATGAAAACCTTTGTCAATGAGGGTTAAATAGCTAAGAAATCTATTCTAACCTTTGTTACACACCTTTTATCATAACTACAATACACTGCCATGATAATTTCATTCTGAAATTCATATTTTGTATTTTTTTTAAGGTAGATAAATAATTATATCTAAAGGATTTTTTCTAAATTTCCAATTCTGAGAATGGATTCATTGATATACCAGACTATATAGCATAAATAAATCATCTCTTGGAGTCCATGCAGATTCAGCTGACTATTTGGTAATCAAAGTTTTATAGAGTCTATGAGCTTTCTGTCATTTGAATTTATATTTAATAATTACCATTTTATTTGGGTATTCAAGCAATTTCTTGCATAGGTTGATGATTGGGAGAGAGAGAAAAATACAGGTCACATAGTTGCAAATGAATTTCTTACAAAGATCCCTGCAGAAGGCTTGCAAATCACCCTGACATCAATGGCTGATAAGATTCCTACCTTAAGAGGTTTAGATTACCAAATTTCCTTGCTGGAAGAGTTAACCAAGTTTCTCTAGAGGTCTGAATGCTATATCATTTATATTTTGCAATCTATAACTAAGAGTTATATGTATTAATTATGCTCTGCCAAATGTGTATTGTTGAGAAATTTTTTGGTGCCATTCATTTGGCAGATGGAGCAAATGACCTTCCTGTAACTGTGACATTCCTTCAGATGTACAAATTGTTGTTGGTGTACTGTGTGTTAAAACCTCCAAAATGTGGGAATTGCTCCATAACAAATGAATCTCCTATTTTCAGTCTCTCATTCACAAACTAAATGGCCTCACTGAACAAAGAGAGTGGTAGGTAGTAGTAATGAAGAATGATAATTCATTGGCTTCTCTCATTGACTGTATAATATATTACATTACTGGTTATCTCCGCAAATATATTCAGTGGCACACTAAATGTTTTCTGTAGCCCAGCAGTAGGCACATGTACACCAATATGTCTATTCTTGATGGCAGAACTCTTCAGAGCTGATGGCAGGATAATTCATAGTAATGCTGATTTTTTTCTTATTTCTATCTCTTAATTGAGGAGTTATTGGTGAAGAGCATTGATGTAGATTATAATAGAAGTATAATAGATATTATATAAGGAGGCATATTAACCTCCTATATATTTGCTGCAAAAAGGAAATTATGGCATCCGTAAAATAATCAGTATCATGAATGGAGTGAATCACCCTTATTAAGAACTTTTGTTGAAGCATTGAATTATAAAGAAGCTCTTCTTAAAGAAAATGGTTACATCTAATGTGATCAAACATCTTCATGGAAAGATGCAATATACAGGAAGAAAGCAACCTTTTTTTCAATAGAAGAACCATTCTCTCCCATAGCAAAGTTGTTTCAGATTGTTTTCACCTTATTCCGAGTTAAGGTTAGAACAGAAATGCTTAAAGACCTTAACCACCTCGATATTCAAGTGGTACATGAATTAAAGGTGATTGATTTTTAACACTGTATTGTGGATTTATATGAACTGGTGAATATAGCAAATATTCATCCTTCTGAGTCTCTTATATTGTTTGCAGTTATATTAATATAGCCATATGATTTCCAATGTTGCGGAAATAAAACAAATACAGTAATTGGTATTCACACATTAAACACTAAATGGAAGTGTAGTCTCAATAGGAACTTAAAATGAAACAGGCACTGATACAAAAACAAACTTGATTATATTACAACACTTTTCTATGATCTTGTAGGTTTTTTCATGACTTAACACCTTAAAGATATCTCACATGTTTTATTTTTGGTAGTCCCTTTGTTGACACATCAGCTATCACCTCATCTGAAGATGCTTACTATAGGTTATTAGTTCCTTTCTCAACCATACTTCTGATGAAATGATGTTGGACATCTATACACTTCATCATACCATTATAAACTACATTTTCACTGATTATCTTCATAGACTAGTTATCATTTAATTTAGTAGTACAGTTACTTTTACCAACCATACAACTCAAAATGCTCTGGAAAAACAGCTATGCGGCTGAGAAGAGGGCCATATACTCAGCCTCAATGCTGCTTAACATCACAGTTGTTTTTTTATACACTCCCAAATAACTGCACCATTTGCTATCATGCTAGGAAAAACCTTCTATCTTTCATATCACTTGATCAATCAGCATCTGTAAATCCAACAAGCTTCAAATCTTATTTTGTAAAAACTAAAGAATAGTCCATTTTTCCCTTCTTAATAGCAAATTCAGCATCTGGTATCATCATCACTGAAAGAAATGTAATACAACCAATGAATACTTGTTATGGAACTTCAGGATCACATTTTTCCATTACTTTCATCTATTTAAAACCAGGTTCCATTGAGATCGCAATGGGCTTGCGATCACTCTTATCAAACTTCTTTAGAACATGGTCAACATACTGTTTCTGGTCAGCACATATTGTATTACCATTTTTCTGTATCCTTATTCCTAACAGATTTCTCATTTCACTCAGGTCTTTAATCTCAAAATGTCTCATTAGTTGCTTCTTTAATATGCATTTCTCCTCAATAATGTACAAAAAATAACACATCATCAACAGAAAAGACAACTAAAGTAATACAATCTTTCTTACCTCTGACACACAAGATTCATTGTCATAAAAATGCAGCCTTATCATCCATGTGATCAATGGGAACAGACATGTCAATGTAAGTAATAGCCAAATTGTTGAATTTCTCAAAATTGTTGAGAATTTTCTTTTCATAAACAATGCCCTAATTTCTGATTAAAACCCTTAGCAACTAATGGAGCACAAAAAGAATCTGGAAGATACTTCCAGCATTCCCTTCCACATATTTCTTTTTTTAAAAAACCAATTTATACTTTATTGGTTTAACATTATCAGGAGAATCAACTATCATCTATGCTTCATTTTTAAGCAAGCTTTCATATTCCTTAACCTTTCATATTCCACTTAACCTGATATGTTCTTTTGTTAGTTCTTGCCTTGACAACAATGTTTTCTTGGTCCTATCTTGTTTTATAGCATCCATCCACAGTTTTCCTCTCACTAAGTCACACTGGTGATCTTTACACTGGTGTCTGTTTTCCAGGGCGATCACCAATGGATCAAACTCTGATGTCAATCCACTCAGCATAATCTCCCAGATAAACTCGCCTTTCAGCAGATTCCTTACCTGTTGGGCTAGCAGTATCACCTATGTCACTGATGCCTGCATGTTAATAAATTCCTATAACCTCATAGTAAAAATTTATGAAGTAGCCTCAGGCTATTCTCAAAAACCCCTCGTCTTTATAGACCACTTGGAAATTCTACCATTCTTCCCTCATTGGCTGCTAGAGCATGTGATATGCAGATGCTTTATTAAGAGAAAACTCACTACCAAGAATTGGGCTGCAAGATCAAAGAAAACTTGTGGAAAAGATAGTAAGAACAAGAATGGTATAATAGAAAAAGTTAGAATATAAAAATCGTAGATTAAAACCATAGATGAAATTTTTGGGTTCCTCACTCAAATTTTCTTCCAAGAGTATTCTTTTCAGTGGGATCTCTCTCGAAAGTTTATGTGATGTGCCATTCTCATCTATCTACTAATGAGAATGATAGCATTCCAAACAACCTTAGGAAAGGAAGTAACAGAAGAAATGCATGCCACTGATGGAATCACCTTTTAATATTAAGCAGCTCTTTATATATGAGAAAATAGCACCAGCTAATTCAAGTTATGATTCCTGTAGTAATATGAAGAAAACATAATAAATTAAAATTTGTTTTATTTATTTTTAAAAGTATCATGAATACAATTTTCATTTTGCTTATACTTAGCATTTGTCTCTTTAGTTTGCTGCTGCAATTTTTTATGAGGATTGCTCATATTGGACATATATTTCCTTACCTCGAATAAGTCTCTCGTGATAAGGAATTGACCTTAAATATCGAAGCCCTTTTAACAAATAAAATTTTTAACATTTTTACAGTCGTAATTAGACTGTAACTAAATACAGTCAGGCTTTTACCTATCTGGTTGTTAACAAAAAAAATTTAATACAAAACAGAACTATTAAAAATAAGTAAGTTGCAATTTTCGAACCCCGAATAACTTGAAATCACGTAAAAGCGTTATAACTCTTTAGTACTTTTCCTACGTACCTTATTAAATATTTGAAAAGGCCGCGTTTTTCTTCACATTCAATTATATCAAAATACTTGCATTGTCAGTGAATTTCGTTTGTCTTTTTTACCCAGGGTACCTTCTTCCAAACGCTATATAAGGCAGATTCACCGTGGAGCTCGTCCTTTTTCCCGAGCAAACCGCTGACCTGAGCTGACTGACTGACGAGGTTTCTACATCGTTTGTAACAACTGTGAAGGCGGACGGCGTGATTCCGAAAATGTCTGGTTGAATCGGCATAGCATTTAGGTAAGGATAATGTATTTGTTGCTTGAGATGATTTTCTTTGAAATTTTGTGAGTTAATTTGGCTAATGCGTTTAAAGAATTGAATATCTTAAAATTAAAGTCACTTAAGAGAATTGTGGTTTTGCATTAGAAATCTTCCATTGACAAATATTATACGAAAAATTTCTCTCTAATTGCAGGCAAGTTTCTCAAGGTTTATTCGTGCAACGCTGGATTTCTTCCAAAATCTGACCAAAGATGATGTCCGCTATCCCTCACTTCACCACCCTGTCAAATGGATTCGGATCGGAATGCACGTTGTAAGTTCCCCATTCTTTTCTCCTAGTTTCTTGTACGTTAATCGTAAGCGAAATATCTCCTGTGATACTCATCACTGTGATTTAGTTAGGGATTATGAGTCACGTGGCCACTCACGAACTTAGTGCGGGTCGTTTGTACTTTAGCTGTCCTGTTTTGACTGAATTCGGAACTTTCCCACTTTATGTGTCGTACGATTCATTTGACGCATTATAATTCATAGCTCGTTCAAAGTAGGTATGAATACGTACTTTCCCTTAAGAATTTCTCTAAGCTGTGAAGATTCCTCCCAAATTCTTTCTCAGTGCTACGCATTTTTACGGTACTAATAAAATTGCTTTCTCGAGGGATCTAGTCATGATATTATTAAATTTTGGTTCATAACTTGATCATGTTGAATGCATAGTGGATTAAACTTACGGTCGTATTCCGTTAAATTGGAGCTAATATACATACGCTTTAACGAGCTTAGTAGGGGAAGTGCTGCTAATATTTGATGTAAGCTAATCGCGTTACTTTGCTTCTGTTGGGATTTGCTTCACATGGTCACAATTGTGGAATTAACTGAACTTGAGGATTGATCATCTGCTTATTACATGCGTTTTAGTTCTGTTACAAGTTTTAATTCCTTGGGCTTGTTTAATTTGGATTAAGGGAAAATATCTCCGATAATTCACCGCTCCTGGATGAAATTTGCTAAAAATGTACTGTTTTTATTTAATTTATTTATATTCGGCTAATTATGTCGAAATCGGAGTATAATTCTGTCTGAACTTAAATTCTAACTTCAATGACTCCGAATACCTTGAAGTTTAAGTAGAGGTGATGAATTGAGAATCGAGAATGAGAATTCCAAGCGCAGTATCCAATCAAGCGCAAATATTATATTTTTTTCAGAACGATATTTTATTATGTGAATGAGTGATCAGCGAAGGTTAATTTTCGTGGACAGGATTTATGAGCCTCGTGAACAGATTCCTTTTCCGGTTACCAGATTAACGGAAGGGTTGTCTAGCGTAGGGGCCTTCATTCGTAATCCCTCGCGTTCGAATTCCCGAGCTGCTCTTGGCACATTATGGAAACTGTTTTAATATTGAAATAACCGACCGCGGTAGCGACGTCAAAGCTTGCTAAAGTTCTCGGGTTGTCTAAATGTCTCAATATTTCGCCAGATGTGATCACAGTTTGGAAAACGCAGCGTAAATGTTTGGCTGATGACTTCAATCTGGAGGAGAGCTATTAGATTTTATTTTGCATCCACGAGTGAATACGAAAAATTGTAACTTTCCTATAAATTCAACGGCTCTCCTCTATTATCTACATGATTTCAAACTTCGTTTACGGAGTTGGTGCTTGACGATCCGTTCTACCTGAAATTGTGGAATTAAAAATTTTATTCATTCGTTTAAATTTGTAAGGAATTTTTTAATTCGCGTTTTTTTTGTTAAACTTTTCCAAACCTTTAGTATTTCTTTCCGCTAAGTTTCATAGATATGGTTTTTTGTTTCAACAAGTGCGCTACTTGGATCCTTGCGAGTTTTCCAATTCTTTAACTTGACATTTAGTAAGTTATCGCATTTAAATGTTTAAAATCCTTCTCGCCGGAGCTCTAAATTCCAACATAATCGGTTCCAATTGAATTGGAACGTGAAAACGTGGGGTAAACCCAATTAGGGGATAGAAAAGTATAATTTTGAAATTAAAAATCTAAACACTAACCTCTGCTGGTGGCTCTCCTAATTGTTTATAATTCATTAATTTAGGGTAAATTTGTTGGTATTCGTGGTTTAGTGTAAATTTCACAATTTTCAATAAAAGGGAAGCTATTCGCCAATAGTTATTGCACTTCATTACTAATGTTAAACTAATTTTTATTTGCTACAGTGGGATAAATTTAGAATATTTAAATTCAATCCGTCTGTAAATGATCGATTTAATCTTGCCATAAAAAATTTTCCTTTATCTGAAACTATTTTTCACTATCTTAAAAAATTAATTTGCCAACAATTTTGTTTATAAATGAAAGTCGTCAGTTTTAATTCCAAATTCAGCACCTGTAGAGTAAAATTCTTTTTCTAGAGTAGTTTTTGTAAGTGCCAAACGCTTGTGCATCACTGTCATTGTTTCTAACAGGAAGGAGAAATGAAGCTCTGGACAAACTCCTTTTAAATGTGATTTTATTGCATAATTTCAAAGTGTACATTTATTACAGTGTTCAAGGAAGAAAAATAGCAGGAAGGACCGTTTCCAGTTTCACTTAAACATGTCCAGGCCCCAACCCCCAAAAGTTCCTGGTATTGGAAGAGCCGGACTGGCCGAACCTATCTCGAAGATTTTGACGTGTCATTTGTTTTCTGCTGTTGCAGCATCCATCTGGACCATTTCTGCCTCCTGTACTTGCACTCTCAGTGGGCAGTGCTACTTCAATGGCTGCATTCAGAATAATTCCAAGTTATTTTTGAGTACAGCCGTTGAAGTAGCACTTCCCACTGAGAGTGCAAGTACAGAAGGCAGAAATTATCTGAAAAGAGAATGTATAATAAAATGCAATAAATATATGAAAAGAGAAAAAACATATTATTTTTTAACCAAATGAATGACCTTGGGGACTTAGAATAATTTTTCACTACTAGTGGTGTATTGCGGGATGCATACCATCAAGGCGCAACCGTTATGTTGCTGGTTGCATACACTCAAGGCGCAATAAAGAACTGGAAGTAAAGGGTTAAAAGAAGAAGTATGGAATTGTTCTAGAAAATTCAGAGAAATTTCTCTGAATTTTCTAGAACAATCTGGAGAAGTCAATTTCTAGGAAAGGGTGTGCAGCGGGTTGCATACACTCAAAGGCGTTTTCTGCCATTTCTAGAAGCTAACAGTAAAAGTGCTGGAAATGAGGGGCATAAAGGATTAACTGGAAGTAAAGGGTTAAAAGAAAGAATGGAAACGGAAGAATTTTTCTGAGATTTCTAGAAGCTGCCATAAAAATTGGATTATTTCTCACAATTATGTAATAGAACATTTCAAGAAAGATGATTACTTTGGCAGAACATGAAATTAGAGTATATTGATTGAACTGTCGCTAGAATTTAAATACTCGAAGAACAATTAAAAGTGGAAAATGTCAAGAATTTTTGTAGACTGAAGTCAAGGAGAAAACTACACAAATTAGGATCAGAAATTTAATTCAAAAGTTAGCAAAAAGAAACAAACTGGAAGTTTGTAAATAACTTTTAAGTTGTGATGAATTCAATAACCCAACCTGCTCATAATAAAATTCTGCAGACAAATACTTCAATTTTTAAAATATAATAATAAAACAGTTAAGAGCTTTCTCATAAAATGATTGACCCACTGCTCAGAAATTAAACTCATAACTATCATAAACTGGTTCAGCAAAAGTTGTAAAGGAAGCTACTTAATGACTGTGAATCTGAGGTTCACAAACAAAGAGAAAGCCATTGCATATTTTTAAAAAAATCTTCAAGAAGGAGCACCCTTTTGCCTGATAATCCTAAAAAATTCAGTTTTGGAACTGCAGTGATTTCTTTCTAATTAAGGAATAAACATCTGCTCTTACTGATAAAACTGAAAAATAATACCTATTGTGGAAACAGAAAAACTTGTTTCTAATGGAAGTGCCTTATGCATCCCCTTTTTATGCAGGATGATGGTGTCATGAGCAAAAATTAGATTCTACAAATTGATTTCACTTGAAAATATTTACATATTTTCATGACCAAGGTGCTTTCTGCTACTAAATACAATATCCTTCAATTAGCCCATGGATTAAAGTATTATATTTTTACATTTGAGCACAATTGCCTCCAATGCTTGTAAACAGACATTCTTGGAAATATACATGAATGAATTTAAACAAAAGTTCTGAAGTGTTGGTTTAAGTTCAACATAAAGAATGCTGTCAAACACATCGAGAAAGCATAAGAAAGTGAATTAAGTAAATGACAATGAATAAATTGGAAGAAAGGGACATAAGTATATTCTTGAATTTACTAATATCTTCAACAAGGTGTCACCCTTCCACAGGGAACAAAGTTATGGACATTAGGGGAGACGTTTCAAAATATATAAGAATTAGATGGAAGAGCCAAATGTAACAGAGTTGACTGAGAAAAAGTTCTATTCAAAAACCATTAGATGGAAAGGGAAAAAGATGATGATGACACAGAAAAACTTGCAGAAAAAAATTTGAAGAAGCTTTCAATTTTTACTAACATGACAATATTTCAAGATGCAGAGAATTCTGATTCTAATTCTGAAAGGGGCTTAATCAGTGGTGGAATTAAAAAAAAATAGCAATGAGATCCCAAGTGCATGCAACAATTCACTGCAGTCTTAAGAACATACATTTTTCTGATTAATCTGCTTTGAAAGATTATTTGAGAAACTTTAAAATGAAATGAGAATGAATTATCTCAATACCCAACACTGAAACTATATTCTAAATGCAATGTGCAGAATGTAGTACATTTAAGCACTAAGCTCTACAATTATAATATCAGATAGATTTAGGAACCAGTTGGGAAAAACTAAGAATTAGCTGAATCCCACCGCTGGGCTTAAACTGTTTCCCTGATGCCAACCAATATACCCATCCTAATAGGTGGCTCATTATCACCTGCAATAACACTTAAAATAAATTAAAATTTGTTGAAATTTAATTTAAAAATAAATTTAATTTGTTTGTCATTCAACTTTGTTTGAACAAAATTTTCAAAATAACTAGAAAATGGGTAAGTACTCTTTGTTTCATGAAGCTTGTTTCTGAAACTCCCAAATACCTCAATGGTATATGGACCACATTTTCTTAGTCAAATATAAGATGAAATCAAAATAGATCTATGAAAATAAAGGGTAATAAAGTACACTATGGTCTATAACAGGTATGAGAAACTGCATGAAAAACAAATTTAACAGTAATTTAATTTACCTATAAAATATATATGTAGAAAATAAAAAATGATTACTACGCTATAACTGAATATTCTACAAAAATGAATAACAATAAATGCAACTTTTTACTTCAAAGTGCACTGAACTAAGTAAGTTACATGGAAGCTGAAACTATTGATAGTTTTACAGCAAAGTAAGCAAGCATATGAAAGTGAGTAAAGTTATTCTGGAAGGATTAATTTGATAATTAGCCAGATTGAAACATATTCGAAGATTTCACGAAATGATGATGAATGATTTTAAAAATAGTAGGAGTTATACTTTACTGAAATAAAATTCGTTAAATGAAAAAACTAAACTTCAAAGAAAATTTCAATTGTGTGGAAAAAAGATTTTTTGCTAAAATACTTATTTATCGCGCTCCCTCATACTCAAAATATGTTTCTATTTTAATATTAAAGGACAATTGGAAAAAGAATTATTAATACTTACTAATTACAGTGTGCTGATCATAGATGCAGATATTATACATTAACAAATTTAAAATGCGTTATCATTTTTTTCAATTTCAGGAAACTTAATTTCATATTTCATAAACGTCATTTAGCCATCCGAAAAGTACGAAGTATAAAGTTTGTATGACATGTATTATAAATTGCTTTATCACGATCGAGGCGGTGAAGAAAAAAGTTATTTATCGGCTGATGGAAAAATTTCGGGAAGAGTAATAAATCGCGAGAAACTAAAGCAAAATAAGGCACTGAATTCCCTTCTCGGGACAGCCTTGGACGAACTAGTATGAAATTCCGCGTGACTCTAACCGTTCGACAGGCTGGCGTAGTGGGTCGAGGCACCTAGGTGCGACGCTAACTGTCTCGGGTTCGAATCCGGTCGCGACCGCTTCCGATTTCGAGGTCCGCCAAACCTACCGGAAGTTTTTTCTTCATCCTAACTTCGGAAAAAAACGGATTCGAGCCCGTACATTAGTGTTGCGGGTGCCCTTAGACCCGCACGACAGCCCTCGAACCCGCTTGGCGGGCGGCCAAATCATTTATTAGTCATATTTTCACGTATTACTTTTTCGGCTGCAAAATTTTCAATTTCAACTAATTTCAGTTCACCCCTCTCAAAAATTGCACTGCTGGGCTCAAAGTTCAAACAATTTTATAATCCAGGCAACAAATCAACAATAACGTTGTCTGTGTTTTAAAATTATTTTCACGGCTTGTTTCCAGCAGTGCAATGTTCGGAAAGGGAAAACTGAAAAAAGGGTTATCAGACATTTCATGACACAGAATGATTCAACTCGTGCTGACGGTGAGGCAAAATTTTAAAATAAGCAATACGTAGTTTTCTCGAATTTAAAACAAAGAAAAAGTGACCGAGTTTTTGAAGGTATTAAACCGTATCGTTTAGAATCGGCGGTGTGGTGGTGAGAACTACTGTTCAAATACTGTCGTTAATTCGCCATGAATCAGCTGATAATGTGGAAAATTATTAAGTAAGAAATTCACATTAAACTTCAGAAAAAAATTAAACTCCCTAAAATTAATGAATCAGGTAATCAAGTCTTAATGTGGAAAGACAATGATTCTATCCGAGAAACTAGGACAACTTGTACTTAATCAAATATCTAAAAATACTGCAGAATTTTTCCTTTTATAAAAGAAGTGTCTTACGAAATCGTGAATAGTATCATAAATGCGGAAATCTAATAGGGATCTTTATTTTATAATAATGAAAAAATAATATAATAATGCTGGTGAAAAACTGAAAGACTGTGTAAAAAAATGAACTTAAAATTATATAATATATATTTATAACAAATGGTTGGCAACAAACAATCCTGAAGACTGAGCAGTATACAAGAATGAGATGAAAAGTAAAAAGAAAATATGGAAAGCCCTGAAAGAGTGGAAGCTGGTGTATTTAACACTGATCTTTAAGAAAGGTTCAAGAAAGGAATGCAAAATGTATCAGGGAATTAGTGTATCTGCTGCTGTGGAAAGACTATATTATGTATTATGAAAGAAATTAGAACAAATGATAACTATAGGAAAAGAACAAATTTGATTCACAGGAGGGCCATCTGTTGACAATATATTTGTTACAAAAAATAATGGAGAAAAGAAGAACAAAAAATAGAGGCATCCATCTTATGTTCATAGACATAGAAAAGGCCTATGATGCAGTATATAGAAAGGCCTATGACACCTATGAAAAATCTTTGATATCAGTAACATCAATGGGAGAAATTGAAAAAACAAGAACTGGATTAAAATACTTATTTTACTCAAGTATAAAAAGTTATTTATCAAACAAGAACAGCGGAATAATTTTCCCCATTTTAATGTAACTTAAGAGGAATAATCTAATGAAGAAAATCTAAGAATCAAATGAAAAGGAGCTAGGGATTGTCTTCATCATTAAATATACTAGTTATATATGTCACATTCTATATACTTTAAACAGAGGTTTCACTGTTTCCACAACACTTTATATCAGAAGATACACCAAAGAGGATTCAGTCATCTTCACCAAAAATTGTATTAAATGCATAGGAATAACTAAATATATCACTGCAAGTTCCAAAACATTTCCAAGAAAAGTCTTGAAAGACTGAAAACAACTGATGAATTGAAATATCTCTCAAACTAGACCTATAAATGTGAAAGTCTACTTCCAAATTCTTTAAAGTCTAAACTGATTATCAATATATTCAAACTTCCCGGAATAATTATTACCTATCCATTAACAGTTAAATATAACTATCCACATGAATGTTTTCAAAATTATTGAAAATAAAAAAATGATCACTACACTATAACTTAATATTCTACAAAAACTCAATAACAGTAAATGCAACTTTTTATCCCAAAAGTGCACTGAACTAAGTAAATTTTAAGGAGGCTGGAACTATTGATTGATTTATGGCAAAGTAAGTTAGCAAATGAAAGTAAGTGAAGTTACTCTAAAATATAAAATTGAGACGATATTGTTTGCCCAATATGAATAACTTCTGGAAGGATACTCTAAACAATTGCACATCTTAAAACATCCTGCAAGATTACATGAAATAACTAAACTTCAAGGAGAATTTCAATCATATGAAAAGAAGAGATTTTGTTAAAATACTAATTTATTGCTTTCCCTGATAGTTGACTTGAATACAAGAAACTTCAATTAAAGAGGCATTAATTCTCCAAATCAATTTTCATGTAAGCCAGAAATATAAATGACGAATAACTTCCTGCTTTCTACTTTCTTTTCATTTAGCACCTCCCATTTTTCTTTCTCAATTTAATTCATTAACCTATCCTATTATAACTATCCTTTCAGCTAATGCAGTATCCTTCATTTCTTAAACTAACACTCGTAAAGGTACACCAATTCCTTTATGAAAGTATTAAAAGAAAGATGCACTCACCCATTAAGAGGACTAACTTTCTTCGTGGAAGCAGTAGACTTGCATGGAATGCTTCATAAGGCCATCAGTCTTGTCTTCTAAATAACCACCTACAGCCAGCAGATTCATTCACACTGAATGAGATGAGTTGGATTTCACTACAACGATAAAGAAAAAAGGCTTATATTAATGAAAATGATAAGAAATTTCTACACTTAACACCGTCTCCTCATACACCTAGACAAAGACAATGAAGGAACCTGCAAATCAAAACTTTTCCTTGGACTTCATTGTCTAGGATAACATTATCACTTTAAGATTACGTTTAAATACAATATTATCAAATGCTCGTAAGGAAAAATATGACCTTTCAGAGTGAACAGCTAATAAAATTGATTATTAAGGATAGTTAAAGGTGAATCTGAGTAGATAAACTACGTACTCAAGAAGCATATAAATATTCACAGAATTAATTGAACTCAAAGGATACAACAATTATGATAATATAAGAACTCCCAATGTTAAACTCAAGACAGAGAGAAAGAGTCCTAAGTACGATCAAGTAATTTAAGACAATACTTCACTGTACAATAAAATCTGTTGATACACAATGGGTTTACATTAAGTGTTTTACAATGAGGATTACAACAATTAGGATTGTTTAATTCTCTCTACATTTTCCAAGAATTGCTTGTCTTTCATATCTTATTAAATTTCTGACATATAAGTGTCCGGTGAATTTTGAAGCTAATTTTCAAGAAATTTAAAATACGTATAAACCGCTTTTTCGGGAGAAGATTTCAATTAAAGATATTATAAACGAAATTATTTATTTACCAACAATATAATCCTCTTTCCATTAGAAAATCTCTCCGTCACTTCACTTATCTCCGCCTGACCGGAAATAGTAATTGCGCATTTTCAACGCTACAGTCGATAGTTGAACGGTAGCGGGAAACACAAAATCAATAATACTCTGTGACTTTCTTTTGTATGACTGGTAAAATATATGAAATAAGCTTGAAATGATAAAAAAATAATCGATATCTACTCTCATCATTATTGAGATTACTCATCGATAAAAATTCAAGATCTATATCCTCTTTTATTCTTAACGAGAGAAGTAGAGGAACTTAAGATCTTTGATGGGTTACTGGAGCAGATTCGCTGATCTATGTATATATACACAACCTATCAATTGATGGAAAAAGTAAAGATTAATAAATATTTGTAGAGTATGTTTGAGGGCTAATAGAACTGACATGGCAAATCATTGGCGATCGTGAAAGCACAAGAACAGAGACAGTGCCTGAATCGTTCCATAGAGGTCCAAACTGGAAAATATTGATAAGTGTGCCCAATGAAACATATTTATAATATTTTACCACATTTTATTTGCCTTAAGCATTTTGTGTATCATTTAAATGCTGTCACCATAATCATTCCAAGTATACATTTGTTTGGGCTATACTTTCATTCATTATCTTGTCAATGTTATCACTATTCTTCTGCAACATACCTCATTATTTTGATAGAGGTAGAAGTTAAATGTTCAATAAGTATTTATATCAAATTTACTCATGACTATTATAAAGCAATGAAAGCTGAAAGTTGATCTAATGAAAGTTTTCTTTAAATGAGAAGTTTGTGCTAAATTATGTGCTAATATCCTCACTTTCATCAAGAATAGAAGAATACTAACCTACTGCCCTTGAAGAAGATAGGTTGTCTATTGAAGTGTTTCATGCTTTCTTAATATTCTTCTCTTTGACCAAAGAAAATGATATATATCTTAAAAAATATTTCAGTCAGTTGCTCTAGGAGTTCAAAAATATTCCCACCAAATAAGAAAATGTATGGCACTAAGCCATTTGAGTTTATAAACCTGAAATTTCTAAGTCAATTTGCTGTCTTACACTCAGGCTGCTTAAAACAATTTCAAGGGAATTCATATTTTGAAAATGTCCTTTCTGCTCATAAACTGCTTATATTTCTTAGCCCTTTTGCTATAGATTCATTCAATATCTAATTAGAATATTCATGGATATTCTATATTCCCTCTTTTCACTGCTTAAGAGATCCTTCACTCTTTGCATATCTTATGGAAAATAAATTGAACAATTAATGAATTTAATTGAAATGAAATGCATTAATAGATATAATATCAATTTTAATTTTAATTTTCTTTATTGTGTTTGAAGTTCACCCAATATGTTGCATGAATAGAGGGTGAACTAATTTAATAAACAAATATAATTACTCGCTCAAATGCTTGATTTTATGGAAGTAACTGAAAGAGATAACAATCATATTTAGCCTAAATGTTTACTGTTGGTTGGCAGCTGCCCAGTAAGTTAGAGAGTTAGATTAAGCTAAGATTTAAGCTCTCGTTATGCTATTTTTCTCTTTTGACACTCCCTTTATAATTTAGTTTGTAAAATCTGTGTTTCTCTTAGGTCACTGTGCCAATCCTCACCTATGGAGGTGTACTTCAATAATGAAGTAGCATCTTTAATGTTACATGTATGCAGGAATTGTGCCATCCCTAATGGACCCTTTAGAACACATTGTCCCATTGAAAACCTGAGAATTGGGGTAGAGATTGTTCTTCTAAAGTAGTTCAGTTGGTTAGGGTAACCACCTGGTAAGACAGCATATATTTGAATTAAATTATTGTATTAAAATTTTTTCATTGCCATAATTTAGCACAAACTTCTCATTTAAAGAAAACTTTCATTAGATCAACTTTCAGCTTTCATACAAAATTTACAGGGTGTAAAATGAATAAGTATCAAAGCTAATGAGTAAATCTGTAAAAATCATATATATATATATATATATATCTACTCTAGTTTGGATTATAAATACATTTTCATTATTCAGTTTTTCAATGAAAATGGAAACTTCTCGTCAAGTCATACTTGGGGTAAGTTCCATTCGATGTGGTGGAGAAATATAGGTATGGCTGGTCATAGCATCATTCTGAACATCCTCTCACTTAGCTATAGCTCTTTTGATTTTGTGTGTAGTCTTTGTTTACATATGTATAAAAATAAAGACCTCAACCAAAGACCATAAAATAGTACCAGATAAGTAAGTGGTAAACAATAAAATATAGACTACAAAATATAAACTACACTATGTATATAAGAAAAGACTGCAAGCATTGGAAACGAAATTTTTAAGAAGGGTTGCTGGCTATTCCAAAATGGACAGAAGAAAATATGAACACCAGATAGGAGCTCATGACACATGACTCTGGCGTTTCCTTTCTTTCCTGATGTCATTCAGCTTGCAGATGTTTCGTTGAACCTTTCAAATACCTTGGTTCTTAAGGCCCTTTTTCACTTTTACACGGTTGCCTACAGAGAGTACAGTATAACAGGGCAGTAGTACTTTGATATTAATCCGCAGTCATTTAAACGGAATGGTCGCAGTAACAAGGTTGGGGTGATAACATGATAATATCGGAGATATTGCGTTTAGTCATGCACTATTATATCATTGTGTACAGCAAGTACATTTGTTATCGAATTGCTCATTTATGCCGTCCATAAACCAGAAATTTATGTTCTGCGGTTGTTAAAGTTATGATTTAATAAGGTCTTCCAGGTTTCACTATTAACCGGTAACTCCAGTGATCGACTATTCGTTCAGTTAAACCCTACCCACAACTACCCGGCTGCCGTCCATTGCAATGTGAAGGCTGCTTAGTTAATGTGAAAAGTCCCATGCATTCTTCAGAAGACGGCCGTGTAATCGGCTACCGGGTAGGTGTGAAAAGGGCCTAAGGATTCCTTCTAAATTCCTGCTATCAAATCTTGATGGGAATATTTTGTGATAGTTTTTGATGTAAGATAAGAAGATTGAGGGAAATTCAAGATTCAGGGAAATTCATCTTTAAACCTACTTCTCTTTTTTATGGCTATGCAATGAGAGCTTTTGAGGTATCAATGATATTAGTTAATGGAATAGGTCTTTCACCCTCCTTACTCAATGGTAAATAACGTGTAATTGTCAGGGTCACTGTTCTGCACTTGCATGAACGTTTACGCTCATTCTGGGTAATTGAGGTAGGCATGGATGACCACTCCTCGTCTTCCCCGACATGTCTCATACTCTCTTCAGAGCTCCTATATTTTTATATTATATATTTTTACATAATCATGATATTTTATAGATCCTAACGCCTCTCACGATTAAGAGTTTTACATCTCGATTTTCCCCAATCTTTCAAAGAACTATTGAGCTGAATATTATGATATAAACATTTTAGTAACTGCAGCTAAAGATAAACACAGAGCTCCGAGTATGCTGGATGTAGAGACTTGTACTCTTACAAGACAAAGTTTTATTTCTTCAAATACCCACCATTCACAATATTTCTGTTTCCTTATTTAGTGGATTCCCCCAAAAAGTTGGGTAACACTTATATTTCACACATAAATTGAGATTTTATGTTATAAAAAGGTGTGTGAAATCGTTTTTTAATTGATATAGTAATGAGAAATAATTTCCGAAAAAGAGGGGGAAAACGGCATGAAATCCTAATTTCAAAATCAAAATGAGATTAATTTTGGCAACTAAGCGAAAAAAGATTTAAATTCGATCTTTCAAATTAAAAAAGAGAAATCATCGAAATTGAGCGGGAAATGGCTTCGAAGCTGATTCTCGATTGACCTCGGAAAAAGAAGACTTTTTCTCAACTTTAGTTCAATTTATTGATTTAGCAGCAGATTGTAGCCGCCATTAAATTTCTTTACTCAAAATAGCTATTACTTAGCAATTGAATTGCCCTATTTCGAATAATTACGCGTTAATATTTCATATCGGTGTTTAATTAACGATTTTAGATTGAAGCCGACATATGTTCTCATTTTTTAACTCGTTCGTCACCTAAATACGAAACTAATGAACTAACTTCGTTAATTTTAACATACTTGTCATTTAGCTTCAAAGAAGTTATAATTCCTGAACCAATCTTCGCTCAATTTCGAAGACATCTTTTAATTTTAAATGAGAAAATGGGGATTTGAATTAGATATCGGCAACGGTTGACCTCGACAGTGATCTCTGAGCGATTCATGGCGTATATGATATCCTATGCACAGGGTTTAGTAAACGGTAAATTTCGGACGGTTTAGTTCCCTTCGACTCAACGAGTGCTTACAAACTGAAATGAATCGGTGACCCTCAAAATGCATCAATCTGACCCGTCCGTAACCGACTCAACCACATTCGTGGTGGATATGCAGAGTAACTGCTCCCATCCGTAACAGAGAAAGGCGTGATTACTTAAAAGCTCTTGCACATATTTCTTGATGGGTACTTTGCGTTTTTTAAACAGCAGTAACCTTATTACAATTACTTCGACAGCTGTGGTGATTTCGAGCATATAATCTCCTTCGGGAACCAAAACTGGGTCCGCTTCCACCAAAGACAAACGCGTTACCCACTGAACAATCTGGGTGAAACATTTCAAATTTCTGATATATGGACGAAGACGTTATATATTGAGTTAAAAATGCATATTTTATTCGGAAAAATATCTTTCCCACATAGAATGAACTTTACCGATAGAACTCTCTGAAAAAAATTAAAAGAATGGCGAATTATAGTAGAATAAAGAAATGAAAATAAATTTAGAAAATATTAGGATAATAATTAATACTCAATAAGCTAATAAAAATAGGGGATTATAATTTATACTCAAAAACTTGGCTAAGAAGTCAAAAAATAAGGACAAAAATTTTTTTATATAACCAAGCTTACATAGAACTTAAAATTCAGCAATAAAACGAATTCACATTATTTCTATGACATGTTTTCGCTGTTAGACATTAATACCGACCTAACACTGCCCCTGTCCTATCTATACCCCAACTACCCCTCAGCCCCTTCTACCTCTGTCCCTGTCCAATCCCTGCTGCCTCTACCCCACGGCCCACTCCTAACACTGACCTATCCCTGCCCCAACTACCCCTCGGCCCCGTCCAGCCCGAACTACCTCTGACCCTGTCCTATGCCTCTTCCCCTCGGCACACTCCTACCACTCTCCCAGTCCTTCCCCTGCCCCATCTACCCCAACCTACCACTGCCCCTGTCCTATCCCTGCCCCATCTACCCCTCGGCCCTGACCTACCTCTGCCCCTGTCCTATCCCTGCCCCATCGACCCCTCGGCCCCAACCTACCACTGTCCCTGTCCTATCCCTGCCCCATCTACCCCTCGGCCCCAACCTACCACTGCCCCTGTCCTATCTCTGCCCCATCTACCCCTCGGCCACAACCTACCACTGCCCCTGCCCCATCTACCCCTCGGCCCCAACCTACCACTGCCCCTGTCCTATCCCTGCCCCATCTACCCCTCGGCCCTGACCTACCTCTGCCCCTGTCCTATCCCTGCCCCATCGACCCCTCGGCCCCAACCTACCACTGTCCCTGACCTATCCCTGCCCCATCTACCCCTCGGCCCCAACCTACCACTGCCCCTGTCCTATCTCTGCCCCATCTACCCCTCGGCCACAACCTACCACTGCCCCTGTCCTATCCCTGCCCAATCTACCCCTCGGCCACAACCTACCACTGCCCCTGTCCTATCCCTGCCCCATCTACCCCTCGGCCCCGACCTAACACTGCCCGTCCTATCCCTGCCCCATCTACCCCTCGGCCCCAACCTACCTCTTCCTCTGTCCTATCCCCTCAGCCCCGACCTACCACTGCCCCTGTCCTATGCCTGCCCAATCTACCCCTCGACCCCAACCTACCTCTTCCCCTGTCCTATCCCTGCCCCATCTACCCCTCGGCCCCAACCTACCACTGCCCCTGTCCTATCCCTGCCCGATCAACTCCTCGGCCCTGACCTACCTCTGCCCCTGTCCTATCCCTGCCCCATCTACCCCTCGGCCCCAACCTACCACTTCCCCATCTACCTCTCAGCCTCGACCTACCACTGCCCTGTCATATCCCTGCCCCATCTACCCCTCCGCCCCAACCTACTACTGCCCCAGTCCTATCCCTGCCCAATCTACCCCTCGCCCCCAACCTACCTCTTCCCCTGTCCTATCCCTGCCCAATCTACCCCTTGCCCCCAACCTACCACTGCCCCTGTCCTATCCCTGCCCCATCTACCCCTCAGCCCCAACCTAACACTGCCCCATCTACCCCTCAGCCCCAACCTACCACTGCCCCATCTACCCCTCGCCCCCAACCTACCACTGCCCCTGTCCTATCCCTGCCCCATCTACCCCTCGCCCCCAACCTACCACTGACCCTGTCCTATCCCTGCCCAATCTACCCCTCGTCCCCGACCTACCACTGCCCTTGTCCTATCCCTCCACCATCTACCCCTCGGCCCCAACCTACCACTGCCCCATCTACCCCTCGGCCCCAACCTACCACTGCCCCATCTACCCCTCGCCCCCAACCTACCACTGCCCCTGTCCTATCCCTGCCCCATCTACCCCTCGCCCCCAACCTACCACTGCCCCTGTCCTATCCCTGCCCAATCTACCCCTCGTCCCCGACCTACCACTGCCCTTGTCCCATCCCTCCACCATCTACCCCTCGGCCCCAACCTACCACTGCCCCATCTACCCCTCGGCCCCAACCTACCACTGCCCCTGTCCTATCCCTGCCCAATCTACCCCTCGTCCCCGACCTACCACTGCCCTTGTCCCATCCCTCCACCATCTACCCCTCGGCCCCAACCTACCACTGCCCCATCTACCCTTCGGCCCCAACCTACCACTGCCCCATCTACCCCTCGCCCCCAACCTACCACTGCCCCTGTCCTATCCCTGCCCAATCTACCCCTCGTCCCCGACCTACCACTGCCCTTGTCCTATCCCTCCACCATCTACCCCTCGGCCCCAACCTACCACTGCCCCATCTACCCCTCGGCCACAACCTACTACTGCCCCAGTCCTATCCCTGCTCCATCTACCCCTTCCATCCCCTCTCTTCAATATCAACTTTCTGCAACTGCCCTGTTTACCCTGTGCCCCCCACCTACTATTATGCTTGCTACTTCTTCCATTACCTGTATACTTTGGCCCTCCATAACCCCTGTTGCATTTTCCCCTCTGCCCATTCCCTCTCCTGTATCTGCCCCTTTCTCTCACCTCTGCAAAATCATTACCCTATGCTGCAACCCTTTCATCTGTTTTTTTCTTTACTCTGCCTCTTTTATTCCTTTTCCAGTCCCTTTCACCCTTCTTCATATCTACTCTTTCCCTTTCTATCCTCTTTATGACTTTAATATTAGGCTTAAGTTTATTAGGGAATTCATTTGGAAAAATAATACCCAAATCAATAAGGATACCTTGTCCTAGGCTTACAAATCTTTGTATCTATACAATTATTTCAAGTTTTTTTATGGCCTAGGATGCAATTTTAAATATAATAAATGATATTTTATTTCACAATACATTACATTAAATATTAAAAACTCTTATTTATACTTATACATGAATCAAAATACAATTATGATTTTAGATCATAGGTAGGTTATGGTAGGGAAATATTTTAATTGTTATCTACAGTCATGGTTAAATAATACTTTTTCATGTATTTGCTGTACAATGAGTTAAAATCTTTCACATGTATTTTCAATGAATAAAATTAATTAGTTTTATATTTTCCATAGCTGACATTAATAAATATACAATTAAAAAAATAATCAGGTGTTGGATTGAAGAGAAATCAACAGAATTGTTTATTATATATATTTATCATTTTCTGTTTCTTCAGTGAGGTGAGCCTTTCCATTGGGACACCATCTAGATCTTCATCTGCTTAGGTCATTGGTCCATACTCAAACCTTTACACCTCTCCTATTCCATGTCCTTATGCTTTGCATTCCACTGTATAGGATAGCATGAGATATGAAGTACATTCACACCATATGCTTCCTCTTTCATGTATCTTCCTTCTGTTGACTATTTGCCTTTGATGTTCATCTTTCAGTTCTATAAAAAAATTAATCAAATTGAATGGTTCGATATTTCTCTCCATCTTAGAATATGCTAGCATAATGTATATCAAAAGAGAATACTGGATTTTATATCAGATTTTACAAATTTTCTAGAAAATATTATGATATATACTGAGACCTTCTATTAAATAAATTTAAGATATCAGAAAAGAAAATAAATATCAACAGTTCCATACATCTTGCCCAATTCAGAAGCTAGCTGGTATGAATGTAGAGAGGATAAATTCTTGTTACATATTTTCTGGGCAATAGGCAGGAAATTATCATCATGATTCACTCTTAGTAGTCAACTTTTATGCGCAAGTCTTCCAGAAAATATAATATATATATATATATATGTAACAACAAACAAAGAGTTATAAATAGGATAATCATTACTAGCTCCTGTACAAAATGCAGCAAACTCATTAGAAATGGATGAGCTTATATATAATCTATGCATTCCAGGCAATATTTATTTAATGATTAACAAACTTCCACTGCAGTAAGACAGAATGTGTTGGTATATATTTGAAAATAAACATTACTTATTTATTGAGATTCTCAGTTTGTTTTCCTTTAGATATCTTACTAGATTTTAGAGTTTTGAGAATATTCTATTTTAAGCTTTATATTTGAGAATATATTTAAGTTCTGCCAATATATCCAAAACATTATTATAAAAAAATACCATTAACTCTATATTTATATCACCTACCATTTCCAGCAATATGTCCATCACTGTGCCTTGGTTGCTACAGTTAAATTAGATAAATGGTTCTGTAAGAGAAGAATAATAACTAATCAGCAAATGAAACCAATAACAAACAACAATGGTTTCAAAGAAAAAGATTTCCAACTTGTAAAGGAATTATCAAAAATTGTAAGCTAAAAGTAAAGTAAGTAAGCCTGATAAAACATGTAATCACAAGTAAATATATGTGATCAATCTTGCCTTGAAAAAGGCACTAATGACCTCCACCCTCTTAAACGCCTAAATTTCTCTCATCAGAAGTTGAAATTTCTAATTAACTTGAGATTGCTTTTGCAAGAATGGATCGCTCTTCTAAAAATATTGTGTCAGGAAACAAAAGCCACTAGCATTTCTACATGTAAGACCACTTATATCAATCCCCTAACATAGATTTCATTCATTGGATAAAAAAATCCACCACTGGGACCAATTCTAAAATGAAAACATTCTCTAATCCAAGGTATCTCAAAAACTAGTTGATTCAATTATTTCCTTAAACTATCTTAACTGAAAATAATAATCAGAATTTAAAAAATGCAAAGAAATAAGGGTAAAGGATCTTGTATCTCAAAGTGTGCTTTCCTTCCAGAGAAAAGTTAAAATAAATAAACAAATTAAGTTATAAAATGTGAAAATCCTATCTGAAGGAAAACAACTAGTGACATTTCTATTCTGAGATTAAGATAGCAATTTGATGGATTCATGACCTCACAGTGATTATTTGGATGCAAAAGAAAACGGAAAGGATATTGAGAGCCATAGGATTTGCTTAAGTTAAGGAGATTACAAAAGATAAGAGTTTGTGCAGCATTGAACTAAGATCATGATCATTCAGGAGATGCTTTAGGTGCTGTACAACATAAAGCTACTTGCATAATTTATCAATCAAATAGGCAGAATTTGGATTATAGAGCAAGTATTGTAAAAAATATGTTTAATTTTTACTTTAGCCCCTTCCCTACAACTACTTCCCATGGAATTGCACTGGATAAAAGTTGAAATACACTTAAAAGTTTTACTAAATCATGAATGGTCTGAGCAGAGGAAAGTCACACTTCAATTCCTCATACTTGAGAAACTCATTTTTGCTGACAAGTTGAATTAAAATTACCAACACGCAACTGCCTGCACTATTATGCTTTGTTTCTGACAATTATTGTAGGAATTATGGAATGAGACGAGTGTGGAGTAGAGAGACTAGTGTCCACACTAGTCTCTCTACTCGACTAGTGTGGACACTAGCAATGAGACTAGTGTCCACACTAGTCTCATTGCCAGCATTGACATTATGCATTGACCTAATGATTAATTTATAATTATAAGAATTCTTATTTCATTTAATGTATTAGATTGGATTACCACTTTTACCTTCCACACATCATCTGTACCTACTGTGTGATATCTATCACTAATAGCCACACATTTGCACAAAATAAACTCACTACATATCATCATAAATTAACCCCAAAGTTAACTCCCATAACTAAGTTAATGATTCTGAATGTGCACCGAGGGGACAGGAGGGTAAAACATGGTTACCTACTTGTAATCTCTAAGCTATTGAAGAGAGAGTTTCTGCTATGGTCAATATCCATGGTAAGTGAACAGAAGTGATAATAGGAAGTTAAGGAATTCTCCAGTTCTCTAATAATTCTAAGGTTCAAATGGAACTCATTTAGGTACCACAATCATATAATCTAGAAAACTCACATGCTATCTATCATGGACACATTAACAATGATGTTTACAAAACCTGAATAAGATTTAACTAGCCACTTTTAATCAAACAGGTGATATTTTAAGACAATTACAGTAAATCAAGGAGGGAATTCCCATCATCATCATATGACCTCCAAATGTGAAAATCAAAAGGGAGGGATTTCCTTATTGATTTCCTATGAGCTTTCCTGTTGAATAAGAGCTAGAGAGATCTACTAAAACAACTTGTCTCTTCTCCTTAAGAATTAACTTTTCCTAATTTTATTTATCATATCAATGCACTAGAAAATTAATCCTGTTAAGACAATTTAAATTAACAACATATTGTGTTTAGGGAACCCAACTGAATCATGTCTTTAAATACCAGCTTCACATTTTTAACTCATGATTTTACTATGGGATTTCAAGGAATATGCCATTTCTTTGCAATAAGCGTTTGGTTCATAAATATGATTTATTTAATTATTTATTTATTATAATATTATTATTTATTTATTTATTATAATAATATATTCATAAATATTCATCACTTAGTTGAATTACATGAATTAAATTGATAGTTTGGTCTACGGAAATTTGACTTACAAATTTTCTAAACAACAGAATAAGAAAGAACTTTACACCTGACAATACTAAAGATACCCTATTGGAAAGGTTATGTCATAGGCTCTTCACTTGCTCTGCTGAAATTATACTATAAAATCTCCATTGCATGAAAGGAATTCCAACGCAAAATTCAAATGACTTATTCAAGGCTTACATTTTACTTAACAGGAAATAAAATCAATAACCCATGATGGGCACCATGGGCAGAAATCATGTATCACTGTTCCCTATATGCATTACGTTGGTAGAGGACTATACCCTTAATATCTTGCTGTAAATATATATATAATTAGTAATAGTAATGTGGTTATAATAATATGCAGTAAATTTCCTAATAAAAAAGCAGCAGTAGAATATATCTTTTACCTACCAGTTGCTGAGAATCATCTTTGATTGCCTCCAGTGAATCCAAAGGGATGTTCAACTGTATCTGTAAGTGTAATAGAAAAATATCATTGTTAAATAAGTACTGTGTAAAGTAAGGATCCTGAAGTTAGTTTTGATAGGGAACATATAACCACCAATTATTAGCAATTTCTGTTGGCATTTTCTATAAGTTTATATTATTTATTCCAATCAATACTAACAATCAAACCTTAAGAAAAAGAAAGAGGCTCAACATGGAAGATTAGAATTTTGTTACTTGAAAAGATCATTTATTGAGAAGTTGAGGCACAAGCTAACATAAAATAATCTATGTTTCTGTAATTTGTCTGATTGATTTAGAGGAAATTAAATCCTAATACCTCCAAAAATCAAACTCTAGATAAGGAAAAGAGCATAAAATCATTTCCCATATCATTGTAATCTTTTGTAGGTATTATATACGAAATGATTAGGCCAACTGTGAAATATTTAAAATGGAGGAAAGAATTTATTTATTTATTAACAAGGATCATCATACAGCACAAAGTCAATTACTGCTGATGATTAACACTAATAGCAAACAACAAAAATATCAATAAAATTGTGAAAAATCAAAAAATCAAACATATAATAAATAGTATAACAAATGAATATGAGCAAAAAACGAAAAAATCATAGAAAATTGTATTTTTCCACGTCAACTCTCTTAACCATATTTTGGATAGATTGTGGAGATAGAAATAAAGCATCGAAATGAGTATTGCAGGAAAGGGAATTTAAAATTGATGGAATATGGAAGAAGAGTGATTGTTCTACTATTGATAAATGAGGAGTAATGAAAGGGAAGTTATCGCATAGGCGTGTTGTTCTTGAGGGAACTCAGAAAGAGAAAAGGGAGAGTAAGAATGGGGAATCAATTTCACTATTTACTATATTTTTGAATCGTTCAATTTTAATCATTTACTGCTATGATCAAACCAAATAATCTATCTCCTACACATTTTCAGAAATGAGTACAATCACTTTGGTTGTCAAGGGGATTGGTTTCTCTAAAACTCAGAAATTTGCACAAATATTTCTTCATTATATCAGTATTCCAGCTAATTCATATTAAATACAATATACTATAACCAAAATTGGAATTGTTATAAAATTTCTTTCTTTTGAAGCTTGCTTCTATTTTGTAAGATTATTCTTTCTAATTTCAATATGCAAAAGCAATAAGCATGTAACTGATAAAAGTGAATTTTACACACATTTCTTATGACAGCCTTGACCCTTCTGGGGTTGAGTCAAGGACCTAAAGGCAAATAAAAAGTGTTAACTATAACCTGTGCAAGAGAGACTTATAACATTCTCCAAAGTTTGTAAGCTATGCATCTTTTAGATCTTGAGTTTTAGATAAAAAATAACCCACAAACACATACATGCACACACACACATGACATACTTTAACATATGAGAAGATCGGGCTGGATTCCCTGTACATTCTTGCTGCTATAGAATACACATGCTCGAATTCAACAATCTTCTTAGTCGTAAAGGAGAAGGCAGAAGAAATGACAAAATTTTCCTATCTTTTGCCCTAATTTTTTGCGTATTTGGATCAATAACGATATGTGATAACAATGACATTAATTCAATTTCCCTTCTATTGGTTCTTGCCTATATTTTGTATGACTACTGCTTCCATAATTATTATAACACTAATATAATACAGTATAAGAAAACAACACCTGGAAATGGCAAAAATAACTTAACCTGTTTTCGTTATGAGAGCACTCTCAAGTTGAACCCATGAAACTTCTGGCAAAAATACAGATGTGTGATACTACCTTAACCCACTAATGAATTACTTAAAAGATGTCTAATACGCAAACGAACGGAAAAATTGTTCACGAGTAAACGAAACCTATGTGCAGACTGTAAATTATATTCTGAGGTATTACTAGTGATAAACAGATATTTACATAAGATCTGGAATTTCTCAAATCCTCCTATTGACTACAATAGGACTACAGGACTGAGGACTCTTTTCTTCTGCAAAAGGTTTCATGCGGAATATAAAATTGCTAATTCCCATCGCGAGTAGCCTTTTAAGGGCTGGGCATCGTACTGTGCGCAGAAAAAGACATTCGCTTGTATTGGAAAATGAAATATATCCCCCTTATCCTTAATTGCAGTCGACACTGAAATTATTCATATTAAACATTACTTGGGTACCAGAGTTTCATTACGAAAGATAAAATGGGAGCTTTGAACGTCAGAAAAGAATTAAATGTCTATACAGTATGAAACGTTGGTTACCTCTTCTAAGAAAAACTTAAAACGAGAAAGTCACGGACGGGCTACCAAAATATCAACAGGCCTTGACGAAATTCCACAACTTAATTTACTTTCTCCCACTTAACGGCAACCAAGATAATAACGAACAACTTGGCTCACGTTTTTGAATAAAATGGAAAGTATTTGAAAGATGGAATCTGAGCTAATACTTAAGAAGCGCAAAGGAACATGCATCGACCTGCAGATCCCAGCTTGAACGCTGTCGAAACTTTCGCTGGTTTAGACACGGTAGGGGGTCAATACCAAAAAATATGGTCATTATAACTGCGAGAAAGAACCTTTATAGTAGGTTCAAGGGCCACGTTAGAATGAAATCGAAATTTCCCATTACACTACCAATCAAATTGTACCCTTACTCCTAGATCGAAATTTTCAGACTGTAAGCTTATGGCCGTTTGTTAGTTATATATATTAAAAATACTATCATATCGAAAAAGGTTAAGTGAGGTATGTGTACTTTGGAATACGATACAATCGTCTCTAGTCTGCATTCTCAAGTTTCTGTGATTCATCACGGCATTTTTCAGGTTAAAATTAGTACTGCAGGCTCTAGATACTCCAATTCCTTAACCTATTTAAACTGTCAATGAAACACTATTATAAATATCTTGAACAAGAACACAATGAAAGCATAATATTTTCTTCTCAGGAAGGCTTTATTCAGCAAACAAATTTTCTTGTGGGAAAAGTATAACATTCAAATTACCTTGAGTCAGGATGGACGTCCACATCATCAACACCGTATAGGTTAAGTATGCGTGGCACTACTTCAATTTTTAAATCACGTAAACTTATACTCTTCTCATATGTCAGATAAGTAAACTCAATAAGGTAGCTCTTTGCATGTTAACGGCAATAACAACTAAATTACGATTATAATATATATTAGATTAAATAATGATTTTAATGTGTATTTTCCATGTATGAGGTCCAGAAAAACGCGAATAGTTAGCTATTAGACTAATCAGTCCAAACTGAGCAGAAATGAAATTATAAACATTTGAACATATTCGGCGATAGAAAACAGTACAAGCGAAAGGTATTACTATTGTTATTAACGGCGCTTTTCTTAAAAAAGATTAATTTTGATAGCTCCATTTTCCATTCCCATTATTGATTTGTAACTGAAGGTAAGATTTGAATTGCGGCAGTCAATGGCATTAATGTACTTGATTAACATATCGTCTTAAATTCACTCCGGATTTCATAGAATATATTCATTCACACAATTCGAAAAAATATGTATTTGGAATGTCTACAAAGAAATATATGATAATTGACATATCTGAAGAGAAAAATTAAAAGAGGATACATAAGGCACAAAGCTTACCAATAAAACGAAGGCAAACTCTAAAAGAAAAATAAAAATCAATCAACTTACCAATTGAGGTGAATAAACCCGAGATCCTTACCAGTGATGACATCTCTCAAACCCCTTCCCTTTCACAAGTCAAGACAAAGAATATCGGAAGGACAACACACGTTCTCGATATCTTAAAAACAGAAACACTCATTGAGTCACGAATAATACAGCCAAGGGCAACATCCAAAAATTCAGGTTAAAGAGAGAGTAAATTCGCTATTGGTCTCTTACGATTTCCGTTGATAGTATCAACTATTAAAACATCCGTGATATTGACAATTAAATAAATTTAAATTCCATGCCAGATAGATAAACTCAAAAATGTTTAAAATATCTTTCTTTATATGCAGGTGATGTGAGAGTAAATTCCGTTAACTATCTGCAAAAACTCTCATAAATTAACCATGCAACGATCTTAGATTTAATACCGATACCTTAATTCCATAAGACTTACGGAATTGCCGCTTAAAAGTCACTTAATGTTCAGATCCTATTTAGCGAATATCAACTCGAAATAGTTCAGAAAAACGATATAATATTGGATTCGAATATTGAAAAGTAAGTGGGTTCGAATTTCCTTCCAGAAAGTTCGCTGATGTAAGACCGGGGCTCTTGAATTTAAACATGATGAACTACCACCGGCATCGGGAGAAGAAATAAATTAACGAGCACTTATTAAAAATTTCTAATAAAAACGTAAGATTACAACTAATATCAAACATAACCGATCGAATCGCAGATATTGTTGAAACTATACCTTAATGAAATGAACCGAAGGAAGATATGTGTATCGGGACTTCCAAATCCTACTACATCAATTATTTCATTATAATCGACAATTTGCATAGTTTTACCTAGATAAGGTTAAATTATTTCAACCAACTTACCGAAATTGGAGATTTCTCCTTGAAGACCGCGGATGTGTTCACGGGCAGGAGAAATCTTCTCTCCCTAAATTTTTCGAATGCTATATTCAGAAATAAAAATAATTTTAATGAAAGCTGCGTAAAACTTACAATATACTTTACAGAATAGAGAATTTAGCATCTTTCGTAGTTCAAAAACTTCAAATGTTAACGACTTTTGCGAAAAGAATCAGCTGCAGGTCTGCATCCAACGAAGTCTCTCCAGGAACTAAATTTTAACCGCCAAAATAATGTTACGTAATAAAATACTGGCTTCCGATTGGTCGAAGCGACATTTAAACACTATACTGTGTTCCTATTGGTCATTTTTTTGTTTTATAAAAAACTTTTCTAGACATTGAATTGTAATTTAATTTATTAAAATGGCATTTAAATATATGTCGGAAAATTTCTGGATATTAAAAGTTTGAATATATTGTTTGTTTATATTTCGAGTAGTTTTTATTGGCTCCAACGAAGTATGGTTATCCATGAACAAAAGAATGCTACCAGGGATTTACGCATTTAAATATTAGTATTTTTAAATCTGTATTATATGGTAATAATTATCGAATTGTATACTTCATTTGTCCTTGGCTATTTGCCTCCATTGGAAATGACTAAACTGACATGTCGATACCTTACAGACCTTTTCTTACGCACGATTTATTTAAATTATTATTCCTACGAATCCGAAATGTCACCTATAGAAAAATTAATAAAGTTCTTTTCGTTATCAGTAGTTGTTTTTCCATATTTGAAATTACAAAAACTTTGGTAAGATTGAGTTTCAGAGAATATACGGAAGAGATGTGGTAATTGATTTCTTCGCAATCAGTAAACTTTTGGTTTCTTAGAATGTAGCTTAGACCCTATTCCAGCTAATTTTCCTCAGTGAAGTTAAACATTTTCGATTGACTAAAACACAAAGTTTGTTACCTTGAACTATTCCTTCGCTCCCCTGTAATTCCCGTAGATTTAATGGTAGCTAAGAGAGATGAATTTCACTTTGCCACGGCCATTACACTACGGCCTCCAACCTTGGGACTTGCAATTGACCGACACTGTCTCACATTTTTCTCACTGATACACTTTTCAAACGATTTAAAACTCACTGTACGTATATATACAGTCAACCACCTTCAATCCACTTATCCACTTAGCGCATTGTCATATTCACAGATTAGAAAACACCGCAAGCTCTTTCATAACATGAACACGTCGATTTGGAGATACATTAGAGGAGACAAAAGACTGACCTATGAACTACGGAATTCGAGAATTAACATGACAGGAAGTACAAGTTTCGATTGTCAGAAATTCTATACCATAATCCGCTCTCTTTAAAAGCGTGGTTACTATCATAGTGAATGGCTCATGGCTTGTATGCTTGTTAAAGAAGAATCCGGTGTTGCTTTCAAACGATAGTTTTGATATATGTGCAGTTGAAATTTATAAGTGCTAAAGATAGTGTTTTATCGTGTAGCTGCATTGTCAGTGGGTGTTTTGAGTGAGTGTATTTTTGGATGAATATTCGTGTTCCACAAGCATAAGAAACAGCATTTCTTCATGTAATAACTTTCAAAAGTGCGAAGACTATCAGTAAGAACAGTGCTGCGAATCGCCTACAATCTCGGCGTATTTTTAGAGGCAAAGGTGATAGGAATTGGTACCCTGTCTGCCAAATTCAAAATAAGTATCTCAAGAATAACCAAATCCCGAAGCAACTATCTACAACGGATTGACTTCGTTTTGTAGGATAATGAAATGGGATTTCTTCGCACATTTTACCACTGTACGTCGGTGTTACTACAATATGTAAGATAGCACTATCACGGGATATTCCTGAATGTTCATTCATTGATTGACAAGGAGATAAATGGGTAATGGATTTTAACATAGATTTATTATAAGTATGACTAATGAGACTGCACTTCTTCTGTATGATTTGCAAAAGATGTACTTTATTTGGCTCTGTATGCAGCTAGTAATGTCCTGGTGAAGCATTCAATTTATTTGCAAGCTTTGGCTAAGCCAATTTTTAACTAAGCAAGATTAAATACAAGAGAGAATTGAATACAAATATATGATTTTTCCTAACCCATACATTCACATACGTTTCTTCTTTCTACCACATGAATTCTAATAGTTCTCATTTTTTGGTCTATCTATAAAGTCATCAGTCTGAAGGTTTGTTAGGCCCACTCCTCCGTAATTACCAACAAAAAGTTTTTAATGTGGATGATGCTGACAAATCAAAGTGAGGTAATACTTCCTCATTTCCTTACTTCACCAGAATGCAAACAGTGGAAAAGAAACATATAACCATAGAAATTGCTTTCATAGTATTCAATAAAGAAATTCTAGCATAACTCATGCTCTGTTTTTTCTTTTTCTGATTTTATTTTAAAATTGTTTTTGTAATTTCTTTATAGTAATGCTTTTGTAATTTTCTATTCATACACAGTTTTCTATTATCTTTTAGCATGTACTATCAGTAGGGTTGTGCAGGTTTTTCACACCCCCCTTCTTTTAGGGTGTTTTCCTGCAGTGGATCTTTTTTCCTAAGATATCACATTAGGTGTTTTTCTAAATACACTCCTTCTAAATTTTTTCCTCTTGATTTCTCTATTCACCTACACAAAACTTCTTATGTATGTAATATTATTGACGAAAGGTTACATGGAAGAAGAGACTTTTCAGTCTCAATCTCGCCTGAATTAAGACCTTACAGACCTTGTTCTTTCATACTATAGCAAAAATAAAAATTGTTCAGATGAAAAGGTAAAGGATGAAAGATCACATTTACTTATGCTGTTTAACATAAACCACAAATATTTAATTCAAAAGGAATTGGTGCCTGGAGATAAAACTGACTTAGCTGTGAAATATGTTTTCTCGATATAACAAAGTATTTCATGGCATTGAATGTCTTCTAGCTTTTTGCAAATATTACTGTTAGAAGAACCAAACTAACAAGTTTATTGTATTATTTATAGGGGAGGGAGTTGCTTTTTGGAATAACAAATAGTATAATGCATTATTCTTTTTCATTTATCTCTGCCTTGTTCATCGCATGCTAAAAAACAGGCTACTAATGTGAGTGTGCTAAAGGATGGCCATTATCATGGTGGTCTTTCTTAGAATTGAAGTGAATGAAACTTTTATTTTTAAAGTTATTATAAAGCATTATGTGGGTTTTCCTATGGTTTCATTCTGGCTCAGTAAGAAAAGCAAGGTTAGATGACCTAACTCCTTAACTTCCTTTGTAAGCTTCACTCCTCTTCCAGCCTTATCGTTATTCTTGTCAAAGGAGTTAAGATTCAAAAAAGTAGTTAGACATCATATTTAAAAGATATATGAGATATTTCAATAAAAAGTAATTTTCTATAGAAATAAATTTTCAATCAAATCAAATAATCCACTTTTGTGAAAGAAAATTTCATTACATATATGAGGACAATTGAAGTATAAGTAAAATGTAATCTAAATAATTTAATTTATTTGGAGAAGGTACTCTAAACCTTGACCTTATGGCCATGATAAGAAGTTCATTATAAAATAAAAATTATATGCATTTCTGATAGACACGAGGTTATTTTTAACAAGAATGATAAAATACAGCATTACAAGCATACATGATTCACTTGAGAGAGATTCCTTAAAGTTATATCCATAACATCAAATGAACCTTTAATCATTATGTCTTAAGATAGGGTATAGACATACCTAAAAATATAAAAATCGCTTTTGAAAAGGTTGTATGAATCATAAACATATATTATTTTCAATAATCATTGCAATGGTTATATTCCAAATGTTATGATTGTGTCTTTTTTGTAATTTTATTGGTAAAATTATGAAATCTTACCGTTTTAATGTGCTTATTTTTTAGTTATTATCTTTTGCCTGAGGAAAGACTTATCTCAATGGAAGTTATACAAAATGTAAACATGAAATATTATTTTAATTTTTGTTTCATATCAATTTCATAGTAAAAAGAACAAAAAATAAAATATTGTGTACAGTTCAATGTTTAGATTGAAAATTTTCCCAACAAGAGAAGTGAAAATGTTCAATGAAGTGAATCATCTGAAAATGGTAATTGATAGCAACGAAAATAATCTCTAAAATTCTTCCGTGTTATGTCTGAAAATCATTTTTAAAAAACGTCTTTCTAATTTCGCATACGAAAATACATATAATAATATACATAACATAAGTAATAATTCTTCTCTGGATGCCGCTTTTTTATAAATATTAATTTTAATTTTTGCCGATTTTTAAGGAATATTAATTTAAATAAATCGTGCATAAGATTCTGTATCGTCTTTATCCCATCGAAATATAAGTTTAATACATTTCCAATGATGCTTTAAGACAAAAATCGAATAAAAGTATGCAATTCAGTAATTATTATCATATATTATGGTTAAAATATAATATTTATATTTAAATACATAAATCGCAAGTAGCATTCTTTTGTTCATGGATAACCATACTTCGTTGGAGCCACGAAAACTACTCGAAATATAAACAAACAATATAATCAAACTTTTAATATCCAGAAATTATCCGACATATATTTAAATGCCATTTTAATAAATTAAATTACAATTCAATGTCTAGAGAAGTTTTTTATAAAACAAAAAAATGACCAATAGGAACACAGTATAGTGTTTAAATGTCGCTTCGACCAATCGGAAGCCAGTATTTTATTACGTAACATTATTTTGGCGGTTAAAATTTAGTTCCTGGAGAGACTTCGTTGGATGCAGACCTGCAGCTGATTCTTTTCGCAAAAGTCGTTAACATTTGAAGTTTTTGAACTACGAAAGATGCTAAATTCTCTTTTCTGTAAAGTATATTGTAAGTTTTACGCAGCTTTCATTAAAATTATTTTTATTTCTGAATATAGCATTCGAAAAATTTAGGGAGAGAAGATTTCTCCTGCCCGTGAACACATCCGCGGTCTTCAAGGAGAAATCTCCAATTTCGGTAAGTTGGTTGAAATAATTTAACCTTATCTAGGTAAAACTATGCAAATTGTCGATTATAATGAAATAATTTATGTAGTAGGATTTGGAAGTTCCGATACACGTATCTTCCTTCGGTTCATTTCATTAAGGTATAGTTTCAACAATATCTGCGATTCGATCGGTTATGTTTGATATTAGTTACTTGTAATCCTAAGTTTTTATTAGAAATTTCTATTAAGTGCTCGTTAATTTATTTCTTCTCCCGATGCCGGCGGTTGTTCATCATGTTTTAAATTCAACAGCCCCGGTTTTACCTCAGCGAACTTCCTGGAAGGAAATTCGAACCCATTTACTTTTCAATATTCAATTCCAATTTTTTATCGTTTTTCTGAACGATCTCGAGTTGATATTCGCTAAATAGGATCTGAACATTAAGTGACTTTTAAGCGGCAATTCCGTAAGTCTTATGGAATTAAGGTATCGGTATTAAATCTAAGATCGTTGCATGGTTAATTTATGAGAGTTTTTGCAGATAGTTAACGGAATTTACTCTCACATCACCTGCATATAAAGAAAGATATTTTAAACATTTTTGAGTTTAGCTATCTGGGATGGAATTTAAATTTATTTAATTGTCAATATCACGGATGTTTTAATAGTTGATACTATCAACGGAAATCGTAAGAGACCAATAGCGAATTTACTCTCTCTTTAACCTGAATTTTTGGATGTTGCCCTTGGCTGTATTATTCGTGACTCAATGAGTGTTTCTGTTTTTAAGATATCGAGAACGTGTGTTGTCCTTCCGATATTCTTTGTCTTGACTTGTGAAAGGGAAGGGGTTTGAGAGATGTCATCACTGGTAAGGATCTCGGGTTTATTCACCTCAATTGGTAAGTTGATTGATTTTTATTTTTCTTTTAGAGTTTGCCTTCGTTTTATTGGTAAGCTTTGTGCCTTATGTATCCTCTTTTAATTTTTTTCTTCAGATATGTCAATTATCATATATTTCTTTGTAGACATTCCAAATACATATTTTTTCGAATTGTGTGAATGAATATATTCTATGAAATCCGGAGTGAATTTAAGACGATATGTTAATCAAGTACATTAATGCCATTGACTGCCGCAATTCAAATCTTACCTTCAGTTACAAATCAATAATGGGAATGGAAAATGGAGCTATCAAAATTAATCTTTTTTAAGAAAAGCGCCGTTAATAACAATAGTAATACCTTTCGCTTGTACTGTTTTCTATCGCCGAATATGTTCAAATGTTTATAATTTCATTTCTGCTCAGTTTGGACTGATTAGTCTAATAGCTAACTATTCGCGTTTTTCTGGACCTCATACATGGAAAATACACATTAAAATCATTATTTAATCTAATATATATTATAATCGTAATTTAGTTGTTATTGCCGTTAACATGCAAAGAGCTACCTTATTGAGTTTACTTATCTGACATATGAGAAGAGTATAAGTTTACGTGATTTAAAAATTGAAGTAGTGCCACGCATACTTAACCTATACGGTGTTGATGATGTGGACGTCCATCCTGACTCAAGGTAATTTGAATGTTATACTTTTCCCACAAGAAAATTTGTTTGCTGAATAAAGCCTTCCTGAGAAGAAAATATTATGCTTTCATTGTGTTCTTGTTCAAGATATTTATAATAGTGTTTCATTGACAGTTTAAATAGGTTAAGGAATTGGAGTATCTAGAGCCTGCAGTACTAATTTTAACCTGAAAAATGCCGTGATGAATCACAGAAACTTGAGAATGCAGACTAGAGACGATTGTATCGTATTCCAAAGTACACATACCTCACTTAACCTTTTTCGATATGATAGTATTTTTAATATATATAACTAACAAACGGCCATAAGCTTACAGTCTGAAAATTTCGATCTAGGAGTAAGGGTACAATTTGATTGGTAGTGTAATGGGAAATTTCGATTTCATTCTAACGTGGCCCTTGAACCTACTATAAAGGTTCTTTCTCGCAGTTATAATGACCATATTTTTTGGTATTGACCCCCTACCGTGTCTAAACCAGCGAAAGTTTCGACAGCGTTCAAGCTGGGATCTGCAGGTCGATGCATGTTCCTTTGCGCTTCTTAAGTATTAGCTCAGATTCCATCTTTCAAATACTTTCCATTTTATTCAAAAACGTGAGCCAAGTTGTTCGTTATTATCTTGGTTGCCGTTAAGTGGGAGAAAGTAAATTAAGTTGTGGAATTTCGTCAAGGCCTGTTGATATTTTGGTAGCCCGTCCGTGACTTTCTCGTTTTAAGTTTTTCTTAGAAGAGGTAACCAACGTTTCATACTGTATAGACATTTAATTCTTTTCTGACGTTCAAAGCTCCCATTTTATCTTTCGTAATGAAACTCTGGTACCCAAGTAATGTTTAATATGAATAATTTCAGTGTCGACTGCAATTAAGGATAAGGGGGATATATTTTATTTTCCAATACAAGCGAATGTCTTTTTCTGCGCACAGTACGATGCCCAGCCCTTAAAAGGCTACTCGCGATGGGAATTAGCAATTTTATATTCCGCATGAAACCTTTTGGAGAAGAAAAGAGTCCTCAGTCCTGTAGTCCTATTGTAGTCAATAGGAGATTTTGAGAAATTCCAGATCTTATGTAAATATCTTTTTATCACTAGTAATACCTCAGAATATAATTTACAGTCTGCACATAGGTTTCGTTTACTCGTGAACAATTTTTCCGTTCGTTTGCGTATTAGACATCTTTTAAGTAATTCAATAGTGGGTTAAGGTAGTATCACACATCTGTATTTTTGCCAGAAGTTTCATGGGTTCAACTTGAGAGTGCTCTCATAACGAAAACAGGTTAAGTTATTTTTGCCATTTCCAGGTGTTCTTTTCTTATACTGTATTATATTAGTGTTATAATAATTATAGAAGCAGTAGTCATACAAAATATAGGCAAGAACCAATAGAAGGGAAATTGAATTAATGTCATTGTTATCACATATCGTTTTTGATCCAAATACGCAAAAAATTAGGGCAAAAGATTTGTCAAAATTTTGTCATTTCTTCTGCCTTCTCCTTTACGACTAAGAAGTTTGTTGAATTCGAGCATGTGTATTCTATAGCAGCAAGAATGTACAGGGAATCCAGCCCGATCTTCTCATATGTTAACGTATGTCATGTGTGTGTGCATGTATGTGGTTGTAGGTTATTTTTTATCTAAAACTCAAGATCTAAAAGATGCATAGCTTACAAACTTTGGAGAATGTTATAAGTCTCTCTTGCACAGGTTATAGTTAACACTTTTTATTTGCCTTTAGGTCCTTGACTCAACCCCAGAAGGGTCAAGGCTGTCATAAGAAATGTGTGTAAAATTCACTTTTATCAGTTACATGCTTATTGCTTTTGCATATTGAAATTAGAAAGAATAATCTTACAAAATAGAAGCAAGCTTCAAAAGAAAGAAATTTTATAACACTTCCAATTTTGGTTATAGTATATTGTATTTAATATGAACTAGCTGGAATACTGATATAATGAAGAAATATTTGTGCAAATTTCTGAGTTTTAGAGAAACCAATCCCCTTGACAACCAAAGTGATTGTACTCATTTCTGAAAATGTGTAGGAGATAGATTATTTGGTTTGATCATAGCAGTAAATGATTAAAATTGAACGATTCAAAAATATAGTAAATAGTGAAATTGATTCCCCATTCTTACTCTCCCTTTTCTCTTTCTGAGTTCCCTCAAGAACAACACGCCTATGCGATAACTTCCCTTTCATTACTCCTCATTTATCAATAGTAGAACAATCACACTTCTTCCATATTCCATCAATTTTAAATTCCCTTTCCTGCAATACTCATTTCGATGCTTTATTTCTATCTCCACAATCTATCCAAAATATGGTTAAGAGAGTTGACGTGGAAAAATACAATTTTCTATGATTTTTTCGTTTTTTGCTCATATTCATTTGTTATACTATTTATTATATGTTTGATTTTTTGATTTTTCACAATTTTATTGATATTTTTGTTGTTTGCTATTAGTGTTAATCATCAGCAGTAATTGACTTTGTGCTGTATGATGATCCTTGTTAATAAATAAATAAATTCTTTCCTCCATTTTAAATATTTCACAGTTGGCCTAATCATTTCGTATATAATACCTACAAAAGATTACAATGATATGGGAAATGATTTTATGCTCTTTTCCTTATCTAGAGTTTGATTTTTGGAGGTATTAGGATTTAATTTCCTCTAAATCAATCAGACAAATTACAGAAACATAGATTATTTTATGTTAGCTTGTGCCTCAACTTCTCAATAAATGATCTTTTCAAGTAACAAAATTCTAATCTTCCATGTTGAGCCTCTTTCTTTTTCTTAAGGTTTGATTGTTAGTATTGATTGGAATAAATAATATAAACTTATAGAAAATGCCAACAGAAATTGCTAATAATTGGTGGTTATATGTTCCCTATCAAAACTAACTTCAGGATCCTTACTTTACACAGTACTTATTTAACAATGATATTTTTCTATTACACTTACAGATACAGTTGAACATCCCTTTGGATTCACTGGAGGCAATCAAAGATGATTCTCAGCAACTGGTAGGTAAAAGAAATATTCTACTGCTGCTGTTTTATTAGGAAATTTACTGCATATTATAATAACCACATTACTAATACTAATTATATATATTTACAGCAAGATATTAAGGGTATAGTCCTCTACCAACGTAATGCATATAGGGAACGGTGATACATGATTTCTGCCCATGGTGCCTATCGTGGGTAATTGATTTTATTTCCTGTTAAGTAAAATGTAAGCCTTGAATAAGTCATTTGAATTTTGCGTTGGAATTCCTTTCATGCAATGGAGATTTTATAGTATACCTTCAGCAGAGCAAGTGAAGAGCCTATGACATAACCTTTCCAATAGGGTATCTTTAGTATTGTCAGGTGTAAAGTTCTTTCTTATATTGTTGTTTAGAAAATTTGTAAGTCAAATTTCCATAGACCAAACTATCAATTTAATTCATGTAATTCAACTAAGTGATGAATATTTATGAATATATTATTATAATAAATAAATAAATAATAATATTATAATAAATAAATAATTAAATAAATCATATTTATGAACCAAACGCTTATTGCAAAGAAAAGGCATATTCCTTGAAATCCCATAGTAAAATCATGAGTTAAAAATGTGAAGCTGGTATTTAAAGACATGATTCAGTTGGGTTCCCTAAACACAATATGTTGTTAATTTAAATTGTCTTAACAGGATTAATTTTCTGGTGCATTGATATGATAAATAAAATTAGGAAAAGTTAATTCTTAAGGAGAAGAGACAAGTTGTTTTAGTAGATCTCTCTAGCCCTTATTCAACAGGAAAGCTCATAGGAAATCAATAAGGAAATCCCTCCCTTTTGAATTTCACATTTGGAGGTATTATGATGATATGGGAATTCCCTCCTTGATTTACTGTAATTGTCTTAAAATATCACCTGTTTGATTAAAAGTGGCTAGTTAAATCTTATTCAGGTTTTGTAAACATCATTGTTAATGTGTCCATGATAGATAGCATGTGAGTTTTCTAGATTATATGATTGTGGTACCTAAATGAGTTCCATTTGAACCTTAGAATTATTAGAGAACTGGAGAATTCCTTAACTTCCTTTTATCACTTCTGTTCACTTACCATGGATATTGACCATAGCAGAAACTATCTCTCTTCATTAGCTTAGAGATTACAAGTAGGTAACCATGTTTTACCCTCCTGTCCCCTCGGTGCACATTCAGAATCATTAACTTAGTTATGGGAGTTAACTTTGGGGTTAATTTATGATGATATGTAGTGAGTTTATTTTGTGCATATGTGTGGCTAGTAGTGATAGATATCACGCAGTAGGTACAGATGATTGTGTGGAAGGTAAATGTGGTAATCCAATCTAATACATTAAATGAAATAAGAATTCTTATAATTATTAATTAATCATTAGGTCAATGCATAATGTCAATGCTGGCAATGAGACTAGTGTGGACACTAGTCTCATTGCTAGTGTCCACACTAGTCGAGTAGAGAGACTAGTGTGGACACTAGTCTCTCTACTCCACACTCGTCTCATTCCATAATTCCTACAATAATTGTCAGAAGCAAAGCATAATAGTGCAGTCAGATGCGTGTTGGTAATTTTAATTCAACTTGTCAGCAAAAATGAGTTTCTCAAGTATGAGGAATTGAAGTGTGACTTTCCTCTGCTCAGACCATTCATGATTTAGTAAAACTTTTAAGTGTATTTCAACTTTTATCCAGTGCAATTCCATGGGAAGTAGTTGAAGGGAAGGGGCGAAAGTAAAAATTAAACATATTTTTTAAAATACTTGCTCTATAATCCAATTTCTGCCTATTTGATTGATAAATTATGCAAGTAGCTTTATGTTGTACAGCACCTGAAGCATCTCCTGAATGATCATGATCTTAGTTCAATGCTGCACCAACTCTTATCTTTTGTGTTCTCCTTAACTGAAGCAAATCCTATGGCTCTCAATATCCTTTCCGTTTTCTTTTGCATCCAAATAATCACTGTGAGGTCACGAATCCATCAAATTGCTATCTTAATCTCAGAATAGAAATGTCACTAGTTGTTTTCCTTCAGATAGGATTTTCACATTTTATAACTTAGTTTGTTTATTTATTTTAACTTTTCTCTGGAAGGAAAGCACACTTTGTGATACAATATCCTTTACCCTTATTTCTTTGCATTTTTTAAATTCTGATTATTATTTTCAGTTAAGATAATTTAAGAAAATAATTGAATCAACTAGTTTTTGATATACCTTGGATTAGAGAATGTTTTCATTTTAGAATTGGTCCCAGTGGTGGATTTTTTATCCAATGAATGAAATCTATGTTAGGGGATTGATATAAGTGGTCTAACATGTAGAAATACTAGTGGCTTTTGTTTCCTGACACAATATTTTTAGAAGAGTGATCCATTCTTGCAAAAGCAATCTCAAGTTAATTAGAAATTTCAACTTCTAATGAGAGAAATTTAGGCGTTTAAGAGGGTGGAGGTCATTAGTGCCTTTTTCAAGGCAAGATTGATCACATATATTTACTTGTTATTACATGTTTTATCAGGCTTACTTACTTTACCTTTAGGTTACAATTTTTGATAATTCCTTTACAAGTTGGAAATCTTTTTCTTTGAAACCATTGTTGTTTGTTATTGGTTTCATTTGCTGATTAGTTATTATTCTTCTCTTACAGAACCATTTATCTAATTTAACTGTAGCAACCAAGGCACAGTGATGGACATATTGCTGGAAATGGTAGGTGATATAAATATAGAGTTAATGGTATTTTTTTATAATAATGTTTTGGATATATTGGCAGAACTTAAATATTTTCTCAAATATAAAGCTTAAAATACAATATTCTCAAAACTCTAAAATCTAGTAAGATATCTAAAGGAAAACAAACTGAGAATCTCAATAAATAAGTAATGTTTATTTTCAAATATATACCAACACATTCTGTCTTACTGCAGTGGAAGTTTGTTAATCATTAAATAAATATTGCCTGGAATGCATAGATTATATATAAGCTCATCCATTTCTAATGAGTTTGCTGCAATTTGTACAGGAGCTAGTAATGATTATCCTATTTATAACTCTTTGTTTATTGTTACATATATATATATTATATTTTCTGGAAGACTTGCGCATAAAAGTTGACTACTAAGAGTGTATCATGATGATAATTTCCTGCCTATTGCCCAGAAAATATGTAACAAGAATTTATCCTCTCTACATTCATACCAGCTAGCTTCTGAATTGGGCAAGATGTATGGAACTGTTGATATTTATTTTCTTTTCTGATATCTTAAATTTATTTAATAGAAGGTCTCAGTATATATCATAATATTTTCTAGAAAATTTGTAAAATCTGATATAAAATCCAGTATTCTCTTTTGATATACATTATGCTAGCATATTCTAAGATGGAGAGAAATATCGAACCATTCAATTTGATTAATTTTTTTATAGAACTGAAAGATGAACATCAAAGGCAAATAGTCAACAGAAGGAAGATACATGAAAGAGGAAGCATATGGTGTGAATGTACTTCATATCTCATGCTATCCTATACAGTGGAATGCAAAGCATAAGGACATGGAATAGGAGAGGTGTAAAGGTTTGAGTATGGACCAATGACCTAAGCAGATGAAGATCTAGATGGTGTCCCAATGGAAAGGCTCACCTCACTGAAGAAACAGAAAATGATAAATATATATAATAAACAATTCTGTTGATTTCTCTTCAATCCAACACCTGATTATTTTTTTAATTGTATATTTATTAATGTCAGCTATGGAAAATATAAAACTAATTAATTTTATTAATTGAAAATACATGTGAAAGATTTTAGCTCATTGTACAGCAAATATATGAAAAAGTATTATTTATGGCATGACTGTAGATAACAATTAAAATATTTCCCTACCATAACCTACCTATGATCCAAAATCATAATTGTATTTTGATTCATGTATAAGCATAAATAAGAGTTTTTAATATTTAATGTAATGTATTGTGAAATAAAATATCATTTATTATATTTAAATTGCATCCTAGGCCATAAAAAAACTTGAAATAATTGTATAGATACAAAGATTTGTAAGCCTAGGACAAGGTATCCTTATTGATTTGGGTATTATTTTTCCAAATGAATTCCCTAATAAACTTAAGCCTAATATTAAAGTCATAAAGAGGATAGAAAGGGAAACAGTAGATATGAAGAAGGGTGAAAGGGACTGGAAAAGAAATAAAAGAGGCAGAGTAAAAAAAAAAACAGAGGAAAGGGTTGCAGCATAGGGTAAAGATTTTGCAGAGGTAAGAGAAAGGGGCAGATACAGGAGAGGGAATGGGCAGAGGGGAAAATGCAACAGGGGTTATGGAGGGCCAAAGTATACAGGTAATGGAAGAAGTAGTAAGCATAATAGTAGGTGGGGGGCACAGGGTAAACAGGGCAGTTGCAGAAAGTTGATATTGAAGAGAGGGGATGGAAGGGGTAGACGGGGCAGGGGTAGGACTGGGGCAGTAGTAGGTTGGGGCCGAAGGGTAGATGGGGCAATGGTAGGTTGGGGCCGAGGGGTAGATGGGGCAGGGATAGGACAAGGGCAGTGGTAGATTGGTGCCGAGGGGTAGATGGGGCAGGGATAGGACAGGGGCAGTGGTAGGTTGGGGGCGAGGGGTAGATGGGGCAGGGATAGGACAGGGGCAGTGGTAGGTTGGGGGCGAGGGGTAGATGGGGCAGTGGTAGGTTGGGGACGAGGGGTAGATGGGGCAGTGGTAGATTGGGGCCGAGGGGTAGATGGGCCAGGGATAGGATAGGGAGAGTGGTAGGAGTGTGCCGAGGGGAAGAGGCATAGGACAGGGGCAGAGGTAGTTCGGGCTGGACGGGGCCGATGGGTAGTTGGGGCAGGGATAGGATAGGGAGAGTGGTAGGAGTGTGCCGAGGGGAAGAGGCATAGGACAGGGGCAGAGGTAGTTCGGGCTGGACGGGGCCGATGGGTAGTTGGGGCAGGGATAGGACAGTGTTAGGAGTGGGCCGAGGGGTAGAGGCAGCAGGGGTAGGACAGGGACAGAGGTAGAAGGGGCTGAGGGGTAGTTGGAGTATGGATAGGACAGGGGCAGTGTTAGGTCGGTATTAATGTCTAACAGCGAAAACACGTCATAGAAATAATGTGAACTTGTTTTGTTTTAATTATAAATTATAAAGCTTGTGGAATAAAAACTAATTTTCATTTGATATTTAAAATGCATCTTTTCGGCAAACACGATTTCATATAATCTTGCAATGGAAAATTTTCCCTTAATATGGAACTCGATTCTTCTTTCTATTAGAAATTGCCGACAATTCGTTTGTGTGTGAAAATTCTAATTTTTTCGAATTCAACTTCGATTTCAATTTCGAATTTTGCAGAATAAGATCGTGACTTCCTTTATTTATTTTCTCAATTATGAAAGTGAAATTTAATATTCTAAAGTAGTTTGTAAAAATTTTAAATTCTCATTCAGTAGCATATGTTCCATGTGTTTAAGACCTAATCTTCATTGATTCAGCTCTGATAAGCATCTAAATTTAAAAAATACATAAATCTTTCAGAAATTTTGTTCTGTGCAGTTGGAATTTTTACCAACCCATTCTTTAAAGAATTTAGACAAAATAAGCTAGAGCAATTTTTTCTAAGTGTATTGGGAGGGGATTTACAAAAGCATTGGGATATTATGACCATCGTTGAGTTGCTGGCATACTTATGGACTCATTATTCAGGCTTTAATTTTGCCATGAAAATAACAACTGCAGTTTGAATCTAATTGTATGGATCTGATAGTGGATTCTCTGATAGCCAAGGGGACACCGCGTTCGCCAATGATGGAAGTGATCCCAGGTTCGATTCCCAGTGGGAGCCCTTCAGGCTTAAAATGTTGAAACGCTTTTATCAATATTACAAATTCTAAAAATTACACTGCCATTATACACTGACCTGCTTTTGTTTCCTAAATAGCTTTATGTCTCATAAAAGTTTTACTACAATTCGGAATTGACTTTTTCCAATTTTCAAACCTGAAAGGACTTTGGCTTCCATTCCCTTTGATAAAAGAGCTTTCTTTCGAATGTCATTTTCTGCTTGTAATATTATTTTCAATCATAAATTTTCTATTAGGAATAGCCAAGGCTAATGGTATTAACCAACGAAACTGAAATGAAATCCCTTCGAATTATAGGATAAGTATCCTTCTATGCATAACTTTGTCAACAATGACATCTACAGAAAAGCTTGATAATTCTTTACCATGCATTTCATCATTTATTTTTCCCTTGATTTTCACCGGCGTATGCGATTGGAACCTTTCATTTAAATTTCATAGTATTCGATTCACTTTTTATTGAATTTTTCGGTACAATTTATTCGCATGAATAGCTGAAGAATTTGTTGGCTATAATCGCACCATGATCTAATTTTGACGAACCATATAAATTACTTAAATATTTTTAAATAAACATTTTTAATATATAATAGTACTTTTAGAAGTAAAATACAAGTTACGAATAACTTGAAATCGCGCAAACGCGTATAATCATTTTATTACGTGATATTTTAAATATATGACAAGGCCGTGTTTTTCTCGAAATTCAAAATTGGTTGCATTACGAGTGGATTTCGTTTGTCTTTTTTACCCATGGTACCTTCTCCCAAACGTTATATAAGGCAGGTTTACTAAAGAGCTCGTCCTTTCCTTGAGCTATTGCAGACCTGAGCTGAGTAATCCACGAGGTTTCGACATCGCTCAGTACTACTGTGACGGTCGACGGCGTGCCCTTGCCGAATTCCTAAATAAGTTTGGCTGTGTCGGCGTTGCTTTTAGGTAAGGACAATTCATTAACGTTGTGTGATATTTTTTTTGAACTTATTTGAAGTATTTTAATTAGGCTAATACGCTTAAAGTATAGAGTATCTTAAGATTGAAGTCACTTTGGAGAGTGGTATCGTAGTTGGACTGTAAAAATCTTCCATAGACAAAGATTACAAGAAAATTTTCTCTTTCGTTGCAGGCAAGTTTGGTTTCTTCTGCAAAACACTTGAATGCCTTCTTGACTCCACCCAGAGAAGCTTCGTCCTGCCATCCCTCACTTCACCACCCTGTCAAATGGATTCAGATCGGAATGCACGTGGTAAGTTCTCATTTCTTTTCTCGTAGTTCCTTGTGCTTTATCAGCGAAATACCTTCTGTAACTGTAATCTCAGTGATTGAGTGATGCATTATTTATCGTGTGGCCAGTTATATGCTTAGGACAAGTTGTACTAAAAGTGTTCTGCTTTGACCGAATGTGTGATTTTTCCCAGTCTGTGAGTGTACGTTCTATTTGACGCATTTTAATTCATCTCTCGTTTGAAGTTTGGATGAATCCCTTCGGCATCTCTTTAACACGTGGCGATTCCTCTCAGCAAGTTACTCTCCCCCAGTGCGACGCATATCTTTCACGGTCGAATTATAGTTATTAAATTTTTGAGGATCTTATTAGTATTAAAAATTTTAGTTCAAAACTTGATCTCGTTAAATTGAGAGTGAATCAAACTTACGGTTTTACTCAGTGCATTTTGAGCCAATGAATCAGCGAGCTTGGTACGTAAAGTGCTGCTGGAAAAGTCTTTGTTGAAAGCTAACCACGCTACGTTGCTTCTGTTGGGATTCCCTTTTAATAATATGATGAAATATGAGCAGCCTGAATTTTACATGAGCTTTAGTTTCAATTCGATAATGTATTTTCATTCCTTGGGTTGGTTTTAAAAAAGTTCATTTAGATTTAGGGAGTTTGAATTTTACCTCTGAAATTTCACCACTAGGATTAAATTTACTGAGCATTTTCTAGTTGAATTTATTTAAAACCTAATCACGTTAAACTCTAATTCGAAGGATGACTTAAGTTTCAATTTGCTGTTCATACTTCAAATCTAATGAGAACAGCACCGTAAGGATTGATTAGGCAAGATGCAAGGGTAGACCGATTTTAATATAATCAAAATGGGAATTCTAAGCATAATGTCAAATCAAACGTTAATTTTCAATTCTTGTAAAAACTATATTTTAGTTTGTGTAGGAGGCATCCGCTAAGGTATTTCGAGGATGGGAATATTGAGCCTTCTGAACATACTTCTTTTCCGGTTAACTGATTAAGGGTTGTCCTGCGTAGGGATCTTCAATAACTGTTCATTTTATCTCGCGGTCGAATTCTCGAGCTCTCTTGGGCATACTTAGGAAAACGTTTTAACATGTAGATATCAGTCTGTGATAGTGACGCCAAAGCTTGTTAATGCTCTCGGATTATAATTTAATTTCATGAATAGACGCGAAATGTGCTGGGCAAGTTTGTAAAGTGCTACGTGAATCTTTGGCTGTTAACTTTAATTTCGACGATAGCTATTCTTATTTATTTTGCGCATCTGATTGAATATGTAAATTAAGCTCTCCAGTTAATCCGTTTTCGTCTGTATTCTCTAGACAAATTCAAAATTCAGTTGCTAGTGCTTGCTGAGCCTTTCTTTTACCTGAAATCGTGGTTATTGAAATTTAAATCACCTTTTTATTCTCGCTTAAAATTCGCGAGGATATTTTAATTCGCGTTTTTGCTAAACTTTACCAAAGATTAAGTAATTCTTTCCGTAATAAGTTTCATAGATGTGGATTGATTTTTCCATAAGGTACGCTACCTCGAGTTTGACATCCTTTCACCTAAAATTTAATAAGTTTAAAATTAGATTTTCCTTATCCGGAATACGAAATGTTTATATAGGCGGTTCCAATTATCTGTTGAAACAACCATAATAACGTCATTCACTTCCGAACGTAAGATGAACACTATAATATCTTAGGTATTAAAAATCTAAACTAACTTTGCTTTGTGGTGGTATTCGTTGTAATGCATCCGTTTTACAATATTTCAATGTAAAAGAAGCGATTTTTATTAGTAACGCGCTTCATAATTCCTTAATTTCACGGGAGAGAAGTTTCCAATTTTCGATAGAATTGTTTTAATTATGATTGTACCTTGTTTTTCTGACAGTTCTAATAAAAAACATGAATTTTTGCAATTTCTCAAATTTAATGGCGAAGGAAATTTTTCAGACCAAATATAAAGCCTTATTTTACAGAAATAAGCTAAATTAATTTCTGTAAAGGATGGATTAAATTTTGCCTAAAAAAATTTCCTTTGTCGTTAAATTTGAAACATGGCCAAAATTTCATTTGTATGTGAAAATTGTCAGATTTTTAAAATTAAATTTCCCAAAAAAAATATGTATACAATTATAATTTGTATGGAAGTGGAATTAATTTTTCCAGGGTAGTTTTGGAATCCATTTGTTTGCAAATGTATTTCTCATAGTTTCCAACAGCAGGAAGGAGAAATGATTTCAACCAACTCATTTTGTGTGATTTTTATTGCATAATTTCAAAGGGTACATTTTTTACAGGTCTCAACAAAGAAAATTGCAGAGAGGACCTTTTCAAATTTCCCTCAAAACCTGTCCTGGCCCCAACCCTCAAAAGTTCCTGGTATTGGAAGAGCCGGACTGGCCGAACCTATCTCGAAGATTTTGACGTGTCATTTGTTTTCTGCTGTTGCAGCATCCATCTGGACCATTTCTGCCTCCTGTACTTGCACTCTCAGTGGGCAGTGCTACTTCAATGGCTGTATTCAAAATAATTCCAAGTTATTCTGAATATAGCCATTGAAGTGGCACTGCCCACTGAGAGTGCAAGTACAGAATGCAGAAATTTATCTGGAAAAAGAATGTATAATAAAATGCAATAAATATATGAAAAGAGAAAAAACATATTATTTTTTAACCAACCGAATGACCTTGGGGACTTAGAATAATTTTTCACTACTAGTGGTGTATTGCGGGTTGCATACGCTGCAGGCGCAAGACTTCCCTTTTTTGTGCTAGAAGTAAAGGGTTAAAAGAAGAAATGTTCCAGATTGTTCTGGAAACTTCAGAGAAATTTCTCTGAAGTTTCCAGAACAATCTGGAAGCTACTAGAAAGAATTTCCACAATGATGAGATGGTCTTTCTCAAGAAACCTGATTAAATTTAAAGCAAGGAAATCTAAACTGAAAGTAAAGGGTTAAAAGAAGAAATATAACTTGAATTTCTAGAGCCATCTCAAAAGAAGCTTTCAGAGTATTTCTAACAATTATGAGATGGTTTTCTCAAGAAATATGATTAAACCTATATAAAATGAAATAAGCAATCAATGGTTCATGAAGACTTGAAAATGAAAACATTCCTAAATTTTGTGATCCCAAAATGCAAGAAAAAACTACACAATTTAAATTAAGAAATTAAAACTTATGCATAGGAAGCAAAATTAACATGCTCTGACTAGTCAGAAATCAAAGAGCATTAAAAATACATCCCTTAACTATTTGTCCACAGAAACTGATTAAGGAATTAAGAGAATTTTCTAAAATTTTTAGAACTGTCCAGAAGCCACTACGAAGAATCTTTGGAGTATTTCTCACAATGATCAGATCGGCTTTCCCAAAAAAGATGATTAAATTAAACCTATACAAAATGAAATAAGAGAGAAAGCAGTAATTGATTGAACTGTCTCAGAGACTTAACATTCAATGTTCCAAAATACATGGAGACTAATTTAATGTGCAAATATTCAGGAATTATCATGGTCCATGATAAAAAAGAAAACTACAGAATTTAGGAGAAGAAATTAGAAGTTAAAACTTTAATATCTAGTAAAAGAAGCAATACACAAGAGGTCTGAAAGTAACTGACTCCTAACTTGTGAGAAATTCAAAGGCCTATAATTACCATAATAAAATTCTGTGGACAAATACCAGACTGATTAGAAAGTGCCATTAAAAATGAAGAGCTATTTTGTTTAATATGACCCACAAAAATTATTTGCTCTCATAAACTAGTTCTGCAAAAGTTGTTAGGGAACCTTTTTCACAATTGTTAATCTAATATTAAAATAAAAAGAGAAAGCCATGACATGTTTAAAGAAACTTCAAAAAAGAAGGAAGAATTAATGTTTTACTTAATAACCCTAAAAAGTTTGCTCTGTTCTTAAAAAAACAAATGAAAAGTTTTGGAACTGCAGTGATTTCTTTCTGAGAAAAAATAAACAATTGCTCTTAATAATAAAATTGAAAAACAATACTTAATATGGAAACATTAAATCTAGGGCATTACACATCCTCTTTTTTTACAAAGATGTCGAATGATTTTGTCATAAACAAAATATTAGATTCAACATATTGCTTGCAGTACTTTTGAGAATACCTTGCTACCATTAAGAATTAACTGGATATCTGATTTGTCATAAACAAAATATTAGATTCAACATATTGCTTGCAGTACTTTTGAGAATACCTTGCTACCATTAAGAATTAACTGGATATCTGATTGACCATAATCATTAAAAGAATAATAATCAACGACATTCAAAATCCAAACTCCGTTACTGAAAGATGTAATCTCACAGAATACCTTCAATTTTCATGATTTTTCCTTTAAACAAAATTTTTATGGGACTGAAATTACCGCCCTTGCATAAACAAAGCAATATTCATTCAAGTAGCCACAAGGGCGTCAGTAAATTGCTCGACTGACCTATTTAAGGGAATTTCCCCTTCATGACACACAAGTTGCATTTGAGGGACACAATGAACATTCAAAAAATAAAGTTTTACTGATATCATATAAACCAGATTTCAAACCAGTTTAGAGGAAAATTAGCTTGGAAAATTCTAAGAACTAGCTGAATCTCATTACTGGGCTTAAACCGCTTCCAAGGCACCAACGAGTATACTCATCCTAAAAGGTGGCTTTTAATGACAGAAGTCTCAAAATATTCAGAAAAGAGGTTAATTTCTCCTTGTTTCTAAAACCCCAAAGTACCTCAATGGTATCACATCCTAAGGGCCATGAACAAAAGAATTCCTTTAATCTCCACCAAATATCTGATTCATACTAATAGGAAAAAACATTTATTTAGTAAGAATTGGTTCTTCTCTGGCGATTTGCTTTTAGGAAGTGTTCTTGGGTTTCCAACCTGGCAGCGTCTCTCATGCCATCAAGATGTGATCATGCTGACATCATGTCTATTACTGCCCTGAAGTGGCTGCAGAGTCACTGAAACTTTGATGGCATGGAGAGATGCTTCCTGGTTGGAAACCCAAGAAAACTTTATAAACCATTTATATATTTTTGAGTTGCTAGTAATATATTTTAACTAACAAACCCGTTTATTTATCATTTAAATTTCAATTCTTTCCAGCAATTTTTTGATAGAAATTGTCACAAGAACAATAAGCAAAGAGATGTGGGTAAGTTTTTAACACTCGTAAATAAGGTCTCATGAAAGGCAGCATTTTATGCTGGAGTGAATCAAGCTAATTGAAACTCAAAAAATATATTTGTGATGTAATAAAAGTATAAGTTCGATAGCAACATAATGGAAGTAAAATTTTGAACCTAATGACTCACATGTTCAGTGATCATATTCTCTCTGTGAAATATAGGACGCATTTATAAAAATAAACGGTAATAGGGAAAACCAAGGTCTTTCACAGGCAATGGGAACGTAAAAAGTTTGCCATTGAAACATTTTGCTACCAAGGGCCAAATGAAAGGAGTTATCATTTCTTACTTTTTGTATTAAGTTGTATCACAGATATAGAATTCTTTAGCAAATTGAAAGTGCGTTATCGTCGAAATAATCACAGTCTTAATTCAGGAAATCTCGTCTCATAAACGTCATTGTGCCATCTTATGAATAAAATGAATATCGTTTGTATATGTAAGTTATAAATTATATGTTGCTTTATCACAAACGAGGTGGAGAGAAAAAAAGTTATTTATTCGTCGATGGAAAATTTTGGCGGCTGGTAGAGCATTAATCAATCGTGAGCAAGTAAAGAAAATATCGCACCGAATTCTAAGGACAGCTTTGGACGAGCCAGCACACAATTCCGCGTCACTCTAACCGTTCGACAGGCTGGCGTAGTGGGTCGAGGCACCTCGGTGCGACGCTAACTGTCTCGGGTTCGAATCCGGTCGCGACCGCTTCCGATTTCGAGGTCCGCCAAACCTACCGGAAGTTTTTTCTTCATCCTAACTTCGGAAAAAACGGATTCGAGCCCGTACTTTAGTGTTGCGGGTGCCCTTAGACCCGCACGACAGCCCTCGAACCCGCTTGGCGGGCGGCCAAATCGTTTATTTCCGACATCTATCTCAAATCACTTTTTCGGCTACAAAATTTTCAATTTCAAGTAATATCATTTTACCACCTTCAAAAAATTGCACTGCTGAGCTCAAAGTTCAAACAATTTTATAATACAGGCAACCGATTAAAAATAACGTTGTCTGTATTTTAAAATCATTTTCACGGCTTGTGCCCAGCAGTGCAACGTTCGGAAAGGGAAAATGCGAAAAGAAGTTTACAGACATTTTTTGAAACAATCATCCAACTCGCGCTACCGGAGAGGCTAAATGTTAAAACAAGCAATATATTGTACTTTCGATTTTGAAAAAAAAACGAAAAAGCATAAGAAAAAAATTAGACTTCCTAAAATAATAAATCAGGTAAACATGTCTTCAACTAGGTAGACTATTTTCTACCGAGAAACAAGAGCATTAGTATTAAATCAAAAATATCTAAACAAACAAGTTCGTTTTTCCTTTGGCTAATTGAGTGTCTTACGAAATCAACAGAAGATCTATAAAAGAGAAAATATAATGGGGATTACGGAAGATATCTCTCTTTTCGTAAAGATCACGAGGCAATTTTAAATTACTGTTTACGTTGTTAAAAGTTGGTCGCTCTACAACTGTTCGGAGCCGAATGTAGGTTTGAAAAAGCCCTAAGCTATTGAAGGTAATTGTTCCATTTATATATTCAGGTGTCCTTTTGAAGTGACAAAGTGTAGCTTCTCATCGAGTTAAAATACGCTCTTTGGTAATTTATGGACCCAATAGATATCTAAAGCCAGGATTATGCCTTTACATTTTTTGGGGTACAAAGAGAGTGTGGTGCTAAGGTATAACTAATTTGGCTTATGTTTAATCCTGACATTGAGTTGAACACTTCAACTATTCTGGCGTTTATTAATATTGGTCACTGAATCAACGCCTACAATTTTGAGTGACAAATTATCATCATCTTCCTTAAGTTGCTGAATTCATGAAACTGGATATGTGAACAATACTGCTATTGTTGCTAAAGATAAAACAACTTTTTAAAGGTAGTACTTTCAGTTCAAAATTTCCTAAAGATGAAAATGCTAGCTACTGCAAAAATGAAAGGAATTAAAATAATTATGCTGGATAACTGGTGGACAGAAAACTGAAAGGCTGTGTAGGTAATAAGGAATGCATTCCTCAAAAGAGTTGAAGCTACTGTATTTGACATTGATCTATAAGAAACATTCAAGAATAGAATGCAAAAATGACCTTCTACTACAGGTAGACTACATGGATAAATAATAAAAGAGGGAATGGAACAAATAATAACTGTTCGGGAAGAAAAGAAAAAGTAGATTCACAGAAGGAGGGTTTTGTGCTGACAATATATTTATGGTGTAACAAATAACGGAGAAAAGAAGAACAAGAAATGGAGAGGCCCATCCTGTGCTCATAGATCTGAGAATGCCCATGACAGTATCTAAGAAAAATCTTTACCCCATCTTAGACAACAGTAACATAATTGGCATTATAATAATTTTCCCAATCTAATGTAATAGATGACTGTAAAAGACAAGTTTTATAAGAAAAAAAACAGATGGTTGGCTGACTAAGAATTTCTGAAAGTCGAAAGAAAAGGAGCTAAGGATTGTCTTGATTGTCAAGGCTACTTATTAAATTCCATATCCTTTATACTGAGGTTTCACTGTTTTCACAATACTTAATATCAAATGATACATTAAAAACCAAAGGTGATTCAGTAATTTTTACATAAGTACAACTAAATATATCACTGCAAGTTCCAAAACATTTCCAAATGCTCAAAACCAACGATGAATTGAAATACTTTGGTAACTCAAGAGAAATAATATCTCCCAAACCAGACCTATAAAACTGAAAGTCTATTCCCCAAATTATTTAAAGTCAATTAATTAATTTGATTTAAAAATCATTCATTCTTCCAGGATGAAGGTATAACTATACACCAACTGTTAAATTTAACTGTGTTCATGTCATCCTTCTTCAAAATTATTGAAAATAAAAAACAACTTCCTAATGAATACTCTCATGAAAAACTCATGTCACTAAATGCAACCTGTAGCTGCAGAGAGTGTTGGACTAATTAAGTGATGCAGAAGGCACCACATTTAGTTGCTTGTTTCACGACAAGGTAAGTAACCAAATGAAAGTAAGTAGAGTTATTGTCAAATTTTAAATTGAGAAGATAGTGGTAGCCCTACATAAAATATACTCTAAATAATTCCTCATTTTAAAAAATTTTGTGAAATTTCACGAAATGACTATGAATGACTTTAAAAAAGAACTGGAGCTATACTGTCCTTGAAACAAAAATGAAGAAAAATAAAACTGCATGGGGAATTTCAACGATATGGAAATCATAGATTTTGATAAAATATTAATTTACCAATATTCCTGATTGTTGAGTGAAATACAGGGAATACTTCAATTAAAATGGCATCCATTTTCTAAAATCTCCAGTAATCCCGAGGAATAAATGACTTCCTTCTTTATACTTATTTTGACTGAGTATCTCTCATTTTCTTAAAAACTTTCATTTATTAACTCGCCCTACATTAATATAAAGTAAAATAATAACTAACCTTACTGCTAATATAACACCCTATAGTAACAACAAGGGATTATTCAAATAAACCACCATGACAATGAAATGATAAAAAACAATGCTTTTGACTCTTAATACTAACCTTCTATCACTAACAATAAACTCAAGTTTATGAAAGATTGAACCGAATTTGGCAGCAAAAGAAGCTATTGACTCTCGATCCTTAATTTCTTAAACTAAAGTAAAAGTCTACCAATTTTTTCAAGAATCAGAAGAAAGACGCACTCACCCATAAAGAGGACTTGTAGAAGGACATGGAAGCAGTAGACTTGCAGTCAATCAATCTTGTATTCCTAATCTCCTCCTACAGCCAGGTGCTTCCTTTTCGCTGGATTTCACTACCAGGATAAAGAAAAAATGGATAACGAACATTAAAAAAACTTATAAGAAAACCTTCAGATCGATCATACAGCTACATAGTATACAAACTACAGATGAAACTTTCCCTTATCCTACATTGTATACTATTAACATTATCCCTTAAGGAGCAAGTCTAAATATGACAGGATCAAACGCTCGTACGGTTAAATATAGACAGTGTGAAGCTTATAAAATGTGCTGATTATTAAGGATAGATACTGGTTATTCTAAGCATTTCAATTCAAGACATAGAAAAAAGAATTCGAAATACGATCAAGTAAAATAATAGTTCACCAAACAGAGATAAGCATTCTACTGATACACAATGGGCCTAAATGAAACATGTTTTTGAAAGTTCTCTCTAACACTTTCGATCGTTGAATTCTCTTTCTGCTTTCTACAAAGCATTCCTAGTTTTTACATCTCATTAAATATCTCATATTAGAGCTTAGTCAAAAAATTACAACGTGTAGTAATCGTAGCTATGATGGAGAAGTTTTTAATTAAAGATATCATAAACAAAAAGAATTATTTACCAGAGATATCAACCACTTTTTAAACGGGCACCATCATGCAATTTCCCGGTAGACCAACAGCTGCCCGTGCGCATTCTCCGTTCGACAGTTGATCCTCGATAAATGAACAGCAGCGGGAAAAACAAAGTTAATTCTCTGCGATTTTCTTTCAAGAGGCTGGTAAACTATACGAAATAAGCTAAACACAAAAAAATAGAAGTAATAAATGGAATCTATTCTTATCATTTTTTATTATCTACCTTATATATTTTTTTAATGCAGGTACTTGGGGGTCACACTGACTAGTAATTTGGATTGGAGTACACACATAGACAAAAGTGTCTAAAGCGTTTAAAGACGTGTCTAAAGCGTTTAAAAATCTACACTACGTGATGGGAAACTTACAGGAACCTACGAAGTAGGAGGGAAGAATTAAAGAGTTAGGTTATAACACAATAGTGAGACCTCTATTCGAATACTCAACAAATTTGTGGGATTCGCATTATAAAATAAATATCAAAAATATAGAGAAATTTCAACGGAAAGCAGCTAGGTATGTGTTAAGGAGACATAGAAAAGAAGATAGCGTTACGAAAATTTTAGAGATTCTCGGTTGGGAAACGTTAGAAAAAAGACGGAGAGTAAATCGACTTGTAGGCATCTTTCAGGTCCGAAACGGAGGAGAGGCATGGATGGAGGAGCAGAATATAGGAACCACATTATATAGCGAGAGGGGATCATAAACAGAAGTTAAAATACTCGAAGCAAATCTAAATCTCGACGAATCAGTTATCAATCGGTCATTTCTTTGTGGCCTCCATGGGAGTCTGGGAGGAGAATATGTGGCTGACCTCAACGTAGCACTTACAGAAACAAAACTTGGCAGAGTAAACAAACACTGGGGCGGAAAAATATTTCCTTCTTTGGTGAACAAAGAAGTTGTAGATGACAGCCAGTAATCGCTATCTGTAGGAGAGCAGAACATATTCTTGGGGTTCCCAGCATACCGTCTAGGAGTGGTAGAGATCAAGCACCATTGCCGTGGGGGCCTTACTGATAAGGTTCGAGCATTCTCTTGCCATACTACTGCAGCAAATACAAGGATAACGAATGACGCCTTTCTCTTATTATAGAGCAATCAATTGAAATGGATGCCGATTTTTACGATAAAGACAAGACCTATACGATGTTATTTTAAGGAGTGCCTTCGATGAAGAATTTGGGAAGTCCTCAGGTCTAAATGTTCCTCTCTTCTAGAAGTTTTAGTACGCCTGGCCTCAAATTGACTGGTAGAACTTTAAAGCTGGAATGCAAGACTGGCATACTCGAATAATGCTAAAGCACGCAGTGGGAGAAATTTTAGATTTTGCACTGCAGAAGCTAAAAGAAATAATCCCAGAGAAGACTATCGAGAGCTCCTTGAGATAACCGTTATTTTTATGGAATGATTTCCTCCTCGAGGGGTAATATTTCGCGTTCCCGACGACTTGCATCATGCTAAATGCTTGTCAAAAAATTATATTCCCTGAAAATCTTTCTTTTCCGCATGTGTATCCGTATATTTCCGCGTGTGTAGTGTATCCGTACACTCTAACGATTAAGAAGATGTAGTAAGCGATTTGTGCATTTTGTTGTGAGGCTGTACGCAGCGGGCTGGATTACCGCGCCAAAAGCCAGCGAGGCTCCCAGAAGGGATTTGATATTTTTAAAACTAGTATGAATTCAGAAAAATAGGTAATATTCTTTCTTCTTCTTCTTTGTTCTTTCTGTCCTAGGACAGGTTTCAACGAAATTTTTGTCTCCACAGCATTCTGTTTTGGTATCTCTCTTCATCTCGACATATTTCCTTCCTTCTTTGATGTCTGTTAGCATTCCATACTTCCTCCTTCATCTTCCTCTCTTCCCTTCTATTTTCCCTTCTATTATCACTTTCTGTATTCCGTTCCTCCTTAAAATGCGTCCTATCCAATTTGCCTTCCTTTTTCTAATTTCTTTTAGAATACTTTTTTCTTCCCCAATCCTCCTCAGTACCTCTTCATTACTAATTTTATCTTTCCAACTAATTTTTTCCAGTCTTCGCAAAGGTAATATTATTCTTCTTATTAAACCGAACAAATGCTGCAACCATTTGTGGTATCTTGCACTAAAAACTGCGGCCTCATCATTCTTCGATGAAAAAGTGTTGGTGAATTCAAAAACAAATGGTAAAAGCCTTGAATTCGAGCTTCGGCTATTTTATTGACTATTCCACCAAAAAAGCTTCAGTGCATCTAAACGATACCCAGCTATTCTTAGAAAAGGGACTCGAGAGTTTCATTTTCAGGGAAAAATAAACTTTTTTCAAAAGATTAAATATTTCTATGAAATTCCTGACCAAGTATCTACTAATGTGAAAAATTGACCACAGATACACGCAAAGGATTGAGGTTGTGAAAGAAATGACAGCCATCAAGAGATGCGCTGAAAGAGAATTCAAATTGATGGAGGAATTAAACGAAAAATTAAGAATAAATCAAAACCAAAAACAATATGTGTTAAAAGCCGTGTGTGAATACATACTCAATATTCCAAACTGTAAGAAAACAACATTAACCTAGGAATTTTGGAATAACACATCAAGGAAAAATTTTAATACGTTTGAAATCATCAAATGACATCAATTTATTTACCAAAACTAACAAGACCAAAAATTGGCTTTCAAGATTTATGTCGAACGAAAGAACAATATTATTTCTTTTTCCCGTAATTAATTTAAGTATTTTAACGCTTAATTGGATTTGTGACATTCGCTATCTAGAATAACTATGATGAAAATTAATTTAGAGCTATTAATATAAGACTAGGTACACGGCAGTGAGCTTCATAGATACGAGCGGAGGCGCCGAGGGCACGGCACCACTTTCACGACGCGCGCTCACGGGCTGAATCTCGAAAACTACTGCGCGGATATAATTAATATTTTACAAAAATTACGTTTAGTGCCTAATAATGTACTTGTAATATAATAGTGGCAGTTCAAGCATTGGAAGCCTCCCTAATCGCCAGTGATGACTGAAATAATGTCAAAATTAATGAAATGTATAAACTCCAAATGCGATGCGGCAAGTCTTTCCATTATTCGATTCTGGTAATATTTTACAAAATTTATTTTCTAACCAAATGGAATAATTTCAGGGGGCGTACCGAAAGAAATTCACATTTTCGCAAGTAAGGACCACCCTAGGGTGATAAGGAGGTGTGAGTAAATTAAATCTTGATGTAGCGTAGTGGTGCTTGAATACTGTACTGTGAGGGTAGTAACGTTAATTGTGGAATATATTATCTGTGTAACGTCTGGTGTAGAGATTTGGGGTTTTAATTTTGATGCTTATAGATAATGGTGGGAGCTGCCATCAGAAGTAATTCTACTCGCAGCAAACTTACTAATAAGAGAACAATAAATCTGTAGCTTTGTCTGTCTGAAACAGCAAAACGCAAAACCTACCAGAAGGATTTTGATGAAATTTGACAGGAAGATGGTCTATGACCTCGAGTGACATAAAAGTTAATTTTTATTCAGATATGAGACCCTGTTTCGATTCCAGACGAGGAAAACACTTCTCTTAAGAAATACATGTGAACTTCATTTTACCGGTTGCAGGCTTTACTTCATTTGCACGAATAAATTAGAAAATATGATCCTACGAAATCTAGAAGAGCACAAAATGAAAGTAAATTGAATTAAGACTCGTATTTTGTCGTTAAATATCGTTATTGCGTCGGAATCTCGATAATTTTGATGAAATAAACGGAATTTTTGATAAATTTTGAGGCTATTAACAACCGGTTCCCTTGACGACAAATGCGATTGTTGAAGCCGTACTAAAGCTTTTCCCGTAAGAATACACAAGGCTCTGTGCTCATTTAAATGTATTGGTATGGATGAATGATTGTATATGTGAATGGAAGGCTATATTAAAAATTTTTAGAATTGTATGAACAATTTTCAGCGTTGATTCGCAGGGAACAACGTACGACCATTTAGGGAAAGTTTCTTTATTCACTCGACTTTGGCAATGTTATTTCACTATGATGCAGCTACTAACTGCGCGTCACGATGAAAATATTTAATGTTACAAACGTATCCTATGTGCCGCCTTTCGGTGTGTGGTAGGGGCTGCACGATTCACATCTCTACTTCCCTAAGCGGCTAATTCTGCGTGTCGTAGCAGCATTTCGAGTGAATTTAAACGTAATTTAACGTCTCATTTTTTCCACGGACTGTCCTTTACTTTCGTGGGCATCGAGTTGGTCAGAATTAGAAATGAGAAGTCAACGGGCAGTTCAGCTATTCCATATTAAAAGATTGAGGTTGGCTGTCTATGTTCGCTTAAAAATCGAGAAGGTTTACTTGAAAACCATGCAGGTTATTGAAATCCGTCCACCCGCCTACTTTAATTTATATATTTAATCTCAGATACGACCACAGATGAAGCAAAGCGTTTCATAAAAAGTAAATATAAATTACATTTTTATCCTTTTCAAGTTCTATTTATATCGCAAAATTGAAAGCAAAACACTAATTGGACGAAATTGAGCCAAGTTCTAAGTAGAGGGGAATTCTATAGTTTCATCTTCTAATTGTCAACGTCTGGATTCCATTCAAAATTATTAGAAATTGAAAAGATTCAAATTTCCATTTGAATAACCTATCACATTGAATCAAGAGAACGTGAGAGATGTTGGATTCTCTTATTTAAAATATTGTTAAACTATTACTGCTCATTTCTATTTTCCCCGTTAATACTCAACGGGGCTACTAAACTACAAGTAATGATAATCTATATCTAGATACAGTAAAATCGGTTGAGAGGCTTTTCAGGGAACCAATCGAATACCGTGTTGTAAGAATCATAACCATGTTGTCTAAAGCCGGTTGCTTTACATTATATTTTTGAACAAGGGCCTGCTTTTTGCACAAAGAAAGACTACGTTCAACATCAGGCGGAATTATCCTTTTCTGGTTTGTTTGATATGTTAAGATTAAATATGAAGGGACGATACAATTATAATTACTATTATGATACTATTCATATTACAAAAAAGACTAGTATATCGAAAGAGGCGAAGAATTGGTCAAAGTGAGTTGCAGTGTATCTGGAAAAGGGAAAAATCCGCTTCTTAAGAGAAAAACAGGGCGTTTTAAGTTGTATTTTCACCATGTGTTTCGTGTGAAGGGGACCGGAAACGTGAGAAAACCGCATCTGAAGCGGACTAACGTCTATAGAAGGGTCTTAAACAGGTTTAACTGTGTTTAATAAATCTGTATTTTGAAAGTGTTTTGAAAGATTTTCAAATAAGGTGATACACAAGTACATCACATACAAGTGGTAATTATGGTAATGTATGAATATGTGACTTCTAAATCATGAAGACACCCAATGCGTTTTCCTAAAGTAAATATACATAATAATGATAACATAATATTTATTTCTGCATCATAATTACTATACTGCCTTGCAAGTCGTACTTGCTATGTCATTCGTCTATTTTTACTTCCCCGTTGAGGATCAACAGGTAGCTCCGCTAGTTCATCAATAAAAATGTACGTCCTCTTTAATTCTGATCGAGAGAAGTAATTGAAGGAACTAAAGAATTCGGGTGGTTTTCGGCTTGGTTTTTATTTCCACCGTAATTTTATCACAATACAGATATTATACTGTGGCTTAAGTTAGAGGTTAAGTTATGACTTCCTTATGAACTAAAGTTGGTGAGAATGATTATTAAACGCAGCAATACGCTTGCTATGCATTCCCTCTCTTTCTTCCTGTTAAGGGTAAACAAATGGCAAACCAAGGCCTTTTCAAGAGGCCATCCTCTCTCCACTAGGAAACGGTCTCTGAAAAGCGGTCATAAACCTTTCTTTCGATCTTCACGGAGTTGGTTTAAGGTTGATTTTTCCGAGGCATATGACGGAGATTTGTTTTGAAATGGACATGGGGGAGGGTGTATAAGGAGAAGTTCGTTAATATGAGAATACACTATTTCAACAGAGGGTTAATTTCATCTTTAATATAATTTATATGAAAATATAATTCCTTAAATATAACCAGTGGGAAAGCTGAAAAACTCATTAACTTTTATTAAGTCTTCGTTCTTAATTTGGGTTTTCTTCTATTCCGTTAGTCCAATGGAATGTTCAGCGGAAACTGTAACGGAATAAATATACGCATAAACCTTTTTTAACCGGAATATCAAAGCGTAACCCTTCTTAAATATTCGGCCGAATGAAGACGTAAATTCATTATCGCATGACGTAAGGAGCATAAAATCACACAAGGAAATTTAAATTCATTTAAAAAATTGATTGACTATGGATTACGTGAAGGTAATTTAAAGTTAAGATGATATTTTTACGTGCTTCGAGAGCTTAGGCAGATTTGAGCACACGAGACCCCAACCGGGAATCAAACCCAAGACCGTTCTTACGAATGTTGAACGAGTTGTCCCATTGGTTACCCGGGGATTACTTAATTTAAATTTATTTATTGTGTTAATTTATTATTCATAATGTAGAACGAAGCAATTGAGTATTAGAGTATTAAGAATTACATTATACAGGAAAATAAGATGAAGCAGTAATAACTGAATAATATTCTGTAAATCAACTGCTACGGTACGTACTACTTAAAACAAAACGATATCCGAATCAACGATTCGTGAATTTGTTTTTTTTTAGAACCACTTCCGCATAAGAGATGCCAGCCAAATAACCCACAGATATGCCAGCACCAAGCGGAGGTCTGGTAATGAATTCCCATTCCCACGCCAACGGCCGACCCTGTATTAACCGGAAAACTGTCTTACCCGTAAAAAAATCGCGCTCCCAATGGACTCAACAAAAGAGGTTTCACCGTACATATTTTCAGAGACCATGGTCACTGTCAGTCTATTCCTAATAGTTAGTATATCCTAGTCAATAGTAAATAGTCAATATCCTAGTAAATTTCGTCCGAATATAAGAAGTCATTTATTTACATTATCATGAGATTCAAGCATCGAATCAATTTATTTAATCCTTTAACAATGTTAAAAAAAAGATTTTCAGCGAGGCCGTAGAGATACGTATGATATTTTCGGTGAGTATTATTTTCGCCAGTCCCATGGCAAAATTATTTCAAAATACAACTTATTACACGGGATCACGAAATATTTAGTCTCGGAGATTAAAGCGTAGCATCAAGGATCGGATATATACGTATGATATTTTCGATGAATATTATTTTCGCTAGTCCCATAGCAAAATTATTTTACAATACAGCGTATCACACGGGATAAATCCAGCTGAGAAAGGAAATGCATTTCTCCATGCTCTCGTACGCGGTTCTCCTACATCAACTAACATCCATCGGCACAGACCTCCCTCACTCATGCATTTCATTTACGTCCTCAAATCTGAAGTGCGGGAAAGAGAACAGCGGCGGAAGGCCATCTTGAGTCATCAAGAGGATATTTACGACCTAACGCTTTTGAGCGGGTACGCCTCCTTCCTAGAAACCATGCCCTCAGTCAGCACGTGTGACTCGATAAGAAGATAATCATCTTCTGAAAGGGGTGCTTTTATCTCGGTGTGATTGGGATGACGAAGGATAAGCAACAGGGATCCGAATGCTATAAGGATGTCTGCTATGCAGTGAGAAAAAAATCGGGCGGTTAAAAAAGGGAGAAGGAATAAGTACCTGGGAGAATCGAGGGATTCTTTGGCTAATGATGGTAAATCGTTCAGTAATTGGGATGTAATCAAGCCTCTAATTCTTCGTCAAGATCGTCGTTATCAAAAAAAAATTCTCGATGGACTGAAATAATTAAATACGCGCAAAACTTAAAACAATTCGATTGTATGAAATAGCCGCCCATTTTTCTTAACACAATCGAATTGTTTTAAGTTTTCTGCGTATTTAATTATTTTAGTCCCATCCAGAATTTTTTAGTAACGACGATCTTGACAAAGATTAAGAGGTTTGATTATATTGATATGCACTGTCCGCTTTCATAATTAGTATATTCGTGTATTCAACCGCATCCACCATGATTTCCATTTGGTGATTTTCAAATACAGCAAAAAAATATTGCTTTATCAAAATATTAATAGGTCTTAAGAAACGGAGGGCCTATAGCAGAAATTTTCGGACGGTTTTTAATGACGAGGCTACAAAGTATTTTAAAAATAACAGGTTGATTTAATATTAATTAGTAAATTATGTATTGTATTTATAGTTGCATTTTAACAATATTTTTCACGTCCATAAATTGGGATGGAAATAAAATTTTCAGTGATTCGTAATATACTCTTCCCTTTCAAACGCACGTAAGCTATCGTTTTCTGGTTTTTTAAAGAAATAGATAATTTATATTCACCTACAGACATTATATATGGTACTCTTGAAAATCGAATAAAAAGAAAACATAAGTTATAGAGATGCGCCAATCTTTGCTTTCTAATTTGGAGACCAGTAAAGCTTTGGGCATGCAATTACCAAATTAGTTAAAAGGTTTTTAAATATGGTAACGCCGTCCGTTGGCTAACCTTTTAACAGATTTTAAAATTGCGTCCCCAAAAATTTACTGGTCTCCCAAGTAGAATGCAACTATCGGCAAATATCTCTCACTCTCCGTTTTCTTTTCTTCTTTCGTTTTATGTACTGTGTTGTCGCAGTTTTTTTTCACCCCCTTTTTGTGGGTGTTTTCTCGCAACGTGGGTTTTTTCTTTGACAACCTTCTGTTGTAGTGATTTTTCCCCACATCCTGCTCTTTTTTGCTTTATATATAACTATGATCTGTATATATTAATTTCACACGAAGTTAGGTGGAAGAGAGGCCCAAACGGGCCTAACCTCGCCTAATAAAGGGTACATCAATCATTGAATCAATCAATTTTCAAATCCACCGGTCATTTTTGGGATTCGGCGCGTAATATGTACGAATATATCGCTTTTAGTTAGCATATAATATTTTAGCATTCCATACGAATATAAGACACTCATTTAATATAATATACATGAATTTAGTGTATGAAATATATATTAAATAATAAGCATATGAAAAATATATATAATTCTATCTAACATATTAATTACATCTTGGATTAAAGTAAAGAAGAAGTTAACTTGTAATTTTCCGCACTTTTTTACAACAATTTTATCGATGAAAAATAGTGTGGAAAATTACAAGTTTACGTCTATACTCTAACAGCTTTCCACAAGGTAACGCCTGAGCATGTAGATTTCATACATCTTGGATGTTGTTATGACTTATTTTAAATAAACTTCAAATATTAAGATGCCCTTTGGATGAACTCCTATAATAGGACAGAGAATATCGTCCCTTGAATATTTCATCCCTTTTCATCTACATGTTTTTGATCCTAGAAGTGTAAGGAAAAGCTTCTCAGTCACTGCTGACCCGTTTGATGATTCCTTAAAAGGATAACCAACAAAAACTCAATTAAATCTAACTATTTTAAATAACTTAAAAGTACTCTTGTAAATGTTTCTAACTTAAGGCCATTGCCCTTTTAAAATATAATTCCTTACGAGCTACCGAAAAATTCCCAGCAATCGTTGGTATCGCTTTCCTTTAGACCTCGCGATAGCAGCCCTCCTCATCGGACGGAGCGTAGGCACATGGGTACGCACCGGCCAAGCCGCGGCAAAGGCAAAATTCCAGTGTTGCCAAAATGTAATAGAAGGATGAGTGGAAGGGGTAAAACTTAAAATTTGAAACCCCTCAATCTTATGCGCCACGGAATACACCGTTCGATTTTTTCTTGGACGACTGTACTTGTAATTGTCATTCAAATTTTTAGACCTTTTATATCTTAAGTAAATACTATATTTGTCTTAAAAGCGGGATTCGCAAGATTAACATTTTAAATATTTCTAACTGAAGTGCCCCTTAACTCTCCATCGAGAATATTATGAATCCTATGATAAGAATCTGCGTCTTTGTTGAATATACTTTTTGTGAAACGAGTGTCAAGCTTGTACAATGATTCTTGTAAATTGAAATTTTCTAATGAAATACAGCCAAAAACTATTACACTCGCTTTTATTACATTAGATTACGCCTTGACCCGCTTGGGATCGAAACGAGGACCAATACTACAGACGAAAAAATTGTATTCGTTCTAAGGAGATGGATTTTCATAATATGCATGTTTTAAGGTTTTACTATTTCTGGTTCTCGTGTTTATGGTGAAAATAAACCTACACCCACACTCAAACCACAATAGCTTCAGAATAGCTGAAGTTGATTCTCAATGTTAAGTAAACCTAGATTTACTATAAAAGTACCATAACATATTGCATTACTATACCCTTAGATAAGAAAACAGTAGATAGCCGAGTAATAAAAGTACATGTTGTTACGAAAGTGTTTACTCGATATGCTACTAAGATATGTGACATAAACTAATTAGAGAGGTGAAGTATAGTACGTATACTCTCTGCCATACGCCGAGAGATAACTCGCAGAATAAAAATTAAGTTATACCTGAATCTTAGTAGTTAGCAGTAGTAGTAGCATAATATCAAAATAGCGATAGCCGAGTCGAACTGAGTAAGAGAAACTCATAAATAGTCGTTCCCTGCCATTCCCTGCATATCGACACTGCAAAAAGTTCGTAACTGGAAATGCTAACATTTCAAAATATTACCTTCTATGGACATATTCTATCATTTGATCTAATCATTACTTTTATATGGACCTAAAATCTCCGTGTATCCCGTGTACGGGAACATGCATGAGCTCGGCTTCAAAAATCGCATTGGCCGTCAACGGGACTCGTTGTTTATAGCCTCAAAATTTCACAAATTTTCCGTTTATTTTAACCGAACTCTCGCCATTTCGACTCGATAACGATATTTAACGACCAAAATAAGAATTTTTGTTTATTTTACTTTCATTTGGTGCTTATCTCGATTTCGTACGACTATTATTTCCAATTTAATTTTGCAGAAGAACGAGGTAAAATAAAAGTAGACAGTAATAGTTTAACAATATTTCTCACTTAAAGATTTTAATATTTCCTCGATTAGCTTAAGTTAATGCGGCAGGTTAAAATTTTAATATATATAAGAGCTTATGTATTAGATATATATCTAGCTCATATATAACTATATATAAGCTAGATATTCAGGTAGCTGTAAATATAAATAGCTGAATTCCTATGTTCTGTTTTGAAATAGTTTTATATATGTCCGTTGATTCTCAACGGGGAAAATAAAAGTAGACATTAATAGTTTAACGATATTTTTCACTAAAAGATTTCAACATTTCCTCGATTAGGTTAAGTCATCGCGGCAGGTTATCCAAAACGAAAATTTAAATCTTTTCAAATTTCTCATAACTAGCTGTCCCGTGCGTCAACTTCGCACAACGGTCACTTGGGTGCATGCAATTCAATTAAAAGAAAGTGGTCGTTTGAGAGGAAAGACGATGTAAGCTGTTTCAAAGTGTGACAAAAAATCTTCATACTCGGCAATTTCATGCTTTACTCATGTTACTGTGGTTGTCGTTCCTCCCCTAAAAGATGCAGGGTGGTCGGGTAATTAAGACGCCTTTATGGTGGCGTACGACGTGGAGGTCTTCGTTGCTGGAGACTAACTTGCGAAAACTGTTTCGATCATTCAAAGACCAAGAATAAATATCACTGTCCGATAAGAAAAACTATTTATTTTACCACAGCAAAAGTAAACAATAAACTCCAAATATGACAACGCCGATATCTACATATCCAGTAACGAAACTAAAAAATTACATTTTAACTTGAATTTTTGACGAAATGTTGCATTTTTCATCCGTCCGACTATTCTTAGCAGGAACCAGGTAACTTTTTTTTTCAAATAGTAAATCGTTTATATGTTTCGATCTATTGTGAAAGGAGAAAAGCGCCGGTCATCGAAAATAGATGTTTAGAAAAAAATAAGATTTATAAGATATGTAATATAAGATTATAAAATTTGGAACCGAATTCTAAGATCAACGATGAGAATACGAAACTATAGAATTTCGATCAATTTCCACTTTATTCATGTTCGCTCGATGATTCTATTTAGCTAGGAATAGAATCCGCAATCGATTAAAATAAACTGAATGCATTTTTTGGTAACGCATTGACTCGCCGTACCAGAGATCATTAATCAAATAAATACAGACTCTTATCTGCGCGGCTTCGTCTCAGAATAATGCGCGCTGATCGAAATTTTTTATAACTGCAAGCGGCCCTTTTTTAAACGTAAACACTAACGGTCATACATGCATCTACGTTCTTAATTACTAAGTGAAATTATTCGGAGAACTGCTGTGGGCACCGTCAGTTGTCATTTCACGCCTCTGCATCTACGTTCGTGGATAAGGCCATGCTTCGTTTATCTCCGTCTGTTTATATGTTCCGATTTCCTCTTGTTCCTTAAGGGGGCATTTTTCTCAAGTGCGTTCTCCTCACGTATTTAAGAAAACAGAGGCGAGCCATGGCCGCACAATTCCATCCCCGCAGCCTCCATCTGGTTGTTTTTGTTATTATCTGGACGCTTGGCTTAAGAATCCCTTATAAGCGTCCATCTCAAATCACGTCTTTTAATTCTTTTTGCCCACTCAGCTAGATGTGGGAAAACGATCTGCCATTCTCATTTCCCTCTCCATGGGCGCCATACCTAAGAGCAGGGAGGACATTAGTTCAGGACCAGTGTTTAGCTTTGATGATTGGCCATCTCTCACACAGTCTAAAGCCACCCCTTGCTAGGGGGTGAGGGGTCCTCCGGCCAGAGATGAGACAATCCTCCAGTTGGGTGTGAAACTTCGCGGAGTTCAGTCGCGTTGGGGGCCGCTCTCCCTCCTTTAGATAATTCCGCCTTCTGAGTGTGCCGAATCTCAGATTTTATTAAGTGATCTTATCCGAATTTATCTAAAGTGAAGAACTAGAATTGAATTCATCATATTTGTTTCTTGTGGCACCGCTTTTGCAGTACTTCGAGATTCCGATTCCAGTCCTTCTTCATCTTAGCCGATACCACTCGAAGGTAAGAGTTACTTTCCTATTTTATTCGTTTTAAACTAAGGCCGATTACATAAGTAACAGTGTTAGATAGGAATATATCTAAAATAATCTATTTTAGATTGATGGTTTATGTTTTCAAATAAAAGTGCGCCAACTCCAGAGCAGTGCAAACGGAGGGTGCGGTGAGCGTCTTTTTCCAAGTTACGTTTTTAAAAAAGGATTCATTCTTTTATTTTCATTTTAAAACGTTATTGTTTCCAGAAAGCACCATATCTCGAGGTTAATTTTTTTATGTTCAATCTGTCGATAAATTTTTATTCGAAAAAAGATCGATAGGAGTGTGAAAATAACTGTAGGATTAGAAAGTGAACTTTAGTGGAGAAATTAGATAATAAACGAACTATTTTAGTGCGACGGAATGGAAAATTAATTTCAGGCCCCTCTCTAAAATTTAATTTTTAATTACTTAGCAAAAGTTTTAGAGTCTACAAAAATTTTAGAGTCTACTTTGCAAGGATTAAGTTACTCAGCTATAGGTACATTATCAATTATGTGCATTTTTGTACGAAATTCCATCTTTGCTCCATATCATTTTAGATGCTATAAAAAAATTCGCTTTCGATATTTTTGACAGGATATCTCATGTAATTCTTTTTTACCATTATTATTAAACTTACTGTTAGTGTGAAGGCGTCGCATCGCATCAAGAATCGCATCGGTCGTTTGGAGAACAGGTGGTTTACTAACTTTGTGATAAATTTCGTGGATTATCGAAATTTTCGGATTATCGAATTATTATATTCAGAGACCAGGATTAGAGAGATTATTTAACTCGTCTTCGTATGGTGCTTTTCTCGATTTAGTGCGACGATTCTTTGCAATGGAATTTTTGAAAATGAAAAAACCTGCAACCAAGAATTTATTTCTACAGTTATTCTTTGAGGAAAAGTTACTCGTCAGATGAATAAATATTAGTGCATTGTCTGCGTGGCTTTGATTTTTCTAAAGCGTGAAGTTTAAATGGATAATGTCCGAAAATTTAGTGTCCGAAAATAAACGCACATAAAACTACACCCTTGCTCTAAATTATGATTTAGGTAGAAATCTATTTCGTAATTGATAGATATGAATATTTAATAATCAAATAAATCTAATTCGTAATTAATTAATTCATACCTGATTAATAATTCACGTCCTTGTGGTTTCTTCACCAGTGTCGTGTATCAATCTTTTGTAGACTAAAGTTAGGAAAAGTAGGAAAAGTTAAAATAAGATTAGTTATGTGCATAATACTTATATACTTGTGCTATTCCTTGTACTATTGTACGTTTATGTAACATATTTGTACTAATATACCTGCAATTCTCCTTTAGTGTGTTTGCGCGCTGAACGGCCGTATCTTCCCGAAAATCTGGCGTCCGCTTCGATGCTGCTACTTCCGACATTTTACAGCAAAGGTAAATGAAAACTCTATTACTAAAATTTGGTCTTTCAAAAGTTACGTTCAATAGTTAAGCATGGAGAAAACCAGCCTAAATAATGCATAAAATATTCTAACTTGTACCGATGTAGCTTTCTTATAAGTCAAATACTTCGTTACTTATTTATTTCATCTCTGATTTGAGTGGGGGTGTGAGGGGAAGGAACGCCAAGCGCGAGGAAGGCGTTTTCCGCGAAAAGAACTATCTCACCCCCTTGACTCTCGTCGTACATGCTCTCTCGGTCTCTATGCCTCGCGCTTCTTTATTCTGATTGTGAGTCGCTGGCAGTACGGTCCACTCCATCACCGTGAGAGGAACAACTGGCCACACTTAATAATTTTCGGCTTTCTCCCTGAAAATTGTATACGATCGCTGCGCCTAACAAGGTATGTGATCATTATGTGGAATATCACAGTCACAGTGCAATCAAGCCCTTCTGTCAGTTAGCTCGTTTTTGAAGACGATGAAAATGTTTTCGCCCGTCTTCGTGCGAGTTATCACTGGTCCAGAAGGAATACACATGCTTTGGTGACGCTTTCAAATTTTTGTGTCTTAGCGAGTTAATACTTATGTTCCGTGTTCGAATTATTTTGCATTTTTCAAATTTTTGTGTCTTAGCGTGTTAATACTTGTGTTCCGTGCTTGAATCATTTTGCATTTTTCAAATTTTTGTGTCTTAGCGAGTTAATACTTGTGTTCCGTGTTCGAATTATTTTGCATTTTTCAAATTTTTGTGTCTTAGCGAGTTAATACTTGTGTTCCGTGATTGAATTATTTTACATTTTTCAAATTTTTGTGTCTTAGCGAGTTAATACTTGTGTTCCGTGATTGAATTATTTTACATTTTTCAAATTTTTGTGTCTTAGCGAGTTAATACTTGTGTTCCGTGATTGAATTATTTTACATTTTTCAAATTTTTGTGTCTTAGCGAGTTAATACTTGTGTTCCGTGATTGAATTATTTTGTATTCTTCAAATTATTGCGTCTTAGCGTGTTAATACTTGTGTTCCTTGTTTCAATTATTTTGTGTTTTTCAGATTTTTGTGCCTTAGCGTGTTAATACTTGTGTTCCGTGTTCGAATTATTTTGTATTTTTCAGATTTTTGTGTCTTAGCGTGTTAATACTTGTGTTCCGTGATTGAATTATTTTGTATTTTTCATATTTTTGTGTCTTAGCGAGTTAATACTTGTGTTTCGTGTTCGAATTATTTTGTATTTTTCAAATTTTTGTGTCTTGGCGTGTTATTACTTGTGTTCCGTGTTCGAATTATTTTGTATTTTTCAAATTTTTGTGTCTTGGCGTGTTAATACTTGTGTTTCGTGTTCGAATTATTTTGTATTTTTCAAATTTTTGTGTCTTAGCGTGTTAATACTTGTGTTCCGTGATTGAATTATTTTGAATATTACAGTTATTTTACGTGAAATATTTATATTCCCTATGTGTTTGTAAATTAAGTGAGGTACAAACTCATAGGGCTTATTGTTGCATCGTGTCGTATTTTAAACTTGTGTTTTAACCGTCAAGTCGATGAAACAAATTCGATAGGAAGAACTTGCGAGGGTAGACGTGAGAAATACGATGCTATCGGCGATGTATTTAAAACTTGTCTTGATTTTTAAATGAAATGAAGGGATTTCAACATTGAATCTTTTTATCATATTCAATATATGCTTTCGTGTTTATTCTGTTTCCCGTTCTTTCATATCGAAAATGTTTGGAATTAACCATTAAGTTTTATGAATGATAAATTGGAAAAGGCGTAATAAATTTTCAAATTTTCTTATTTTTGTTTTAAATCCTGGGAAACTAATGCAATATTCCATATCAAGTGTTAAATAAGTCATTCAGTCGCGTAATTCACAGGCTTTACAACTATTTTAATACTACATACTAGGTGCAGCTACTATATTAGGATTATATTATATATATTAGGATTATATAATATATTCTATAATAGGACCTCCTTTACTCTCATTTGCAATTCGAATGAGATCGAACAATTATTTAAACCATAAAATTATTTAATCAATCTGTTAATTCCTTTGTGGTACGATTTCCGAAAGGGCTATTATTTAAAGAATATTTTCGAAATACCATTTTGAACAAATTAAATGGTTAAGGATATTTTCAAAAGGTATTAAATTTTAGGTACCGTTGTCCTAACAGTGATATTGTCACAAGCAGTATATTTTAATATATCAGAAAAATTGCATCTTCAACTTCTTCCGTTACTTTGCTAACGTCCTTTGTCCATTCGAGGAATTGGCCCGACACGCAGTGAGCTAGAATCGAAAAATTCTAGCCAAAATTACGAAAGTGGCTAGGTTATTTGAAACTTCGCACGGCTATTCTTGAATAAATTCTGCATTCAAATATGCAAGTCACTTAAGTTGATTTCAACGCATTTCAATTATACAGGGTGTCAAAGTTGACTGAATTTCGTGAGAAACGCCGGTCTTCAATTTTTCGCGATATTCTTCAACTTCAAACCGGTGCTTAACCCGTATGAAGAAAACTATCGAATCAACTTTAATTCCGTGTTATAAAGCTATTATTATCTGTAATACTAGTGTATTTTACAGTTGAGTATTAACATGCGTTACATAACAAAATGGCGGACCCTTATTTTAGAGCAAATTTTTGCCGAAAGCGAGGGAATAGTAAAAATGGACATCAATGGACACGGAGTAACCTTCACTGTACTATTTTGTGATGTTTGTTGAAGAGGAATCTGAAGATAACTTTAGAGACCGTTTGCGAAGCCGATAAATGAACCAACTTTTCGAAGCCGCTGCGGCTGAGCGCCGCTCTGTCTTGGCAGGAAATACGAATCGACACGGTTTTCAAATGTATTTTTGTAGTTCAGTTTGTAAGTAGCAGTTTTGTAAGAAATATAATCCATAGATATTTTAGGTGAGAATTAGACAAAAAAATCCGGATTTCACGGCGGGTGAATAGAGAAAATCTGTTGTTTAACCAATGAAGTTTTAAGACGCCGGACGATGCATACGCCTGTTATTTCATTGATACTATGCTATAATGCTATTATTTTAAGTGAAGACATGTATTTAAGAATTTAGATGTCTAAAAAAATTTCATTGATGATTTTTTATCCCTAACTCCTTGCGTGAGATGCATTCTTCGTCCGAGGAATGCAGGTTGGCCAGAGCCACAGCTTTTGTATTTCTTCATTTTGATATTTCACTCGAAAGATAACTATTTCATGGAAGCTTTGGCCACCCTGTATTCCTCGGACAAGGAATGTATCAAGGGAAAGGAAGCACCACCCACACGATTGATTTCCGTAGACCTCTAATTGTTCCTATGACTGATAAAGAAATTCGTATGAGTCAATTTTATGAGTTTGTCATTTCGTAGGATTTGGTAGATGTACAAAATCATTGGAAACATTATTTCACAGCGTTTCGCTAAGGTCATTTCACAGTCAATGACAATAAATATATTGTTCACACGCTATCTAGTAATATACCGATGTCTAACACAAGTCAAGTTGTAGAAATGAAGGCATCGTGCATGACACCAGCTTCTTGTGTAAATAACATTAATAGTAAATAGGTAGTTTTTTATTTACTGCTATAGTTATCTCTCACACTATATGATAATCTATCGTACTAAAATCTGATCGTAACTCTGGGTAACTCTGAAGAAAAAATCAATAAATATTTCTAAACTATGACATTTAACTTGTTCAAGGCGTGACTCTCAATTTACTCATTCGCTTGAATCACCAACACAAAACATACAAAAGGAATCAATTTACCATTCACACTGAAAAGTGGATTTCTTTTCTCTAATAATCTAACCTGATAGTCGGCGGGGTATAGAATATGTTTTCATGAATGACTGATTGTAGTCCGTATGCGAAGAATTGTTATTGAAGATTGTTATTTGTTATTTGCGAAGAATTGTAATTGTTATTTGCGAAGAATTATTATTGAAATCAACCATAGTAGTTCACAGGTATGCCCTACTCTGAGTACAATATTTACATGCACTGAGAGTAGGATCCATGCATAATTATTTCTTGGTTCAGAATTGTCCCCAGTCGAAGAGTAGCTGTATTTCCTGTATTCGATATTTGCGTTGAGTTTTCTCCTTCGTTCTTAATAAGGCTAGAGAAAATAGACAGGATTATTCGCAATGGAATGACTGCACTTATGTCAAATCTAATATTTCCAAATTAAAAGGATTTTCGATGGATGGACTATGATATAAATGATCAATGTAGGCTAAAAGTGCTATAATATCTATCATTGCAGCGCTAGTAGTCTTTCCAAACTATCCATCTAATTGTCCTTCAATTATTATCATCGACTTCTGTGAATGGCGAATTGAGTTTACTTTGCGGTTGATTTGGTGTAAAATATAGATGATAAGATTAATAAACGGTGTAACAAATATATTTTCCGTCAATAATCTAAACCTAAAAAATTACATCTTCCGTTTCAGAAATTCATCCTTAAACAGTAACATTTATATTTAATGATTTATACGATTCCTTCCAGAAAAAGCTTTTATAATTATCGGATTGTTATCGCCATTGTTTATAGTTAAGTGATTGTCTTCATCTAATACACCCAGATAGATATATGATGATGATAGAAAATCTGTTCTCTTCCACTTATAATTTACTTTTGTGCGATTTTAAAATCACGGCGATTATTTCCCCATTGGGACTTCTTTTTCAGGAAAAATTTTATTCAACTCTGTTCCGACTTCAGAAAGTAGAAATACTGAAAATATTGACGCAAATCTTTTAAATATAACTTTCCGATACTTTAAACCATTCTTAATTGATGGATATATACGTGGTATGGATACATACACGTAGTATGGATGATCAAGGGGGGCTAATGGTGCAACAATATCTAACACATGTTGCACCAATAGTCATCCCGAACTATCCAACTGATCAGCCTTCCAATAACACAAGTTGCTTCTGTGATTAGCGGGTTTAGTTCACCAGACAGGGATTTGAAATTATTTACTAGATTTCACTTCAAGTATTTCACGTGATCCTAAATTAAACGAAAACGTTAACTCTGAAAATATAATTTCAGATTTGGCATTACAAAATATTGTTTCTATCCAAGATGAGGGATGTGTCTTTAAAAGCCGAACTCGTGCTAATGCCCTGTTTTTACAAATCGTGGTTTGAAATTAACACAATATAATACTGCATAATTGATACCATTTCGAAACTAGAGATTAATATAAATACCTTCAGGACATTCACTTTCGGTCATCAAATCCCGATAATATGAAATATCGGAACGTATCGCTGTTTTTCTAACATAAATTATATCTCGACTATGAGGGAAAGGAGTGCTTCAGGTGATTTTTTACTTTATAAATTCATAATATGTTATTTATCAGATGTTAATATATGCCATTAAAGGGAATTCACGAGGGAAATCAGTGATAGACATCTTCATGTCAAGTTTACCAAGTAGATAGAATTAATCTCAATGAAATGTCTTCATACATATCTTATCAATTGTTTCGATAATTGACAGGATTTTTCTTGGATGGAGTTAAGATATGGATGATCTCAGTAGGCTAAGAATGCTACAAGATCTAACTTAATCTAAGTCTTCCCAAACTATCCATCTAATTGCCCTTCAATTGTTATAATCGGGTTCTGTGAATTGCGTATGTAGTTTCCTTGGCAGTTGATTCGATGTATAATGTCGATGCTAAAGAAAGACAAGAAGTGCCACATTATCAAACATAATGTCCGTTAATAGTCTAAACCTAAAGAATTACATCGTAAACTTTGCAGATTTATTCTGGAACGGAAATATTTATATTTAATGATTTATGTATTACGTTTACGAAAATGCTTATACAATTATTGCTATTGATACCGTCAGCAGTAAATAGATTCTCCACATCTAATATATCCAGATACGCAGCGATAGAAAATCTGTTATCTTCCACTAATAATTATACTATGTTGCTAGAAACATAACGATTGCTCCATTGTGACTTTCTTCCTCAATGAAGACATTGCATTAAAAATAGCTACGAATTGAGAAATTATAAATCTTACCTTAAAAATATCGACAACGAACACTTTTATAGAGGAATGTATTGTACTAATACAAGTAGCAATAGTAGCCTATCTAACTATCCAACTAATTAACCTTGCAGTATCACAAGCTGCTTCTGCAATTTGCGGGTGTCGTTCAAAAGACAGTACATCTAAATTTTTACCAGATATCAGTTTCACCATTTCTTATGATGCTTAGTTAAAGGATAATTTATATCTGAAAATATAATTTAAAATAAAGTCACACAAAATATTTTTCACATTAAGATAAAGTTAGCATCTTTATTCTGAATGGCAGACTCGTCCTAATGTTCTGTTTTCACAAATAATGTGCTGACAAAACTAAAAACGAATTGTTATACCAAAGTATCGCTCATATTTCTAGCATAAATCCGAACTCGCCGACGCACAGTGTGCTAGAATCGAAAAATGCTGGTCAAGAGGCCAAAAATGGTTTTTTTGAGTGCGGGTTTTGACACTTCGCATAGTTATTACAAAAGGATTGAATTTTATGTTTCCGTTTGTCGTTTTTCTATATCCTTACACGTTTAAAACATACATGGCGTCAAACAATTTTCACAGAAATGGGCTGTCTCGGATTTTTCGGATAAACGTTCAAGTTTGCGTTTTTATGGAGGGTTTAAATAGATAGTTTTGGATAAAATAACGATGCAATGACCTAAAACGATTCTTTATCTTTTGACTGATTGCAATTACCGCTTACAAAAATGATGTTTTGTTCATTTAAAGAAACAAATCGGCAGACACCTTTTTCGGACAATTTCCGAGATAAAGTAAGGAATATAAATAGGAAATCGGCCTTAGTGCATCGAGTATATTATACCACATCATAGTCAGAAGTGTCTAGATGTGGAATCCGAAGTAACTATTTAAATTCAGGTGCCAATTTGAGAATTAAGTCGATTTTTCGTAAGCGCGGCACATTCCGACTCACCGCCGTGGAATCCCCGAATGCAGTTTCGCTGTCTTTTTGGTGATATGAAACGATTGGTGTCTTTCATGTTAAAACTCTGGATAATTAATAATTAATCCTTTAAACATATGTGAAGACAGCTTAAGAGAGGAATTAGATACCTCTCCTTTTGATATTGATCCTTCCTAATCAAAAGTTTCATTATCAATTTAGTACTTTAGTATGTGGTAACAGGAAAAGCTTATCATTGAGAATTAGAAAAGAAATCAGAGCTGAAAATGATTTCAATCCCATGGCTAACGTGATACATACTCTCTCGTCCATTTTGCCTACCATCTTGGGTCTCTGAGTCGCTAGCAGCACAGTCTACTCCATTACTGTAACGGAAATTCTCCCGCCAAGCCTTTATACTTCGCCTTCTATATATTTTTTTAGTTAAAAAGTATCGTAGGTATTGATGAAGGATATGGACTCGTAAGTTACATAAAATAAATTGGATAATTTAATTTCATTGCATTTTGTCTCAAATGCTTATTAGAATTTAGTTAAGAACCTTAAGTTATTAGTTACGAAAAAATGAATTCCATAATGTTGACCATAAACATTACGAATAACTCTGACTGCTTAGAACTTCACAATATTCGTGAAAGTATTAAATGACCCGAAAATTTCACATAAACTGTTTCTTATGACTAAAGATTACTGTGGTAGATTGTTGAATAAAAGATATGAATGATATAGGTGACCTAAGGGTAAGAAAAATATCTAATACATTTGATGGTTGTAAGAAACCCAAATTATCCTACGAATCAGTTTTTAGAGATTCAATATTTTGAATTACATACTGAGATAACGTTAGTTGTACATACTTAGCACCTTCTGCTCTATTGTCGTATATATTGAAGATAAATTTGGTATATTGTAGAATGTAAGACATGTTTTACGGAGGATTCATCCCACGCAAAATGGAGTTCCTTTTAGTCTTCAAAATCATTTAAGATTGTGGAGCAAGAGACCGTTACGAGGAAACGGGAATACGAAATTTATGACTCACTTCGTGTACCTTTCTCCTTAACTGATAAATTCACTACGAAAGTATGTTAAAGATAAGAGAAAAAACAAGTGAAATTTGTACTTACAAAATTCGCACCTACATAGATTGATCCTATTTAAATCAAAAGTTTAGTCATCAGTGTAGTATATACTCTAGGATATGATGACTGGACAAGCTTACCATTAACTATTAGAAAGGGAATCCGAACTAAAAATTATTTCCATGCTATTGCTTACGTCGTTCACTCTCTTTCGTCCATTTTGTCTTCCATCTTGGGACTCTTGAGGCGCTGGCAGTTCGGTCTACTCCATAGCAGTAATAGAATTTCCCTCGCCGGAATTTATAATTCGCTTTCTCTCTTCGTTTGCTCGAAAAGTATCGATAATTATTGATGAAGGATATATAAGCTACATATTATACCATGAATAATTTTAATGCATGGTAATTCGTCTCAAAATGATTATTTAAATATATAAATTACCTAAGGATATAAGTAACGGAGGAATGTATAACAGAATGCTAACAATGAACATTATGAATAACTAGGACTGCTTAACACTTAACAATATCAGTGAAAGTACTCGATAACCCGAAGCTTTCGTATGAACGGCCTCTGATGATTGAAGATTGCTGCAATCGATTCTTTAATGTAAGATATGAATGACAGATGTCTAAAGATTTTGAAGTAATTTTTTATCCATCTATATTACGGCGGCTTTGTACGTACTTGAGCGCGAATCATTTGCGAGAGGATGGAATGGAATTAACGTATTTTTAGCGTATTATTTTTGAATTATCGTCCCAACGTAAATTTTTTACAGTTTGCAGGAGAGCCTGTTTTCTAACGTAAATAATTCACCAATGCTGCCTTTAATCCTCGGGTGCCAATAATGTTAAAGGCATTATTTAGTTATATTTTTTACAGGAAGAGTGGATGTCTTACGACATCAACGGTATGAATGGTTGAGTTAGCCTACGGAGTTTACATTTACTAGATATCGTAAATTCTGTTCGCTATCTCGCTTATTTATACCATCAAAATTCAACTTTCCTATCGGTGTATGTGTTATGTCTTAGAAAATAAGGTAAACAGCGTGCATGGAGAGTCAAGTTTCGATTCAAGGACGATTTTCACATAGGAATCTCTCACAGACGGAAAACAGAAAACATTTCAGTGGAGAATTTTGTTCGTAAAGATAGAAATCATATATTACTCCGATTCTGCACTCCCTTGTAGATTAGCGATTCTTAACGTCACATTCTATGATACATAAGCAATATATATGAGAATATAGCAGGAGGTGCAGAATTATGTACAACTATCGTTTTCTCAGTGCATGATTCAAAAGAATGGGTCTGTAAAAATTGCCTCGTCGGATAATTTGAGTTACTTACAGCCATCAAATGTATTAGATACCTTTCGTACCCGTATGTGACCTCTGTCATTCATATTTTATATTCCACAATCAACCGCAGTAATGTGAGCCATGAATTTCGTTTTCCTATTTTCCTCGAAAAGGTCTCTTGATATATAATCTTAAAAGATTCTGCTTTAGGGTAAGTAATGAAATCGATGTCTTACATGTTAGTCCAAACTTATCTTCAATATATACGACAATAAAGCAGAAGGTGCTAAGTATGTACAACTAACGTTATCTCAGTACCTGCTTCACAGTATTGGATTTGTAATGACTGTCTCGTCGGTTAGTTAGGGTTACTTACAACCATCAAATGTATTAGATATTTTTCTTACCCGTATGTTACCTATATCATTCATATCTTTCCTTCAACTATCTACCGCAGTAATATTTCGTCATAAGAAGCCGTTCATATGATAGCTCCTCGTTATGTAGTACTTTCGTAGTTCTTTTGAAGTTCTAAGCAGTCCTAATTATTCATATTGTTCATCGTCAACATTATGTTATTCATATTTTCGGAACTAATAACTTTATGTACTTATATAAATTCAAATAATCATTTTGAGACGAATTACATTGGAATTAATTTAACTATGGTATTTTATGTAACTTAGATATCGTACATAAAAAATTAGCGATACTTTTATAGCGAATGAATATAAAAAGGGAATTATAAAGTTTAATGAGAGAACTTCGTAAAAGAGTAGACCGGATTGCCAGCGACTCAGAGGTCCAAGATGGAGGGCGAAGTGGACGAGAGAGTGTGAAAGATGTAAACCATAGCATGGAAATAGTTTTCAGCTTGGATTGCCTTTCTAATACTTAATGGTAAGCTTGTCCTGTTATCACATACTATGGCACTATATCATTAAGTAAAAAGAGCTTGCACTCATTATTTGCACTTAGGGAATAATATACTTATTCATTCTCCACAAAGACAATGCCTGAAATAATCGAAACTGTCATTACGAATTCTCCTACTTCTAATAGAAAAGCGACCAGTCGAAGTATGAATATTCGTTGCGTTGAGGAAAGCATTACGCGGCTCAGCGCATTATCAAATGCGAATATATATGGGAGGTCTGAAAAGTTTCCGACATTTCGCCATTTCTCAACATGTTTTCTGAAAATTTTTGATAATTTTCTGAAGTTTTCTAAAAAATCTGGGGTCGGAAACTTTTCCGACCACCCTCGTAAGCATGCTAACAACTTTCACAAAAACTTAAATTTTTAGGAGGATACTTCTGCAATCTTAGCTACCAAAAATAGTTTCGAATTATCTCCGATTAAAAATGGAGCATTTCGATGCATTCAAGCATTGTGTAAATGTATTTAGGTTCAGCTAGTTTCGTGTGCAAGACATCATCAGGCGCTGAAAATATGGAAAAATTTAGACAGTAAGAGGGGAGTAAGGAGGCCTTGGAGTCGGGAGGGGAGTCGGGGTGAACCGGATGCGTATTGTCTGCGGAATTGGCGGGGCGCAGTTCAAGATGGCGAACACAAACGTTGCATCTGCACCGGGGATCTGATTCAGCGTTCGTGGTCCATCGCCGGAAAGAAGGACACACAAACGTTATTGAGCCGATACTCCCGCATAAATAAATTAATCGTCGATGGTTAGACCTCTAAGAAGAGATCGAAACGGGGCGAAGAAGCTAACAAACAATTTCTTCTTCCACAATCCCTCCCCTGTGACTTCCTTACCCTAAGCCCTCTGATAGGTCTTACAGTTTATTATTCTTCACATATTCGCTTTCAATTTTTTTATGCTTAGGAAGACTAAGGAAGGCCATAATAAATGAAAAATTCATCGGAGCAATGTTTTGTTATATTATGAACGAACAAAATTATCCACTGAAAGATTTAACCGTTCCATATCAATATTGAAAGTTTACTAAATTCAGATCTTCCTTGAATCCCAATTAGATCTCTACTCAGTGGAATTCTTAAATATAGAAATATCTTTGGGAACTATTTGTCTTACTTCATTCCATGCGGAAAATAGTTCAGTCAATTAGAATTTTCGTATGTTCTTAATGATAAGGAAAACCTAAGAGACTCGGCTCCGTGTTACGAATTAAGTATTGAAGAAAGCTGATTCAGTTGTCACAAAAACAGGATACGCAATAACATTTAGAGGATACGTATGAAACTGCATCTAAGAACAAACGATTTTGCAGGATTTAGAAATATTACAGCAATACCGCTCTAGAAATGGATGTAGATCACACAAGATAAAGAAAACTACAGGAAATTGAATGCTCGTCTAATGTGAATATTTCATTTTAAAAAATGGAATGATGGTTATGATAGATAACGCGGTACTTCGAATGGTAGAGTAATGCCATGATGAAATGTAATTTCCCGAATTAGAATACCAGAATCTGCTTATCAAGTAGCAGTTAAAAGTAGATACCTCCGTGGAATTTATATTTAACGATTTATACAATTACTTTCAGCAAGAACTGGTATGATTACGGGATTAGCTATTGCAACTGTAATTTAAGTGAACCTCCTCATCTAATAAACCCAGATTTGCAATGATAGAAAATCTATTATCTTCCACTGATAATAATTTTCTGCGGTGCTAAAAACATGACGGTGATTAATTCGACACTTTCTTTTTTAGGAAGACATTGCATTAAAAACTGTTACGAATTGGGCAATTAGAAATTTTACCTTGAAAATATTTACAGCAAACACATTCATTAAGGAATGAAAATTATGAATGATCAAGGGGGGCAATGGAGCAAATCTATCACATTTAGCGCTATCAGCCTATCTAACTAGCCGATTAATTAGCCTTACGGTATCACAAGCTTCTTCTATGAATTGCGGGTGTAGTTCCATGCATTGAAATTTTTACCAGATTTCAATGTCACCATTTCACGTGGTGCTTTAAGTCACACAAAATATTTTTCCCTTTAAGAAAAAGGTTTTATCTTAATTCTGAATGGCGGACTCGTCCTAATGTTCTATTTTCACAAATAGTATTTTGAAAAACTACAAAATATGCTATAACAAAGTATCGCTGGATTTCTAACGTGAATCCGATCTCGCAGACGTTTAGGAAAAATAACATTTCCAATGATTACTTATTTAATCGATTTCGCAATAAATTAAATTCCAATTTATGGCTTAAGAAAAAAATTACAATAGAATACTTTGATAGTCATCCTAATGTAAGTCTACCATGTATTGCTTTTCCATCAACCAATGCTACTTGTCCGAGGACATTCGACGCTCAGTTGATATTCGTGCCCCTACAAGTAATACTGATTTCAATTTATTAAGTAAAGAAAGTCAAATAATATGAGATATGAAGATTAGAATAGAACCCGAGAAAATGAAAATGAGTAGTATGTTGGTGCTCAATTGTAAATTGCTTTCCATTTTTAAGTTTACAGTAATGAGAACTACAAACATTTTGTTAACGATGTACAGCATGAATGGCTCGGTCTCCTTAGTTCAAAACTGTATCTAACATAAATTATTGTACTAGATAACCCGAATCATTCATCTGAACGGTCTGTTATGATTGAAGATTTCTTTTTTGAATTGTTGAATTTAAGATAATTTAAGATAACTTACCCTAATCCTCTATTATACTTCAGGAGAATTAATCTCATTCAAAATGGAGTTCCTTTTCGCCTTCAGAATCTTTTAAGATTATAGATTAATAGAGGGTTTCTAGGAAACCAGCCATACGAAATTCATGACTCACTTCTTGTATCCTTCTCTCTAATGGAGAATTTCACTAAGAAAATGGGTAAAAGTGAAAGAAATAAACAAGCAAAATTCGTGCATAGTAAATTCGTACCTACATTTATTCGCCCTTCTTTAAAATCAAAACTCTCATAACCATTGCAGTACTTCAGTGATAACAGGACCAACTTACTATTAAGTATTAGAAAAGCAATCCAAGGTGAAAACTATTTCCATGCCATGGCTTACGTCGTTCACACTCTCTCGTCCATTTCGCCTTCCATATTGGGGCTCTTGATTCGCTGGCAGTGCGGTCTACTCCATTACGGTAATAGAATCTCCCTCGCCGGACTTTATTATTCGCTTTCTATATTATTTTGCTTAAAAAGTATCGCAAAGTATCGACGAAGGATATCAAAATTGCATACAATACCATAGTTAATTTAATTTAATGTCTATTCGTTTTAATTCGTCTAAAAATGATTATTTGAATTCATATATGCCCCTAAAGTTATAAGTTACGGAAAAATGTATATCATTATGCTGACGATGAACAATATGATTAACTCGGACTGCTTAGAACTTCGCAATATCTGCGAAAGTACTAGATATCCCGAAAATTTCATATGAACGACCTCTGATGATTTAAGATTGCCGCGGTAGATTCATCAATGTAAGATGTGTAATACAAAGGTCTTAAGATTTTGGCGTCATTATACATCTATGTATGTTATGGCGGTTTTGTACATGAGCGAATGTCTTTCGCGTGAGGATGGAATGCAATTAATATAGTTTTAAAGATCTATTTTCGAATTTTAGTCCCAACGTACAATTTTAAGCAGTTCGCAGGAAAGCCTATTTTACATTTAACAAATCACACGTTTCCTTCAATCCTCGGATGCCATTATTAGCATTATTAGTTAAATTTTTTCAACAGGAGCAGAGGAAGTCTTCGAACATCAACGGTGTGAATGGTTGAGGTAGCCTACGGTGTTTACGTTGGTTAGATATTGTAAATACTGCACGTTATCTCGCTTATTTATACCATCAACATTCAACTTCCCTATCGGTGTATGTGGTCTGTCTTAGAAAATAAGAAAAAGAATGTAGAATCAAGTTACGATTAAAGGATGATTTTCACTTAGGAAGCTCGCACTGACGGTATAGAACAATAAAAACATTTCAGGGGACAATTTTGTGAATTACGTATGGAATGGAAATTGTTCTCAGCTTGGATTGCCTTTTTAACACTTAATGGTAAGCTTTTTTTGTAAAGATTGCCTCGTCGGGTAATGTGGGTTACTTACAGTCATCAAATGTATTAGATATCTTCCGAAACCGTATGTAACCTCTGTAATTTTATCTTATATTCCACCATTAACTGCAGTATTGTATTCTGAGCCATGAATTTCGAATCCTCGAAACGGTCTTTTGATCTATAACCTTAAATGGTTCTGAAGACTAAAGAGAACTCCATTGTGAATGAGGTGAATACTCTTAAAGTATAATCTAGCATTAGGGTATGTGATGAAATCGATGTCTTACATTCAACAATTTACCAAAGTCATCTTCAATATATATGGCAATAGAGCCGGAGGTGCTAAGTATATACAACTACGTTATCTCAGTACCAAATTCAGAATATTGGATCCGTAAAACCTGTCTCGTCGGGTAATTTGGGTACTTAACCCCGTGAAATGTATTAGAAATATTTCGTTCCCCTATGTAACCTCAGTCATTCGTATCTTTTGTTCAACTTTCTACCTCAGTAATCTTTAAACTTTCGAAGCCGTTCTTATCAAATCTTCCGATTATCTAGTACTTTCACAGATGTGGTAAAGTTCTAAGCAGTCCGATTAATTCATATTGTTCATCGTCAGCATCATGATATGCATTCTTTCGTAACTTATAACTTTAGGGTAATTATAAAATTTCAAATAATCATTTTGAGACGAATTACCATGAATGTAAATTAACAACGGTAATTTATGTAACTTAGATATCCTTCATCAATAATTATCAATAATTTTTAAGTAAACGAAAAGAGAAAGGGAATTATAAAGTCCGGCGAGGGAAATTCTATTACTGTAATGGAGTGGAACTGACCGGTACTTATATAAATTCAAATAATCATATTGAGACGAAATGCAATGATATTAAATTATCCATGGTATTTTATGTAACTTAGATATCGTACATCAAAAATTATCGATACTTTCATAGCGAATGAATATGAAAAGGGAATTATAAAGCTTAGGGAGAGAACTTCTATTACCGTAAGAAAGTAGACCGGATATCCAGCGACTCGAGAGCCCCAAAATGGAAGGCGAAATGGACGAGAGAGTGTGAACGACGCAAGCCATAGCATGGAAATAGTTTTCAGCTTAAATTGCTTTTCTAATACTTAATGGTAAGCTTTTCCTGTCATCACATACTATGGCACTGTATCATTTAGTAAAATTTTTCCAATTTCTTTTTCTCATTCTCTAACAAGATTTCGGAGTTACCAAAGCACCTTCTAATGATAGTGTATTTGCAGAAGGACTTCAGACTTCATCTCCGTAACTTAATATTTTGTCGTTATTATTCATCCATTTACGTTAAGGCGACTTTTTACAAGAGCAAAGGTCATTCGCGAGAACCTCTCGCGAGAGGATGGAATAGAAATAACATAGTTTTAGAGAAGTAATATAGTTGTTCGTCTGAATGTGGATATTTTATATAGTTTGCAAATCACATATGCTGCCTTTTATCCTCGGATGCCAATGGTGCAATTAGTATTACTTTGCGAATTTTTTACAGGAGTAGTGGACGTCTTCGGAGATGAACGGCATGAATGCTTAAGGTAGCCTACGGATTTTACATGTATAAGATATTGTAATATCTCTACGCAATTTGGATTATTTGTACCTTCAACATTCACTACTATCGGTGTGTGTGTTGTGTCTTAGAGAATAAGAAACAGCGTGAATGGAAAACGATATGACTAATGCACCCTTTGCCAAGGAGGTCGGCCATTGAGGATCAACCTCAGTTCTCCATTTAGACTATTAGGAGAGGTTTTCAGTACAAGATATTCGTTAACCACAATGTATAATTATGTGTTTGAAGACAGGTGACACAATGTCTTGCTGGAACTATATAACCGAATCATTTCACACAAAATTTATCAATTCTTCAGTGATAGATTCCAGTCCCTGCATTGATTCTCCGCAATGACGTTGTCTTAAATAATAGAAAAGGTGATTACGAATTTTCCTACTTAACTTCTCGTAGAAAAGCTACCAGTTGAATATTCGCTGCGTTGAGAAAAGCATTACGCGGCTCAGCTCATAATTAACAAATGCGAATACACATATACTAACAACTTAAAACAACAACAAAAACCTAAATTTTTAGGAGGATTCTTCTGCAATCTTAGCTACTAAAAATCGTTTAGAATTCTCTCAGAATAAAAATGGAGCATTTCGATGCATTCAAGCATAGCGTAAATGTATTTAGGTTCAGCAAGTTTCGTGTACAAGACTTCATCAGGCGCTGAAAATATCGAAAAAATTTAGACAGTAAGAGGGTGCCAGGAGGCGTGGGAGTCGGGAGGGGGGGCGGGGTGAACCGGATATTGTCAGCGGAATTGGCATGGCGCAGTTCAAGCCAGCGAACACAAACGTTGCATCCGCACCGGGGCATCTGATTCTGCGTTCGTGGTCCATCACCGGAAAGAAGGACTTACCAGCGATATTGAGCAAACACTCCTGCATAAATAAATTAATCGTCGACGGTTAGACCTCTTACAAGAGATCGAAACGGAGCGAAGAAGCGAAGAGCGAAGAAAAAAAACAAAGGGTTACTTCTTCCACAGTCCCTCTCACGTCCTTACCCTCAGCACTTCCCCGTTCACAATACACGGTTCTTCCCACCGCTCCTCTCTCTTCCCACACCTCGTCTTTGCGAAGAATCAGTATGGTGATCCAACATAAACAAGGATTTCCATACACTGAGTGCAGTATTGAGACGCACTGAGAGCAGGATCCATGCACTATTATTCCTTGGCTCTTAATTGCCCCAGCCAAATCATTGCAATTTTACCTATATTATTTATTTCCGTTAATTTTGGCCCTGTCTTCTTAATTAGGCTTGAGAAATGTGAGATTCATCTCAAGGGTAGGACTGCGTTCATATTTAGCATAATGCTACAATATTAAAAACAAATTTATTTTGCGTTATGTTTTTATTTATGTATTAATATAGATTTACGTAGATTGAAAACCACAATGGTTTACGTCGCGCATACTCTCTTGTTCGTATCGCCTTCCATCATGAATCTCTGAGTCGGCAATACGGTATACTCAATTACCGTAGATTATTCACCTGGCAAGACTTCATAATTCGCGTAATATTTTATTGTGCTTAAAAAGTATCGATAATTATTAATGAAGGATGTTTATGCTACATGATATACAGTGATTAATGTAAATACCTATTAATTCATATCAAAATGATTGCCGAACATTTATTTAAGCTCCTAAGGATATTCGGAGTTTCGGAGTAATGAATAACATAATGCTAACGGTGATCAATATGAATGAATTTGGCACTTTGGAACTTCAAAATATGTGTATAAGGGAACCCTAACCATTAAAATGAACGGTCTCTGATATTTGATGTTGGTTGCGGTAGATTGTTAAAAGTAAGACATGGATAACGGAACTCACCAACGGTTATGAAAGATATCTAACACATTTAATGGTTGTAAGTAATCAAAACCCATCAGATGAGGCAGTCTTTACTCTTTCGAGTCTGGAACTAGGAAAACGAAAATTTCGTTGTACATAATTCGCAAATTTTGCTCTCTTTCAAATATTTGATTGCATATCGAATGTGGAGTATGACTGCTAGAAACACTTACCCAGAAGTGTACGGAAGGCCAATATCATCAGAGATACAATATCATCGGAGATACAATATGATCGGAGTAACGTAAAATATATGAAAATAAACTTAGAAGAGGAAGGAAAAACTTACCAATACATTCTCTCCAACTTTCCTTCGAGATCTGAGTGATATGAATACGGAAGAAGCAATAGTTCAATGGCTCTTCACGTTGAAATCTCTCGCCCTTGGTTCGACAAATGGACATTAAAATATCAAGCACAAGTCAATATATACAGATTATTTGGAGAGGTTTTCAGTAAAGGAAAATCTCCTTAAGTCAATTTTTTCCCTGGCTGAAATAACGCATTTCCTATGGTCTACGATAAATCCCACGAAAATTCATGTGTGATAAATCCGTATCTGTCCGTAAGGTGAATTTAGCCCATAAATCATAACATTTGAAGTTGAACCAGATTTTTCGTTATTATAACTTATTAAATAAATTTCGAACTCATTTTCGTTTTTTCTAACAAGATTTCGGAGTTACCAAAACAGCCGCCATATAAAAGTACATTAGCAGGTCTTCTGCTATTTCCAATACATGATATTTTAACGAAATTATTCATCCATGTCTGTTATAGTGGCTTTATATGTGAACTAGTGTCATTCGCGAGTGCCTATCCAGGGAGGATGGAATGCAAATAACATTGTTTAAGAGACCTAATTTGATTTTTCGTCCAAACGTGGATTTTAAATTTAGTTTGCAAGAGATGCTATTTTACTATTTAAAGATATTACACATGCTGCCTTCAATCCTCGGATGCCAATTATGCAAATAATTAATAGTTTTTTAACAGGAGCAGTGGAAGTCTTCGGAGATCAACGGTATGAATGGTTGAAGTGGCCTACGGACTTTACATTTGTTAGATATTGTAAAATCTGTACGCTCACTCGATTGTTCATGCCATCAACCTTCAACTACCATGTCGGTGTACGCGTTATGTCTTAGAAAATAAGGAACAGCGGTCATGGAGAATCAAGTTTCGATTAAAGGACGATTTTCGCTTAGGAAACTCTCACAGATGGAACAACAAAAACATTTCAGTGGACAATTTTGTTCGTAAAGATAAAAATTAAATATTGCTACGATTATGCACTCCCTTGTGGATTAGCGTTTCTTAACGTCACATTCTACGATACATAAGCAATATATCGTATATGAGAATATAGCAGGAGGTGCGAATCATCTACAACTAACGTTTTCTCAGTACATGATTTAGAAGATTGGGTCTGTAAAGATTGCCTCGTTGGATAATTTGGGTTAATTGCAACCATCAAATATATTAGATATCTTTCGTACCCGTATGTGACCTCTGTCATTCATATCTTATATTCAACAATCTACCGTAATAATCCTCGATAATCAACAGTCGTTCATATGAAAGTTTCGGGTCATCTAGTACTTTCACAGATATTGTGAAGTTCTAAGCAGTCAGATTTATTCATAGTGTTCATTGTTAGCACTATGTTATATATTCTTCCATTCTTCTAGCATTATGTTATACATTCTACATTTTATACATTCGTAACTTATATAGTTAAGTAGCTTTATATATTTAAATAATCATTTGAGATGAATTACCATGAAATAAAATCAACTATGATATTTCATGTAAGTTACATATCCTTCATCAATAATTATCGATACTCTTATAGCGAATGAATATAAAAAGGGAATTATAAAGTTTAGGGAGAGAACTTCTATTACCGTAATGGAGTAGACCGGATTGCCAGCGACTCAAGAGCCCCAAAATGGAAGGCGAAATGGACGAGAGAGTGTGAACGACGTAAGCCAAGGCATGGAAATAGTTTTCAGCTTGGATTTCCTTTCTAATACTTAATGGTAAGCTTGTCCTGTCTTCACATACTAAGGTACTACATCATTTGGGAAAGAATTCTTGCAATCATTTTCGTTATTCTCTAACAACATTTCGGAGTTACCAAAACACCCGCTAATTACAGTGCAATATCAGAAGGTCTTCAGCTATCTCCATAGCTTAAACGTTTGTTGTAATTATTCATCCATTTATGTTATGGCGGCTTCATATCCATATTCATCCATTTATGTTACGGCAAGGGTCATTCGCGAGAACCTCTCACGAGAGAATGGAATAGAAATTACATAGTTTTAGAGAATAATATACTTGTCCGTCCGAATGTGGATATTTTATGCTGTTCGCGAGAGAGCCTATTTTACATGTAAGCAAATAATGTTTAACACATGCTGCCTTTAATCCTCGGATGCCAATGGTGCAACTATTATTAGGTAGTGAAATTTTCTTACAGGAGCAGTGGAAGTCTTTGGAGATGAACGGTATGAATCCTTTAGGTAGCTAACGGCTGTTACATGCGTTAGATATTGTAATACCCGTACGCTATCTGGATTATTTATACCACCAACATTCAACTACTATCGGTGTATGCGTTGTATCTTAGAATATAAGGAACAGCGTGAATGTCTTAGAAAATGCGTTACAGCATGAATATGCTATGAATAATTAAACCCTTTCGCCGTAGAGGCCGGATATTGAGAATCAACCAGATTAGTCCATATAGATACTCAGGAATGGTTTTCATTAAAGGGTATTCCTTAATCGGAATGTATAATTATGTGTTTGAAGACAGGAGAGATAATGTATTGCTGGAACTATTTATCCGGATAATTTCACTCTAAATTTATTCATTCTTCAGTGATAGATTACAAACTATGAATTGTAAGATAGATTCTTGACGGGGACGATAACTGAAACATTAGAGAACGATGCTTACAAATCCTCCTACTTAATTTCCTGGGAAAAGCGGCCAGTCGAAGAGTACTACGAATATTCCCTGCATTGTGGAAAGCATTAACCGGTCAAGCGAATTGATGAAAATACGAATATGAATCCTCTAACAGCATACACAGAAGGCTAAATCTTTTGGAGAATCCTTACGCAATCCTAAAAACCTACATACAAAACGTTTAGAACGATTTCAGAATAAAAATGGAGCAATCTCGTTCAATGCGTTGTTAACTAATTCATTTACAGAATATTACTAACACCTGAATTACGCAGTAACTCAAAGTGTAGTAAAGCAATTACATAGAGATAAAAATGGGAATTCGTAATCAAGTAGCAAAAATATTGCAGAAAGCAGGACAAAAATCAAAGAATGACGATAGAAGGAAGTATTAATTATTAAATAAAGGTCAATATGGTTAATCACACAAATGGGAGCAAAACACAGCTGACCAATTTTGTTTTCTCAAAACAGGCAATCGAAAAGTATCATCCCGAAACAATAAAACTACATTCAATTTGAAAAGGATTTGGTGCGATTGGAGTTGGCATCTTAATGCATAGAAGGACAACTAACAAAATTCGTGTTATATTAGAAATGGAAATACGAAATCAGACGTATCATGTAGAACATGTTATAGTATTAATACGTATGTTATTAGTGCCTCACTTAATCTTGTGTAGTAGCCTTTATAATTACTTCCTTCACTGCAATTGTTGGCCTGTATTTAGTAGCGCGCTTAATAGCTCTGGTAATGCCATTCTCTTGGTATAAATCTCAAAGACTATTGAATAATCAATTTAGGAATGGCAATTCCATTATTAGTACAAAGCTAAGAAATAGTGCATTGGTAACGTAAAATATAAGAAAATCAAACTTAAATAGGGAAGGAAAAACCAATGCATTCTCTCCAGCTTCCTTTTTTTTATTAATCAATTGAGGAATGTCAATTCCATTATTAGTACAAAGCTAAGAAATAGTGCATTGGTAACGTAAAATATATGAAAAATCAAACTTAAATGGGGAAGGAAAAACCAATGCATTCTCTCCAGCTTCCTTTTTTTTATTAATCAATTGAGGAATGTCAATTCCATTATTAGTACAAAGCTAAGAAATAGTGCATTGGTAACGTAAAATATATGAAAAATCAAACTTAAATGGGGAAGGAAAAACCAATGCATTCTCTTCAACTTCCTTTTTCGACTGCTAACATACATTTAGAGATCTAATATAATTATTCGTCCGAATAATTATATTAGATAATGTATTGCTGGAACTATTTATCCGGATAATTTCACTCTAAATTTATTCATTCTTCAGTGATAGATTACAAACTATGAATTGTAAGATAGATTCTTGACGGGGACGATAACTGAAACATTAGAGAACGATGCTTACAAATCCTCCTACTTAATTTCCTGGGAAAAGCGGCCAGTCGAAGAGTACTACGAATATTCCCTGCATTGTGGAAAGCATTAACCGGTCAAGCGAATTGATGAAAATACGAATATGAATCCTCTAACAGCATACACAGAAGGCTAAATCTTTTGGAGAATCCTTACGCAATCCTAAAAACCTACATACAAAACGTTTAGAACGATTTCAGAATAAAAATGGAGCAATCTCGTTCAATGCGTTGTTAACTAATTCATTTACAGAATATTACTAACACCTGAATTACGCAGTAACTCAAAGTGTAGTAAAGCAATTACATAGAGATAAAAATGGGAATTCGTAATCAAGTAGCAAAAATATTGCAGAAAGCAGGACAAAAATCAAAGAATGACGATAGAAGGAAGTATTAATTATTAAATAAAGGTCAATATGGTTAATCACACAAATGGGAGCAAAACACAGCTGACCAATTTTGTTTTCTCAAAACAGGCAATCGAAAAGTATCATCCCGAAACAATAAAACTACATTCAATTTGAAAAGGATTTGGTGCGATTGGAGTTGGCATCTTAATGCATAGAAGGACAACTAACAAAATTCGTGTTATATTAGAAATGGAAATACGAAATCAGACGTATCATGTAGAACATGTTATAGTATTAATACGTATGTTATTAGTGCCTCACTTAATCTTGTGTAGTAGCCTTTATAATTACTTCCTTCACTGCAATTGTTGGCCTGTATTTAGTAGCGCGCTTAATAGCTCTGGTAATGCCATTCTCTTGGTATAAATCTCAAAGACTATTGAATAATCAATTTAGGAATGGCAATTCCATTATTAGTACAAAGCTAAGAAATAGTGCATTGGTAACGTAAAATATAAGAAAATCAAACTTAAATAGGGAAGGAAAAACCAATGCATTCTCTCCAGCTTCCTTTTTTTTATTAATCAATTGAGGAATGTCAATTCCATTATTAGTACAAAGCTAAGAAATAGTGCATTGGTAACGTAAAATATATGAAAAATCAAACTTAAATGGGGAAGGAAAAACCAATGCATTCTCTTCAACTTCCTTTTTCGACTGCTAACATACATTTAGAGATCTAATATAATTATTCGTCCGAATGAGAATCTAAAATGCAGTTTGAAGTAGAGCCTACTTAAAATGTAAGCAAATTACCTAGGCTGCATTTAATCCTCGGATTCCAATGATGCAAATAGTATTAGTTGGTGAAATTTTCTTACAGGAGCAGTGGAAGTCTTCGGAGATCAACGGTATGAATACTTAAGGTAGCCCACAGATTTTACATTTGATCGATATTGTGAATTCTGTGCGCTATCTCTATTGTTTATACCATCAACATTCAACTATCTTCCTTATTCGATTGCTAGCATCATCCAAGACCGTCATGTAGGGAAAAAAACATTTAGTAAATTCCACAGACACGTCTCTGTGAGCAACTAGTTTCTTCTACATGACATAATCAGACACTGAATAGTCGGAAATTTGAGATTGTAAAAAGGGGAACAAGGTGGTTTGGGAGGAGAGATGTGCGTTTGGAAGAACCGGGAATTGTCAGAGAAATCGGCCGGCCGCAGTTCAAGCCGGCGAACACAAAAGTTGCCTCCGCATCGGGGATCTGATTCCGGGCTCGCGGTGTTCCTCCGCATATATAGTAAGACACAGCAACGATTTTGAGCCGCAACTTTTACTTAAATAAATATAGGGCTGAAGGTTAGACCTGTTGCAACTGATAGTAATTAAAGGATCCAAGAACCTAAAAAACGAATACCTTATCTACAACCACTCCCCTCAACCCCTTACCCTTAGCTCTTATACGTTAAAAATTCCCTTTTTGGGAATATCACGGCAATACCGCTTTAGAAAGGGATGTAAACTACGAGGAGAGAAAACTACAAAAAATTCAATTTTCGACTAATGTGAATATTCCATTGCGAAAGAATAGAATTACGATATAACTGATAACCTGTTAGTTCTAATGGAAGAGCGATGTCGTGATGTAATATAGGTTTCCGAATGAGAATACAAGAATCTACTTATCTCGTAGAAATCAAAAGTAGAAACCATGCTTGTAATTAGTGTAAAACTTATACTCATGGACTGCTGGATTAAACAATGTGTTTCATCACAGGCTCATCCGACCCACCTGTTCAGGGCGGTATTCCTCTCAGCGAAGATCTTTTATTCGGTTGCAAAATAGCGAGAATCTTGATATACCTTATTGTGCATTGACTGAAATAATGTATTTCCGAATGTCTACGATAAATATAATTTAGATGAAAGTATTATACAGACCTTACGTATGTTTCCGTAAGGTGCATTTGGCACATATATCATAACAAAGGAAGTTGAACCAGGTTTTTCGTTATTATCATTTAGCAAAATATTTTTGTACTCACTTTCGTCATTTTCTAACAAGATTTCGGAGTTTAAAAACCAACCGCCTTAAGAAAGTGCATTAGCAGGAGTTCTTCTGCTATTTCCACTACTTAAGATTTTGAAGTAATTATTCATCCATGTATATTACGGCGGATTTATATGTTAACTAGTGTCTTTCGCGAGTGCCTTCCGCGAGTGCTTGGAATGTAAATAACATAGTTTTAGAGACCTAATTTGATTTTTCGTCCCAACGTGGATCTTAAATTTAGTTTGCAAGTGAGCCTATTTTACTATCTAAGGATTTTACACATGCTGCCTTCAATTCTCGGATGCCAATTATGCAAATAGTTAAATTTTTTAACAGGAGCAGTGGAAGTCTTCGGAGATCAACGGTATGAATGGTTGAGGTAGCCTACGGAATTTACATTTGTTAGATATTGTAAATTCTGTACGCTCACTCGATTAGTTATGCCATCAACATTCAACTACCATATCGGTTTATGTGTTATGTCTTAGAAAATAAGGAACAGCGTGAATGGAATTAGCTCTGACAAAGCCAGCCATTTAGGATCGATCTCAATTTTCCATTCAGATTATTAGGAGTGGTTTTCAGAAGATGGTATTCGTTAACGCAATGTATAATTATCCTTAAATAGTAACTAGCTTCTACACTGAGTAGAATTCTTAAACAGAAAAGACATGGGGAACCATTCTTATTAATTTTTTACAGAAAATAGTTCAGGAGATTCGATATATAGATCAGCCCATGAGGATTTTCGAATATTCTAAGAGATGAAGAAAAAAAAACTGACTCAGTTCCTTGCTCCGAGATAGTAATGAAGAAACCAGATGTAATCATCACAAAAACAGAATATGCTATATAGAATATTTGAAGGATACGTATGAAAGCGCATGTCAGAAAAAATTCTTTAGAATTATTTAAGAATATCAAAGCAATACCACTTTAGAAAGGGATGTAATTCACAGAAGGTAAAGAAAACTATGAGAAATTCAATTTTTGACTAACCTGAATATTTCATCACGATAGGGTGGAATTACGATATAATTAATGACGTGGCACTTCCAATAGAAGAACGATGTCTTGATGAAATATAATTTTCGGAATGAAAATACCAAAATCTACTTATCTCATAGCAATTATAGTAGAAACCACGCTTATAATTAAAGTAAAACTTACTCTCATAGACTGCTGGGTTAAACAATGTGTTTCATCACGGGCTCATACTACATGAACACATCCAAGATGTTTACTGCGGTAGGAACCCGAGATGACCCGCCTGTTCTGGGCGGTATTCTTCTCATTGAAGACCTTTTTTCCCTTCCCGAGAATCTCCATTAGTCATATTGTACATTGGCTGCAATAACGAATTCCCGAATGTCTACGATAAATCCCATATATATTCATGTGTGATACAGACTTTATGTATATATGCATCCCTAAGCTGCGTTTCGCTCGTAAATTATATAATCTGAACTATGTTTTTAGATATCATCATTTAGTAGAATACTTTTCCTCATTTTCGTCATTCTGTAACAAGAATTCGGAGATACCAAAATGAACCGCTTTATGACATGATATTGGCAGAAGGTCTTCAGCTATCTCCATAACTAAAGATTTTGTCCTAATGATTCATCCATTTATCTTCGGGTTTATACATGAGCGAATGTCATTCGCGATAGCTTCTCTCGAGAGGATGAACTGGATATAATTCGGGTTTAGAGACCTATTTTTGAATTTTCGTCCCAACATTGATCATAAATGCAGTTTGCAGGAGAGCTTATTTTACAATGTAAGAAATTCACCCATGCTGTCTTCAATCAACTGAGGTCAATGATGCAAATTGTATTAGTTAGTGAAATTTTTTACAGGAGCAGTGGAAGTCTTCGGAGATCAACGGTATGAATGGTTGAGGTGGCATGCAGATTTTACATGTATTAGATATTGTAAAATCTGTACGCTCTCTCGATTGTTCATGCCATCAACCTTCAACTACCATGTCGGTGTATGTGTTTTGTCTTAGTAAATAGGAAGCATCGTGAATTAGAATTAGCTATGACTATGACAGCCTTTGCCGTAAAGGCCGGTCATTGAGGATCGATCTCAATTTTCCATTTAGATTAGGAGAAGTTTTCATTAAAGGGCATTCGTTAACCGCAATTTATAGTAATGGGTTTGAAGTCAGGAGACACAATGACTTGCTGGAACCATTCAACAAGTTTTAACTTACATTTATTTATTCTTCAATGATAGATTGCAGTCTCTGAATTGTGTTTCTCTACGGTGACGATATCTGGAATACTAGAGAACGATGCATACGAATCTTCTTATTTAACTTCTCGGAGAGAAAGCCCCCAGTCGAAGAGGACCACGAATATTCTCTGCATTGTAGAAAGCATTAACAGGCCAAGCGAATTGATAACAATTACGCATATATATAATCTGAAAACGTACAAAAAATGCTAAAACTTTTGGAGAATACAATGAAATCCTAACCACAAACACATCGTTTAGAGGATTTCGGAATAAAAATGGAGCAACTTTTTTCAATGCGTTCTTAACTATATCATTTATAGAATGTTACTCATACATGAATTACACACATTTGCTCAAAGTGCTGTAACACGATCACGAAGAGATAAATGGGAAATTCGTAATCAAGTAGCAAAAACATTTCGGCAAGCTGGACGAAAAATCAGATGATGACGATAGAAGTTAGTATTAAGTATTGAAAGCGGTTCAACATGGTAAAATATGCACATGGGAGCAAAACACAGCTGTCCAATTGTGTTTTCTCAAAAATGCAACCGGAAAGCTTCACAGCGAAGCAATACCACACACGAAACTATATTCATATTGAAAATGATATAGCGCAAATGCAGGTGGCAACCTAGAAAATCCATAGAAAAGAAACTAACAACATCAGCGTATTTTCGAAAGAGAAAAACGGAATAACAGTTATCTTTAAAATACGTTAAAGTAAAAACGTGTATATAATAAGTGCCTCTTTTACTCGTGTAGACTTTGAATCCTTTCCGCCAATGCATTCGTCGACCCATATCAAGCAGAGTGCTTCGGAACGAGGTTACTTCTCATGGTCCTCAGATATTCCCTAATCAGAGCGAAGACGCCTGTTGGTCCGACCCATTGAAGCGGGAATTTCAAATCCGTACATGGCTCTTCATGCAAAGGGATTTAGATATTTTTACCTAAGGCCATGCTTAGAATCTAGCTGTCATTACGAAGAATATACATATTACCTTATCTTTGAGAGAGGCATCCCTTCAGCATTATCACTGACGATATACGTATTGCTGACGATTGTAAAAGTATGATTGCGTTGCTGACAAAAGTGATTTATCTTCCTTAAAAGTGTCAAAAACTACTGCATCAATGATTCATACAAATCGTGATTCCATTTTTTGTTAAATCTTTAGAAATAGTGAAATAAAATCGTAAAATATTTGAAAATAAAATTTAAATGGGGAAGGAACATTAGCCGATACATTCTCACCAACTGTCCCCTGAAGTTAATACGGAATACGGAAGAAAACAATGGTTCACTAGCTCAATAGCTCATCACGTTAAAATCTCTCGCCCTTGGTTCGACAAATAGACATTAAAATATCTAGCACAAGTCACTGCAAAGAAAGCTTCACGTTTCTTTGTTATTATTGCTTGTACGTGACCGGAGATAACTCATTCACGTTGACCTATATAACGCGAATGAGTAAGTAATTAATAAGTTAGAAGGAATTCCAGCTTTTAAGGACGAAGAACGCATGAAACTGAATGCAAATTGTATTAGTTAGTAAATTTTTTTACAGGAGCAGTGGAAGTCTTCGGAGTTCAACGGTATGAACGGTTGAGTTGGCCTACGGATTTTACATGTATTAGATATTGTGAAATCAGTACGCTCTCTCGATTACTCATGCCATCAACATTCAGCAGCCATATCGGTGTTATGTATATATATGTTATGTCTTAGAAAATATGTAACAGCATGAATAGAATTAGCTATCCTCTGTAGGCACTCGTCGTCATTTATACCACCAAAATTCAAACTTCGATTCGGTGTATGTTTTTCTTTGAAAATATGAAGGAATTGGAAAAGTTCCTCAAAAATCTCCAAACCTAAAGATTTTGTCATAATTATTCATCCCCATATTTTACAGTGGGCTTATACGTGAGCGAGTGATATTCGCGATAGCCTCTTTCGAGTGGTTCAAATGAATATAAAATTTTTTAGAGATCTGATGTGATTTTTCGTCCTAACGTAGATATCTAATGCAGTTTGCAGGAGCGCAGCTTTTATTATGTAAGGAATTCACACATACAGACTTCATTCCTCGAAGACAAACAATAAAAAACGTATGTATCGGTTATATTTTTTACAGCAGCTTTGGATTTCTACGGAGATAACAGTATTAATGGATCGGATGGCCTGCGTATTTTACATTTGTTAGATATTGTTAATATGTAGGCACTCCGAATCATTTATACTGTCAGCAATCAAACATCAATTCGATGCATGTGTTTTGCTCTCGAGATAAAGGAACAGCATGAATGGAAATAGATGTGGCTAATTAGAATACGTCGCCGAGGTAGGCCATTGAGAATCAACCTTGGTACTTAGCCTTGATTGTAAAGTCTGGCCAGATAAATCTGCTACGGTAATGGAGTAGACCGTACTGCCAGCGACTCAGAGACGAAAGAGCTGAAGAACGGGTGTGCGACTTGGAGGATAATTTACTTCTCGCGGAAAAGTCGAACATAACTACGAATATTACCTGCATTGAAGAAATACTTAACAGACTCAGCGCATTGTTAACAATTGCGAATATAAGTAGACTAACAACATATACAAAGGGCGAAAATCTTTACATCATGCATCATCATGCAATCATGCAGTCGTAACTTCAAAGAAATAATTTTCATAGATTTAAGAATACAAAGGATATTATTTTGTTCAATGCGGTGTAGAATAGATTATTTAGAGAATCATACACGCACCAGAATAACACACATTTGCTCAAATTGCAGGAACACATTCACAAAATGAAAATAAAGAGCAAGTAGAAAGATACCAAGTAGTAAAAGAATTACCGAAAAGAAGACGAAATTTCCGAAATTGAAGATTATAGGTGGTTATTAAGTTATAGATCTCGAGCAACAAGTTAAATTATCCAGATTAGAGAAAAACGCATACGAACAAATGTTTCTTCACAAAGATGAAATCGAAAAATTTTATCGCTATACTGTAAAACTTCATTTCAGTTGTAGATGTTACAGTGCAAATGGAAGCGCAATATTTTTCTATAGAAGGATAATTAACAATAACTGCTTCATTGTCGAAATGGAGATACGGAACAACACATATGTTGTAAAATAACGTTAACGAAAAACGTGTCTATAATCAGCGGGTCACAAACTCTTGAAGTCTTTATAATCTCTTCCTCCGAGGCATTCGTCGAAATATTTCAAGCAGTGTGCTTAAGAGCGCAGGCAATGGCGTTCTTATGGTGCTGTGATGAATCCCGCCCTCCAAAAGGAGTGACGTCACCATCAGCCTGTTCAGACCCGTTGAAGCGGGATTTTTAAATCCGTACGTGGCTCTATGTGCAAATGCATTGAGATATTTTATGTTTAGGCTCGTGCATAAAATCTCGCAGTCATTTCAAGGATATATCACAAAGCCTTCGAAAGAAGTATCCCATCAGCAGTATCGCTGCCAATGTTTTTCTGATGATTGTGAATTTATGATTGCCTTGCTGACAAATGTGATTTATCTATCCTAAAATAATTTTGATGAGAAATGTAGAATCATTTTTACGATTTGCGCTTCAATTTTTAGCTAACACCGTAGATATAATTCATCGGTAACAAAACAAATACGAAAATCAACTTAATTGGGGAAGGAAAAATTTACCGATGCGTTCGCTCCAAATATCAACTTCGGACGTTTAACGTCTGAATATTGAAGAAGCAATTACAAAGATATTTCATTTTCCTTAGATATAAATGTCAGAGACGATTCTAGAGAACGATTTAAGAAAGATGGGTCCGTTATTAGTTAAAACCATCGACATACTGCAATTGAAACGTAAAAATTATGAATATCAAAATTGAAAGGAAAGGAATACTTACCGATGCGTTTGCTCCAAATGTCGCCTTATGTCTCAGTCTGAAAACCGAAGAATCAATGGTCTAATGGCTCTTTACGTAGCAAGCACTCTGTCCGCTGATTCGACGAATTTACATTAAAATATCTTGCGCAACTCGCGGCAGAGAAAGCTTCCTATTTCTTCGTCGTCATTGCATGAACGTGACCTGACGTATCTCGTTCATACTTACAGTTTAACGCGGTTTAGTAAGGGATTGATAAATCTGCCAATAATAAAACTCCTCTACAGATTTACAGACCAAAACGCCTCAAAATGAGTGAATACCACCAGAGTCAAGGATACCTTACGTGAAAAATTGCACATTCTTTACACTCATTTCTAACGCAAGAACCGGTAAAATGGTACGAAGCTCCTTACCTTTCTCGGTGCTATTTTCTTCCTATCTCTCAGCTTATCTGCAACAGCCAGGAATGCCTCTCCAAAAATATGCATTCACCCAAGTAATATTTGCAGACACAAAACTGCATTAAACTAGATGCTTCATCACGGGTTGCTTCCCAAGACACATACCTTTTCATAATGTGCCTAAAGGTAGGAACCCGTAATGACTCACCTGTTGAGGAAGGTGTTCGTCTGAATAAAGATGCTTCTTTCGTACCTGCGACAGTGAGGGAATTCATATTAGCAGGACTAATTTATCATTTATAATGAATTGAAGAATAGGTAAATCAAACTATTCTTATCAAAATCATTGAGATCATAATTAATTTCAATTATAAATTAGGCATGGCATATACTGGTGCTAGTTCCTCAAAAATATGCGATTGTATGCATACAAAAGATGAATACCTGATTTATAATTAGATACCCTAATTAGAGCCTTCGACTTTCCTTTAATGAGCTCTCTTTTATACAAAAAGTCTGGATCAGAACATGGGATAGTTTCAGTTGCAGGAGAAGGACGTTCGAAAATTTGTAGGCTGATATGAAAAAATTAACTTATCTTCAATAATATATGACAGCAAAAGGTGTCATCTCATTGCTGACGTGGGAATCATGTCAATTATAATCTATGTTGACTAAATAGTCGCTCGTGTGATTCACAGAATGTCGATATTCCGCGCCTTCCTCGATCCATCCGAGAAATTATCCCGACGTTCGCTGTCATATTCGGCGATCGGAGTGTTTTTCGAGCTTCTTATTCTTTAAAAGCCGATTTGAAAATGATTTCCTTTCATTATTGTTCGCACTCACTCCTTTGCACGTGAAGGATTAAATCCTTTTTTATAGCAAATGCTTTTTTATGCAGGTAATAGGGAAAAACTTCCTACGTTTTCCAGACTGTCCTCTGTTGGAAAAGGTATTTTGTGTTGAATGTTGTAGCGTTGACCGTGATCATCGTAGTGGAAAACTGATGGAGAATACGAAGTGAATTATCAGAGTACTCTACCCTTTCACAATATCTAATTCATGTGTAAAGAGTAGACACTCCGACGCTTCACTCGCCGTCATTTGTATCCGTTTATTGCAATTGTGCGATAAGAATTTTTTGCCACCTTTTAGGAAGAGAGTTTACGAAGTACGAAGCGCAATACGAAGTGATTGATCAGGGGGGCGTATTTTCTTCACAATATCTGATTCATGTAAGGATAGTAAACACCCTGTCCTTTCCCTCGTTGATATTGGTATGCGTTTATTCAAACGCGAAATAATCAATTTTTGCTGTCGGCTAGGAAAAGAATCTACTCATATGATATTCTATTCTGATATCCGTAGTGGTGAATCTTCACTTTTGCATTCCTGATTTAGATCAGAACTCCAGAAAGGAATTAAGGTCAAAATATTAAGAAATTTAGGTTGCTTATAAATGATAAATATCGCTGATCGTCAAGAAAAGGCAAAGTATTCAGAAACTTAGCTAAGCTAAACAAGTTTCTGTTCGCCGGATCCATCCGAATGAACATTTAAATATTTTTCGCCGCGCTAGGAACCGTTTTTACCCACCTGTTGTTGAATCATACCTTAGCTTACAGAGAATAATCATTCTTTCCGTCTCGGCATTGACTGCATCAGGACGTAATGAACGTAGTGCTTCACATTCCCAATACATCACATGCGATGCTGCCTTAAAAATGTATTTCATCACGGGCACTTACCACATGTACATATCAAAAATGTCCACTGCGGTAGGAGCCCGAGATGGCCCACATGTTCTGGCAGGCATTCCTTTTAGTGTCGGTCTTTTCTTCATCAACGTAATGGTCATGATCTCAAAAACTCAACTTGTTTAGCTAAAATAAATATATGTCTGTGTGTTAAAAAGTTACCTATGTAAGAAAACGGTGCTTTGGCCATGCATCATGAATTCTCGGTTGCATTCCGTCATAGTCTGCAATGAAAATATATTATTTTAGGGACGTGATATGAATTTTCGTCCCAACGCGGAACCTAAATGCAGTTTACAGGAATACTTATCATTCTATTTAAGCAATGCAGACATGCTGCGTCCTAAGCTCGGAAGACAATGATGTAAAAAGTATGAGTCTTTTATATTTTTTACAGGAGCTATGGAAATTTGGAAGGAATTCCGGCTTTTAAGGACGAAGAACGCATGAAACTGAAGGCAAATTGTATTAGTTAGTAAATTTTTTTACAGGAGCAGTGGAAGTCTTCGGAGAACGGTATGAATGGTTGAGGTGGCCTACGGATTTTACATTTGTTAGATATTGTAACATCTGTAAGCTCTCTCGATTACTCATGCCATCAACATTCAACTGCCATATCGTTGTCTGCGTTGTGTCTTAGAAAACATGTAACAGCATGAATGGAATTATCTACCTTCTTTAGGCACTAATGATTATTTATACCATCAACATTCAAACTACAATTCGGTGTATTTTTTCTTTGAAAACAAGAATGAATAGGAAAAGTCCTTCAGAAAGCTCCAAAACTCAAGATTTTCTTCATATTTATTCATCCACATATTTTACAGTGGGCTTATACATGAGCGAGTGACATTCGGATAGCCTCTTTCGAGTGGTTCAAATGAATATAACATCTCTTAATGTGGATCTCTAATACAGTTTACAGGAGCGCAGTTTTATGATGTGAGCAAATCACACATGCAGACTTCATTCCTCGAAGACGAACAATAAAAAACGTATGTATCGGTTATATTTTTTACAGGAGCTTTGGATTTGGAGATGAACTGTATTTATGGATCGGATAGCCTGCGTATTTTACATTTGTTAGATATTGTTAATATGTAGGCACTCCGAATTATTTATACTGTTAGCATTCAAATGCATGCATCAATTCGATGCATGCGTTTTTCCTTCGAGATAAAGGAACAGCATGAATGGAAATAGATGTGCCTAATAAGAACTAGCCGCTGAGGTCGGCCATTGAGGAATAACCTAGGTATTTAGCCTTGATAGTCTGGCCAGTTAAATCTGCTACGGTAATGGAGTAGACCGTACTGCCAGCGACTCAGAGACGAAAGAGCTGAAGAACGGGTGTGCGACTTGGAGGATAATTTACTTCTCGCGGAAAAGTCGAAGATAACTGCGAATATTACCTGCATTGAAGAAATTATTAACAGACCCACCGCATTCTTAACGATTGCTAATATAAGTAGACTAACGACATATACAAAAGGCGAAAATCTTTAGATTGATCGTAACGTTGACCGTGATCATCGCAGTGGATAACTGAAGCAGTACACGAAGTGAATCATCAGAGTACCGTACCCATTCACAATATCTAATTCATGTGTAATGAGTAGACACCCCGACGTTTCACTCGCTGTCATTGGTATCCGTTTAATACAATTGTGCGATAACAAATTTTTATGTAGATTTGGAGAAAACCTTAGTAAATAGATATTCGATTCGTATATCTGCTGTGGTCGTTCTCTTGTGTTGCATTCTTGATTAAAATCAGATCTGTAAAATATAAGAAAGATTAAAATTTAAGAACATTGAATTAAATACGGAAGGATAAATAAACCTGATGTAAAACAATATTTCGTTATCTTGGACTCCCAAAAAAGACGGAATCTTTGCTGCTTGTTGTCGGTATGGATGATACAGGTCACGTAAGAGAGCGACAATTTCTATCACATGTAACCCTCCGACGTAACCCACACCATCCGTACCTTCGATCTCCGGACATGTATTAGATAGTTGCAATCAATTATTATTTGAAATCGGAAGTGGATGTAGAAGTGAGAAATGGTGCTAAATACGAAGTGATTGATCAGGGTGGCCTTCTTTTTCGCAATATCTGATTCATGTAAGGAAAGTACACACCCCGTCCTTTCCCTCGTTGATATTGGTATGCGTTTATTCCAAACGCGCGATAATCAATTTTTGCTGCTGGCTAGAAGGAAGAGAATCTACTCATATGATATTCTGTTCTGATATCCGTTGTTGTCGATCTTCACTGTTGTTTTCTTGATTTAGATGAGAAATCCTGAAAGGAATTAAGATCAAATTATTAAGAAATTTAGGTTGCTTATAAAAGATAAATAACGCTGATCTGCAAGACAACGCAAAGTATTCAGAAACGTAGCTATTCTAAACAAGTTTCCCATCGCCAGAACCATCCGGATGAACATTTTAAAAGTTTTGCCGGACTAAAAACCCATTTTTACCCACCTGTTGTTGAATCATACCTTACTTTACAGAGAATGATCATTACTTCCGTCTCAGCATCGGCTGCGTCAGGACGTATTGAACGGAGTGCTTCACTTTGCCTATGCATCACATGTGGTGCTGCGTTAACAATGTGTTTCATCACGGGCACTTACCACATGTACATATCAAAAATGTCCACTGCGGTAGGAGCCCGAGATGACCCACCTGTTCTGATAAGCACACCTTTCAGCGACGGTCTTTTCTTCATCAATACAATGGTCATGATCTCAACACCTCAACTTGTGCATGAGCTAAAATGTTTATATACATGTGTGTTAAAAAGTTACCTATGTATGCGAAGGGTGCATTAGGCCTTGTATCAAAAATTCAAAATTACATATGAAGGAAAACTTACCGATGCGTTCGCTCCAAATATCGCCTGATGTCTGAGTGTGAACACCGAAGAACCAATGGCTCATTTTGTAGCAAGATATCTGGCAGTTTAATGGACAAATAGAAATTTAAATATCTAGTTTAAGTCATTGCAAAGAAAGTTTCCTATTTCCTTGTCTTAATTGGATGAAAGAGACCGGAGAACTCTCGTTCAAACTTTTTTTAACGCCGTTGTTATTGATAGTTCAACTAATAATAGTATTCATTTCCAGATTTACCTCATTGCCAGAAATCCTTGTAGTAAACAACGAAGAACGCCCATACTAAATGTACGATATATCGCCAGAATTTGCTAACTTGGTAACTAACAGACTAACTTCTCATTTTTTTTATTCCAATTGTCATTTGAAGACTCTTCAAATTATGAGACAAATTGATTATGGCGGGCAGAACAGTCAAGGAGACCTTACGTATTTGAAAAAGTGCGAATTTTGTAACCCATTTCTTCTGGTAATATCGGTAAAAAAGATACAAAGCTCCTTACCTTTCTCGGTGCTATTTTCTTCCTATCTCTCCGCTTATCTGCAACAGCCAGGAATTCCTCTCCAAAAATATGCATTCACCCAAGTAATAATTGCACACACAAGACCGCATTAAACTAGATGCTTCATCACGAGTTGCTCCGCAAGAAACATACCTTTTCATAATGTTTCTTAAGGTAGCAACCCGTGATGACTCACCTGTTGGGGCAGCTATTCGTCTCATTAAAGACGCTTCTTTCGTACCTGCGACAGTGATGGAATTCATATTAGTAGGAGTTATTTATCATTTATAATGAATTAATGAATAGGTAAATCAAACTATTCCTATCACAACAAATGAGTTTATAACTAATTTTAATTAAAAAGTAGGAAAGGCATACATACGGGTGCAGGTCCTCCAAAAATATACGATTATATGCTGATATAAGAGATAAATACCTGATAAATACTTAGATATCCAAACTGGAGCCATGATCCATCTTTCCAGGAGCATTCTCTTATCGAAAATGTCAAGATCAATATATCGAATAATTTCCGTTGCACGAGAAGGACGCTATGAAAATTGATAAGCTTATAGGAAAGAATTAACTATTCTCCAATACTATATGACAACAAAAGGTGTCATCTCATTGGTGGCATGGACATCATGTTAATTAAACTCGATGATGACGATATAGTCGCCGATGTTATTCTCAGAATGTCGATATTCCGCGCCTTTCTTTTTCCATCCGAGATATTAGAGCTGGATGTTGCAACGTTGACCGTAATCATCGTAGTGGATAACTGATGCAGAATACGAAGTGAATTATCAGGGTACCGTACTCATTCACAATATCTAATTCATGTGTAATGAGTAGACACCCCGACGCTTCACTCGCTGTCATTGGTATCCGTTTATTGCGATTGTGCAATAACAATTTTCCCATCGGCTAGGAAGAGAATTTACTCATTTGATATTCTATTTTAATCCCCGTTGTGGTCGTTCTCCGGTATTGCACTCTTGATTAAGATCAGAATTCCAGAAAGGAATAAACATCAAAATATTAAGAAATTTAGGTAACTTTTAAATGATAAATAACACTGATCTGCAATATAACGCAGAGTATTCCTCATCACTCTAGTTGCTGTAACAGTTGCCATGTATTCAGCTGAATGTTGCCTTTTGCCCTGTTGAAATAGTGCGAATTTTTTGCCCTCATTTCTTTCGGTAGTATCTGTAAAAAAGTTTCGAAGCCCCTTACCTTTCTTGATGCTATTTTCTTCCTATGTCTCAGCTTATCCGCAAGAGCCAGGAATGCCTCTCCCGAAATATGCATTCACACAAGTAATAATTGTAGACACATGACTGCATTTAACTAGATGCTTCATCACAGGTTGCTCCTCAAGAAACATACCTTTTCATAATGTGTCTTAAGGTAGCAACCCGTGATGACTCACCCGTTGAGGAGGTTATTCGTCTCAATAAAGATGTTTTCTCGTACCTGCGAGATTGAGGTAATTCATATAAACAGGAATAATTTATCATTTATAGTGAATTGAAGAATAGGTAAATCAAACTATTCCTATCACAATAAATGAGTTCATAACTAATTTTAATTAAAAAGTAGGAATGGCATACATACGGGTGCAGGTTCTCCAAAAATATGCGAATACATGCTGATATAAGAGATAAGTACCTGATAAATAATTAGATACCATAATTAGAGCCTTCATTCATCTTTGTCAGGAGCATTCTCTTATCGAAAATGTGAAGATCAATTGATCGAATAATTTCCCTTGCAGGGGAAGGACGCTATGAAAATTGATAATCTCATAGGAGAAAATTAACTAATCTCCATTTATTTATGACAGCAAAAGGTGTCCTCTTATTGGTGGCGAGGGAATCATGTTAATTTAACTCGATGATGACGAAATAGTCGCCGATGTGATTCTCAGAATGTCGATATTCTGCGCCTTCCTTTTTCCATTTGAGAAATTAGCCCGACGTTCGCTGTCATATTCGGCGATCGGAGAGATTTTCGAACTTGTTATTTTTTAACAGCTGAATTCAAATTTATTTCCTTTCATTATTGTTCTCACTCACTCCTTTGCACGTGAAGTATTAGATCATTTCTCACAGCAAATGCTTTTTATTGCAGATAATAGGGGAAAATGACCTACCTTTTCCAGACTGTGTTCTGTTGGAATAGGTATTTTGAGTTGAATGTTGCAGCGTTGACCGTGATCATCGTAGTAGAAAACTGATGCAGAATACGAAGTGAATTATCAGAGCACTCTACCCTTTCACAATATCTAATTCATGTGTAAAGAGTAGGCACTCCGACGCTTCACTCGCTGTCATTGGTATCCGTTTATTCTGAATGTACGATAACAATTTTGTGCCATCGTCTAGGAAGAGAATTTACTTATTTTTTATTCATTTCTGATATCCGTTGTATTGGTTCTCCAGTGTTGCATTCTTGATTAAGATCAGAACTGTAAAAAGTAAGAAAGATTAAAAATTAGGAACATTGAGATAAATAAGGAAGGATAAATAACCCTGATGTAAAACAATACTTCCGTACCTTGGTCTGAATGACGGTAATCGTTGCTGTTTGTGGTTGGTTTGGATGATTCGGATTACGTTGGCGAGTCACAATATTAATCACATGTAACTCTCCGACGTAAACCACACCGTCCGTACCTTCGATCTCCGGACATGAAATAGATAATAGCAATCAATTATCATTTGAAATCGGAAGTGGAGATGGAAATGGGAAATGATGCTAAATACGTAGTGATTGATCAGGATGGCATACTTTCTTCACAATATCTAATTCATGTGTAAAGAGTAGAAACCCCTACCTCTCACTCGTTGGCATTGGTATCCGTGTATTCCAATCGTGCTAAACTATTTATATATACGGTAATATTTATATTTAATGATTTGTGAAATTCCTTTACGAAAAATTTTTATGATTATATGGTTGCTATTGACACTGTAAACAGTTAATTGATTCTCTTCATCCTATATACCAAGAATCGCAATTTTCATCATTTTTGTAATACCTTAGTATGTGGAAATAGGACAAGCTTACCATTTCGCATTCCATCTTGGGGCTCTGAGTCGCTGGCAGTACGGTCTACTCCATTACCGTAGCAGAATATACCTGGCCAGACTTAATAATTCGGTTTTTCATTCATAAAAATTCGATAATGATTGTATAATTATAAGTGAAAACTTACATACCTACAGTTTTACTGCAAAGTATTGCGTGCAATAATACCTCCAACTACCAATGATCATTCTAAACAATTCAGATTCTTTTAAGTATCTACTGTATCTAACACATGTTAGAGGAATAAGGAACCTGAACCATTCCTACGATCTGTTTCCGAGGGGTTATTTCTACCTTGCTAAAGACGAATGTAGTCAACTAGAAAGGAAGAAGAAATTATTTACCAAAGCATCCATTTCACCTTTTCGGGTGTTACTGCATTGAAGGAGAACGTCCACATTGGAAGTAAAATATCCTATTAGATGTTGCCATAACGATCTAGATCATTAAATTGAACTATGAGTCTTCCGCCCCAATTCCCAAAATAATGCATTTATTCATTTAGAAGTAATCTTGGATTAAAGGTAAAGAAGAAAATGAAAGTATCAATGAAATAAAGTAATCTCACGCGAAAGTAGTTCTTCACATATTTATAAACATACTTACAGTTCATTTACCATGAGTAGACTGATTGCGTGCATGAGATGTAATATACTCGATTTAGGAGGGCGTAACGCGTGGAAATCAAATAAAAAGGAAATTTGGACTAAAACATGATTTTACCTATTAATCAGATCGTTTCAAAAAATTGTTTCGGCATGCCTCGGTCATCTTCATCAGACTTTGACGCCATCTTCGTTCAAAGAACTCAGATTGTAAATCAAACTCATCGTGCAGGATTTAATATTTGAATAACTCAACGACAAACACCAATATTAGATCTATTTTATAAAATAGCTTTCAGAAAGTCGAGCGATTATGAAATGCTCTAAAATGGCCGTAGGCTTGTCATTTTTCTAAGAATTGCCTAGGAACGCCGGATCTCATACCTTTAACAGTGTTATCAATTCTCCTTTCATCTCCGGCGTCTGCTGCACAGAGGACGTACTCAGCCGAATGGTTCCCTTTGCCAACACATCAGATACTGTGTTAAACAATGTGTTTCATCACGGATTCCTAGCGCATGTACATACATATTCAAAATGTTCATTGCGGCTAGAACCCGAGATGACCCACCTGTTGCTGACTTATCTCTGACCTTTGGCAGTGTTCTTTTCTTCCTATCACACCGGTGTCTGCTGCAGTCATAGATTACTCATCCGGACACTTCCTGATTGTTGTCCTGTACGGTGCATTGTGTCCGATCATCAGATACGATGTATAATTGAACAATGTGTTTCATCTCAGAATCCTACTGTGTGCACATATTCAAAATGTTCACATCAATAGGAGTCCGAGATGACCCACCTGTTCTGGGCGGTCTCTCTGCGAAGTTCTTCTTTTGTGCAATAGTGAAAATCTCCGTAAAATCATACCGATTGGCTGAGATAACGCATCTCCGAGTGTCCACGATTCGGTCATAGATCCCCTGCCTATTAACGGGTGATACAAACCTATTTATGGGAATGGTGCCTTTGGTTCACACAACTCAATATCTGAAGGTAAATCACGTGTTTCATTATCACCATTTAGTAAAATATTTTTGTGCCCGATTTGTTATTCCTTAACTGGTTTTCGGAATTACCTCAACTACCGCTTTATGACAGTTATTAGCAGACGTTTTCAGCTATCTCCATAATTCAAGATTTTGTCGTATTTATTCATATTACTTAGGGGGTTTTATACAAGATCCAGAGGTCGTCGCGAGAGCCTTTCGCGAGACGATGGAAATAACATATTTTTAAAGATATAATACGATTTTTCGTTCTAATGTGGTTCATTTATGCAGTTTAAAGGAGTTCTTATTTCAGTATAAAAACAATTTAGACATGCTGTCTCCAATCTTCAGAAGTAAATGATGCAAATAGAATGAGTTGGTTATACATATTTTTTTATAGGAACAGTTACAGTCTTCGGAGATCAAGGATATTAATGGTTCGGATTGACTGTTGCTTTTACATTTCTTAGATATTGTGACTGCTATATTCAATCTGAATCATTCCTATCACCAACAACCAAACATCCTTTTGGTGTATGTATTTTGTTTTCGAGACAAAGGAACAGCATGAATGGAACTAGATTTGGCTAATATGCCCTTCGCCGTCCAGGGTGGCCATTGTGGATCAACCTGGGTACTCATCATGTATTACAAAGTCTGGCCAGGTATATCTGCTACGGTAATGGAGTAGACCGTACTGCCAGCGACTCAGAGTCGAAGAAAGTAAGGGGAATCGCCCGAGAGGGGGTCTGCGGCTTGGAGTAAACTTTGCCCTCCTCAACCTTAAAGGTAAGTGTTCATTTTTGTCATATTCATATTTTAGAACATATTTTTTGATATACAGGTGCATCGAAATTGATGCGATTTTTTGCCATACTACTTAGTACTTAAAGGTTTTCAAACTATGAATTGTACGTTGGACACCTCGCTGCGGACAATTCGTCGATTGCATGAGGAGAATAGTGTTCTATACACGTGCACCGATTTTAATACCCTCACATAATGAAACAATTTCAACTTTTCATTAGCATATTAATTTACTAACCAATCGTCCGTCGTTTCAACAACATGAAAACGCTCTCACTGTGTCCTATCAGCGATAACCTAGCGAAAATGGTATTTTTCGCTAACTCCCACTTTACTCCCGGTTAAACTCTCCTGTTCAAATTTCGTGATATTCGTGTTAACAATCGATGAATCACAAAATGGTTCATCATTGGTCCGCACATGGACTCCATAATTATACACCGAGCGTATTAATCCTGGGTGATTCGCGTCTATAGGAGCTTACATTTCTCGCTATATCCATAGTTTCCTGATGATTGCTAACGAATCGCTTATTCTGGTACCTCCATGAGCCAGCTTATGTCAAACAATATTGGCATAAGGAATACAGATATATTTAAAAACAACTAACTTCCTGCGTTTACTTGGGAGATTGAAGGTTGCTGATAAAAATGGGTGTGACTGCAAAGTTAAGAAATAGTACCGGACGCTACACATACGCCTACTTTACTACCTCATTTGCTTGAAGTCGGTCCGGGGAATCAGATTAAATCGCTTACGAAATCGGAATTCAGGTTCTCTGTCGCGAAAAATATATTTTAGATTGTAAACGGTGGTTTCTCAGATCGGAAGATAAGAGCGTTTGAATGTAATTTCACAGTACAGTATTCGTCATTCCGATTGAATAAAAATACCTTTCGATTACAGAAAACCTGATGTTTGGGAGGAAAGAATGAGCAGCATCATTTGATTGTAAGTCAAAATTTATTCGTTCCTCAGTGATAGATTCTAGTCCCAGATTTATAACCTCAATTCTCTACGTTGAATTGTAATAAATATTAGAAAACCGCGGCGTCTAATCCCCCTACTTGAATTCTCTTGAAAAAACGAACAAGACAAAAGAGAACTATAAATATTCCCCACTTTGAAAATGGCATGAACCGGCCCAGCACATTATTGAAAATTACGAATGTACACATACTAATAACAGACGCAAAGGGCTAAATCGTTTCAGGATACTTGTGCATTCGTAACTACAAACAAATCATTTGCAAGGAAAATTACATTTACAAAGATGGAACAATTTTGCTCAATGCCATGTAAACTATATGATTATTCATATATATTCTTTAATATTTCACACTCCTGAATTTCACATATATGCACAAATTGCAGAAACACAATCACTACGACTAATTAATGAGAAATTGGTATAGAAGTCGTATGAATATTACTGTAAGGATACGATAATAACGATAAAAGGATGTATAAATGTGTTTACTCACATCTATAGAATATTTTCATCGCGATACGATGTAACTAATTTTCATAATGAACAAACCAAAGTGCAAATGGAAGTGCCATCTTATTCTACAGAACGAAAACTCAAAATATCCGCGAAATTATCGAAAGGGAAAGTCGGAATAAAACTTCTCTTGATCAGAACTGTAAAGAGGAAGAAGGATCAAAATATTAAGAACATTCATAGAATATTGAGATGATTAACAATGTGCAGTACAACGCTCCGTTATTTTGCTTCCCAAGAGTGATGATAATCATTGAGTATCGTAGTAGGTATGAATGATACAGATTACGTACGCCTAGAACAATATCTAACACATGTACCAGTCGGACGTAACCCGCACCACCCGTACCTTCTATATCCGGATGCTTCCAACTGCTCCTATTGAACGGAACCAAAACTGTTAAAGTCCATTTCATGAGTAAGTCACTTCCTTGGATTTTGAGGATAACCAATATCACTGGAAATAAGACACCGCTTTGAAATTTCTCTTATCATCGCTAACGTCATTTGCCATGGAACTGCAATAAAAATACTGTTCACCCGTTGTCTGGCAACGTACAGATATAAGACAAGTTAGGTCATAGACAAAAAGAGCAATCAATACTATTCGTTTCTTAGTATCTATTATAACGAAGAATTATCATTGTTTGCATCCTCGGCCTCCAAGTATTGCTAGCTTCCTGTGTGATTTACTGTAGTCCGTAATCTTTGCATAAGGATCTATTGAATTCTAAACAGTAGTTACCTAGGATTCTCTACTCTGAGTACTATTTTTACATGCACTGAGAGTGGAATTCTCTTATTATTCATTACTCCGCTGTGAATTGCCCATAGTCGAAGACTTGCTGTTGTTGTTCTAGAATCGGTAATTGCGATGATTGGCTCCCATCTTCTTACTGAGGCTTGAGAAAGTAGGTGGGACTATTCACAAAGTAATGACTGCATATATATTTAAACTAATCTTACGATACCTGAAAGGATTCTTGATCGATAGGTGTATAATATGGATGATCCGGGTAGACTAAGAGTGCTACAATATCTAACACATGCAGCGCAAATAGCCTTCCCTAATAATCCATATAATTATCCTTCCAGTATTACCAGCTGCTTCTATGAATGGAAGATGTAGTTTACTTTGCAATTTACTGTGTGCATTGTTGATGATCAAGTTGGACTAATAGAGTGACATTAAACCTAAACATTTCCAACATAACCTTTGCTAATTTATCCTGAAACAATAAGATCTATATTTAATGCTTCATAAAATTCCACTTAAAATTGCTTTCATGATTATTGCATTCCTATTGCCTCTGTAAAGAGTTTAGAAATTATCTCCATCTGATATACCCAGTTTTGCATGAAAAAATACATTCTACCTCCACTGAAAATTATTGTACTGCGTTTTTAAAACACAACCATTGAGACTTTCTTATTAAAGGAAAACATCGTATTAAACCGTGCTACGACTTAACAAATAGAATACCTTATAAAGATTCACTGCCGAATCTTGAACATAATGTTTCTACGATTTAAGTGATTGTCAATTCAAAGATAAATAACCCAGGTTGGCTAAAACTTCTAGAATATCCATCACATATCACTAGTAGCCATCCAGGACTATCCATTTAATTAGCCTTCCAGTAACATAAGGTGCTTCTGTGATTGGTGGTAATATTAAAATAGACATTCCATTGAAAATATCAGAGTTACCAGGTTTAGCTCCTGCCATTGAATATGGGACTAAATGAAAGCGAATCGTTACACCTGAATATAGATTTCAACATTAAATATTACATAATATTATTTCTTGAGGATATGCATTCTCTTCAAGATGAGTATCCCCCTGCCATACGCCGAAAGGCGGCTTGCAGGGTACGTACGCAGACGTAGATATGTTGATTTTATCTAAATACCAAATTTATGATGTCGTTCTCTTTTCAAAATCATCGGTTGAAAGAAACCCAATAAATGCAGCAGTATTAACACAATTTCATAATAAAGTGGTAAACTACTTATAAATGTAAATACCTGATGGACGTTCTCATTTGATCCCATCTTGATGAAATGAGAAATCACAGAGCATCGCTGATATTTCGCACATCAAATCGATATCACATTATATTATCGAAATTATATTACACACTTGATGGAAGCAAGGTATCTGAAACATCCGAGCAGGTTTTCTTTTAAGGCTCAATTTTTCGATTAAGGCATTGAGAAATCCGCTCCTCCGCTGTCCACTATTCCAATTTCCGCTAATGAACCCTGCTCTACATTCAAACATTTAATTCCTAACTTAAGTTGGAGTGTTAGGGAATCATACGCTTACCCTCAAGAGTAAGGAAGGAATTTTCTTGAATAATAGCCATAACAGTGCAACCGCTCCAGTATGCGCTCTCTATCTCAGTTATTTTTCTTATCTCTCGGAATTGAGTTGCTGACTCAGTCCTCTCAGGGACTTCTCGCTTCCTTCCAATGCCAATAACCTTAACTATTGAGACATTCCTCACTAATGAGTATGATAACCAGAAGTTAAATGAATTTACATTCTATCCTTCATTGAAAAATTGGCTAATTTTAATAATTCATTCCCTACTTTCCTTAATTTACGATGCCTTCGAATTTGAGGCAAAAAATTGTAAAGAAAACAGAGAAGTTTCTTTTAACGTGGAAAATATATCTATAGATCACTACGAGGCCTAAAGATCATTTCATAACGTGGAACTCACTGCCATATTAATTGGGTATTCGAGTTAAATTTTTTCATTGAGAGTGGGATTCTTAAATTATTCGTTATTATCACTAATTCATTAAACGTAATAAATATATTACTCATACGCTTTCTGTCATCATACCGATATAAAACAAGCTAGGTCTAGATAGCAGGAACCATCAAATCTATTAATCTCCTAGAATTGATTATACCCATAATTATTAATTTTTGCAGGTCATCTATTAAATGAGGGCTGTAATTAGTTTAAATTGCGAAAAATCTGATTAAATCCATAAATTAGTGTTCTAAATTGAATACGACTATGAAATGGACACTTACCTTTTGAAGAGGGTACGGTAAATTTTCCTGCAACTCGCACACCCTCTCTCGGACAGTACTCCTGAGTTGTATCTCTGAGTCGCTGGCAGTACGGTCTACTCCATTACCGTAGCAGATTTAACTGGCCAGACTTTATACTTCACAGTTACATTCCTGAAAAATAATCAAAGGTGGTGTCATTGTGTGTCCACTTTGTATCATATCGATATTTTAACGACAAAATATAGGACACAATAATACTTACATTTCCCAAAGGATGATTCCTGCTAGCAATGCTTTTAGGAAGGAGCGGACGATACCATTTTTGATGAAATAAAAGAAGCTTGACATGTGAATGTTTAGCATGAATGATTCAAGCACTCATCCTATTTAACAGTATCTAACACAAGTTGAGTAGGAAGGGAACCTGAACCACTCATATCATCGATCTCTGTTGTTTTATTTCTGCCTTGCCGAAAAATTGATGTAGAGACCTGTACAGGAAGATAAAATGAAATAACAGAATTTCCAGTTAAATCTAATGTTTGAAAAGCGCGACTCCTCTTTCCATGTTCCTTTCGGTGTAACCGGTAGATAAAAGCAAAGGTCCTTAATTAATTAATCTCAATTTTCACTCTTACCTTTATTTTGTCTTCAATGCTCTAAGTTGACATATGTAATCTCGTTCGCTAGGAACCGAATGTATGCCGTTAGAATGTATACCTGCAAACACTATGGCAGATTGTTGTAACGAATCTTGCATTCCTTCCGTGAACATCGTAGTAGAAAAAATGAAGCTGATCATGAAGTGAATTATCAGGATGCCGTACCCTATTCACAATATGTAATTTATGTTTAGAGTGTAGATACCCAGACGCTTCAATCTTTGCCCTTGGTATATCTCTATTTCAAACGTAGACAACCCTTTTTCTGTCGTCTAGCAAGAGAATTTAGTCAATATATATTAAATTGTGGTCTCTGTTGTGGTCGTTCTAGAGTCACCCTATCTTGATTAAAATCAGAAATTTAAAAGAAAGATATAAATATTTAGAACATTCATGAGATATAGGAATAATTATAACGGTGCTAAGCAGCACAACACTCCGATGTTTTGCTTCATCACAATATTGATAATGACTACGTATTTTGGTGATAAGGATAAAGCAGATTACGTACGTCAGGAACAATATCTAACACATGAACCCGTCGGACGTAACCCACACCATCCGTACCTTCGATATCCGGAAGCTTCCAACTGCACGTATTAAACGGAACCAAATTTAAGCAAGTCAATTTTATGAGTGAGTCACTACCTTGGGTTTGGATTTTTAGGATAACCATTATCACTGGAAATAAGACACCGCTTTGAAATATCTCTGATCGTCGGTCACGTCATTTCCCATGCAGCGGCTGTAAAAAATATTGTTCACAGGCTATCTAGCAACATACAGATAAAACACAAGTTAGATGTGTGGACAGAAATAAAACCTTTAATACTATTAATTTCTTAGAGTTGATAATTGTGCATTGAGCAAAGGATACTATTCTTGATGAAAATAAAAGAAGGTTGTGCGTTGAATGATTAGCATGAAAGATTCAGGCTCCAAACCTTTATAACAGTATCTATCACAAGTTAATAAGGAAGGGGGCCTGATCCGTTCATACAAATGGTCTCCGTTCTTTCATTATTGCCCTGTAGAAGCGTAAATGTAGAGAGCTGTTAAGAAGGTAAATGATGTGTGGTATTGTGTTGGTATGAGTGATACAGATTACGTAAGGCTGTGACAATATCTAACTCATGTAACAGTCGGACGTAGCCCACACCACCCGTACCATCTATCTCCGGATGCTTCCAACAGCTCCTATTAAAAGGAAACAAATTTAAGCAAGTCATATTTATGACTAAGTCACTACCTTGGATTTTAGGGATAGCCAAAATCAATGGAAATAATAAGTTACAGCTTTGAAGATTTTTTTGATCATCACTCGTGTCATTTTCCATGCAATGTTTTCTGGTAGTAGTAGATGATACCATTTTTGATGAAAATAAAAGAAGGTTGACTGGTGAATGATTAGCACGAATGATTCAGGTTCCCAAACTATACAACATTATCTAACACAAGTTGTGTAGGAAAGGAACCTGAACCATTCAGTACATCGGTCTCTGTTGTTTCATTACTGCCTTGCGGAAACATTAATGGGGAGACCTGTACAGGAAGATGAAATTAAATATCAGAACATCAATCCCTCATTTTCGCATCTTACTGCATTGAAATCCAGAAACGTTATTAATCGCGAACAAAATAGGAAATCAGGTTCTTTGTTGCAGATTATGTAAATTAGAAACATGAAATGGGGGTTTCTCAGATGGATAGAAAAGAGAGGATCTTAGTAAAGGCTATTCGTTATTCGTAGTGAATGTGATTAGACTTCGATGAAAGGAATATACTACTATATTTTTAACTATATTTTTGGGTGGAACGAATAAATCGGCTCATTACACTCAAAATAAATTAGTACTTCTATGACAGCATTGTTACTAATTGTAATCAATCCCAACGTTTAGGATGAATGAAATAGTCGAAAACAATCGGGACCAACTGCTTGCGAACAGGAATACGAATATTCCCCAAATTGAAGAAAGCATTAACAAATTCATTCCAGGATACCTATGCGTTGTAACATTGAAAAAATAAGTTTACAAGTATATCATAAGAAACTGGATCTATGTTGTTCAATGCGACCTAAATCAGACTAGCAAATACGTTTATTCACAAACATGAAATAGAGTAATTTTAACACGATACGATATAAGTACGTAAATGACGAAAAGACGATAGTGCGAATGGAAGTGGAATATTTTTGTATAGAAGGGAAACTTGCAATATTCGCGAAATTTTCGAAATACGGAAATACATATATGTTGTAAAAAAATTGAAGTAAATATGTGTGTATAACGAGTCCCTTAGTTAATCTTGAAAACTTCATAATCACTTCTCTGATGCATTTATCGTCTTTTATCCTGTAGCTCGTTACGAGCATTTCTATGGTGCTTCTATAGAAGGAAAACTAAATAAATAAAATACGGAAATACATATATGTCACAATAAAGCTAAAGTAAATCCGTGTGCTTCAGTTAATCTTGTAGACTTCACTTTCCTGATGCATTTATGGTCCTATATCATTTAGCTTGTTACCATAATATTTATGGTGCTTCTATAGAAGGAAAACTAACAATATTCGCGTAAATTTAGAAACGGCAATACGGAATTACATTTATGTTGTAAAAATGCTACAGTAAGAATGTGTATATAAGACTGCCTCACTTACATTTGTCGACATCAGACTTCCAACTTCCCATGATTTCGTTGTCATTTATCCATTATCGTTCTTCTGAGCATTCTCATGCTGCCTTATGGATCCCGCTTTCCTATCAGAATTAAGTCACTTGTAGGATGGTCCGAACCAAAGAAGCGGGGTTTAAAATAATCGTATATGGCTCCTCCTGCAAAGGATTTATAATATGTCACACCTATGCTCATTAATAGAATCTCACTGTTGTTACAAACAATGTATTACTATACCTTCTATGAGGAGAGCACCCCTTCAATAGATTCACTAGCTATGTTTTGCCAACTCTTGTGAAAGCATGGTTGCCTTCTTGACAAAGATGATTTAATCATCCTAAAAACAATGACGAAGACTTATGTAGAGATCACTTTTACAAATCATGATTCCATAATATATTAGGAACAAAAGAAATGGAAACGTAACACATATGAATCTCAATTTAAAAGGGAACGAAAAACTTACCGATGCGTTCTCTCCAACACTCCTTCGAGGACTGCGTATTCTAAATACCTAAGAAACAACGGACCAATGGCTCAATCCCTAGAAAAATCTCTTGCCGCTGATTCGACGAATGGCTTTGAAAAAATATTCAGCACAAGTCGCTGCAAAAGCTCCCTATCACTTTGTTATTATTTCTTCAACGTGACGAGAGATATCTCGTTCAAGCTTACATTCTTATCGCGAATGAGTAACCGGTGCATATATTCGCATTCTCACATTTTTGTTTTTGCACATCCAGGATAATGTATACATACTATAGGATTTTTTAAAAATGTCCTCTAATTACTTCTTGTATCGTTTCATTATATGAGTAAGTTGAATATGCGGGTAGAGCAGTCAATGAGACCTCGATCGGAAGAATGCGACTTCATTTCCCCATATTTCTTTCCGTATAACCAGTAGATGAGTAACGAAAACACTTACATCTCTCGATTATACTTTCTTCCAGTTTCTAAGTATATCATCATTATTGAGGCATTCTTCGACCGAAGGATGCATTTCGCCTCTGTAATAATTGCAGAAACAAGATTGCTTTTATACCGGATGCTTCATCACGGACTCCTTACTTATGCACATAACTTCATAATGTGCGCCAAGGCAGGAACCCGTGATGACCCACCTTTTGAGGCGTCTATCCGTCTTCGTAAAGATGCTTTTTTCGTACCTGCAAGAGTGAGGAAATTCATATAAACGGGAGTAACTTAATATTTATATTTAGTATAAAATAATGAAACTGTACACTAAATTTCTATCATATTACTTCAATTTATAATTCACTCTTACCATTATTTGGCACATTCAAACAAGATGGTAGCGTTAGACATCCGAACCTCTTATTTATTAACAGCGGAGTTTCACTTCCTCTTCTTTCACCAGCATACGCACTCCTTCCTAAGTACAAGTAGAAGTAGATCATTCCTCGTAAAGAATGCCGTGCAAGTGTCAATGGAAAATGCCCTACCTTTTTCAAAGTGTCTCTTCCTAAAGAATGGTATTTTCAACCGAAAGTTGCATCCTTCCCGTGATCATCGTGGTGGAAAAATGATGCGGAATACGAAGTGTATTATCAGGGTGACGTACATTCATACAATATCATATACATGTGAAGACTGTACACAACCTGACGATACACTCGTATCATTGGTACCTGTCTATTTCAAAGGTAGAAAACCTATTTTTCGCTGTTGGTTAGGAAGATTAACGTTCTATTGGAATAATCAACTGATATGCAGAACAACACTCCGTTGTTTTTCCTTCCTCAGAATGATGATAATCTCTGTGTATTTTATTTGGTATTTGTGATTCAGATTACGTACGCCAGGAACAATATCTAACACATGTACCAGTCGGACGTAACCCACACCATCCGTACCTTCGATCTTTGGAAGCTTCCAACTGCACCTATTAAACAGAAACAAATTTGAGCAAGTCAAATTTATGACTAAGTCACTACCTTGGATTTTGAGGATAACCAAAATCAATGGAAATAATAAGTTACAGCTTTGAATTTTTTTATCATCGCTCATGTTATTTCCCATGCAATGTTTTCAGGAAGGCGTAGATGTAACCATTTTTGGTGAAAATAATAGAAGATTGGCTGGTGAATGATTAGCATGAATGATTCAGGAACCAAACGTATGTAACAGTATCTAACACAAGTTACATAAGAATGGAACCTGAACCATTCATATCATCGGTCTCTGTTGGTTGATCATTGCATTGCAAAATCATGGATGTAGAGAGCTGCACCGGAAGATAACAATGAACAACAAAGCATCCATATTACATATTCGCATCCCACTGCATTGAAGGAGAACGTAAACTCTGTAAACAAAATTAAGTCCGATATGTTAGAAAATAGTTCGTGTTCCAAATCTCAAAATCGGAAATCAGTTAGATCAATCTTGCCCTAGTAACGCTGTGTTAAACTTAGAGCAAGAAATAAGTAACAGTATAATAAGTCAATAATAATAAAAATACCTGCTTTCCTTTACCCTGAGTAGCCAGACTGCTATAAGATGTAATACATGTGAATGAGTAGGGTTTTAACGTGTGGAAAAAACAAGAGATAGAATGTGGGAGGTTAAAGTTTTCCTTATTACAGGATATATTTTAATAAGATTTTCATTTTCAGTAACATACCTCGTCCATCGTCATCTGAGGCAAAAAACCGGAGTAAAGGGCCCCGTCGCCGTCGTTTGAAATCATTTAATAGAATCAACGAGGACACATTTCACTGCAATGAAAAATATTGTTCAGATGTTCTCCAGCAACATACAGATATAACAAAAGTTTCGTCGCGTCATGAATCATTAATACTATTACCCTCGTAGATTTGATCGTACCGATAATTATTATTTTTTGCATGTCATCTATTAAATGATGGCTGTAATTAGCTTAACTTGCCAAGAAACCGATTAAAAATAAAATTTAGTCGTCTAAATTAAATGCTAGTATAACAGAAAAGGACACATACCTTATAAGGAAGTGTAAGGCATATTTTCCCGAAACTTGCACACCCTCTTTCGGACAATACTCAGCTTTCAGTTCAGTTGTTTCAGCTCTGAGTCGCTGGCAGTACGGTCTACTCCATTACCGTAGCAGATTTAACTGGCCAGACTTTATACTTCATAATTACATTCCTGAAAAATAAACAAAGGTGGTGTTAAGGAAAATTAATTTTGTATCATATCGATACTGTAACAGCAAAATATAGGGCACAATTACACTTACATTTTCCAAAGGATGTATCCAGCTGGCAATATTTAAGGATGGTGCAGACGATACCATTATTGGATAATGGGAGGTTGATTGCTGAATGATTAGCATGCATGATTCAGGTATCGATCTTTATTAACAGTATCTAGCACAAGTCAATAAGGAAGGAAACCTGATCCATTCATACCAATGGTCTCAGTTGTTTTTTTACTGCATTGTAGAAACATGAAGTTGCACACCCTCTTTCGGACAATACTCAGTTGTTTCAACTCTGAGTCGCTGGCAGTACGGTCTACTCCATTACCGTAGCAGATTTAACTGGCCAGACTTTATACTTCACCACTATATTACCTAAAAATGAATATAGGTGGTGTCAAGGAAAGGATGGTGCAGTCGATACCATTCTTGTTGAAAATAATGGAAGGTTGATTGCTGAATGATTAGCATGCATGATTCAGGTAGCCATCCTTATTAACAGTATCTAGCACAAGTCAATAAGGAAGGAAACCTGATCCATTCATACCAATGGTCTCAGTTGTTTTATGACTGCCTTGTAGAAACATGAAGTTGGAGAAATATTAAGATAAATTATGTTTACAACATATTATTATAATATAGATAACATCAATTGAATATCAGAACATTCATATAACATTTTCGCGTCCTATTGCATTGAAGGAGATCTTCCACTCTGGAAGGAAAGTAAAGTCTTAGATGTTGGAAAATAGATCGTGATCTTTGAATTGCAGAATGACTATTCTTTCTCCAAATCGGAAAACAATAAGATCATTCTCCTCCTTCTAACCGTCCGTTAAAATTTGAGTAAGTAAAAAAATAACAATGTAATAAGTTTATTTTCGCACCAAAATTGTTCTTTACGCAATAGTAGAAGTGCCATTTTTCGATCTCCATGACTACCTAGACTGCTTGTAAAATGTAAATTTGAAAACATGAAATGGGATTATCTCAAGTGAATAGAAAAGAGAAGAACACAGTAAAATCTATTCGTCATTCGTAGTCAACAAGATAAGACTTCGATGAAAGGAATCTTGATTTTTGGGTGGAACGAATCAATCGGCTCATTTCACTCAAAATTGATGAATTCTTCAATGACAGCATTGTAACTAATTGTAATCGATTCCCACGTGGAGAATGCCTGAAATACTTAAAAGCAATGGGGACAGACTGCTTAACTAATCGCGGAAAGCGAACAGGAGTACGAATATTCCCTAAATCGGAGAAAGCATTAACCTACCCAGCGGACTGTTAGCACTTACGAACATGCATAAACTAACAGCATACGCGAAAGGATAAAATCTTTGCAGGATACTTATTCCCCATTACTATAAAGACCGAATCGAAGTATTTCAAAATAAAAATGGTTCTATATTGTTCAATGAGACGTAAAATACATGACTTAGAGAATATACACGCAGCTGAAATGCACGGTTTCGCTCTAATTACAGAAACACAATCAGGAAGAGAAATTTATTGAGAATTTCGTAATCAAGTAGTTAAATTATAACAAAAGGAGGACAATAAACTAAAACACAGTTGAGCTATGTGTCAATTCAGAAACTTGTAATCAAATAATTTCATCGCGATAGGATGCGTTAATGATGAAAATACTAAAGTGCGAATGATAACTAACAAATATAAATAACAAGTCACCCCTTTGGAATTTTTCTGATCATCGCTTATGTCATTTCCCATGCAACGGTAAAAAACTATTGTCTAAAGGGTGTCTAGCAACATACAGATACAACAGACGTTTGATCGTAGACAACAAGAACTATTAATACTGTTACCTTATATTCCTGAAACCTGCACACCCTTTCTCGGGCAATAATCCTCTGTTGTTTCGGCCCTGAGTCGCTGGCAGTACGGTCTACTCCATTACCGTAGCAGATTTAACTGGCCAGACTTTATACTTCATAATTACATTCCTGAAAAATAAACAATGGTGGTGTCAAGGAAAGTGAATTTTATATCATATCGATATTTTAACAACAAAATATAGTGCACAATATTACTTACATTTTCCAAAGGATATGTCCCGCTGGCAATGTTTTAAAGAAGGTGCAGTCGATACCATTCTTGTTGAAAATAATGGATTGTTGATTGCTGGATGATTAGCATGCATGATTCAGGTATCGATTCCTATTAACAGTATCTAGCACAAGTCAATAAGGAAGGAAACCTGATCCATTCATACCAATAGTTTCATTTGTTTTTTTTTCTGCCTTTTCTGCATTGTAGATTTTATGAAGTTAGAGAGTTAACATAAATGATGTTTATAACATATTATCATACCATATATAACATAAATTATATATCAGAACATCCATATCAGATTTTCAGGACCTACTTCATTGAAGGAGAATGTCCACTCTGGAAGGAAAGTAAAGTCTTCCTCTGTTTCCGATGTCTTCTGTGAACCAAATTGTTCACTTTACCATTATATCCAAAGAGTGCTGCATTAACAGTGAAGTATCGAGGTGTCCTACAACCTACACAATACCTTATTCATGTCTAGTGTGTAGACACCCCGACGCTTCACTCGTTGCCATCGCTACCTTTCTATTTCAAACGTGGAAAATCATTTCTTGAAACAGGCTAAGAAAAGAATATAGTCAATAAATATTATACTCTGAACATTGATCTGGTCTTTCCCGAGACACCCTCTCTTAATTAAGATCACAATTTCAAAAGGAGGAAAAAAAGTTTTAACGATTTTTTAACGACAAAATAGAGGGCACAATAATACTTACATTTTCCCACGGATGAATCCTGCTAGCAATGTGTTAAGGATGGAGCGGACGATACATTTATCAACAGTACTCACTTTTCCGATGCATCACATACGGTGTTGCCTTAACAATGTGTTTCATCGCGAGATCATACTCACTGAGCTTATCCAAAATGCCCAGTGCGGTACGACCTCGAGATGACCCACCTGTTCCCGTAAAAAATGATTTATTCGCCAGCAAGTGATGGGGGAAACTGCCCTGCCTTTTCTCAAGTGTGTCTTCTTTAGGAAATGTGATTTCCAGCCTAATGTAGAATCCTTTCCGTGATCATCGTGGTGGATAAAATGATGCAGAATACGAAGTGAATTATCAGAGTGACGTACATTCCATACAATATCATATACATGTACAGATTGTAGACACCCTGACGATGCACTCATATAATTGGTAACTGTCTATTTCAAACGTAGAAAACCTTTTTTGCTGTCGGCTAGGAAAATTAACGTTATATTGGAAAAAATAACAATGCTGATATGCAGCACAACACTCCGTTATTTTGCATCCTCAGAATGTATATAAACACTGAGTTTTGTAGTAGGTATGATTGATCCAGATTATGAACGACTATACAAAGTCTATCAGATGCAACATCCGTACCTTAGATCTTCGGAAGCTTTAGCTGTACCTACGTAACCAAATTTGTAGAAGTCAAATTTATGACTAAGTCACTACCTTGGATTTTGATGATAATCTATACCAATAGAAATAAGACAACGCTTTCAAATATCTCTGATCATCGCTCACGTCATTTCCCGTGCAACGTGAATAAAAATTATTGTTCTCAGACTGTCTAACAACAAATAGATAAAACACAAGTTTCGTCGCACACGTGAAGAACCATTAATACCAATAGCCACTTAGAATTGATCTTAGCGATAACTATTACATTTTGCATGTCATCCGGTAAATAAGCACTGCAATTCCTATCATTTGCGAAGAATCAGATTAAAGCTATAAATTAGTTTTCCAAAAAAATGTGAGTATAACAAAAAAGGACACATACCTTTTAAGGAAGTGTAAGACATTTTTTTCCTGCAACTCGTACATCTTCTCTCGGGCGATACTCCTCATTCGTTTCGGCTCTGAGTCGCTGGCAGTACGGTCTACTCCATTACCGTAGCAGATTTACCTGGCCAGACTTAATACTTCACAATTACATTCCTGAAAAAATAATCAAAGTTGGTGTGATTGCCCGTCCTTTTTTATATCGACATTTAAACGACAAAATATAGGGCACAATAATACTTACGTTTCCCAAAGAATCAATCCTGCTGGCAATGTTTTCAAGAAGAAGCAGCAGATTACATTTTCGATGAAAATAATAGTAAGTTGATTGGTGCATGTATGATCCAGGAACCAATCATTCTAAACAGTAAATGGCACAAGTTTAAGAAGAAGGGAACCTGAACCATTCATTCCATCGATCTCCGTTGTTTTATTTGCTGCCTTGTAGGAACATGAAAAAAAGAGAGTTGCACAGGAAAATAAAGTTATATATCAGAGAATCAGTATATCTTTTTCACGTCCTACCTCATTCAAGGAGAACTCGCATTCTTGAAACAGCTTATATTCTTCTTTCTGTGTCTCCATTATACGCCGAACCAGGAGGTATTCAACCGAATGCCTTACATTGCCAATTCATTACATACAACGCTACGTTAACAATGTGTTTCATCACGGATTCATACACCCTGAACATATCCAAAGTGCACAGCGTGATATGAACCCGAGATGACCCACCTGCTCTGTCCGTATGACTCTCAGCGACGATCTTTTCTTCGTATGCGTAAAAGTCATAATCCCCACAAGTCATACTAGAGTATGTAATTTCAGCAAATGTAGTCCTATTTCTTTGTCTGAATTGCTATTACTGGTGACCGGAGATGTCCCTTTCAAGGAACAGACATTAAAATATCTAACACGAGTCCCTGCAAACGAAGCTTCCTATTATTACGTCTTTGTAAAAAATGATAATGTACTAATCTGTAAACGAAGCTCCTTACCTTTCTCGATGTTTTTCCTTCCGATCTCTCAGTTTATCTTCATCAGTGAGGAATCGTTCCGCCGAAGGATACATTTCTCCCCGGTAATCATTGTATAAAGAAGATTGCCTTTATACCAGATGCTTCATCACGGACTCCTTCCTTTGGCACATTTCCATAATGTGCGCCAAGGTAGGAACCCGTGATGACCCACCTTTTGAGGCGTCTATCTGTCTTCTTAAAGATGTTTCTTTCGTACCTGTAAGAGTGAGGAAATTCATATCAATGGGAGTAATTTAATATTTACATTTTTTATGAATTAATAAAACCGTACGTAATTTATATCACAATAATTCAATTCGTAATACCTTGTTCCAATTATTTTCTCTTCTTTGCTCTAAGGTGACATCAGATATCTCGTTTGCCTCAAAGTGAAGTATGCCATGAGAATTGACACATTCAAACAAAGATGATAGCGTTAGACATCCGAACCTCTTATTTCTTAACAGCGGAGTTTCATTTTCTCTTCCTTCACCAGCATACGCACTCCTAAGTACAAGTAGAAGTAGATCATTCCTCGAAACAAATGCTAATTTAGCGTGCAAGTGTCAATGGAAAATGCCCTACCTTTTTCAGAGTGTCTCTTCCTAAAGAATGGTATTTTCAACCAAAAGTTGCATCCTTCCCGTGATCAGGGTGGTGGAAAAATGATGCAGAATACGAAGTGTATTATCAGGGTACCTGTCTATTTCAAACGTAGAAAACCTTTTTTCGCTGTCGGCTAGGAAAATGAACCTTAGTTCATTAGTTAGCTAGGAAAATGAACGTTAATTCTTTAGCTAGTTTAGTCAGATGAAAGTTGCAGCCTTCTCGTGATCATCGTAGTGGAATAAACGTTGCAAAATACGAGTTTTCAGGGTCCGTATGCACTACACAATATCCATTGTAGAGAGCAGAAAACCCGACGCTTACCTCGTTCTCAATGGTATCTATTTCAAATACGGACAACCATTTCTTGCTATAGGTTAGGATAAAAATTTAAGTGATATGTATTCTATTCTGATCTCTGCTGTGATCGTTCTCCAGTCCACCTCTCTTCATTGAGATCCGAAATCTAAAAAGAGAGAAAGATTAAAATATTAAGATCATTCATGTAATAGTTGAAAATTTAACAAAAGCAATATGCAGCACAAGGAATAGGGGAAACTGCCCTACCTTTTCCAAAGTGTGTCTACTTCAGGAAATTTGAATTTCAGCCGAATTTAGCATCCTTTCCGTGGTGGAAAAATGATGCGGAATACGAAGTGAATTATCAGAGTAACATACAATGCACAAAATATCATATACATGTGCAGATTGTAGGCTCCCTGACCATACACTCGTATCATTGGTACCGGTCTATTTTAAAGTTAGAACGTCTTTATTCGCTGTTGGATAGGAAAATTAACGTTATATTGGAATAATTAACAATGATGATATGCAGCACATCACTCCGTTGTTTTTCTTCGTCAGAATAATGAGCTGTGTATTTCGTTGGTATGGTTGATTAAGATTACGCACGCCTGGTACAATGTCTAATACATGTAACAGTCGAACGTAACCCTCACCATCCGTACCTTCGATCTCCGGATGCTTCCAACTGTTCCTAATCAAAAGTAATCAAATTTGAAAATGCCAATTTTATGAGTATCATTGCATTGTATTTTGAGCATAACCAAAATCAATCTAAGTAATCAGTCACCACTTTGAAATATTTTTCATCATCGTTCACGTCATTTCCTATTAAACTACAATAAAAAATATTGTTCTCATGCTGTTCGGCAACATGGGATATAGCAGATGTTAGGTCGAAACAACAAAAATCATTGATACTGTTAGTGACAATATTCTTGAATTTCTTCGGCCTTGAGCCGCTGGTAGTGCGCTCTACTGCAATTACGTAGCAGATTTACCTGACGAGACTTAAGAAATCATCATTATATTACTGAAAGTAAAACAAAGGTGGTGTAATTTCAAGGAAATTTTATATCACATTGTCATTATCAGCACAAAATAGAGAACACAGTAATACTTATATTTTCCAAGGCATACTTCCTGCTGAAAATGTTTTAATGAAGGAGCAGACGTTAACATTTTAGATGAAAGGAATAAAAGGTTGACCTTCTATTCTTTTCATCGAAAGGTTTAACCTTCTATAGACAATCTCTCTCCTGTCTGCAACAGTCAAGACAATTACAGTCGAATTAATATTCTGTCCATGCATAAGTAACCATGCCGTACCAAACAAATTGCTTCGTGGGAAGTGCCGTATGGATGATCATTTTTAAAATATATTTCATTCGCACAAGTTATTACCCAGCTATTGTAGTATTACTTATTTCTAAGTTTAAACTTTTCTTCTTGTGTTACCGATGTCTGACGTGTCAGGAGGTATTCATCAGAAAAGTTCACTTTGCCATCACATTAAACCGGTGCAGCGTTAACGATGTATTTCAACACAGGGATGTACTTATTGGATATATTCAAAATTCCCAGTACAGTAGGTACCCAAGATGTCCCATCTGTTCTAGCCTGTATTCCCTCCAGGAACGAGATCTTCTTGACATACGCAAGAATCATTATCTCCGCAAATCATATTTTCCATTGTCTGAAATAACGCATTAGTGAATGTTTACGGCACATCTCATGTACTATATCGTATTCTTGAGCGAAAAGACCTTATACCTATGAATGCGAACGATACATTTGGCCCATACCTAAAAACAACGGGAGGAAAACCATTTATCATAATGGAGTAAGGTAATTTGGTAGCCATTTTCGTAATTCATCAACAGGATTCTGGAGTTACAACGTAGACATCAAGAACCATTAATGCTATTACACTCTTAGCATTAACCACACCGATAATTATTATTTTAAGCAAGGCTATAAAAAGACGACACTAATTCGTACCAATTGCGAAGAATCTGATTAAAACCATAAATTGGTGATCTAAATTGAATGCGAATAAGGCAGAAAAGATCACTTACCTTTTAATGAGGGCAAGGTAACTCTTCCTGGAACTTGCACTCCCTCTCTCGGACAATCCTCCTCAGTTGTTTGGGCTCTGAGTCGCTGGCAGTACGGTCTACTCCATTACCGTATCAGGAATTACCTGGCCAGACTTCATATTTCACCATTTCATTAATGTAAAATAATCGAAGATGGTGTCATTGCAAGTGCATTTTACATTATATCGGCTATTTAACGATAAAATATATGTAACAATAATACTTACATTTCCCAAAGGATGAATCCTCCTGGGAATGTTTTTCTGAAGAAGCGAACGATAACATTTTTGATGAAAATAAAATAAGGTTGAATGCTGAATGATTAGCATGAATGAAACAGGTACCAATGCCAACTAACAGTATCCAACACAAGTTAATCGGAAAAGGGTCCTGATTCATTCATACAAATGGTCCCCGTTCTTTTATGATTTCCTTGTAGAAATATGAATGTAGAGAGCAGCAGAGGAAGACAAAAATTATAAACAGAACATCCATTGCTTAAACAACGCATTTCCTAATGTTTACGGCAAATCCCGTGTATATTCATGCGTGATAAGACCTTTCGCCTATAAATGCGAACGATGCATTTGACCCATACGTCATAAAACGAAAGGTAAATGATTATTTAGAAAAATATTTGGGTAGCCATTTCCGTAATTCACTTACGGACTTCAGAAGTTACCTTAACAAACGTCTTATGAAAGTACACCATAAGAAGATAATTTATTAATTTATTTCCATAACCTATTCAATCATATATCATCGGGTGAATTCATGCATGGGTGGCAGATGCGAAAGTCACTCGCGAGAGGCTTCCGAGTTAGGCTGGATTAGAAATAAAGAAGTTTGAATGTTAGTTTAAGTTTTAGAGACATAATGCGATTTAACCGTCCTTACGTGGATTTTAGTTGCAGGTTGCAGAAGTAATTATTTTACTGTGGATCAATCTATACATGCGCCCTTCAATCCTCGGAGGGTAATTTTGCAAATAGCATGAGTCGGTTACATTTCTTTTAAAGGAGCAGAGCAGGTCTTCCGATTCCAACGGTATGAATGGTCCAGATTGTGTGCAGATTTTACATTTGTTAGATATTGTAAATCTTCATGCACTTTGGATCATTTAAGCCATCAAACATCAATTCGACGTAGGAGTTTTGTATTCGAGACAATGGAGCAGCATGAATGGAATTAGAAGTGGATAATATGACATCGCCTGCCATTGTGGATCAAGCTGGATGCTAATCAAGGACTATAAAGATTGGCCAGGTAAATCTGCTACGGAAATGGAGTACAACCTTTCCAGGAGCGGCTGTATTATTATGTAATCAATTCACACATTCTGCCCTCATTTCCAGCATACCAATAATGCAAATAGCATGAGTTAATTATATTTGTTCGGGAAGGAACGGTTTCGAATACCAATATGCTAACATGAGTTAGTTATATTTGTTCACAGGAGCAGTGGAGTTCTACAGAGATGAACGGTATGAATGGTTCAGATGTCCTGCGGATTTCACATGTATTTGATATTGTGAACTCTAAAGGGGATCTGGATTATGCATACCATCAACATTCGAGCATCATTAAGTATTGAAGAAAACATATGTAATCAGCCTTCAAACCACGGAGGCCAATGATGCAATTTGTATTAGTTAGTGATTTTTTTTCACAGGAACAGAGGAGTTCTTCGGAGAGGAACGGTATGAATGGTTCAGATGACCTGCGGAATTTGACATGCGTTAGATATTGTCAATTCCATAGGTTTTCTGATTCATTTATACTATGTACATTCGAGCATCATCCAGTATTGAAGAAAACGTATGTAATCAACCTTCAAACCTCGGAGGCCAATGATACAAATAATATTAGTTATTTATATTTGTTCACAGGAGCAGTGGAGTTCTTCAGTGATGAACGGTATGAATGGATCAGAAAACCTGCGGATTTGACATGTATTTGATATTGTAAACTCTACAGGTGATCTGAATCATTCATCCCATCGAAATTCAAGCATCATTTCTGTGTATTTGTTTGTCTTAGAAAAAAAGAACCAGGATGAAAGAATTTGCAGGGCCAATACGTCCTTCGCCTTCGACGCCGGCCATTGAGGATCTAACTGTGTACAACCTATAGGGTATAAAGTCTGGCCAGGTAAATCTGCTACGGTAATGGAGTAGACCGTACTGCCAGGGACTCAGATCCTGAAGAACCACGGAGAATTTCCAGAGAGCGGATGAACGACTTGGAGTAAAATCTGCCTTCCTCGACTATTACGGTAAGTGTTCATTTCCGTCATTTTCCTGTTAATTCAGATCAGATATATGAATTTAAATGTCCATCGATATTCGTGTTATACATAGGCCGTATACATAGTTCTTTAATATTAGCAGACAATTTCTCGCAAAGGCTTCCTCGCCGGACAAATCTTTAGCGTCAATTCCATGAGGAAAATCTCGTTTTCACATATGCACCTAGTTAAATCCGAATCTAAGTAAAAAAGCTCCAACTTTATAAAGCATATTTGCTTAGTATCCCATACTCCGTCGTTAAGGCAATACAAAGACATCCTCACTGCGTCTCTTGAACAATACCTGAGCGAGAAAATCATTTCTATCTAATGCCATTTCTGGCGAAACACTCTCGCCCACATTTCTAGATCTTTATGGAAACAACTGATGCACAATTTACCTTGATTTCGCCCACAAGTATAATGATCATACCACTAGAATAATCACAGACAAAGAAATTAACTCTACCCAGTGGGTTGTCTTTGTGCGTGATTATGAATGAGATCCATCATGTCTCACCGAAATCTGTCACGATCACATAGAGGAATGTTACTAAATGATTTAGTCTTTATTTGCTGGCTTCTTTCTGTGTATCAATAATTATCTGGTGGTTGCTAATTAATCTCATTCCTATGTTGGTGATTTTGTTAATTTCGTGAGACAGTTTACAACTAGGAATGATGGCATAGTGAATACAGAAATTTTCAATACAAATTGACATCGCAGAGTTAAAGGTGATTAGAGGTTGTGGATACAATAGGGTGTGATCGCTAAGTCTGGAAATGATACACGACAGAAAACGCCAGAAATTCGCGAACTTTCGTACAACCAAGGAATAATGACATAGTGAATATAGAAATTTCGCAGTGTCTCTTAAAGTGTGTTTCAATAGAGATTGATTGTTCAACTTAGAATTAATACCCGACAGGTAACGCCATATATTTGCAACCTTTCCTAGCTCATATGCTTGATGTAATCCGGGAAATCACTTTTCATCGTTCACGATATCGGAATTCAGGTTCTCTGTTCCGGGTAATAAAACTAAATGGAATGAGAGTATAACAAAAATGGACACTTACCTTTTACGGAGGATAAGGTAAATTTTCCTGTAACTCGCACTCCCTCTCTCGGATAATCCTCCTTGGCTGTTTCGGCTCTGAGTCGCTGGCAGTACGGTCTACTCCATTACCGTAGCAGATTTAACTGGCCAAACTTTATACTTCACCATTTCATTAGTGTAAAATAAACGAAGATGGTGTCATTGAAAGTGCATTTTACATTATATCGGCTATTTAATGATAAAATATATGTAACAATAATACTTGCATTTCCCAAAGGATGAATCCTCCTGGGAATGTGTTATGAAGAAGCAGACAATACCATTTTTGATGAAAATAAAATAAGGTTGAATGCTGAAGGATTAGCATGAATAAAACAGGTACCAATGCCAACTAACAGTATCCAACACAAGTTAATCGAAAAAGGGACCTGATTCATTCATACAAATTGTCCCCGTTATTTTATGATTTCCTTGTAGAAATATGAATGCAGAAAGCAGCAGAGGAAGACAAAAATTATAAACAGAACATCCAAAGCTTAAACAAAGCATATCCTAATGTTCACGGCACATCCTATGTATATTCATGCGCGATAAGAACTTTCGCCTATTAATGCGAACGATGCATTTGACCCATACGTCATAAAAACAAAAGTAAACCATTAATGATTATTTAGTAAAATGTTGGGTAGCCATTTGCGCAATTCACTTACGGGTTTCTGAAGTTACGTTTAGAAGAGCCTTATGAAAGTACATGAGAAGACGTTACAAATTTAACTCCAATACTTATCATTTTATCGTAATTATTCATCCACATATCATCGGGCGAATTAATACATGGGTGGCAGTTGCGAAAACCCTTTGCGAACGGCTCTTGCGTTAGGCCGGATTAGAAATTAAGAAGTTTAAATGTTGCAATACGTTTTAGAGTCATAATACGATTTCATCGTCCTTCCGTGGATTTTTGGCGCAGGATGCAGGAGTATTGTTTTACTATGGATCAATCTATACATGCAGCCTACAATCCTCGCAGGGGAATTTTGAAAATATGATGAGTTGGTTACATTTCTTTTAAAGGAGTAGAGCAGGTCTTCGGATTCTAACGGTATGAATTGTTTAGATTGTGTGCAGATTTTACATTTGTTTGATATTGTAAGTCTTCATGCACTCTGGATCATTTATGCCATCAAACTTCAATTCGATGTAGCAGTTTTGTCTTCGAGTAAAAGGAGAGAGAAAATGTCCAGTCGATGAGGATAAACGAATATTCTTAAAGATGAAGAAAGCAAAACAATCTCGGGTATATTCTCACAGTTAAGTATTGAAGAAAATATATGTAATCAGCCATCAAACCCCGGAGGCTAATGATGCATATAGGATGAGTTAGTTATATTTGTTCACAGGGTCAGCAAAGTTCTTCGGAGAGGAACGGTATGAATTGTCCAGATTGTGTGCAGATTTTACATATGCTAGATATTGTAAGTCTGAATGCACTCTGGATCATTTGTGCCATCAAACTTCAATTCGATGTAGGAGTTTTGTCTTCGAGACAAAGGAGCAGCATGAATGGATTTAGAAGTGGATAATATGACATCGCCTGCCATTGTGGATCAGGCTGGATGCTCATCAAGGACTATTAAGTCTGGCCAGGTAAACCTGTTACGGTAATGGGGTAGACCGTACTGCCAGTGACTCAGAGCCCGAAGTACCACGTAGAATTTCCAGAGAGTGGATGTGCTACTTGGAGTAAAGTCAGCCTTCCTCAACTTTTACGGTAAGTGTTCATTTTCGTCATTTTCTTCTTAATTCAGATCAGATTGATTATTATGAAGGCCCATCGAAATTCGTGTTATAAATAAGTCATCTAAATGGTTCTTTAAAATTTGCAAAATTTTCGCAAAAGCATCCTCGCCTGACAATTTCTGAACGTCAATTCCATGAGAAAAAACTCGTTTTACGCACATGCAGCTAGTTAAATCCTAATCTAAATTAAAAAGCTATACTTTTCATAAGCATATTTGGTTAGTATCCCATACTCCGCCATTAAGGCAACACAAAGAATTCGTCATCGCGTCCCTTCAACGATACCTGAGCGAGAATGTCAATTCTATCTAATTCCCATTCTGGCGAAACACTCTCGCCCACATTTATAGATCTTTATAGAAACAACTGATGCTCAATATGGTTTATCTTAATTTCGCCCACAAGTATAATTTGCATACCACTAGAATAATCACACAAAAAGAAAACTCACTCTGCCCGGTGAGTTTTATTTTTTTCTTTTGGTATGGTTGATGCAGATTACGTACGGTTGGCACAATATCTAACACATGTACCAGTCGGACGTAACCCGCACCACCCGTACCTTCGATCTCCGGTAGCTCCCAACTGCCCCTATTGAACGGAACCAAAACATTAAAAGTCAATTTTATGAGTGAATCACTCCCTTGGATTTTTAGGATAACCAATATCACTGGAAATAAGACGCCGCTTTGAAATTTCTCTGATCGTCGGTCACGTCATTTCCCATGCAGCGGCTGTAAAAAATATTGTTCACAGGCTATCTAGCAACATAGACATAAAACACAAGTTAGATCGTGGACAGTAATATAACCTTTAATACTATTAATTTCTTAGAGTTGATAATTATGCATTGAGCAGAGGATACTATTTTTGATAAAAATAAAAGAAGGCTGTGTGTTGAATGATTAGCATGAAAGATTCAGGCTCCAAACCTTTATAACAGTATCTATCCCAAGTTAATAAGGTAGGGGACCTGATCCGTTCATACAAATGGTCTCCGTTCTTTCATTATTGCCCTGTAGAAACTTAAATGGAGAGAGCTGTCAGGACAGGAATACATTTGTGATATTGTGTTGGCATGGGTGATACAGATTACGTAAAGCTGTGACAATATCTAACTCATGTAACAGTTGGACGTAATCTACACCATCCGTACCTTCTATCTCCGGATGCTTCCAACAGCTCCTATTAAAAGGAAACAAATTTGCAAAAGTCAATATTTTAAGTATATTTCTTGGATTTTGAACGTAACCAACATCAATCGAGATAACATGTAACCTCTTCGAAATTTTTCTGATCATCGCTCACGTCATTTCGCATGCAACGGCAAAAAACTTATTATTCACAGGCTGACTTACAAAGTACAGATATAACACAAGTTTGATCGTAGACATCAAGAACCATACCATTAGCCTCATATTTGATCATACCGATGATTACCATTCTTTTGAATGTCATGTATTAAATGAGGACTGTAATCCCTACTATTTGCGAAGAATCTGACTGTAACTGTAATTTTGTGTTCTGAATTAAATGCGAATAAGACAGAAAAGGTCACTTACCTCTAAAGGAAGTGTAAGGCACATTTTCCTGAAACTCGCACTCCCTCTATCGGACAATACTCCTCAGTTGTCACGGCTCTGAGTCGCTGGCAGTACGGTCTACTCCATTACCGTAGCAGATTTACCTGGCCAGACTTTATTATATTCATGTAAAGTAAACGAAGATGATGTCTTTGCAAGTTCTTTTTACTTTATATCGACTATTTAACGACATAATATACGTAACAATAATACTTATATTTACCAAAGGATTAATCCACCAACGTTTTTCGGAAGGAGTAGACGATCCCATTTTTGATGAAAGTATTGGATTGTTGACTGGTGAATTATCATCATGAATGATACAGGCTCCAAACCTATGTAACAGTATCTAATACAAGTTAAGTAAGAATGGAACCTGAACCATTCATATCATCGGTCTCAGTTGTTTTGTTACTGCCTTGTACGAATACGAATGCAGATATCTGTTCATGTAAGATGAAATCATATTCTATCATATGTTGAATCAGCGATAAACACATACATTCGATAGTTTATTTTCTTATTGCTTATATTATGAAGTTAATTATGAAATACTCTTCTTAAGAATACCGAATCATATACCGTTCAGTCTGCCATCTTATCTTCCGGTTTTGCCTGCACTCAGGACGTCTTCAGCCTAGTGATGCCTTTGGCTCTTACATGAGAAGTTAATCAGGAGTTTAATCTTGAGCCAATGCACAAATTCATAATATCTACTGGGACAGGAACCCATTATGGCCTTTCTGCTGTGGCCTTATCAGATCAGCAAGATCAATGACAATATTTCGATTACGATTGTGAACGTATGGTTGTCTTGCTGTAAAAGGTGATTTATCATCCCTGAAAAATGTCAAAAACTAACGTAGACATGTTCACAAATGATGATTCCATTGTAAATTATAAATTAAAGATAGTATATTGGAATCGTAAAATATATGAATATGGAAATTAAATAGGGAAGGAACACTCTTCGTTCGCTCAAAATGTCGCCTGAGTTCTGAGTCGTCTGAATACCGAAGCAAAAACGAACCAATGGCACATTCGGTAGCAAGCTCTCTCCGCTGATTCGACGAACAGGCATTAAAACATCTTGCACATGTCACTGCAAAAAAGCTTCCTATAGCTTGGTCTTTATTGCTTGAACGTGACTCGGAATATCTCGCTCAAAGCATACCCTTTCACAGCGTTTCCGTAATAGATTCATAACTCTGCTAAGAATAGAAATCCGGAGAGGAATGGGGACGTTTGGGAGCCGCCCATTGGGCGCCGACATGTTTTTGCTAAAAGTTTAACTTTCAAACTTGGGTGAAATTAATGGGCAGAATTTTCCCCCATACTCGCTCTTAATATTTCCTCAGTAGAATTACTTCATTTGCCACGAAAGTTATTCAAAAGGATTATCGTATTGAGCTCTTAGATTTTATTTCCATTTTCTACTCCATTTACTCTTAAATATAAATTAGTCTGTATTAAAACAGTATATTCCTGGATAACTTTCAATTCACAATAAATGAAAAAGATTTGGTTTATATAAAACCACCACCGACCACCGCGTTCTCACATAGTAAAACCGATCTGAATATCTATTAACCAGAACATAGCAAAAAATCGGCTGCAGTTCTGTTAATTATTTGACGATTTGTGACATCACTAGTCCAACTGGTGTGCAAGCGCTGTGAGTGTTCCGCAATTCGGAACGCGAAGCGGGTTACGCTCTCGGATATAAAAGTCAGAAACTAAACTTCTCTTCAAGATATCATCACGAAACAACTGTAAATGAAAGTTACAACATTTATCTCGATGTTTCTTGAGACAAGTTCTTTCTCACTTGAGAAACTAAAACGTTTTAGGCGACGCATAAATTACGCTGCACAACGAAAATTTTTTAAAGCTACGTTCCAAGTAAATAATTTTTAGTAAGAAATGGTTGCTCGAAAATTAATCTCAAGTAACTTTAATGCATTCAGATGATACTGAAGTAAAAATCAGCATTTTATGTTCGATTGTAAGAGAGCAATGCCAGTTTCAAAAATGTTCACTGCTGAAAACCCCGCAGATACTCGGTGTTATTTTCTTCCAATCTCTCAGTTTATCTTCATCAGTGAGGAATTGTACGGCCGTAGGATGTATTTCTCCCCAGTGATCATTGCTAAAACTAGATTGCCTTTAAACCAGATGCTTCATCACGGGTTGCTTCCTAAAATACATTTTCTTAATGTATGTACCTCTAGGCAGTAACCCGTGATGATTGTAACTGTTGAGGCAACTATTCGTCTGAATAAAGATCCTTATTTCGTATCTGCAAGATTGAGGACATTAATTTTAATCGGAGGAATTTAATATCTATTATTAATTGTGGTTGAATAAAAACGTATACGAAACAATTTCTACCACAATAATTGAATTCCTATATAAATTCGATTAAAAAGTAGTTTCTAAATGCCGAACCCGTTTTAACGTTATGTATTTTTACGAATCATGGTTTGAAGTAAACTCAATAAATTACTTCAATATTAACACGATTTTCAAAACAACACATATTAGCTAGAAAAGGTCCATGACGTTCACTTTTGGTACTAGGATCTTAATAATATGGGAAATCACAAAAATCCGATCTAGTGCTTGGGTTTCATTCGTAATGACTTCATTTCGTAATATAGACCATAATAATTGAAACAACGTACAATTGGTGAATTTTATAGATATTATCTCTTAAAGTGAATGCTTTCTCTTCTATTCCTGCGTTAAAGTCTCCCTCTCATCATGAGCACTTCACGATACTAACCACGCCAAGAATGGCCATTGAGGCTTTTACATTCATTGATTAAATTGCTTATAAATAACTATTCCTTCCCTGAATCTGATTCAAAACCGGAAAGATGAAATATCAGCAAGTTTTGCACCAGTCCTCCCTTTTTTAATACGGAGCGAGTTGAAGTATTAACGTAAGCATTTGTCACAATATAAAATTGATATGTTCCAGCCTAACCTTGTGGAATGGTGCCATTTTGCAAGAAAAACATTTTAGTAAATACCAATCTGTGGAATTTAATAGGTGTATTTTCCTTATATAATTTCTCACAAACTAATTTAGACAACATCTCCTGTCACCTAGCATTAGATATGGAGGATAAATACAGTATTTTGTTGTAATTGCTTGATTGTTCGTTAATTGCGAGATAGCTAGTTATAAGTTATACATTGTAATAATCCATGTACTAGCTGGGTGATATAAAATATCATAGCCTTAACGTATTAAAATGATAATAACCGAAGAAATGTTCTGCTTAATTTATTTACGAACAATACGCTCCTATATCAGAAGTATTGTGAAAAGTGCTTCGACAGCTGAGGTCATTTCGCACGTGGGCTTCCACCGGGAATCTAACCCGGGACCGCTTTCATTGAAGTCGTACGGACTACCCACTCGGCTATCCGATAGCCCTTACGCTCCTATAATTCTTAAATAATAAGTACCCTCTAATTCCATCGTTCCTCTAGAAGAATGTGAAAAAGAAGGGATTGGCAGTGATGCGCTAACCCCTGTGTCAGTGCATAGAAAGGTTTAATAACACGATCATCTTTGTGAAACGTTCTTAACGTTCGATATCATCAGTGAGAGATCCTTTCACGAATCATCCTTGAGTCGTATCTAAATTTTCGCTCCGAGGAAATCTAAAATAGTAAAAAAGTAGGGAACTAATTCTCTTCATTTCTCCCCGAAAATGTCCAGTCGATGACGATAAACGAATATTCTTGAAGATGAAGAAAGCCAAAACAATCTCGGCTATATGTTGACAGTTAAGTATTTAAGAAGATGTATATAGTCACCCTTCAAACCTCGGAGGCTAATGATGCATATAGGATGAGTTATATTTGTTCACAGGGTCAGCAAAGTTCTTCGGAGAGGAACGGTATGAATGGTTCAGATGATCCGCGGAATTTGACATGTGCTCGATATTGTGACTTCCTTGGGTCTTCTGATTCATTCATACTATCTACATTCAAGCATCATCCAGTATTTAAGAAAATGTATGTAATCACCCTTCAAACATTGGAGGCTAATGATGCATATAGGATGAGTTAGTTATATTTGTTCACAGGGTCAGCAAAGTTCTTCGGAGAGGAACGGTATGAATTGTCCAGATGATCCGCGGAATTTGACATGTGTTCGATATTGTGAATTCCTTGGGTATTCTGATTCATTCATACTATCTACATTCAAGCATCATCCAGTATTTAAGAAAATGTATGTAATCACCCTTCAAACATTGGAGGCTAATGATGCATATAGGATGAGTTAGTTATATTTGTTCACAGGGTCAGCAAAGTTCTTCGGAGAGGAACGGTATGAATTGTCCAGATTGTGTGCAGATTTTACATTTGCTAGATATTGTAAGTCTGAATGCACTCTGGATCATTTGTGCCATCAAACTTCAATTCGATGTAGTTTTGTCTTCGAGTCAAAGGAGCAGCATAAATGGTATTAGAAGCGGGTAATATGACATCGCCGTCGATGCCTGCTATGGTGGATCAAGCTGGATACTCATCATGGATTATTAAGTCTAGCCAGGTAAAGGCTGCAACGGAAATGGAGTAGACCGTTTCCAGGAGCGCCTATATTTTTATGAAAGCAATTCACTCATTCTGCCTTCATTTATCGCATACCAATATGCTTACATGAGTTAGTTATATTTGTTTACAGGAGCAAAGGAGTTCTTCGGAAGTAAACGGTATGAATGGTTCAGATGTCCTGCGGATTTTACATGTATTTCATATTGTCAGCTCTACAGGGGATCTGGATCATTCATATCATCAACATTCGAGCATCAGTCAGTATTGAAGAAAACATATGTGATTAGCCTTCAAACCTCGGAGGCTAATGATACAAAGAGTATGAGTTAGTTATGATGAATGAAATACCGTTTCTTTTACATCCATCGCAATTTTTATACTATCTACTCTATTCATGAGGACTTCAATCCTCAGAGAAGAATTTTTAAATAGCATGAGTCGGTTACATTTCTTTTAAAGGAGCAGGGAAGGTCTTCGGATTCCATCGGTATGAATGGTCCAGATTGTGTGCAGCTTTTACATTTGTAAGATATTGTAAGACTACATGCACCCTGGATCATTTATGCCATCAAACTTCAATTCGACGTAGGAGTTTTGTCTTCGAGACAAAGGAGCAGCATGAATGGAATTAGAAGTGGATAATATGACATCGCCTGCCATTGTGGATCAAGCTGGATACTAATCATGGGTTATCAAGTCTAGCCAGGTAAAAGGCTGCTGCGGAAATCGAGTAGACCGTTTCCAAGAGAGCTTATATTATTATGTAAGCAATTCACACATTCTGCCTTCATTTCTCGCATACCAATATGCTAACAGCATGAGTTAGTTATATTTGTTTACAGGAGCAGTGGAGTTCTACAGAGATGAACGGTATGAATGGTTCAGATGTCCTGCGGATTTTACATGTATTTGATATTGTCAACTCTACAGGGGATCTTGATCATTCATACCATGAACATTCGAGAATCATTCAGTATTGAAGAGAACGTATGTAATCAGCCTTTAAACCTCGGAGGCCAATGATGTTAATAGTATGAGTTAGTTATTTTTGTTCACAGGAGCAGTCTTCGACGATCGATGGTATGAATAGTTCAGATTGCCTGCGTCTATTATATTTTTAGATATTGTAATACGTATGCTGTCTGGACGATTTAATCCATCATTTGTCAACTATCTTTTTGGTGTTGTATGATTTGTCTTCGAGACAGACGGACACTATGAATGGAATTAGAAGTGGCTAATGCGCCCTTCGCCGTCGAGGATCAACGAGGGTACTTATCGGGGAAAGTCTAAAGTCTGGCCAGGTAAACCTGCTACGGTAATGGGGTAGACCGTACTGCCAGCGACTCAGAGCCGAAGGAACTGCGGGGATTATCCCGAGAGTTTGGGGTTCGACTTGGAAGAAACTCTGCCTCAACCGAAACGGTAAGTGTCCATTTCTGTCATATTCCACATACGTTTAGGAAAGATTTTTTTATTTACAGGATCCATCTAATCTGACTCGAATCTTGGGCATATTACTTAGTCTTTAAATGATTCCAGACGATTTCTCGCAAACAGTTGATCGCCTAAGATTACCTAGCTGCGGACTGTTCCTTGCCGTCAATTCCGGGAGGAAATCATTGTTCTATGCGGAGTTTCATACCCACATTAGTAAAATAAAATAGAACGGTTGAAGCATTTTATTAGCAATTTCGGTTTGTATCGAAACTACTGTTGTGTTAGCAATATAACTCCCTCACTGCGTGTTATCAGAGGTAACTGATCGAATATTGCATTTTTATTAATTCAAAATTATTTTCGACTGCTGTTGGTATGGTTGATCCAAATTATGCGTATCCGTTACAATACCGAACACAGATCACTGTCGAACGGAAACTAATATAAAATTTCGCACGTAACTCACACAGTCCGTATCTTGCATATCGGGAAACTTCTAACTTCTTACACAAGTGGGAACTAATTTCGTATAAGTCAATTTTATGGGTAATTCATTTTGTTGGATTTAGTACATAAGAAATATCAACGGAAATGTTAAATCACAGCGTTTTAATTTTTCTGATCATCATATAATGCAAAGGTTAAGTTATCCGTTGGCTGAATTAATGCACCTCAGAATGTCTACGATTCGCTGATTCATCTCTTGTATGTTAATGGGTGATACAAATGTAACGGGTTTATGGGGACGAAACATTTCGCCAATAGAACATAACATCAGAAGAAAGAAAAAAGGAACTCGGCTTTCAATGAACTAAGAGACAAAGGTTCCAAGCGCCGACAGCGGCAACCGTCTAAGGGCGATTCCCGGGAAACGGATGATCGCTCAGCGGTCACCAGTTATTCAGAATCCCGATGCGCATTTCGAAAACAATGTTTCCTTCATCATGAGGGTCCAATGGAGGAGATAGAGCTGTTCGATGAATAATGGTATGAATGGTTCAGTTTGCCTGTTGCTTTTACATTTGTTAGATATTGTAACTGCCACATGCAATCTGGATCATTCACACCATCACCCATCGACTTAGTGTGTGTTTTGTTTTGGAGAATAAGGTATATCATGAATGGAATTCGCAATGGCTAATACGGCCATCGCCGTCGAGACCGGCCACTGAGGATCAACCAGGGTACTTATCGGAGATTCTAAAGTCTGGCCAGGTATACCTGCTACGGTAATGGAGTAGACCGTACTGCCAGCGACTCAGGGCCAAGAAACTGCGGTGGATTTCCCGAGAGAGGGTGTGCGACTAGGAGGAAACTTAATCTGCCTCAACCTTAAAGGTAAGTGTCCATTTATGTCTTATCACTCATAAGTTTAGTAAACATTTTTTTTGTTGAAAGAATTTATCTGATTTGGTTCGACTATTAGGCAGACTACTTAGTCCTTAATGACATTTTCTCGCAAACAGTTGCTCGCCGGAAAATACCTCGCAGTGGAGAATTCCACACAATCATGAGGAAAATTTTCGCGGAGTTTAAATCCCTCACTAAATAAAAGAGTATAAACTTTTTTTAGCATTTTTTGTTTGTAACCAATTTTCTGTCGTACAAGTACTATAAAAACTCCCTCATCCCGTCCTATCAACGATAACTGTGCGAAAATGCAAATCCTATATGAATCGATCTTTAGGAGCTTGTTTCTCTCCTCATATTAATGGTTTCCTGGTGGCTGCTGAGGAATGTAAATCCTTAGTCGGTTATTTTGGTAACTCCATGACCAATTTTACGTCAAAGAATAATGGCTTAGGTAATGCATACATTTTCAACAAAACCATCCTCGCATATATTCCTTGGGAAATTGAAGATTATCGACGGAAAAAAGGGTACTGCTAAGTCTACGAGGAATACCCGGGAGGTAACGCCAGATATATTTTTTCATTTTTCCTGCTTGATAAGTATAGGCTATTCGTCATTCGCAGCGAATTCGAATAGGCTTCATGCTAAGTGAATATTAATAGAATGGAAAATATTACACACACACAAATTGCGCACAACTGTTCAAAGTGCAGGAACACAATCAGGTATGTAATTTAATTAGGATTTCGTAATCAAGTTGGAAAAATATTACCGAAACGACCATGAAAAATCCTAACCTGACGATTAAAGAAATTAATTAAATTATAGAAACAGTATAAATCATCCAGATAGGAGTGAAAAATAGCCCAGAAAATGTTTTTATTTAAAACACGCTATCGAAATATCTCATCACGAAGAGATTTAACTACATTAATAATGTAAATCTTAGATTGCGAATGGAGGTTGCTACCTTAATCTTTAAAACGAAAACTAACAATCTCCGCGTAATTTATGGAATGGAAATACGGAATAACACTTATCTTTTAAAAAAGCTAGTGCATAAACATGCATAAAACGAATTCCTCACTTACTTTTGTAGACTTCAGAAGCCCTTCTTTCGAAGCGTTCGTCGTCCTTTTTCCAACAGCGTGCTTCCGAGTCCAGGTAATGGGATTCTCATGGTGCTGTGATGAATCTCGATCTTCGATCAAAATTAAGTCGCCTTTAGGATGGTCCGACACATCGCAGCGGGTACTTTAAATCCGTATATGGCTCTTACTGCAAAAGATTTAAGACATTTCATACCGAAGCTCGTACATTGAAACTCACTGTTTTTACAAAGCATACATTACTATACCTTTGAGAGAGACTTCCCTTCCGCAGGATCTCTTGCAATATTTCGCTGACGATTGAGAATGTATGACTGAGTTGTAAAGAAAGGATTCCTATATTCCCTAAAAAATAACAAAAATAATAAGATTATATAAGATCAATCATTTGTAAATTCTTAGAAACATTGCAACGAAATCGTAAAAACATTAAAAATCAAAGTTAAATGGGATAGGAAAAACTTACCTTACTCTCCCACTTTCGTCTCTGGGGTCAGTCATCTGATTACCGAGGAATCAATGTTCCAATGATTCATTACGTAGCAAACTCTGGTCATTGTAAGACATTCATATATCTAGCACGAGTCACCATCCTGGCTGTTATCGACGAAGAAGGCTCAACTTTGTGCATGGTGACAGAATTGGTACGAGAGAACAAGATGGTAAATTTTTTAAATCATACCACCCAGAGATATTTGCACACAACTGTTGAGGCGGATCTCTCACAATGAGGTTCCTTCTTCAGTGTCTATAAAAGTGAGGAAATTCAAATTAATAGGAGTTATTATTAAATATATTAGTAGACGTTAAAAAATTGGTTGAGCGTACTCCCGAGGCGCGCCCGTAACATTCACCTCCAAAATGTTGTCCACGCTTTTTCTGGATGGGAATTCCCGCGTGATATATTAATTTACAATACTAGGATGGCGTCATTAACGTCCACGTTAGATTTCGATACTCCTCTGCATGCCGATAATCTGCGGCTTCCATTGTCGATTTCGAGGAACTAGTACGACGTTCACCGTCATGTTCGGCGATCGTAGAGGTCTTCGGATATACTTTCATTAACAGCCGAGTTTCAGTTCCTTTCTCTCATCATCATTCACCCTCCTTCTCTAGCATATAAGGTAATTCATTAATCCAAGTAACAAATGCTGCATTAGCATGCAAATAAATGGGAAACAGTCCTACCTTTTTGTGAGTGTGCCTTCTGTAGAAAATGGTACTTTCGGCTCAATGCTGCATCCTCCCACTGAAATCATCGTAGTGGAAAATGATGCGATATACGAAGTGAATTATCGGAGTGCCGTACTCTCTAAACAATATCAAATTCATGTATAGAAAGTAGACTCCCCGACGCTTCACTCGTTGCCACTGGTATCTGTCTACTCCTAATATGCGAGTACCATTTTTTGTTATCGGCTATGAAAAGAATTTAGTCTATTAATATTCTATTCTGATCTCGGTTGTGGTCGTCATCGAGTCTCGAATTCTTTTTGATCAAGATCCGAGCTATAAAAAGCAACAAACATAAAAAATGAATATCATTCAGGTAAGGAAGGAACGATTTCTGCATCTCGTTAACTTGCTGTTTCCATTTTCCATTCGGGGAATTGAACCGACGTACACCGGATGCTTAGCCGATCGGGGAGTTTTTCGAACCACTTATTTATTATCAGTTATAAATTCATATCATTCATCATTACACATGAAATTCCCAAGAATATATAGTAATAAATCCATACTCGTAGCAAATAAAATATAAGCTTACTCGTGCTAGGAGAAAATGTCCTACCATTTTAGGACTGCGTCTCCTCTGGACATGAAAGTTCGGCTGAATGCTGCATCATTCCAGTGATCATCTTAGTGGAAAATGATGCGATATACGAAGTAAATTATCAGGATATCGTACGCTTTAAACAATATCAAATTCATGTATAAAGAGTAGACACCCCGACGCTTCACTCGTTGTCATTGGTGTCCATCTATTCCAATTGCTCGATAACAATTTTAGCTGTCGGTTAAGAAAAGAATTTATTGAATTACTATTCTATTCTGATTTCTCCTGATGCCGTCATCGAGTCTCGCTTTCTTGATTAAGGTCCGAACTCCAAAAAGGAAGAAAAATTAAAACATTCATAGTATTCAGGTAAAGAAGGAAAGATTAATAACCATGATGTACAAGACAACACTTGCAAATCTTGTCCTACATAGAATCACGGTAATCGTTGTTGTTTGTTGTTGGAATATATGATACAAATTGTATAGGCGCGTGACAATATCTACCATCTGTACCTTTGATCTCCTGACATAAAATAGATAAAAACAATCAATTATTATTAAGTGAGGAAGTGGAAAAATGATGCGATATACGAAGTGAATTATCAAGGTATCGTACGCTTCATACAATATCTAATTCATGTGCAAAGCGTAGACACCCTGATGTCTCACTCGTTGTCATTGGTATCCGCTTTTCCAATTGTGCAAATAGACATTTTAACTGTCGATTAAGAAAAAAATTAGCCAATTAGTATTCGATTCTGATCTCTCGTGTGATCGTTATGGAGTTTAGCGTTCTTGATTTAGATCAGAACTCTGAAAATCAAGAGACATTAAAATATTAATAACATTCAAGCAACTAAGGAAAGATTAAAAACCCTTATATGCAACACAACACTGGTAAATCTTGACCTCCGTAGAATCATGGTAATCGTTGTTGTTTGTTGCTTTTCTGGATGATAGAGATCGCGTAGGCGCGTCACAATATCTACCATCTGTATCTTTGCTCTCCTGACATAAAATAGATAAAAACAATCAATTATTATTAAGTGAGGAAGTGGAAAAATGATGCGATATACGAAGTGAATTACCAAGGTATCGTACGCTTCATACAATATCTAATTCATGTACAAAGAGTAGACACCCTGATGCCTCACTCGTTGTCATTGGTATCCGCTTGTCAACCGAATGGTGCTTAGGCCCATAATCAGAAGTAAAATCAGGTATTTCATCACAGGTAGCCGCTCAACACACAAATTCAAAATGTCTGCTGAGACAGGAACCCATATACTATGGCCTTTCTTTCACAATGATAACTTTTCTTCCTTCTTCCCTCGTGTCTGCAACAGCCACGACGAATTCAGCCGAAGTCATCGTTAATTCCGAGCACCAGAAACAATGTTGCGTTAAATAATGCGTTTCATCACGAGTTCCTACTGACTGAACACATCCAAGATGTCCAGTTCGGTAAGAACCCTAGACGACCCACATCTTGATGCCGGTATGCCTGACAGCGGAGTTGTATTCTTAGATAGAGCATTAGTAACAACCATGTTAAGTCCTATTATCAATTGGCTGTAATAACGCATCTCCGAATGTTTATAATTCGCTGATTTATCCCGTGCATAGTAACGGTTGATACAAACGTAACTTCTTTATGGAAGCGGTGCGTTTGGATGTATACATTTGGATACATACAGTACATGATGACATCAGAGACCAAAGTAGGCTTTTCATCATGATCATTGAGTTATAAATTTCTCTACACATATTCGTTATTCATTAACATTTTCTCGAAGATACCTGTGCAACGAAGTTTTGAAAGTATATTGCCGGAAGTTCTTCAGCAATCTCAAGAACTCAAGATCGTTTCGTAATTATTATTCGATACATGATAGCGTGGATGAGCTTGCGGCATTTGCGGGATCCTCTTGCGATATACGGGAATCGAAACAACTTCATGCCGATGATGTTTTATCGTCCTAGCGTGGATCTTTAATTCACCTTTCAGGAGCGCCGATTTTATTCAAAAGTTCTCATATGCCTCCATTCCTCGGAGACCAGTATTACATATAGCATTAGTTTGTTATATTTCTTCACAGGAGCTGTGGAGTTCTTCAGAGATGAACGGTATGAATGGATCAGAAGACCTGCGGATTTTACATGCACTTGATATTGTGAAGTCTGCTGGTAATCTGAATCCTTCATCCCATCAACATTTAAGCATCACTTCAGTGTATTTGTTTGTCTTAGAAATATTAAACAGGATGAAAGAATTTGCATGGCCAATACGTCCTTCGCCATCAAGGCCGGCCATTGTGGATGTAACTGAGTACTAGCTATGGATTATAAAGTCTGGCCAGGTAAATCTGCTACGGTAATGGAGTAGACCGTACTGCCAGCGACTCAGAGATGAAGAAACTGAGAGGAACAGCCCGAGATTGGGTGTGCGACATGGAGGAAACTAAGCCTTCTTCAACTGTAACGGTGTCCTATTCTCTCACATTCCCCATATGTTTAGCAACGGAAGTTTGAATAAAAGGGTCTATCGAATTCGGTTCGAATTCTTGGAATACTACTTAGTCCTTTATGGTTTGTAGGGAAATTCTCGCAAAAGTTTGCTCGCCAGACAGCATCCCGCTTCGGACAAATCCTTCTCGTCTATCTCATCAGAAAAATCTTGCTCAATTTGCATCCGCAAAGTTTCCTACAACTTCATTTCATTCGTCATCACACATTACTAAGTATATGTAGTAGTAGATCCATATTCATAGCACATAAAATATATGCTTGCACGTGATAGGGGAAAATGTCCTACCTTTGTTGGCCTGCGTCTTCTTTAGACATAATATTTCGGCTGAATGCAGCATCCTTCCAGTGATCGACGTATTGGAAAATGATGCGATATACGAAATGAATTATCAGGGTATCATACGCTTTAAACAATATCAAATTCATGTATAAAGAGTAGACACACCGACGCTTCACTCGTTGTCATTGGTGTCCATCTATTCCAATTGCTCGATAACAATTTTAGCTGTGGGTTAAGAGAGAATTTATTGAATTACTATTCTATTCTGATCTCTCTTGCGGCCGTCATCGAGTCCCGCTTTCTTGATTAAGATCCGAACTCCAAAAAGGAAGAAAAATTAAAACATTCATAGCATTCAGGTAGAAAAGGAATGATTAATAACCATAATGTGCAACACAACACTTGCAAATCTTGTCCTACATAGAATCACGGTAATCGTTGTTGTTTGTTGTTGGTATGTATGATACAGATTGCATAGGCGCGTGACAATATCTACCATCTGTACCTTTGATCTCCTACGATAGAATAGATAAAAGCAATCAATTATTATTAAGTGAGGAAGTGGACAAATGATGCGATACACGAAGTGAATTATCAAGGTATCGTACGCTTCATACAATATCTAATTCATGTACAAAGAGTAGACACCCTGATGCCTCACTCGTTGTCATTGGTACCCGCTTTTCCAATTGTGCAAATAGACATTTTAACTGTCGATTAAGAAAAAAAATTAGCCAATCAGTATTCGATTCTGATCTCTCTTGCGGTCGTTCTGAAGTGACGTATTCTTGATAAAGATCAGAACTCTGAAAATCAAGAGACATTAAAATATTAATAACATTCAGGCAATTAAGGAAAGATTAAAAACCCTAATATGCAACATAACACTTGCAAATCTTGGGCTCCATAGAATCATGGTAATCGTTGTTGTTTGTTGCTTTTCTGGATGATAGAGATCGCGTAGGCGCGTGACAATATCTACCATCTGTACCTTTGATCTCCTACGATAGAATAGATAAAAACAATCAATTATTATTAAGTGAGGAAGTGGACAAATGATGGGATATACGAAGTGAATTATCAAGGTATCGTACGCTTCGTACAATATCTAATTCATGTGCAAAGAGTAGACACCCTGATGCCTCACATGTTGTCATTGGTATCCGCTTGTCAACCGAATGGTGCTTAGGCCCATAATCAGAAGTAAAATCCCAAATCATAAATACCTTTGATCTCTTACGATAAAATAGATAAAAGCAATCAATTATTATTAAAAGAGGAAGTGAATGTGGAAGTGGAAAATTGATTCGATATACGAAGTGAATTATCAGAGTTACGTACTTTGGCACAATATCTAATTCATGTGCAAAGAGTAGAAACCCTGACGCTTCACTCCTTGTCATTGGTATCCGCTTATTCCACTTGTGCAAATAGCCATTTCAACTGTGTGTTAAGAAAAAAATTTAGCCAATTAGTGTTCGATTCTGATCTATCTTGCGGTCCTTCTGAAGTAAAGCATTTTTGATTAAGATCAGAACTCTGAAAAGTAGGAATTATTAAAATATTAAAAACATTCAGGTAACTAAGGAAAGATTAATCACCCTCATGTGCAACACAACATTTGCAAATCTTGGCTTCTAAGAATGGCGGTAATTCCTGCTATGGATGATACGGGGTACGTAGGCGCTTCACAATATCTATCAAACTTCTAGTAACACATATCTGGACTTTGAAACGTCATCTCATAGATGACAGAGAAGGAAGTAAGAATATCTAACACATTTGATGGAAGCATGTTTTCCGAGCATACCGTGTAGGTTGTCTTTTACTAGCCAATTTTTGCAATAAAGCCGTAAGGAAAACAAAAACTACGCTGTACATAATTAAAATTACTGTTGGTGAACCCTGCTTCACATTCAAACAACGCATTCCTAACCTAAGGGGGAGTATCAAGGAAAAAGACACTTAGCCTCAATAGTAAGGGAGGCATTCCTTCGGGAATCTCCATTTCCCGTTCTCCATCTCAGAAATATCCCTCGGCACTGAGTCGCTGGCAGTACGGTCAACCCCATTACCGTAGCAGAATATACCAGGCCAGACTATCGTATGAGGATATTCGGCTATTCTTAAAGATGAAACACCGAAAATAAACTCGGCTCTATGTTGTAAATCAAGCATTGTAGAAGATACGTGTAAATATCACACAAACATGATATACTTGAATATTTATAGGAGACATATAAATCTGTATGTAAGAACAAATCATTAATCAGGATTTAGAAATAAAGCTGCAGTAATGCCTCAAAAAGAAACCCGAGATGACCCACTTGTTGTGGACTCATATCCAGCTGTTGAAAGCGTATCTTTTCTTCCGATTTCTCTCATTCCGCTACAGCCATTAATAAATCAGTCGAAGATTCCTGACTGTTGTTCCGTACGATGCTTTCAATCCAAACTAAAGATACAACGGTGCGTTGAACAATGTGCTTCATCACAAGGTCCTTCGCTGTAAACATTCATATTCAAACTGTTCACAGCGGTAGGACCTCGAGATGACCCACCTGTTGTGGACTCATATCTAATCATTTAACGATATAAGCTTTCTTCCAATTACTCCAATTCTGCTACAGTCATGGAGACATCTTCTGAAGGCTTCCTGAATGTTGATCCGTAGTGCATTGAGCTAAACACTAGATATGATGCTGCGTTAAACAGTGTGTTTCATCACGGGAACCTTCCGAGTAAACAGACATATTCGAACTGTTCACTGCGGTAGGAACCCGAGATGACCCACCTGTTGAGAACTAAAACTGACCGTTGACAGTGGAACTTTTTTCTGATATCTCCATTCTGCTACAGCCATAACGATGGTATCCGAAATCTTTCTGACTGTTGTTTCCTACAGTGCATCGAGCCCAAACACCAGGATCGATTCCACGTTAAACAATGTGTTTCATCACGGGCACCTTCCGAGTAAACAGACATATGCAAACTGTTCACTGCGGTAGGAACCCGAGATGACCCACATGTTGGGGAAACATCTGACGTTTGACACAGTAACATTTCTCCAATTATCTCCTATTCTGCTACAGACATAACGAAATCAGCCGTAAGATTCCTCGCCGTTATTCTGTACGATGATTTCAATCCAAACACCAGATACGATTCTGCGTTAAACAATGTGCTTCATCACGGGTTCTTTCCGCAGAAACAGACATATTTAAACTGTTCACTGCGGTAGGAACCCGAGATGACCCACCTGTTGTGGACTCATATCTGATCATTTACGATGTAAGTCTTCTTCCATTTACTCCAATTCTGCTGCAGTCAGAGCGAATTATCTAGAAGTTTCCTGACTGTTGATCCGTGCGACGCATCGAGTCCAAAAGTCACATACGATACTGCGTTAAACAATGTGCTTCATCACGGGTTCTTTCCGCGTAAACAGACATATTTAAACTGTTCACTGCGGTAGGAACCCGAGACGACCCACCTGTTGCGGTTTATATCTGACTCTTGTCCGTGTGACTTTTCTTCGACTGTTGACAGTGCAGATTTCCTCCCCATGTCCCTCATTCTGCTACCACCATAAGGATATCAGCTGAAAGCTTCTTGATGGTAGTTCTGTAGGATGCCTTTAATCCAAACGCAAGATTCGATGCAAGCTTAAACAGTGTGTTTCATCTCGGATGCCTTCCTTAGGAACATATTAAAACTGCTCGCCAAGGTAGGAACCCGAGATGACCCACATGTTGAGGACTCATATCTGACCGTTGACAGTGAAATTCTTCTTGCGATCTCTTCCATTCTGCTCCAGCCATAACGAAAGCATTCGAAATCATCCTGGCCGTCTTCGAATCCATGACGTATGCTTTCTCCATCTCAGTCATATCCCTCGGCACTGAGTCGCTGGCAGTACGGTCTACCCCATTACCGTAGCAGAATATACCTGGCCAGACTTTACAATTTACGATCTTATCCGCGAAAGTAGGACAAGAGTGTGGAATTTATAATAGCTTATTTTTATCACCTAGTATTTGATTCGGAGGCGAAATGTTGCATTTTTTGCAATCGCTATATTGCTAGTTAAGTGAGTGATTAAAAGTTCAACTTGTAAGTGGTAAAAATATCATAGCTATGACGTATTTAAATGAAAATCATCGGAGCAATGTTAAGCTTAATTTATTTACTAACTTTGTGCTTCTAGAATTAGAACTATATTATGCCCGACGTAGCACTTAGAATGAAAAGGCGATGTCATAATGAGATGTAATTCTTCTAATGGGAATACAAGGATCTACTTCACTTTAGTCATTTGTTAAGAAATCATAAACTTCACTGTAGTCAGTTGTAAAGAATTATGGCTTCCTTACCTTTGACAGAGTGTTTCATTCTCTCAGTTGTCTGCAACAGTCACGACGAATTCAGCCGAATGGATCATTACGTCCAAACTTCAGAAATGATGCTGCTTTAAACAATGTGTTTCATCTCGAGCTCTTAATCTACGTACATATTTTCAAAATTTACGTAGCACTAGGATCCCGAGATGCCACCTGCCGTGGGCTTCTTGCTGAACACCGAAAGTGAAATCTTTTCCTTCCGATATCCCCGGTGTCTCCAGCATTCATAATGTATTCAGCGATTACATACTGACTGAGGTCCTCCCCAACACATTGTGTCCAAACATTAGATACGATGCTCAGTTAAGTATTGTGTTTCAACACGGACATTCCGGATCAACATATTAAAAATGTTTACCTCGGAGAGTATCCATTATGACCCACCTTTTGTGACCGGAATACGTTTCAGCGATGTTGTTTTCTTCGGTAGCGCGATAGTGACATTATCCATCGGTGAATTCATGCAATGGCTGTGATTACTGATCTCCGAATATCTATGATTCCCTGTTACATCCAGTATCTACTCACGCGTCAAATAAAGCTAACGTATTTATACGAACGATCCATTTTGTCCGTACCTCATAACATCCGAGGTTAAACTAGGTGCTTCATTGTCATCATTTATCATAATATTTGTACACTTGTCATTCATCAATTTGTTCCCGAAGTTACCCTAACAACTACCTTCTGACGGTGCATTGGTAGTCGTTCTTCAGCAATCTTCATAACTCAAGATATTGTCGTAATTATTCATCCATATATCATAGGGCGGTATTACATATGTGCGAGTGGCCTAACGAGAGGCTGATAAGGAAATTATACAGTTTCATACGCTTAATACGACAAAGATCTCAACAAAGATCTTTAATATAGTTTGCAGTGGTGCCTATATTACTATGTAAGCAATTCACACATGCAGCTTCAACCTTCGGAGGGCAATGATGCAAATAATATAAGTTGGTTATATTTGTTTACAGGAGAAATTAGAGTTCTTTGGAGATGAGCGATATGAATGGCCTGCGGCTATTTACATATGTTTGATACTATAATGCATGCACAATTTGGATCATTCACATCCTCATTAATCGTCTATCCTTTCGCTGGAATGTGATATGTCTTCGAGACAAAGGAAAGCATGAATGAAAGTACGCATGTCTTATACGCCCTTCGCCGTCGAGCCGAATAATATCTTTGAGATGCAATATAATTACCTACCTGGCCGATATGACAAAAAATATACGTCGATTTTATTTTCACAGGAGCAGTTACAGGCATTCGGAGATCGATGTTATGAATGAGTTGGGTTACCTGCGGACTTTACATTTGTTATAAATTGTAAATGTCGTAGGTAATCTGGATAATTCATACAATCAACAATCAAACATCATTTCAGTGTTATGTGTTTAGTGTTAAAGACAAATGAACGGCATGAACGGAATTAACTATGGCTTATCCGTCCTTCGCCGTCGAGGCCGGCCGTTGAGGTTCAACCTGGGTGCTCATTTTACTTTTTACTCAAATGTATCTCCATAACTCATCATCTGATCGTAATTGTTCATCCATATATCATCGGGGGAATTAATGCCTGGGTGAGAGTCGCGAAATCCTCTCGGGAACGGCTCTCGCGTTAGGTTGGAATAGAAATTAAGTAGTTTAGCATCGGAACGATTTTTAGACATAATACGATTTCATCGTCCTTACGTGGATTTCTGATGCAGGTTGCAGGAGTAATTATTTTACTATGGATCAGTCTATACATGCGGACCTCAATCCTCGGAGTGGAATTTCGCAAATAGCATGCAATAGGATTTCTTTTAAAGGATCAGTGCAGATCTTCGGATTCCAACGGTATGAATTGTCCAGATTGTGTGCAGATTTTACATTTGTTTGATATTGTAAGTCTTCATGCACCCTGGATCATTTATGCCATCAAACTTCAATTCGACGTAGGAGTTTTTTCTTCGAGACAAAGGAGCAGCATGAATGGAATTAGAAGTGGATAATATGACATCGCCTGCCATTGTGGATCAAGCTGGATACTAATCAAGGACTATAAAGTCTGGCCAGGTAAACCTGCTACGGTAATGGGGTAGACCGTACTGCCAGCGACTCAGGGCTACGAAGGAAGGAGCTGCCAAGGAACTGCGGAGAGATGCCCATGAGAAAATCTGTGACTTGGAAGAAGCTGTGTCATCCTTAGGCATAACGGTAAGTGTTCAATTTTGAATATTCCTTTTGAATTTAACTAGCATGTTCTGATTTTACTGGTCCTTCGAATAAGGCTCGACTTTTAGGCATACTACATATTCCTTAAGGCTTTTTAGTCATTTTTTCGCAAACAGTTACTCGCCGGAAAATACTTTGCGGGGGACATTGCCACGTCGTCATTTTCTTGAGGAAAATATTGTTCATTACTTTTTTCTTTTTTTAGTTAAGAAGTTTAAATCCCTCACTGAAGAAAACAGTTGATGTTTATTGGCATTTTTTGTTAGTAACCAATGTTCCTTAGTTAAAGCATTATGAAATTCCCTCACCGCGTCCTATGAGCGATAACTCAGCGAGAATGGCATTTTTCCTTAATCTCATTCCGGTGTAACAATCTTGCAAACATTTCCTGATCTTCATATTAACAATCGAAATGTCCGAAGTGAAGGACGAATATTCCATGCACCGAAGAAACCATTTACAGACCCAGCGTAATTTTAACAATTACGAGTATACATATACATATCAACTCAGAGAATAAGCTAAAATCGTTATAGGATACTTATGCAATGGTAAGTTCAAGGAAATAGTTAAATTGAATTTAAGAACAATCATGAAACGTTTTGTTCAATGCGATGTAAACTAGATAATATAAAGAATATTACACGCACCTGAATCGGTCATATTTGCTCAAATTAATTGTACGCAATCAGGAAGAGATATACTAGAAATACGGAATCGCCCTTATGTTGTAAGAAATGTTGCAGTAAAAAGGGATATAATAATGAGTGCCTCACTTACTTTTGGAGATTGCAGGATCTCTATTATGATGCATTCTTCGTTATTTTCCAGTAGCGTCCTTCTGTGCGCAGGTAAATGCATTTTAATGGTGCTTTGATGAATCTTGCTCTCCAATCGGAGATAATTCGTCTGTAGAATGGTCCGACCCATTGAAGTAGGATTTTTAAATGCGTAAGTGGATCTTTCTGCAAAGGGATTAGGATATTATTTACCACAGTTCAATCATAGAATCTCTGTGTTATCACATAGAAATATTACTATACCTTTTTCATTAGGAGCACTCCTTCAGCAGAACGTCTTGCATTGCTTCGCTGTAGATTTAAAACGTATGATTGCCTTTCTGACAAGCGTTTACTATCTTACCTGAAAAAAAGTTAAGGAAATTTCTGAAAATCAATTTTACGAATGGCGATTCGATTATGAATTTAATTGGACGTTTTGGATATTTATAGGCAGATCATGAAATTCTACTCACCAATGTATTGCTAAATAGTTTGACTTCACCCTCGTGACGAACGGCAATATCTCACACCAAAATGGCGTCCAGTTTTCTTTTCCGACGTAGGAATTCGCGCGTTAAGCATTAATATAAAACATAGCATAGTTATCGGAGGTAGCATTGGAGAATCTTCAGACTCTCCCTTTCTTGATTAAGTACCGAATTCAAAAAAGAAAGCATTACCAAAATATTAAGAACATTTAGGTTGTTTATGAATGGAAAATAGGCTGATGTGCAACGCAATACTCCATTATTTTACCTCCAAAGAATGATGAGTATCATTTTTGTTTGTTTTTGGTATGGGTGATCCAGATTACGTATGACTGCAACAATATCTAACACATGTTATGGTCGTACGCCGTCCGTACGTTCCGAACATCCGAAAATATTTAACTGTTCCCATGTGGGAAACCAAATTTGTATGGCTCAATTTTATGAGTAAATCATTTTGTTTAATTTTGTACATAAACAACAGCATAGGAATAGTTAGAAACAGCATTGAAATTATATATTTAGGAGTTATCAGGGATTCCCTACACTGAGCACAACGTTTACTGAGAAGGGGACCTTAAATTATTTAATTCTTATGTATGAATTTCCCCCAGTCGGAATGTTACTTCTATATTTCATATATTCGGCAATTGCGTTGATTAGTCTCCAGTCTTCTTACTGAGGCTCTAGAATATAGATGTGATCATAAACCAAGGAATGAATACGTATATATTTATCCTAATGCTATGATACTTGAAGGATCCTGATGGATGAACGTATGATATGGATGATCTAGGAAAGCCGTAAGAGTCACAATATCTAACACATGCAACCCTAGTGGCCTTCCCAAACTACCCATCATATTACCCTTCAATTCTAACCGCATGCTTCTGCAGATGACGGATGGACTGTAATATCCATTTCAGTACATCCGCTCCCGTATGCACTCACTATCTTTGTCATTTACTTCGTATTCCTTGGTACTGAGTCGCTGGCAGTACGGTCTACTTCATTACCGTAGCAGAATATACCTGGCCAGACTTTATAATTCCTGAATATATTTCTAAAAGTAGAATAAAAGTGTGGAATTCCTAATAGAACATTACATTATATCATGCAATGAATTAATAAAATAAAAGCTACAAGAAATAAGACAATATTTGCACCGAAATAGTTCACTCGCGTGAATCGCGTTTATCATTATCATTAGAAAACCTCAGCCATTTTCATCTGAGGCACATAAACCCTAACTGAAAGTCGTCCTGCAGGTTGTAAATATATGATTGATTCAACGATCCTACATATGATAATTCGTTTGTAATTCCTTTCTCAGAATCGGTGATTATGAATGTCTACGTTTTTAGATTTTTCTAATAATTTTCTAAGAAAACCACGTACCATACCTTTGCTAAGTTATCTTCTCTTCCTGATTCCGGCGTCTGCTGCTCTCAGGACGTTTTAATCTGAATGATCCATTTGATCCATGCGTCAGAAGTAAAATAAGGTATTTTACAACGGGTAGATACTCAAAACACAAATTCAAAATATCCACTAAGATAGGAACCAGCAATGAGGCAACTGCTTTGGCATTATGCCTTATGATTCTCCATTTAGAGGACGTCTAGATAACTATAAAACGATGGGAACGAATCCTCCTACTTAACTTGTCGCGGAAATGAGACCGGCCGAAGGGAACTGCGAGTATTCCTTGCATTTAAGAAAGCATTAACCGACCCAGCGCACTGTTTCGAAATATACTAACTCCAAGATAATATATAGGCAAAAAACCCAAAAGGTTAAAATCATTGCAAGACATTTACGCTATCGGAAGTAAAAAAAACGTTTAGAAGGATTTAAGAATGAACATGGAAAATATGGATCGATGCGGTGTAAATTCGATGATTTAAATAAATCACATACAATAAAATTGCACATTTTTGCTCAAAATGCAGGAACAAAATCAGAAAAGGAAATTGGGAAATTTGTATTCATGTAGTAAAAATTAATCGAAACGACTGCAAAATGTCCAAAAATGACGACCATGGAAGTATTTTTAAAAAATAGTATTAGGACAACATGCATTACATCTAGACGGAAGTAAAAAAAGACCATCAAATATGTTCACTTACAAACATTAAATCGAATAATTTAATCGCGCAATGAAATAAATTAATTAATTTTGAAAAGGTTACAGGGCGTATAGAAGAGCGATCAAATTCTAAAAATATGGTCTATTAAGATCGTGATCATCGACGAGGAAAACAAGGATGAGAAAAACGAAGTGAATTTTAGGTTTCTATACATTCATTACAATATATAATTCATATAATGAGAACAGGCACTACGACACTTCACTTGTTGTCATTGGTATCGGTAAATTCCAAATCTGCGACAGCAATTTTCCGTCATGAGCTAGGAAATTATATTCGATTAATATTCTATTCTGTTTTCAGTCGTGGTTCTTCACGAGCCTTGCTTTCTCGATTGAGATAAAATTCTAAAAAGGTGGAAATCTACAAATATTTTGAACATTCAATTACTCTATGAATAATAAAAAACGCTGACTTGGAACACATCACTACGTTAGTATGCTACATATGATCGATGATGATAATTGTTGATTGCGTTACTACGAAGAATGCAGGATACGTAGGGCCGTCACAATATCGAACACATGTGACTTCCACACGTATCTTACACCAACCGAGCATTCGATATCCGGAAACTTCTAGCTGCTCCAATAAATGGGAAGCAAATCACGGAAAAACGAGGTGATTAAGAAAATTTCTTATACTGTAAAAGTATTGCCTTAGTGAGAAGTATCTCAAAATAGCATTCCATACCTTTGCTAGTTTTATCATTTACTCCTATGCTTCCGGTATCTGATTCTGCAGGACGTCTTTAGGAGAATGAATCATATGGCCCATACATCAGAAGTTTAATCAGGTTATTCATAACGGGTTTCTCAGTTCAGAAACAAAAATCAGTGCACAAATTCAAATGTCCACTGAGATAGGAAACCATGATGACACATCTGCGGTGACATTATTACTTAACTTTCTCGGTTACACTACATGCTCCTAGAAAATTGGTCACTGAAATATTAACGACGGAACCAGCCGAATGTAATATAATGTCCAAATATCAGAAAGGATTACGGCAAACGATGATTCATCACGGGAACCTTCTGCATAAACATAAAAATGTTAATTGCGATAGGAACTCCAAAAGACCCACCTCCTACGGACTAAATTCTGAACTTTAACAATGTAACATTTCTTCCAATCTCTCCTATTCTGCTACAGCCATAACGAAATCAGCCGTAAGATTCCTCACCGTTGTTCTGTAGGATGCTTTCAATCCAAACACCAGATACGATTCTGCGATGAAGAGTGTGTTTCATCACGGGTTGCTTCCGCGCGTACATGCATATTCAAACTGTTCGCTGCGGTAGAAACCCGAGATGACCCACCTCTTACGTACTCACATTTTTCCATAGGCAGTGGATCTTTTCTTCTGATCCCTCTCATTTTGTAACCGTCATAAAGATATTTGCCGAAGTCAATATGACCGTTGTTCCGTACAGTGCGTGGAGCTAAACACTAGATTTGATGCTGCGTTAAACAGTGTGTTTCATCACGGGCACCTTCCGAGTAAACAGACTTTTTCAAACTGTACACTGCGGTAGGAACCCGAGATGACCCACCTGTTGTGGGTTATATCTGACCCTTGTCAGTGTAACGTTTCTTCCGATCTCTCCATTCTGTTACAGTCATAGCGAAATCAGCCGAAGGTTCCTGACTTTTGTTTCGTACAGTACATTAAGCCCAAACACCAGGTACGATTCGGCATTAAACAATGTGCTTCATCACGGATACCTTCCGTGAACGGAACATATTCAAATTGTTCAACGCGGTAGGAACCCGAGATGACCCACCTGTTGGGGAAACATCTGACGTTTGACACAGTAACATATCTTCCAATCTCTCCTATTCTGCTACAGCCATAACGAAATCAGCCGTAAGATTCCTCACCGATGTTCTGTACGATGCTTTCAATCCAAGCGCCTGATACGATTCTGCGTTGAACAGTGTGTTTCATCACGGGTTGCTTCCGAGTATACAGACATATTCAAACTGTTTACTGCGGTAGGAACCCGAGATGACCCACCTGTTGAGGTAACATCTGACGTTTGACACAGTAACATTTCTTCCAATCTCTCCTATTCTGCTACAGCCATAACGAAATCAGCCGTAAGATTCCTCACCGTTGTTCAGTAGGATGCTTTCAATCCAAACACCAGTTACGATTCTGCGTTGAACAGTGTGTTTCATCACGGGTTGCTTCCGAGTATACAGACATATTCAAACTGTTTACTGCGGTAGGAACCCGAGATGACCCACCTGTTGGGGAAACATCTGACGTTTGACACAGTAACATTTCTTCCAATCTCTCCTATTCTGCTACAGCCATAACGAAATCAGCCGTAAGATTCTTCACCGTTGTTCTGTACGATGCTTTCAATCCAAACTACAGATAACGGTGCGTTGAACAATGTGTTTCATCACAAGGTCCTTCGCTGTGAACATTCATATTCAAACTGTTCACAGCGGTAGGACCTCGAGATGACCCACTTGTTGGGGAAACATCTGACGTTTGACACAGTAACATTTCTTCCAATCTCTTCTATTCTGCTACAGCCATAACGAAATCAGCCGTAAGATTCCTCACCGTTGTTCAGTAGGATGCTTTCAATCCAAACACCAGTTACGATTCTGCGTTGAACAGTGTGTTTCATCACGGGTTGCTTCCGAGTATACAGACATATTCAAACTGTTTACTGCGGTAGGAACCCGAGATGACCCACCTGTTGGGGAAACATCTGACGTTTGACACAGTAACATTTCTTCCAATCTCTCCTATTCTGCTACAGCCATAACGAAATCAGCCGTAAGATTCTTCACCGTTGTTCTGTACGATGCTTTCAATCCAAACTACAGATAACGGTGCGTTGAACAATGTGTTTCATCACAAGGTCCTTCGCTGTGAACATTCATATTCAAACTGTTCACAGCGGTAGGACCTCGAGATGACCCACTTGTTGGGGAAACATCTGACGTTTGACACAGTAACATTTCTTCCAATCTCTTCTATTCTGCTACAGCCATAACGAAATCAGCCGTAAGATTCCTCACCGTTGTTCAGTAGGATGCTTTCAATCCAAACACCAGTTACGATTCTGCGTTGAACAGTGTGTTTCATCACGGGTTGCTTCCGAGTATACAGACATATTCAAACTGTTTACTGCGGTAGGAACCCGAGATGACCCACCTGTTGGGGAAACATCTGACGTTTGACACAGTAACATTTCTTCCAATCTCTCCTATTCTGCTACAGCCATAACGAAATCAGCCGTAAGATTCTTCACCGTTGTTCTGTACGATGCTTTCAATCCAAACTACAGATAACGGTGCGTTGAACAATGTGTTTCATCACAAGGTCCTTCGCTGTGAACATTCATATTCAAACTGTTCACAGCGGTAGGACCTCGAGATGACCCACTTGTTGGGGAAACATCTGACGTTTGACACAGTAACATTTCTTCCAATCTCTTCTATTCTGCTACAGCCATAACGAAATCAGCCGTAAGATTCCTCACCGTTGTTCAGTAGGATGCTTTCAATCCAAACACCAGTTACGATTCTGCGTTGAACAGTGTGTTTCATCACGGGTTGCTTCCGAGTATACAGACATATTCAAACTGTTTACTGCGGTAGGAACCCGAGATGACCCACCTGTTGGGGAAACATCTGACGTTTGACACAGTAACATTTCTTCCAATCTCTCCTATTCTGCTACAGCCATAACGAAATCAGCCGTAAGATTCTTCACCGTTGTTCTGTACGATGCTTTCAATCCAAACTACAGATAACGGTGCGTTGAACAATGTGTTTCATCACAAGGTCCTTCGCTGTGAACATTCATATTCAAACTGTTCACAGCGGTAGGACCTCGAGATGACCCACTTGTTGGGGAAACATCTGACGTTTGACACAGTAACATTTCTTCCAATCTCTTCTATTCTGCTACAGCCATAACGAAATCAGCCGTAAGATTCCTCACCGTTGTTCAGTAGGATGCTTTCAATCCAAACACCAGATACGATTCTGCGTTGAACAGTGTGTTTCATCACGGGTTGCTTCCGAGTATACAGACTTATTCAAACTGTTCACTGCGGTAGGAACCCGAGATGACCCACATGTTGTGGGTTATATCTGACCCTTGTCAGTGTAACGTTTCTTCCAATCTTTTCTATTCTGCTACAGTCATAACGAAATCAGCCGTAGGATTCCTCACCGTTGTTCTGTACGATGCTTTCAATCCAAACTACAGATACAACGGTGCGTTGAACAATGTGTTTCATCACAAGGTCCTTCGCTGTGAACATTCATATTCAAACTGTTCACAGCGGTAGGACCTCGAGATGACCCACTTGTTGGGGAAACATCTGACGTTTGACACAGTAACATTTCTTCCAACCTTTCCTATTCTGCTACAGCCATAACGAAATCAGCCGTAAGATTCCTCACCGTTGTTCTGTAGGATGCTTTCAATCCAAACACCAGATACGATTCTGCGTTGAACAGTGTGTTTCATCACGGGTTGCTTCCGAGTATACAGACTTATTCAAACTGTTTACTGCGGTAGGAATCCGAGATGACCCACCTGTTGTGAACTCAAATGTGACATTGACATTGCAGATTTCCTTCTCATTTCCCCCATTCTGCTACCACCATAAGGATATCAGCTAAAAGCTTCTTGATGGTAGTTCTGTACGATGCCTTCAATCAAACACAAGATACGATGCTGGGTTAAACACTGTGTTTCATCTCGGATGCCTTACTTAGGAACATATTAAAACTGCTTGCCAAGGTAGGAACCCGAGATGACCCACATGTTGAGAACTCATATCTGACCGTTGACAGTGAAAGTTTTCTTGCGATCTATCCCATTCTGCTCCAGCCATAAGGAAATCAGCCGTAAGATTCCTCGCCGTTGTTATGTACGATGCCTTCAATCCAAACACCAGATACGATTCTGCGTTTAACAGTGTGTTTCATCACGAGTTGCTTCCGCGCGTACATGCATATTCAAACTGTACACAGCGGTAGGAACCCGTGATGACCCACCTGTTGTGGACTCATATCTGATCATTTACGATGTATGTCTTCTTCCAATTACTCCAATTCTGCTGCAGTCATAGCGAATAATCTAAAAGTTTCCTGACTGTTGATCCGTGCGATGCATCGAGTACGAAAGTCACATACGATACTGCGTTAAACAATGTGCTTCATCACGGGTTCTTTCCGCGTAAACAGGCATATTTAAACTGTTCACTGCGGTAGGAACCCGAGATGACCCACCTGTTGTGGTTTATGTCTGACTCTTGTCAGTGTAACTTTTCTTGCGACCTTCCATTCTGCTATAGTCATAGCGAAATGAGCGGAAAGCTTTCTGAATATTGTTCCGTATCATGACGTTAATCCAAACACCAGATGCACTACTGTGTTGAACAATGTGTTTCATCACGGGGTCTATCGCTCTGAACATGCATATTAAAACTGTTCACAACGGTAGGAACCCGAGTTGATCCATCTGTTGTAGACTCATATCTTACCGTGGACATTGGAACGTTTCTTCCGGTATCTCCATTCTGCTACAGTCATAACGAAATTGACGAAATCTGACAGTTGTTCCGTACAGTGCAATGAGCCCAAACACTAGATATGATGCTGCAAAAGGCTTGAAAGGAAATTACATAGTTTTCGAGGCTTAATACGATTTAAGTTTCTAATGAAGATTTTTGTAGTTTGCAGAAGTGCCTTTATCACAATATAAACACTTCACACATAAGTACCCGTTTCTATTATATTCATAATAATGACCCGTTCCTGTTATATTCATCCAAAATTAAGCAATCATTTTTTTTATTCAAACGGTTTATCGAATTTGGTTCGAGTTTTAGGTATACTACTTAGTCGTTAAAGGTTTGCAGTCATTTCCTCGCAAATAGTTGCTCCGAGGACAATACCTCTAAGAGGACAAGTCCACGCCGTCAATTCCATGAGTAAAATATTGTTCTTCTACGCGTGCGGGAAGTTAAAATCTCAAAGCAAATAAAACCGTCAAAATCTTTCATTAGCATTTATGGTTAGTCACCTCCTTCCGTCGTTTTAGAAATTTAAACCCCCCCAACTGCGTCCTATCAGATAGATATTGGGTGCACTGCTAAATATAGGAATCACATCCGACAGGTTACACCAGATATATGCCTATTTTCCTAACTGATATAATTGACATCAGTCGGGATAATTGGAAGTCTGTTTCTCTGTCGCGAAATATTCACTCAATTACATAAAACGGGGTTTCTCAGATGGAAAGAAAACAGTGGTTTACAGTAAAGGCTATTCGTCATTCCCATTGAATAATAATAGGCTTTGATGTCAAGAAACACGATACTTTGGTGTATTGAATCAACCAGATCAGTTCAGAAAAAATTATTAATTCTTAGGTGATTGATTCCAGTCCCAGAATTGTAATTTTGATATTCTACGTAGAAGACATCTCAAATATTAGAAAACGACGATTACGAAGCTTCCTTCCTACCTTCCGCGGAAAAATCTAAGACTCAGAAATAACTACAAATTTCCTGCATTAAGGATAGCTATAAGCAACCCAGCGCATTGTTAAAATTAAGAATACATATAAAATAACAGCATACACGAAAGACAAAAACTTCGCAGAATACACATGTTTCGTAACAACAAAAAAAATCGTTCTGACTGATTTAGGAATGAACGTGAAATAATTTTCTTCAATACGATGTTTACTAGTTGATAAACAATATATTTCGCGAGCCTAAATTGGACATATTTGTCAAAGTGATGGAACAAATTAGGAAGAGATGTTGATTACAAATTCATAATCGAGTTGTCATAATAATATCGAAACGGTGTCGAAAAATTCGAAATGGAAAGCGAGTATTAAAATTTTAGAAGCCGGGAAACATGTTAAATAATCCAAATGGGAGTAAAACAGCAGAGCAATTCTATTGTACTCACAGACATACAATGGAATAATTTCATCGCGACACGATATAATTACATATATATTGGCAACGTTACAGTGCGAATCGCAGGGACATCATATTCTATACTAGTGTATTTCCGCGTAAAAGTCGAAATGGAAATACGGAATACCAATCATGTTAAAATAAAAGTTAAATTAAAAAGGATTACAATAATGAGTGCCTCACTTACTCTGATGGATATCAGGACCTCTTCTTTCGATCCATTCTTCGTCATTTTTCCAGTAGCGTCCTTCTGTTTGCATTCTGATGGCACCGTGATTAATCCCGCTCCCCAATAGGAATTAATCACCTTTAGGATTGTCCTGACCCAATGAAAGAGGTATATTTATATCCGTACTTGTCTTTTCCTGTTAGAAGATTAAGATATTTTATACCTAAGCTCATACATGTAATATCATTGGCATAACAAAGAATATATTACTTTACCTTCTTCCAGGAGAGCACCTCATCATTAGAATCCTTGGCCTTCTTTCGCTTGCCATTTAGCAAGGCTGAAGAGTGGGTCTTATCATACCTGAAAAAATGAATAGTTATCTGATTAGGACTTGAATTTTAGGAGCAGTTCTTTAAAAACGTAAAATATACTAGAATAACACTTACATGGAAAAGGAAAAACTTTCAGATTCATTCCCTCCAACTGTCCTCTGTTCTGTTCTGAGTTCTGAGTCGTATGAATACCGAAAAAGCAGTGGTTCAGTAGCTCAATGGGAAGCGAGCTCTCTGGCCACTAATACGACCAATATACATTGAAATACGTAGGACATGCCACTGCAAGGAAAAGCTTCCTTTTTCTTTGTCTTTGTTGCACATATTGCTTTATCGCGATGCAAGTCTTTGGGGAAATGTCCCATCTTTTTCAGACAGTGACTTCTGTAGGAAATGGTATTTTCAACTGAATATTGCATTCTTGTCCGTGATCACTGAAGTGGAAAAAATGAGGCGGGGTACGAAGTGAATTATAAGGGTGTCGTACTCTCAAAGCAATATCAAATTCATGTTAAGAAAGTAGACACCCCTACGCCTCACTCGTTATCATTGCTATCCATCCTTTTCAAACCTGGAAAACAATTATTTGCTTTCGGCTAGGAAAAGAGTTCAGCCGAATAATATTCTATTCTGATCTCCATGGCAGACAATCTAGAGTCTCGCTTTCTTGATTAAGAATAGAACTCTAAAAGGGATACAATATTAACAACATTCAGGTAATTTTATGAATGAATAAATAGCTGATGTGCAGCACATCAATCCATTATATTTCCTCCTACGATCGATGATAATCTTTGTGGATTGTTCTTGTTATGCGTGATCCAGGTTCCGTAAGTCCGTTACATTATCGAACACATGTAATGGTCAGACGTAACCCACAACCTGCACACCTTCGATCTCCGGAAACTTCTTACATGTAGCACCAGTAGCCATCCCAGACTATCCATCTAATTAGTCTTCCTGAATCATGAACTCCTGTGACTGGCGGTAATAGTATTCTAGTTAGTGCGTTGAAATTATCGCCCGGATTTCATGTTTTTCATTTCACCTATTGCAAAATGAATGTGATATCATGTAAACCATTATTTTTTAGGAAGTCACTCCGATGTTACTGCTATATCAATCCAATGAGTTACGTTGCATTCTCTCTCGTCCATCTCGCCTTCCATCTTGACGCACTGAGTCGCTGGCAGTACGGTCTACTCCATAACCGTAGCAGAATTGACCTGGCCAGACTTGATACTTCGCGTTTTCATTTTCTTACGCTTAAAATGTACTGATATAATTCACGAGGGAAATTTAAGTTATATAAAACTTGGTTATTATAATCTCAGAATAATTGATATCAGATGTTTACTGAACATATCTATAAATACCTTAAGATATTAGTTGCGGAAGAATGTCTAAGTATTTAAGGACAATGTACAGTGTGAATGACTAGGGCCGTTTAAAACTTCTCAATATACAACACACATGATACTATTAGAGAACACGAACCTTTCATATAAACTGTCTCTGATGCTTGAAGACATATTTATTTCCAAAGAAGAAATTGCAATAAATGTAGTATTATGAGTCGATAAAGCTGATTAACCTGAAAGAGATTCACTTAAATACTGTTATACATAATCTTTTGATAATATTTGAAATTTTTAATTCGTCGATGTATCGCATGGATGATCCAGGTTGACCATAAGAGCTACAATATCTAACACATGTAGCACCAACAGCCATCCCGGACTATCCATCGAATTATCCTTACAGTATCACAAGCTGTTTCCGTGATTAACGGGTGGAGCCCACTAGGCAGTTTTAAATTATTTACCAGATTTTCTTTAGCCTATTTCCCATGATACGAAACGAAAGGAAAGCTATACCTCTCAAAATATAATTTCACATTTAGCATTATAAAATATTACGTTTATTCCATATGACGGATCCTGAACTCGTTCTATATATTTGCGAATCATGATTTGGGAGAAAACCTCAAGAAGTACAGTAATACGAACTCAATTTTCAAATTAAAGCACATAGCATAGAAAACCTGCAGTACGATCACTTTACGTCCTCGGATCTTCATAATATGAGAAATCACATAAAAACGGATCTAGAAGATACGTATTAAAGGAGGGCTCCTGGTACTTTCGTACTGAATTAAATTTCGTCACATTGGCCATAATAATTGAAACCATGTACACTTAGTAAAATCCACAGGTATTTTATGTTAAAGTGAATGCTTTCTCTTCTATTCTTGCATTAAAGTCTCCCTCTGATTGTGCTCGCTTCACGATAGTATACACTGCAAGAATGGTTATGATAGTGCATTTTCATTGATTGATTAAATCGTGTATAAAAACTATTCCTTCCTTAAAACCAATTCAAAACCGGAAAAATAAAATATCTGCTAGTTCTATACCAGTCCAGCCAATTTTGTGTTAACACGGTGCGAGTTGAAGGATAAATCTCAACATTTGCAAAAAGCTGATCTAGACAACACCTCTTGTCACCTAGTTTCCGATGTGTACGAGATATATGGTCTTTTCTTGTAATTTTTCACGAACATGAAATCGAATAATTTTTTCGCGATGAAACAAAACTACTGCTACAGCTTGCCCGAATGTGCTTTCAATGTTTGGATTGATGTTCGGCTGAAGATGATCGTATCGAACCCGGTGACCTACAAAACATTTCTATGGGAAAGACTAAATTTGTTTTGTTTGGCTCGGTTATGACGCCGCGACGTTCCGCATTTCTCGATCAGGACACCTTTATTTTACAACTAATGATGAAAATAGAAGAAATGGACACTTACCTTTTAAGGAAGAGTGAGGCAAATTATTCTGCAACTCGCACACCCTCTCTCGCGCCGTACTCCTCTGTTGTCTCGGCTCTGAGTCGCTGGCAGTACGGTCTACCCCATTACCGTAGCAGAATATAACTGGCCAGACTATCGTATGAGGATATTTGACAGTTCTTAAAGATGAAACACCGAAAATAAACTCGATTCTATGTTGTAAATCAAGCATTGTAGAAGACACGTGTAATCATCCAGGACACAACCAGGATATACTAGAATATTTGGAGGAGACATATAAATCTGTTTGTAAGAACAAATAATTAATCAGGATTTAGGAACAAAGATCCAGTAATGCTGCAAAAAGTAACCCGAGATGACCCACTTGTAGAGGACTCATATCTGAATGTTGAAAGTGCATAGTTTCATCCGATTTCTCTCATTCTGCTACAGCCATTAATAAATCAGCCGCAGATTCCTGACTGTTGTTCCGTTAGATGCTTTCAATCCAAACTACAGATAAAACGATGCGTTGAACAATGTGTTTCATCACAAGGTCCTTCGCTGTAAACATTCATATTCAAACTGTTCACAGCGGTAGGGCCTCGAGATGACCCACCTGTTGTGGACTCATATCTAATCATTTACGATATAAGTTTTCTTCCAATTACTCCACTTCTGCTACGGTCATAGTGAATTCACCTGAAAGCTTCCTGAATGTTGATCCGTATAGTGCATTGAGCTAAACTCTAGATATGATGCTGCATTAAACAGTGTTTCATCACGGGCACCTTCCGAATAAACAGACATATTCAAACTGTTCACTGCGGTAGGAACCCGAGATGACCCACCTGTAATGGACTCATATATGACTGTTGACAGTGAAAATTTTCTTCCGGTCTCTCCATTCTGCTACAGCCATAACGAAATAATCTGAAATATTCCTGACCCGTTGTTCCGTATGGTGCACTGAGCCCAAAAACCAGGAACTAATCGGCGTTAAACAATGTGTTTCATCACGGAAGCCTTCTGTGTGAAAATATTAAAACTGTTCACAGAAGTAGGAGCCCGAGATGACCCACCTGTTGTAAACTCAAATGTGACAGTTGACAGTGCAGATTTCCTTCTCATTTCCCCCATTCTGCTACCACCATAAGGATATCAGCTAAAAGCTTCTTGATGGTAGTTCTGTACGATGCCTTCAATCAAACACAAGATACGATGCTGGGTTAAACACTGTGTTTCATCTCGGGTGCCTTCCTTAGGAACATATTAAAACTGCTCGCCAAGGTAGGAACCCGAGATGACCCACATGTTGAGGACTCATATCTGACCGTTGACAGTGAAAGTTTTCTTGCGATCTATCCCATTCTGCTCCAGCCATAACGAAATCAGCCGTAAGGTTCCTCACCGTTGTTATGTAGTACGATGCCTTCAATCCAAACACCAGATACGATTCTGCGTTGAACAGTGTGTTTCATCACGAGTTGCTTCCGCGCGTACATGCATATTCAAACTGTACACAGCGGTAGGAACCCGTGATGACCCACCTGTTGTGGACTCATATCTGATCATTTACGATGTAAGTCTTCTTCCAATTACTCCAATTCTGCTGCAGTCATAGCGAATAATCTAAAAGTTTCCTGACTGTTGATCCGTGCGATGCATCGAGTACAAAAGTCACATACGATACTGCGTTAAACAATGTGCTTCATCACGGGTTCTATCCGTGTGGACAAGCATATTCAAACTGTTCACAGCAGTTGGAACCCGAGATGACCCACCTGTTATGTACTCACATTTTTCCGTAGACAGTGGATCTTTTCTTCTGATCTCTTCCATTTTATACAGTCATAAATATATTTGCCGAAGTCAATATGACCGTTGTTCCGTACAGTGCATTGAGCGAAACGCTAGATATTCTGGTGCGTTGAACAATGTGTTTCATCACGGGTTGCTTCCGAGTGAACAGACATATTCGAACTGTTCACTGCGGTAGGAACCCGAGATGACCCACCTGTTTTGGGCTAAAACTGACCGTTGACAGTGGAACTTTTTTCTAATATCTCCATTCTGCTACAGCCAAAACGATATCATCTGAAATCTTCCTGACTGTTGTTCCGTACAGTGCATCGAGCCAAAACACCAGGATCGATTCGACGTTAAACAATGTGTTTCATCACGGGCACCTTCCGAGTATACAGACACATTCAAACTGTTTACTGCGGTAGGAACCCGAGATGACCCACCTGTTTGGGAAACATCTGACGTTTGACACAGTAACATTTCTTCCAATCTCTCGTATTCTGCTACAGCCATAACGCTGAGTCCAAGCACCAGACACTATGCTGCGATTTAGGAGAAATAATTGCATTAACGCTGAAAAAGGGAATTTAAGCCACGGGACATAAACTAAAAAGCAAGCATCAGGATATAGTTACTATATTATTTTTACTACTAATAATATTATTATTTTTGAAGTTGCCCCTCGAATGCAAGAGCGATGTCATATAAGATGTAATTTCCAAATGAAAAGACTGGAATCTACCAATTGAGAAGATATTGAATGTAGTAAAACATACAGGTTATAAGAGTTAAACTACCCTCATAGACTTCACTTTATTCAGTTGTCAAGGATCACGACTTCCTTACCTTCAATCTTCATCAATTAACCTATAAAGGAACATGCCCGATCATCCGATCACCGGTATGTTCGGCGATCGGATGGTTTTTGAAACTCTTTTCCATTAGCAACCGGTTTTCCATCTCAGAAGCTATTTTACTTACGAGTGATACAGGAAGATGCCCCGCCATTCTCAGGGAGGTTCTTCTGCAAGGTATCGTATTTTTATTTTCATTTTGTATCCTTAACCGTGATCTTTGACGTGGAAAACATGAGGTGGGGTACTAAGTGAATTATAAGGGTGTCGTACTCTCAACGCAATATCAAATTCATGTTAAGAAAGTAGACACCCCTACGCCTCACTCGTTGTCATTGCAATCCATCCTTTTCAAACCTGGAAGACCATTATTTGCTTTCGGCTAGGAATAGAGTTCAGCCGAATAATATTCTAATCTGATCTCCATTGTAAACAATCTAGAGTCGCGTTCTCTTGATTAAGATCAGAACTATAAAAAGAAATAATATAAAATATTAAGAACATTCAGGTAATTTTGTGAATGAATAAATAGCTGATGTGCAGCACATCAATCCATTATATATCCTCCTACAATCGATGATAATCATTGTGGATTGTTCTTGTTATGCGTGATCTAGGTTCCGTAAGTCCGTTACATTATCGAACACATGTAATGGTCAGACGTAACCCACGCCATGCACACATTCGATCTCCGGAAACATCCTACTGCTCCTATAAATGGGAAGCGATTATTGAAATATTGAATCTACATTGAAATATGTAGCACATGTCACTGCAAAGATAGGCTTTCTTTTGCCTAATGATTGAATGGGATTTGGGATATCTCCTTCAAGCTTACCATATATTATATAGCGATTACGGACTTAGGGGGGGTTAGCTGCATCGTCGTCGATTGCATTTGGTTTTTCTGATAATGTCGGTGATCTTCGTCTTCAATTCACCTTTCGAGAAATTTGCTCGACATTCAGCGATATATTCGGGGACTGGAGAGTTTTTCCAAATTCTTTTTCAGTAACAGCCGAGTTTCCATTTCAGGTGCTATTATAGCTTGCAAGTGTTGGAGAATGCAGCAACTCCTTTTTCTAAAAACGTTCTTCTGCAGGAAATGGCATTTTCAGCTGGATGGTGCCTCCTTGAACGTGATCATCAAAGTGGAAAATATGATGCGGAATGCGAAGTGAATGATAAGGGTACTCTACTCTAAACACAATATCAATTTCATGTGTACAGAGTAGACACCCCTACGCTTCACTCGCTGCCATAGGTATCTATTTCAAATGCCCGAATACCATTTTTTGCTGAAGGCTAGGAAAAGAATTAGGTCGAGATGTATTCTATTCTGAACTCAGCTGAGGTCGTTCTGAAGTCTTACTTTCTTGAGTAAGTTCAGAACTCTATAAAGGAAAAAAGACCAAAATATGAAGAACATTCAGGTAGATTATTAATTTGATTGTGCTGATGTAAAACAAAACTCTCCATTAGCTTACTTCCTACGATCCATGAGGATCGTGTTTACGCACGGCCATCACAATATCTAATACAAGTGACGTGCGTACGTATACTACACTATCCGTACCTTCGATCTCCGGAAACTTATAAATGCTGCTATTCCTAATGATGAAATTAGAAGAAATGGACTTACCTTTTAAGGAAGAAAGAGGCAAATTATCCTGCAACTAGCACACCCTCTTTCGCGCCGTACTCCTCCGTTGTTTCGACTCTGAGTCGCTGGCAGTACGGTCTACTCCATTACCGTAGCAGGATTTACCCGGCCAGACTTAATGAGTTACTATTAAATTCCTGAATACTAATTAAGGAAACTCTAATTCAGATACATTTTACTGTAAAATATAGGACAAAATAATAATTCCATTTCCCACTGTAATAACACCGTGCTACCAATTAAATATTGTGCTGGCTGGGATTTTAGGAAGGAGCTGACGATACCAGTTTTGATGAAAATAATACAAAGTTGAATGTTGAATGAACAGTACGCATGACTCAGGGTCGGAACCGTATGAACATTATCTAGCACAAGTTAATGGCGAATGGAACCTGAACCATTCATACCAGCCGCCTCCGAGTATTCATTTCAGACGTACAAATGACGAATGTAATGATCTATACCGTAAGGCGAAATTTTTATCAGAGCATCCATATCGCTTTTCGCCTACTACTGAATTGAAGGAGAACATCCGCTCTTATTACGTCCTATGCTACAATATAGATCTTGAAATTACAATTGAATTGTTTCTTTTTTTCCCTATCAAAAAAGAATGTGATCATTCTCTTCATCCTAATCTTGGGTTAAAACAAGAGTAAGAACATAAAAGTGAAAATGAAATAAGACATTATTTGCACCGAAATAGTTCCTCGCATTTATTATTATCATTAGAAAACCTATGCGCTATGCATCTAAGGCACATAAACTAAATGAAAGTCGGCTTGCAGGTTGTAAATATTGAATTGATCTATAGATCCGACATTCGATAATACTTTTTGATATTCTTTTCACAGAATTGATAACTATGAATGTTTGTAAACATATTCAAAACTGTTCACTGCGGTAGGGACCCAAGATGACCCACCTGTTGCTGCCAGTATTCATTCCCGGAAAAGTTGTTTTCTTCGGTCACACAATAGTGGCGTTTTCCGTAGCTTACGTTTTCAATGGCAAAAATTACACTTCCCTAAATGTCTACGATTCACTCATGATACGATTCTTTGTGCTAACGTGGATCATTAATGCAATTTGCAGAAGTCCCTATTTTATCATGGAAAGACTTGACACGTGCAGCCTTGAATCTTCGGAGGAAAATGGCGCTAATAGTATGAGTTAATTAAAATGTTTTACGTGAGCTAATAGAGTTGTTCGGAATTTGATGGTATGAATCGTTATAATATCGTACGGCCTATACATTTTGACGCACGCAATCTGGATCATTCAAACCATCAAACATGAAAAATCAATTCCTGTGTTTTGTTTTGGAGACTAATGTATAGCATGGAAGGATTTAGCAATGGGTAATGCATCCTACAACGAAGAGGTCGGCTTTCGAGAATCAAAATCGGGACTCATCATGGATGACAAAGTCTGGCCAGTTAAATCTGCTACGGTAATGGAGTAGACCGTACTGCCAGCGACTCAGAGCCGACGCCACTGAGGGGAATAGCCCGTGAGACGATGTCTGCCTTGAAGGAAACTCTGCCCTCCTCAGCCTTAACGGTAAGTGTTCATTTCTATCATTTTCATATTTAGTTTAGAAGAAATTTATTTATTGATTACATTTTACATCGGAATTGGTGTGATTATAGGGTATACCATTTAGTCCTCATATGTTTGCAGACAATTTCTCGCTAAAAGGTGGACTAATCCTGGCCGACAACTTCATAATGAAACTTTTATTCTATACCGGGGAGAATAAGTTTACTTATTGTTCGCATTTTGTTATGTAACCAATCGCACATCGTTTTAGCAATATGAAAACTCCATCGCGTCGTCCTAATAGTGATACTCGAGTGGAAATTTCTCCTTAACGGCCATTCCGGCGAAATTTTCCTACCCACGTCTACTGAACCTTGAAAGGATGTCTGAAATAATAAAAAACGATGGGAAACTATCCTCCTACGTAACTTCCCGTTCGACCATTCAAAGGGAACTACGAATATTCCCCGCACTGATGAAAGCAGTAACCGACCCAGCGCACTGTTAACAGTAAACAGTCTGAAATCTTTTAACTCTAACACAAATTTGCAAATAAAAAAATAAAAGTTAAAATTTTTGCAGGATAGTTGGCAAGTACAAACAAACGTATAGAAGTATTTTAGAATGAAAATGGAAAATCCTGTTCAGTGCGATGTAAACTTGATGATCTAAAGAATATCAAACGCACATCAGTTGCACAATTTTGCTCAATGCAGGGAAATGATCACAAAGAGGAATTAATGAGGAATTCGTAATCATGTAGTAGAATTTTTCCGAAGCGACGACGAAAATTCCGACATAGACATATTTGAAAGATAGGAGCAGGATAATAAGTAATGCATCCATATGGGAATAAAACACAGATCATCGAATGTGTACACACTAAACACGTAATCGAATGATTTCAGCGACTCAACGATATACCTAAAAAAGATAACAATATTCACATAGTTTTCGAGGAGGATACATAGGAGTATACGTAAATATGCTTACATTGTAAAAAATAAAAAATAAAAGACATGCATAGAGAAGTTCCACACTTACTCTTGTAGAGTTTAGGATTCCTTTTTCCATCAATTCGTCCTTTTTCCAGTGCTTCCAAGCGCAGATAAAGGCATCCGCATAGTGCTGTGATGCATTCCACTCTCCAAACACAGCGGAGTCCCCCGTAGTATGGCCCTTAAGAAGCGGAGTTTAAATCCTTACCTGACTTGTCCTGTTAAGGGATGGAAAAATCCTACACCTAATATCATGCATACAATCTCATAACAAAGAATATATCAGTATAATTCTTCCAGAGGAGCACTCCATCAGCAGGATTACCGGCAAGTTTAGAAGGCAGAAAGGAAGAAGTGAATCATTGCTCGTAGCAAATCCTACTTTATATTGCAGGTCCTGGAAGAAAAATATCATACCATTTTCGCATTAGTAAATATAATTAACAGCCGAATGCTGGATTTTGCCGTGGTCATCGACGAGGAAAAAATGATGCGGAGAACGAAGTGAATTATAGAAGTGACCACAAACATTACAATATCTAATTCATGCAATGATAGTAGGCACTCCTACACTTCACTTGTTGTCATTGGTGTCTGTCAATTCCAAATCTGCGATAACAATTTTCTGTCGTCGGCTAGGAAAATTTCATTCGATTAGTATCCTATTCTGTTCTCAGTTGTGGTTCTTCACGAGCCTTGCTTTCTCGATTAAGATAAAATTCTAAAATGGAGGAAAGATATAAATATTTTGAACATATAATTACCCTATGAATAATAAAAACTCTGACGTAAAACGCATCACTCCGTTAGTATGCTTCGTATGATCGCTGATGATGATTGTAGATAGCGTTGCTACGAAAAATGCATGATACGTAGGGCCGTCACAATATCGAACACATGTGACTTCCCCACGTATCTTACACCATCCAAGCATTCGATATCCCGAAACTTCTAACTAACCCAATAAATGGGAAGCAAATTCGTATGAGCAAGCCACAGTACAAGTCAGTCATTTCATAGATTTCGTTTCGTAAGCGTCTTTTTTACTTCAAGGGAAACATTGCATTGCATTATGCCAAAATTAGAAAATATTTACGTTAAAAATATTGACTTCAGAACTCTTTATTATAATTTTTTCGATTTTTCAAACGATTCTTCTATGATGAATATTTAGTATGGATGATCAGGAGTGGTCGAGGTCGCTATAATATCTAATACATGTGACCTTCTTGTATCACAAGCTGCTTTTGAGATAAGTGGTAATACTAAACAAGGCAGTGCGTTGAAAGTATTCACTAGATTTACTTTAACCATTTCACATGATACTAAATTAAACACTGGAAAACGTAAACACTGAAAATATTATTTCAATTAAAGCGTTAAGAAATAATTTTTCAATTCAACATTAGCGATGCAACGTAATTTTAAATGCCATAATCGTGCCAATGCTCTGTTATACAAATCTTGCTTTCAAAGAAACCAAATAAATACTGCAATAATATCGCAATTAATGAATGAAAAGATAAAATTGAGATTACGATAAAGATACCTTCATCACAGTGCTAGGAAGCTTCCCGCTCTCCAACGGCACAGGATTCTCCCGTAGTATCGCCCGGCAAATTGAAGCGGGCATTTAAATCTTTACTTGACTTGCCCTGTTAATGGATACAGATATCTTCTACTTAATGTAATGTAAAAAAGTTTACAGTTTCCATAAGGCGAACGTGAATGCTTTCCGCGATTACCTTAAAAAGGAATATAGGGGTTGGGTAAATGAAGGATCTAATATCGAGGATATATGGAAAAATTTTAAACATATATTAGATGTAGGCATAGAAAAATACGTACCAACTAAAATTTTAAAGGAAAGTGCGGATCCGGAATATTATAATGCTGAAATTCGGTTACTTAAGCGTAAATCAAGAGCTTTGTATAGGAAAAGGAAAGCAGGATCTCAATTCCAAATTAAATACAAAGAAGTGACCACGCAGTTGAATCGCAAGAAAAAGATAGCTAAAAATAAATTCTTAGAGAATCTGATAACAAAAAATGGTAAAGATTGTTTTTATAAATACGTGAAGCGTTTAAGGAAAGGTGAGTCCGAGATAGATAAAATAGAAAACATGATGGGCAAAATTTTAACCGATCGTTCACAAATAGCAAATGAATTTGGGTCTTATTTCTCAAGTACGTATAAAAAGTCGGTTCAAGGTAAGGAAAGAGCAACGAATAGTATAAAAGAGAATTATCCAGTTTTCCAAATTACTAGTAAAGATATTCTAAAGAAAATTTCCAAATTAAAAAACAACAAATCCCAAGGACCAGACGGAATACGCTGCGAAGCCATTAAATTAGGTGGACAAGAAATAGTACCATATTTAAGCAGAATTTTCCATGTAAATATAAACAACAGTCAAATTCCGGAGGATTGGAAAACAGCTACGGTGGTTCCCATACATAAAGGGGGTAGTAAAAAGTTATTAAAGAATTATCGACCAATCAGTCTAACAAGCGTTATCTGTAAAATGTTCGAAAAAATAGTTGCCGATTACCTAAAAGAGTATTGGGAGAAAGAGGGATGGATCAACAGATATCAACATGGTTTTAGAAAAGGGTTTTCATGCGAATCTCAGATGTTAGGATTACAACTCGACTTGGTCAATGCACAGGAAATGGGAGAACAGGTCGATGCAGTGGTAATAGATCTAGCAAAAGCGTTTGACGTTGTGGACCATGAAATATTATTGCAGAAAGTGAACACTATGAGCCTAGATCCAAGAGTAATAAGATGGATAGAGTCTTTTATTAAAGGTAGGAAACAGAGAATCAAAATTGGGGATGAGTTATCCGATGAAATCAGAGTAACATCAGGAGTAGCTCAAGGTAGCGTGCTAGGACCTTTACTTTTCCTAATATTTATTAATGATTTACCAACGGGAATTAAATCGAAAATTCGTTTATTTGCAGACGATTGCATAATTTACAGGAATATAAAAAACGAGAACGACTGCATGGAACTTCAGGAGGATTTAATTACCTTAAACAACTGGGTTTCATCTAATAAATTAGATATGAATTCGAATAAATGTAGAGTCATCAGTTTTAATAGAAGTAGATATCAACACGCATATAATCTTGGGGGAAAAATTTTGCCTAGTGAGAATACGGTGAAATACTTAGGTTTAACTTTCAGTAGAGACTTGAAATGGAACGATCATATAGAGCGAATAATTTTGAAGGCCAACACAGCCTTAAACTTTATAGTGCGTACGCTTAGGAAATCAAACAAGAAAGTTAAAGAGGCTGCATACAAATCATTTGTTAGGCCGATACTGGAATATGGGGAAAGTCTATGGGACCCGCATGAGGTAGGACTAAAGCGAAAAATAGAAAAGGTACAAAGAAGAGCAGCAAGATTCGTCTTAGGCAGGTATGCGAAGCTCGATAGCGTAACTCAGATGCTAAGAGAATTGGGTTGGGAAAAATTAGAGAAACGAAGAGCAAAGAAAAGGTTAACCTTATTTTTTAAATTATACACAGGAGCTAAGTCGTTAGAAGAATTATCAAATAGAGTCACTGGAGCAAAATTTCATGGTAGGAAAGACCATAGGCACAAAGTTAGATTATTGAAACAGAGAACAAATATTAGTAAATTCTCCTTTTTAAACCGTACTGTCAAAGATTGGAATAATTTACCTGCAAAAGTCTTCGAGCCCTTCCCAAAAAATCATAGGGAATTTCTAAAAAGATTGGGAGGAATTATTAATGACGAGTGAGCTTGCCATTGACGAGTACAGGTGGAGTAGGGGATTGCCTGGTGGGGTGATGTACGGTGGGGACTTGTCCCCGGGACCGCTACGGTAGCCGAGAAGGCCTACCAGGAACCCTGAAAAAACTTGTGCGACTGAGAGGGAATGTTTATGGGAAGATGTACATACTTTATTTATGTAAATTGTTTTGTTTGTGGGAAAATTTGTATTGTTTTGTGGGGAATTATCATTATTATTGGGTTGTATTGGTATTTTTAACTTATTATGTTTTTAGGATGTTTGTTTAACTTAGTATGTAGTTGCCACCAGACTATATGTCTAACTGTAACTGTTCAATTAATAATAATAATAATGCCATGCATAGAATCACACTGCAATCAATAATCACTATACATTCTTCGAGAGGGGCACTCCATCAGCAGGACTACTGGAAATTTTGGAAGGTACAAGGGTAGAAGTAGATCATTGATCGTAACAAATGCTACTCAATGTTGCTGGTGCTGTAGGAAAAGTAACATAACTTTTTGGTAGTGTGCTTCCTGTTGAAAATAGTTTTTACACCCGAATACTGCATTTGAACGTGATCATCGACGAGGGAATAAAATGGTGCGAAATACGAAGTGAATTGTAAGGGTGATCTAGACTCCAAACAATATCTAATACATGTGTAGAGAATAGACACCCCGACGCTTCACTTGTTGTCTTTTGTTTCCGCCTATTCCAAATCTGCTATAACCATTTTCTGCCTGCAACAAAAAAGATAGATTACTCGCTAAAATCTTCGGTAATCATTTCCTGCTGTGGCCTAGGAAAAGAGTAAAAATTTTAATAATATTGTTAATATTATTAATATTTTATTCTGATCTCAGTTGGGTTTTTCACGAGTCTCGCTTTCTTGATGGAGATGAAAACTCTGCAAGGAGGAAAGATTAGTACATTAAGAATATTCAGATATGTTATGGATGATAATAATGCAGATGTAAAAAACAGCTTCTGTCAGTTTACTACCTACGATCCATGAGAAACATTGTTGATTGCGTTGGAATGGAGAATGCAGTATACGCACGGGCGTCACAATATCTAACACATGTGACGCTCGTACGTATATTACACCATCCGTACCTTCGATCTCTGGAACCCTCTAACTCCTACAAATCGGTAGCAAGTCATTAAAAATAGATTATGTTATTAAGAAAAGTAGCAAGGAAAGATTATTTCAAAGCGTTAATCACATTTTATTATGAAAAATATTGCATTGTATTATCCATTGATTTGAGAAAATGAAATATTTACCTAAAAAAGACAGACTTCAAAACTCTTTTATATAATGTTTCGATTTTTCAAATAAATTTTCCTCGATGAAATTATAGTGTAGATGATTAAGAGTAGCCAAGCCACATGTTCATCCCGGACTGTCCAACTAATAACCTTCTAGTATCACAAGCCGCACCTCTGAATAGTAGTAGTAGTAAACAATGCAGTACCTTTAAATTATTTACCACAATTGAAATTAACCGTTTCACGTGATACTAACTTAAACGAAAACGTTACCTCTGAAAATATTATTTCGATTAAGGAGCTAATTAAATATTTTTTCTCTTCAAGATCAGGGATGCAGCATAATTATTAATGCCGTAATCGTGCTACTGCTCTGTATTAAAAAAATCATTCCTAGAAAGAAACCCAATATATACTGCAATGTCATAGAAAAGCAGCGGACACCCCCGTAGCAAAGTCCGGCGCATTGAAGTCGGTATTTAAATCATTACTAGACTTATCTTGTTAATGGATACAGATATAATAAATTTAAGATCATGCATAGATAGTATTTACAGCCGTATGCGACAATATGACCATGATCATCGACGTGAAAAAATGATGCGGAAAACAAAGTAAATTATCAGGGCGCTCTACTCCCCACACAATATCTAATTCATGCGTAGAGAGCAGACACCCCGACACTTCACTTGTTGTCATTGGTATCTGTAAATTCAAACTCCGCGATAGCAATTTTCTACCTGAAATAAAAAAGATAGTTTAGTCGATATCTATGAAAATAATAAATAATTATAAAACTATCTTACACATATTAGGTTTTAGACAAAGAGGAAACATCCATACTAAAACCCTCTCAGGATCGATAATAGCGATGAATTTTTTTAGAAAATAGAATCGGGAAATGGTGACTACCTGTGACCTTCACAGTATTTTACGCCGGTTTTGATACTTAGCAACGCAAAATAATCGACCCCCGGACATTTCCTCTTAAAAGTGACCCGCACTATAAGCATCGTTGGCCCCTTTGGATTACTTGCTTTTTGTGTGACTTTGTGTGTAGTGCGATATCATTTACCTGATTTCACTTTAACAATTTCACATGATACTAAATTAAACGAAAACGTTACCTCAACAAAAACTATTTCAATTTTAGTGAAAAGATATTTCCTTTCTCTACATGATAACCGATGTTGCTTCATTCTAAATGCCGAAATCGTGCTACTCCTGTTTTCACAAATCGTGCCTTGAAAGAACCCCAATAAATACTACGATATTAATGGAATTTATCAATAAAAAGAAAAGATATTACGAAAACTATACCTGTAGGATGTTAATATTTGTTCCTCGAATCTCTTTAAGATTAGTAATTATATAACAATGCTGACTTTTCTCACATAAATTCCGATCTCGCAGATACAAGAGCAAGATGTGCTTTGAGTTAATTTCTATTTAACTAAGTAATGAAAATATTTAGTAATAAATTATGCTTTATATTTTAATTTATCAATATAGTAGGAATGGACAAGGATATATAGTAATACGCACCGTAATATCAAACCTACTACTTGCTTTTGCCTTCAATTAACACTAATTGAACAACTTTCGGAGGATATACGGTTCACTCTTGATTAATCGAAGTAAGGGGGGTATTTTCTAAGGTAATATCCATTTCAGTACATCCGCTCCCGTATGCGCTCTCGATCTCTGGCATTTCCCTCGTATCCCTCAGCCCTGAGTCGCTGGCAGTACGGTCTACCCCGTTACCGTAGCAGAATATAACTGGCCAGACTTTATAATTTATGAACATATTCCCGAAAATAGGATAGAATTGTGGAATTTCTAACAGCGTATTTAATTTGATCACTTAATCTATTCCTCGACTATCCTTTAGCTTATATAAGTTAGCGTAAATCAACTCCTTCTAATGTGACAACTATTTAGCCCGTATAATCATTTAAGATAATAGAACAAAGGACCATTATCGAGGACGCTGGACCTAAAAAATTATTCCTCTATTTATGGTACCTTCTTCTTATAGAATAAGAATGCAACATCCAGTACCTATGACAGTATTATCTTCCCTTCCTATGTTTCCGGTGTCTGCAGCACTCATGACACGAACCATGAATTAGGTCCATGCATCAGAAGTTAAATAAAAATGTCATAATGGGGTCCTATTCAGTGCACAAATTCACATTGTTCACTAAGATAGAAACCCGTGATTAGGCATCTGTAGTTGACTTGTCACAGACCACTGAGAGGGTATTCTTTTCTTCCGATGACTCCGTTGACTTCAGCGTTCCTGAAGTAATCCGCCGAATGCATGCTTACTGTCGTCCTATACGGTGCATTGTGTGCCAACATCAGATACGATGCTGAGTATAACAATGTGTTTCATCACAGGTGCTCTCCAGATGGACATAGTTTTAAAAATGTTCACCGTGGAGAGAACCGATGATGACCCACCTGTTGTGGCTGGCATACCTCTCAGCGAAGCAGTAGTTTTAGGTTGCGCAATGTTCGGAATCTTCGTAAGTCATGTTATAAATTATCTGAAGAAACGCAATTGAGAATATAACGATATATCCTGTTTATCTACATCATAGACAAACCTTGTGTATTCTGCGAACGGTGCACTTAACCAGTATATCAGAAAAGAGGACGCAGTAAACCAGGTGTTTCATCACAGTTACCCACCACGTGCAAAAATTCAAATTCAATTTGCACTGAGATAAGTATCTGAGATGACCCATCTGTTGTCATAGGTCTCTCTCAATGAAGTTTTTTTCATCGATGTTGAACATTAGGAGCGATGATGCGTTAAACCAGGTGTTTCATCACAGTCGCCGACCCCTGGCACAAATTCAAATTCAATGTGCGCTGAGGAAAGAAACTGTGATGACCCATCTGGAATCGCAGGTCCCTCGAAACGAAGTTGTCTTCTTCTATTGAAAATTGATATGAATTCTTAGAAATAATAATGAGAGAGTAATATGGAAGAGAAAATGTTCGAAGTGACGTCCATGGGAAAATTACGACATCCTGTTTCACAAATCCTTCACTTTTATTTCGTTGATAAGAATTCCAAATCCCATTCCTTTGTCATTTGTATCCATTTTTCCGATTTCCGTCGCGGCTGCAGCAGTCAGGACGTATTTATGCGAATGACGCATTTTGCCAGTACATCAGAAAAGAATAATAGAGTAAAACTACTCTCATTGACTTCACTTTAATCAGTTGTTAAGAATCACGGCTTCCCTTCCCGTGGCAGAGTATTTCTATTCTCTCCTTAGTCTGCAATAGTCACGACGAATTCAGCCGAGTGGATCATTATGTTCAAACTTCAGAAACGATGCTGCGTTAAACAATGTGTTTCATCACGGGTTCCTAAAGAATGAACATATTCAAATTGTACATTGCTCTAGGAACCCGAGATGACCCACCTGTTGTGAACTTATCCCTGACTTCTGAGAGTGTAATCATTCCTTCCGATGTCCCCGGTGACTACGGCTTTCATTACGTAATCCGCCGAATACATGCTGACTGTGGTCCTCCACGATGCATTGTGTGCAGTCATCAGTAACGATGCTAAATTAAACAATGTCTTTCATCAAAGATTCCCTCCAGATGGACATATTTTTTAAACGAGACGGTGAGAATCAAAGATGACCCACCTGTTGTAGCCGGCATTCCTCTCAGCGAAGTTGTTTTTTTATATTGCGCAATGGTGGGAGACTCCATTGGTCATATTTTGTATGGGATGAAAAACTTTTTGCGAATGTGGACGTTAGATCCGGTATATATTTATGCGAAATCGGAATTAAGTTTCCTTGTTGCGAACTAATATACTTCAGAATATAATATGGGAGTTTCTTTGATGGAAAGAAAAGAGCGGGACTTACGGTAAATGTTATTCGTCATTCGCGTTGAATAAGAATAGGATTCGACGTCAGGAAACACGATGTTTTGGTAGAACGAGTCGACCGAATCATTTCACAAAAATCTATTCTTTCTTCTGTAATAGATATATTTACAAGAATTGAGAATATGATTCTCTATTTCAAGGTTGTCTGAAATAATTAAAAATAAGATGCGAAAGATTCCTCCTACTTAACTTCTGGAAAAGCGACTATTCAAAGGGAACTACGACTATTCCTTGCATTGATGAAAGCATCAACCTACTCAGCGCAATGTTAACAGCAAACATTCCGAAATCTGTTAACTCTAGCGCAAATTTGCACAAAAAACTACCGGTAGAAATCTTTGCAGGATATTTCGCAAGTACAAAAAGAAGATTAGAAGGATTCTAGAATAAATATGGACAATATCGTTCAGTGCGACGTAAACTTGATGATTTAAACAATAAAAAACGCACCTCAGTTGCACAAATTTGCTAATATTACAGAAAAAATCAGAAACAGATATTGATGGGTGATTCGTGATCATGTAGCAACATATTTCCGAAACGACGACGAAAATTTGAAAATGGACGACCGATGGATATATATGAAAGATAGAAGCATTATCATATGTATTACATACAGACCACCCGGAATAAAACACAGCTCATCGAATGCGTTCATTAACCAACGCATAGTAGCATAATTTCATCGCGGTACAATAATATTGAAAAAGTTACAGCGCGAATGGAACAGTGATCTGACACTATTTACTAGAAACCAACCATCTCCACATAGTTTCCGAAAGGAATATACGGAATTATGCTTAAATTGTAAAAAAAGCATGCATAGAGAAGTGCCACACTTACTCTTGTAGAGTTTAGGATTCCTTTTTCCATCAATTCGTCATTTTTCCAGTGCTTCCGAGCGCAGATTAAGGCATTCTCATGGTGCTGTGATGCATCCCACTGTATAAACGCAGCGGAGTCCCCCGTAGTATGGCAATTAAGAAGCGGGGTTTAAATCCTTACCTGACTTATCCTGTTATGGATAGAAGAATCCTACACCTAAAATCATGCATGTAATCTCATAACAAAGAATATATCACTATACATTCTTCCAGAGGAGCACTCCATCAGCAGGATTACCGGCAAGTTTAGAGGGCAGAAGGGAAGAAGTAAATCATTGCTCGTAGCAAATCCTAATTTATATTGCAGGTCCTGGAAAAAAATATCATACTATTTTCGCAGTAGGAAATAGAATTAACAGCCGAATGTTGGATTTTGCCGTGGTCATCGACGAGGAAAAAATGATGCGGAAAACGAAGTGAATTATAGAAGTGACCACACACATTACAATATCTAATTCATGCAATGATAGTAGGCACTCCTACACTTCACTTGTTGTCATTGGTGTCTGTCAATTCCAAATCCTAATTTATATTGCAGGTCCTGGAAGAAAATATCCTACCATTTTCGCAGTAGGAAAAAGAATTTACAGCCGAATGCTGGATTTTTGCCGTAATCATCCACGATGGGTGGTCTGAAAATTTCCGACACTTCGCCATTTCTCGACATGTTTCCTGAAGATTTCTGAAAAATCTGGGGTCGGGAACTTTTCAGACCACCCTCGTACATACCCTGTTTCGGAATAAAAGTCAAATTATTTTTCCACTTATGATTATTTAGCTTCGTTAATTATTGCATAGCGATTTCTGCATTGGCTATATTTTCTTCAAAGAAGACATTGCATTGCACAACGCTACAACTTCTGAAAAGGAAGATTTACCATAAAAAGATGGATTTCAAAATACCTTAACATAATTTTTCGATTTATCAATCGAATATTCCATGATGTAAGTATAGTATGGATGATCAGGAGTGGTCAAGGTGGCTACAATATCTAACACATGTAGCACCCTTGCCCATCCCGGACTGTCCAACTAATAGCCTTCTAGTATCACAAGCTGCTTCTGTGATTTGTGGTAATAGTAAAAATTCTGCAGTCTGCAGCAGTCGGGACGTATTTAATCTAATGATGCGTTTAGCCAGTACATCAGAAACGAGGATGCTTTAAATCAGGTGTTTCATCACAGTGCCTTAGGTAGTACACAAATTCGAATTCAATGTGTACTGACATAGGGTACCGTGATGACCCATCTGTTGTCGCAGGTTCCTCTCAAAGAAGTTTTCTTCAACGATGTCGTACATACATACATCAGAAACGAGGGTACATTAAATCAGGTGTTTCATCACAGTGACTTATGTTTTACACAATTTCATTTTCAATGTGTACTGACATAGGTCACCGTGATGACACATCTGTGGTCGCAGGTCTCTCCTAACGAATCTTTCCTTTGTTTTTGCATAGAGTTCGTGTTTTTCAGACGGAGTAGCCCGAGCTGTGACATAAGTGTTTTTTTGAAAATGTATGTAGAAATAGGTAAAATCTCCTTCACTACAAAGTTTCTGTGCGACGGATTTCCACACTTCAATAGAATTTATCACACCTTACATACGGAAATTAAGTACTCATGATTAACGAAATTTTTCGTATATTAAAGTATCTGAAGAAGTTTTCTGGTATGAAATAATTATACTACATTGCTACATTGTTCTTATTTTACTTTTAACCGAAGAATAGTATGAACAGGACGAGCATATTTTTTAAAAATCGGATAAGGTAGATTCATAATTCAATGAAAGATTGAAATTATTTGTTAACATCTAATTCCACATTTTATTTGGGATTCAGACGAAAGTATTATAAAAAAATATATAATTGAACTCAGGGTCAAGGTTCTCCGTTATTCGCTTCGTATCAACAACGCCGACACACACCATCGGATTTTTAATTATGCATCCCTGCCTTTTATAAATGTAATCCAAGCTTAGTACACTACGAATAGGAAAAATTCTTATTCCAAAGTAATGTAATTAAATTTTGTTTTAGTGGTATTGTTTTCGCTGAGGCAGTTAATGAGCTGAATTCACCAAGAAGTATGTAAACCAAAGTTCCCATAAAAAGACATTTTTGCATGTCGTGGCTTAATCATTATTCGCTTCATCTTATAATTTCAAGAGTTTTTAATTTACGAATAAAGTTGAATATTGAGGCGAGAGCTGTTAAGGGGACCTCCTTTGGAAAGAACGAATTCTTTTCGTCTTATTATATCAGATTAATCGGAAGGTAGTAAACCCACCTATATTTCCAATGATATATTTACTTTTACTATCAGCTCTGATGGATTATCCTGTGATTAAGATTGCAGTTAATTGCTGCGTTCAACCAGATCTTTCAAAATGGGTGCCTTCTTGACGCACATTCCGTACGTAAAGACGAGTGTAATTTTAAATTTTGAGGAATTTATTAAATTCAATCACAGCAAATAAATGCGAATTTCTAAGTTTTTAGAATGATACTTAGGTTATCTTCAATGTTCTCCAAGGTTGAAATAAGATGTTTCCCCGGAGATTTTGAGCGCTCTCTGATTAGATAATAACAGTTAATATAATTTGTTAAAAATTTGATCTTTGCAAAGTCAGCCTTGTGGGAACCCTATTTAACTTAACTGTAACACTAACGTCTTACATTTCACTAGCATTATCACCGTATAAAATTATAATGAGCATCCGGGATAATACTCTGTAGACTGTAAGAAACAGTCTCTTTAAATAGGACTCCTTCTTGCTGTCTATTGAGGATAACGCAACGCAGTGCACAAAAACGAGAGTGGAGTTTCATATCTACTTTATAATTTTATTCCAATAGGAATTATATGAAAATTTCCTACTTAGCTACTTGTTATGATTTCAAGAAATTCTTATTAATAATGAGAGAGTAATATGGATTAGAAAATAATCAAAGTGACTTCCAATGGAAAATTACGACTTCCTGTTTCACATATCCTTCACTTTAATTTCGTTGTTATCAATACCGGATCCCTTTCCATTGCCATTTGTATCTATTTTTCCAATATCTCCCATTTCTGCAGTACATCAGAAACGATGCTGCTTTAAACCAGGTGTTTCATCATAGTTTCCCGCCCCTGTGAACAAATTCAAATTCAAAGTTCACTGAGAGAGGAAACCATGATGACCCATCTGTTGTCGCAGGTCTCCCTCAACGAAGTTGTATTCAACGATGTTGAACATCATAAGCAAAGATGTATTAAATCAGGTGTTTCATCACAGTGACATATGTAGCGCACAAATTCGAATTCAATGTGCACTGGCATAGGTTACCGTGATGACCCATCTTTTATCGCAGATTTCTCTCAAAGTAGTTTTCTTCAACGACGTTGAACATCAGAAACAAAGATGCATTAAATCAGATGTTTCATCACAGTGACATATGTAGTGCACAAAGTCTAATTCAATGTGCCCTGACATAGGTTACCGTGATGACCCATCGGTTTTCGAAGGTCTCTCTCAACGAAGTTATCTTCTTCTTTTGCTTAGAGTTTTTCAGACGGAGAAGCCCAAGCTGTGCCATAGTGGTTCTCTTTTGTAAATGTATATGGAAATAGGTAAAATCTCTCTTCACTACAAAGTTTCTGTGCAACGGATTTCCACACGTTAAAGCCCAGATCAATAGAATTTATTACACTTTACGTACGCAAGCTGAGTACTTTTAGTGAACGCATTTTTAAGAACAACTACAAATGTCTGAAGAAGTTTTTTGGTGTGAAATAATTATATTACATTGCTATAATATTCGTATTTTACTATTAACCAAAGAACAGTATGAGGAATACGAACACATAGTTAAAGATTTGGGTAAGGAAGATATTTATTTCAATCGAAAGATTAAAATCAATTTTTTAACATCTTACTCCATGTTTTATGGATGCTCTCCTTCAATGCAGTAGCACGCGAAAATGTGAAATGGATGTTCTAAAAACATGATTATCTTACTTATTAGTTTACTACATTCGTCTTTTTCAAGGCAGATATGATTACCATGAGGCGGATGGCATGAATGGTTCAGGATCCCTAGCACATTAACTTGTGCTAGATACTATTCATTCGATTCGGACATTGAATCATACGTAACGGTTATTCATCAATCAAACTTTAGCTAAATGATTCTAAATCTATTATCTTCGGCTCTTTCTTTAAATACCTGACAACGCGATATTTATCTTGGTAAATGGTTGTATTATTGTGCCCGATATTTCATTGTGAAAATTTCGGTATTATATAATACGTATGTACTTACGATGATCACCCTTTAATCGATTTTTAGGAATGTGATGGATAATTATTAAGTCTGGCCAGATAAATTCTATTCCGGTGATGGAGTAGACCGTACTGTCAGCTACTCAGAGCTAAAAGTACTGAAAGAATATCTCAAGATAGAGCTTCCTCACCATTAATGGTATCTATTTCAATCATAGAAGTAATTAGTTTAGAAAACTTTTTTCTAGATAGGACTTAATCGGAAATGTTGAGAATTATCGAGAAATTTCCAGATCTGAAGATTTCTCAAAGTAAACTTTGTCAACCATATTTTCCAACAATATCGAGGATGAAAACATCGCTATAAGTATTTTCACGGATAAAATTAAAATGCTGACGCATTTTACCTGAATTTTAAACTTTCCTTAATTCCACGTCAGTTGCGTAAAGTAGAGGTATCATCCTCTCTTAAACTGTCTTTACATATGTTTTAAGGATAATTAGCCAAAATTTAACTTGAAAGAGACCAATCGTTAGACTTCATATGATCTAAAATACAGCGAAACTGCATTCGGGGATTCCACGTCGGTGAGTCGGAACGCGCCGCGCCTACGAAAAATCGACTTAATTCCCAAATTGGCACCTGAATTGAAACATTTTCATCGGATTACACATCTAGACCCTTTTTCTGACATGGTATAAGAGGCTTGATGCATTAAGGTTTTCCTATTTATAATCCTTACTTTATCTCGAAAATTGTCCGAAAAAGGTGTCCGCCATTTTGTTGCTATAAATGAGCAAAACCTTATTTTTGTAAGCGGTAATTGCAACCAGTAAAAAAACCAAGAATTGTTGTAGATTATTTTATCGTTGTTTTTTCCAAAAGTATCTATTTAAACCCTCCACAGAAAGGCAAACTTGAACGTTTATCCGAAAAATCCGAGACTGCCCATTTCTGTGAAAATTGTTCAAGTTTGACGCCATGTATCGTTTTAACGCGTAAAGATATCGAAACACGACGAACGGGAACATAAAATTCAATTACTGTGTAATAAATATGCGAAGTTTCAAAATCCGACTCAGAAAGCCATTTTTAGCCTCCAGGCCAGCTTTTTTCGAATGTAGCCCACTGTGCGTCGTTCGCTTCCTATCTCCAACGCCGACGCTTACTATCGGATTTTTAATTATATGCCCCCGGATTTTATAAATTTATTGCAAGCTTAGTACACAACGTATAGGAATAAATCTTACTCCAAATCAAAGGTAATTCCATATTCTTTTAGTGGTATTCTTTTCGCTTGCGCGGATGGAGAGTTGAAATCACCAAGAAGAGGTATATAAACCATGGTCCCCAAAAACGACTCTTTTTGCAAGTCGTGGCTTTTTCGCAGCATAATATTCAATCGCAAACAAACGACGTATGCTGCGGCAATGAGATTTCATCCTAAGTTGCATGTAAGCTATCTCCCTGTGATGAGCGTTTAAAAATTTGCAAATGTATAAATTATGTAGTTGGTAATCGGCGTAAAGTACGTTTGCTATCAAGCTCTAGAGTTTTTGTCCTGGGAGAAAGTTTACCACACTGTCATATTATTAATGTTGATTACATTTTTTACCTAATTATCTACCATACTTAATCTGAAGCGAAAAATACTGCATCCACTAAGGTAAATAGAGGATGAATATCGAGAAAGAATGAATGGCGGGAAAGGGAGACCCGATGACGGATACGAGGGATTGTAGGCGTTGGTGCTAGGGAGTGGAGAATGGAGTAGTCGCCTTCTAAGAATGCGTCTGACCGTTTCCCCCTTTCCATCCTCAGCGAGTCCATTCTGAAGAAATGGGGAAGTAAAAGAAAAGTCTTTCTTTCTCCTTTCCGCCGGCAATAATCCTTGGCTAGCTTCCCCTCCCCTACTTCTTCCACTCCCCACTTCCTCCAACTCATTTCAGCATCCTTAGAGCGCGACCTCTCCAGGAAGTGAACGGAATTAATAATATGAAATCGCGGTAAAATTTCTCCCGAGAAAACTACTCTAGGGCAGATATTGGCTATCATAGTTTTTCGCTGATTACCAGCAATGTACTGTATATTTGGAAATATTAAAAAGCTCATCACGGGGAAACAGCTCACATGCAGCTTAGGATGAAATCGCATTGCCGTTAACGTTACGTCTTTTGTTTGCAATTGAGTCTTATGGCGCGAAAAGGCACGACTTCCAAGAAGTGCCGTTTTTGGGTAGCTTGGTTTTCATACTTCTTCGTGGTGATTTCAACTCTCCATCTAAGCAAGCGAAAACAATTCCACTAAAAGAATATAGAATACCCTTCAATTTGGTGTAAGATTTATTCCTATGCGTTTTGTACTAAGCTTGCAATAAATTTATCAAATCCAAGGGCATATAATTAAAAATCCGTTAGTAAGCGTCGGCGTTGGAGATAGGAAGCGAAGAGCGGGGCGCGGCGCCTTGACCCTGAGGTCAATTTTATTTTTTTAATAATACATTCCATCTGGTTTCCACTCTTACATTTTCTTCATTCAAGGAAGACTAAATGAAGACTTTCGGTAACTTTTTTCTAAGCTGTAAAAGGGTTTGTTCTAAGTTTAAAATCCGTTTAAAAAGTTATTTCGCTTTAAAATAAACATCGTCTTTTATCAACGGAATCAAATCCTACATCAAAAGAAAGAACTACTATAAAGCTTTTAAATAGTGTATGGAATACGATTTCTGTTTGAAAACTCGCGCGCTCTCATTCAAACGCCCGTTTCTGCGCGCGCATCGAATTCAGCACTTTTTTGCTAACTTTGTCAGCCGCCATTTTGTTACCAAGATGTCTATTAGTCTAGCAACTGGAAGATCTTCTTCTAATTTCTTTATCAATGTTTTGACTGAGTTGGAAGAAAATCCGAATCGGTCGCGTTTTTTTGTTCGGTTTGACGTGGATTGACCCACCTAATATGCTTGAAATCAGTCGGGGAAATCAGATTCAAACGATATCAGAATTCAGTTTCTCTGCCGCGGACAAATATCTTTAACACTTAAAATGGAAGATCTTCAGATGGAATGAAAACAGCGTATTAAAGTATAGGCTATTCGTCGTTCTAATTAAATGGTAAATACGTTTCGATCACAAGAAACAGGATTTTTGTGTCGTATGAACCGGAACATTTCGCACCAATTCACAAAATTGCTTTACTAATTACTAACTAAAACAAGTAAATCATTGCCGTCCAGAGTTAAAAAAAATTTAAAATTAAAAATAAGATTAATCATTCTTCAATGATATTCCAATCCCAGAATCTTACCTTTTGATCTGCGCTCGGAAGATCTGAAACACTAAAAAATGATGGGGACATATCCTCCAACTTAACTTCTCGCGAAAAAACTACCTGTTGGAGCGTACTACGAGTATCTCCAGCATTGAAAAAAGCCTAAACCGACCCAGTGCATCGCTAACAATTACGTATAGAAGAAACCTATACATATAATAACAACAAACACAAAATGTTATAAACATTGCAGGATACTAACGCAATCGTTACTCTAAACAAATCGTTTAGGAAGATTTAAGAATGAACATGGAGCAATATTGTTCAATGCGACGTAAACTACTTAAATTATTTAATTTTAAACTACTTAATAATTAAATAATATCACACGAACCTGAAACGCACACATTTACGCAAATTGCAGGAACACAATGAGGAAAAGAATTGAATGAAAAATTTGTGATCATGTACTAAAAACATTACTGAAACGACGATAAAAAATACGAAAATGAATATAAACGGAAGTTTTGAAACTATAAAAGCAATGCGACAGGATAAAATCATCCAGATAGGTGTAAAACACAGCTTAGTAGATGTATTTATTCACGAACTTCCGATCAAATTATTTTATCGCGTTAAGATATAATTACATTAATTCTGTGTATAAAGTTGTGCGAAATGAAGAGCGACCTAATTCTATAGATTGAAAACTAACAATATCCATAAACAGCGGTTCACTTTGTACACATCTGAGTGGCGATTCACTTTGTTGTATTCCATAACGAAATGAGTGAACGAAATACACCACTTTTCAATGCGAAACTAGTAGTTATTTTATTGAGAATAAATTTAAGTCTTTTACAAATTTAATATTAATATAATACTAGATTAGAATAATTAATTTAGTAATAGATATAGTAATAAATTAATGTAGATTCTGTGAAAATAATATTAATATTTTGTTAAATTGATTCTGAATAAAAAAACTACTAGTCTCGTATTGAAGGTGGCATTTCATACACGTTTCGAAAATTACGAGGATATTGTTAAAACGAGTGATTGTTATACACCTCCTTAAATACGAAAATTGTAGTAATTTTATTCTGAATTAACTTTGCAAAGTATTAAAATTAATTCTGAATAAAATAACTACCATTTTCCTATCGAAGAAATTCATTCGCTCATTTTAACAATATCCGCGTAAATATTGAAATGGAAACACTGAATTATGCTGAGACTTAAAAATTTTAACCTAAAAAAAACATGCACGTAAAAAGTTCCGCACTTACTTTTGATGACTTCAGAGTCCCTTTTTCCACTGCATTAGTCGTTTTTCAGGTAACGTCCTATTGTGCGCAGGTAATGGCTTTCCGATGATGCTGTGACGAATGTCCGTCTCCAATCGCAGCTCGTAGTAAGGTTCAGCCCATTGAAGCCGGTTTTTTTGAATCGGTGATTCACTCTTCCTGTAAAACAATTAAGATATTTTACATCTAATTTCATGTATATAATCTCACTGTTATCGCAAATAATCAATTACTATACCTTCTTCGAGTGGAGCACCCTTTCGGTAGAATTACCGGCGTTGTTCGCTGACGATTGTGAAAGCATGACTGCCGCCAAAATTTTCCTTATATTCCCTGCAAGGAGGAATGGCAATAAACCTTCTGGAAACACTTTCTACAAATGGTACTTTGATTATTAATTAAGTCCTTTGAAATAAAGGATTGGAAACCTAAAATATATGAAAATCAAACTAATATGAGGAACGGAACACTTACCGATGCATTCTCTCCAACTGTTTCCTGAGTTCTGAGTCGTCTGAATACCGAAGAAGTAATGGACCAATGGCACATTACGTAGCAAGCTCTCTTCACTCATTCGACGAGGAGACATTAAACATCTTGCACATGTGACTGCAAACAAAGGCTTCTTAATTCTTTGTCTTTATTGCTTGTACGTGACCCGGGAAATCTCTCTCAAAGCGAACCCTTTAGCGCGATTCCTCAACGGATTCATAGCTTTGCTAAGAATAGAACTCCCAAGATTCATTTTCTCGGCAGAAATCCAGGCGGTTAACGATGGAAGACGCCTCAAACCGAATGAAGACCGGCCGAATTTTCAAGAGCTACCGCGCTAATACCATTGTCTTTCTCGTTATTAGAATTTTTTTTTTGACGCACAGGCTCTTGCAAACCCTACATGGAAATTTATCGAAATTATTCTTCGCTTCCTCCTATAATTTCAAAAGTTTTTAAATTATGAATAACGCTGAATATGGCGGCGAGAGAAAAGAGACCTCCTTCGGAAAAGTACGACTCCTTTTCGTCTTCTTGTTTCAGATTAATCGGTAGATAATTTACCCGGATTATTACCTATGAAATAGATTCTTTTCTCCTTATCTATCAACTATGATGCATTATCCCGTAATCGTTATTGCAGACAAATGCTGCGTTCAAGCAGTTCTTAAAAACGGGTGCTTTCTTGACGCACATTTTCGTATTGCGCGCCAAGGCAGCAACCTGTGAACCCTCCTGTTGAGCCCGTATCCCCTCACTATTCAGTTGATTCCTTCGTGTCATCAACGGTCAAAAAATCCATGCAAACAGGACTAACTTAACATTTATAATTTATGATGAAATAATAAATAAGCCATTCGAAATTATTCCTAAGGAAATAATTGAATTTATAATAAACATCAATTAAAAAAGTGAGTACGGCATGTGTACTGGTGGATATTCTACAAGAATTTGGGATTGTATTCTGATCGAGATGATGAATTGTAGACAATTATTGCGAACGGTCATTAAAGCATCAAAATGATCGAATATTTTCCGTTGCGGGACAAAGGGGTTTCGAATATTTTTAGCAGGATTATAAGCAACGAATAAAAAACGTGCACTTAAAATGCTTGCGTTAACTCTAAAATACATTGAAAAACGGAGAACATTGATTATGATCGCCAACATCTGCGGTAATATAAAACATTTATATCGCGTCCCCAAATATATATTTTATAATAGGTGAGATTTTCCAGCCTCAAATTTGTTAACAGCCGTGTTTTAATTTATTTTCTTCCATTACTAGACGAACTCATTACTTCGCATATCCAGTAGAAGATCAATGGTCTAAGAAAATGATATGCCTGAAATTGATAATAGTAGGAAAGTTATACATTTTCATAGCGGGTCTTCTAAAGAAAATGGAATTTTCAGCTGAATGTTGTATCCTTACCCTTAAAATCGTAGTGGAAAAAATGATGAGAAGGACGAGGTTAATTATCAGGCTTACGTACATTTAACACAATATCTAATTCATGTGTCAATCGTAGCCACCCCGACGTTTCACTCGTTGACGTTGGTATCAGCCTATTCCAAATGTGGGATAACAATTTATTCTGACGGCCAGGAAAAGAATTTACCGTATTAATATTATGTTCCTTTGTAGAATACTTACCTTGAGGAAATATACTGCAACCATCTTTGACCAAATTTTTCGACCATTTATACGATCATTTTAATCGTGGATGTATAGTATGGATAATAAAGGTGAGCAAACAGTGACACAATATCTAATACATGTGTCACTGGAAGCCCTCCTTAACTATCCAACACATTAATCTTCCTATGACACACGTTGCATCTGTGATTAGTAGTTAGAGGCAAGTTTTAGTCTAGAAAATACCGTGCATGCAAGTGTTGACATAAAAAAGGTTATCCCTTATCCAAAGTCTCCTCTGTAGGTAATGGTATTTTTAGAAAAATGTTACTTCCTTACCGTGATCATCTTAGAGGGAATAATGATGTGAAATACGAGGTGAAATATCAGGGTGACGTACAATTAACACAATATCTAATTCATGTGTCAATCGTAGTCACTCCAACAATTCATTCGTCATCGTTGGTTTCTACCTATTCCAAATCTGCGTTAACAATATTTTCTGATGGCCAGGAAAAGAATTTGGTTAATTAATATTCTATTGCTACGACTTCAGTAAGTAGGATACTGACCTTAAGAAGATAAATAACAACACTCTATAATCTAATATTTCGACCATTTTAGCGATCGTTGAATCGTGGATGTATAGTATGGGTAATCAAGGTGACCTAATCGTGAAACAATATCTAATACATATTTCACCAGAAGCCCACCCTAACTATCCAACTAATTAATCTTCCTTTGACACAAGCTGCATCTGTGATTAGTAGTTATAGGATATATTGAAGCGCGTTGAAATTATTTACCAGATTGCTCCTAAACCGTTTCAAATGATGGTAAATTCAACGTTTATACTACCTAAAAAAAATATTAATTCAATATACGTGTTACGAAAAATTTTCCTTTTCCAGATCAGGGATCTTTCTTTATTCTAAATGCCGAAATCTTGCTAAGTTTTCCCTAAGCATGCGTTGAAAGATACACAATAAATACTGCAATACTAACACATTCATAGAAATGATAGAGATTACGTGAATGATACATGCAGGAAATCCACTCCTGGTACTTGCCTCTCGATAATATGAAAAATCTGAGAGTGTCGAAGATATTCCCCGTGTAATCTGATCTTGCTGATACAAGGAAAAAGATATGCTTCGAATAATTTCTATGCTAAAGAACTTTATATGAATTATATATTGATTTTTAGTATAAGATTTTAAAGGGAAATGACAGGGATAACATTGGTATACATCTTATCGATAAGAATATTCTATATTGTCATAGCCTTCAACAAATCTTACTTAACCAACTTTTCCGAGGATTCCCAAAGTAGAATAGACCTGAAAAAAGTCAGAAGAGAACGGAAATTGAACGTATGTCTCCCAATATCCGGCACGCTATTTAGAAGTTCGTAATTCCCATTTTATCTATATATTCAATTCATCCTGAAACCACAGAAACCATTATATATACAATTCACAGAAATAAATGAAAGAATGAGTAATATGTTGGTTGGTTATAGGGTAACTTGAGCTCTTTTTGTATGTTTGAAATAATGACAATGTGTATATATGCTGTTGACGATGAACAATATGATGACTCGGGTTGATATATGGATATAGAGCAACACTCTATAACCTAATATTTGACATTTTAACGATCGTTAATTCGTGGATATATAGTATGGATAATCAAGGTGACCTAATAGTGAAACAATATCTAATACATGTTTCACTAGAAGCCCACCCCAACTATCCAACTAATTAATCTTCCTGTATCACAAGCTGTTTCTGTGATTATTTAGTAATATTAAACAAGGCAGTCCGTTGAAATCATTTGCTAGAAGGCCCCGTATCCGTTTCATATGATATTGAATTAAACGTTAATGCTACCTTTGAAAACATTTATTCAATATAGGTTCTAGGAAATGTTTTTTCTATTGAAGATTAGGAATAGTGCTTTATTCTCAATTCCGATATCCTGTAAGTTTTATTAAATCTTGAGTTGAAAGGAAGCTAGGTATCTTATAATAAGGTATCTTGAGCTCCATATATAAGTTTGAAATAATGAGAAATATAAACATGTCGTTGACGATGAACAATATGATGACTCGGGTTGCCCGGTACTTAGCAATATCTAACACATGTTATAGTACTAGGTAACCCGAATCTTTCATATGCAAATTCCATGATGATTGAAGATGGCTATTGCGGATGCTTCGATGGTATAATGGATTTCAGTTGTCACCCTCTGGAAATAGAATTATCTAAAGCATGTGAAGGAATTAAATCATCCAAGGAATTGGAGGAGGAAGATTTTAAAAGCCGAAAAGATGTAAACGATTACCTTAACGACTAAGACATTAGGAAGTAAGTCGTAACTATAAAAGTCAAGAAAACAGAGATGAAGAATTTATATTAATCAATTTTTAAGGAGAGCTCATTTTATGGTCCGAATTGAGAAAATGAAAAATTTACCTTAAATAATGCTGACTTTCAAAAATATTTAACATAATCTTTTTATACCTCAAACGATCATTAGTTGGTGAAGGCATAGTATGGATGATCAAGGATGTCTACGGGTATTACAATATCTAACACATGTAGTTCCCGTAGTCATCCCGGACTGTCCAACTAAATATCCAACCTCATTCACAAGCTGCTTCTGTGATAAAAAGTGATAGTAAACCAACGGTGCGTTGAAATTATTTACTAAATTTATCTTAACCGTTTCACACTATAGTAAATTTACCGAAAACCCTTCATGAATATCGACGTCATAGGACCGGAAAACTTAAACTCTGAAAACTCCTGAAAAACAATTCTTAAAACAGGATTTGAACCATTAATATATAATCTTTGGAAAAAATATATCTTCTGGAAACTACACTAGTCATTCTGACTACTCTGAGAAGAAATAAACGTTTACTATAACGATTATGATCTTAGACCGGAAATCATAACTTTAAAAAGTAATAGAACTAGTAAAGTAGAATACTATTAAATCGTTCTTTAAGGACAGTTAATATTATTATTAATATTTTTTTAGGCGTGGTGCCTGATAACATTAGAAACGTTTTCTGTTTCCCAGATACGAGGAACAGAAATCCTAGTGAGACATTTGGTAGTCTAAAAATACTATGCCTGCAAATGTTGTAATCAAAAAACGTTACATCTTTTCAAGTGTGCATTCTGTAGGAAATTATATTTTCAGCTGAATGTTGCTTCCTTAACGTGATTACATAGTGGGAACAATGATGTGAAATACGAGGTGAAATATCAGGGTGACGTACAATCAACACAATATCTAATTCATGTGTCAATCGCAGCCAATCAAATAATTCATTCGTCATCGTCGGTTTCTACCTATTCCAAATCTGCGTTAACAATACTTTCTGATGGTCAGGAAAAGAATTTAGTTAATTAATATTCTATTGCTACGACTTCAGTAAGTAGGATACATACCTTAAAAAGATCTAGAGCAACACTCTATAACCATAAATTTCGAACATTTTAGCGATCGTTGAATCCTGGATGTATAGTATGGGTAATCAAGGTGACCTAATAGTGAAACAATATCTAATACATGTTTCACCAGAAGCCCACCCTAACTATCCAACTAATTAATCTTCCTTTGACACAAGCTGCATCTGTGATTAGTAGTTACAGGATACATTAAAGCGCGTTGAAATTATTTACCAGATTTCACCTAAACCGTTTCAAATGATGTTAAATTCAACGAGAATACTAACTAAAAAATATTAATTCAATATAAGTGTTACGAAAAATTTTCCTTATCCAGATCAGGGATCTTTCATTATTCTAAATGTCGAAATCTTGCTAAGTTTCCCCTAAGCATGCGTTGAAAGATACACAATAAACACTGCAATATTAACACATTCATAGAAATGATAGAGATTACGTGAATGATACATGCAGGAAATCCACTCTTGGAACTAGCCTCTCGATAATATGAAAAATCTGAGAGTGACGAAGATATTTTTCACGTGAAATCCGATCTCATTGATACAAGGAAAAAGATATGCTTCGAATAATTTCTATGTTAAAGAACGTTATACTATGAATTATATACTGAATTTTAGTATATGATTTTAAAGGGAATTGATGGGGATAACAACGGTAAACATCCTATTGATAAGACTATTCTATATTGCCTTCGCCTTCCTTCAATGCTAATTAACCAAATTTTTCGAGGATTCCCAAAGTAGAACAGAATTGAAAAAAGTCAGAAGACAACGGAAATTTAACGTATTTCTCCCAATATCCGGCACGCTATTTAGAAGTTCGTAATTCCCAATTTATCTATAAATTAAATTCATCCAGAAACCACAAAAACCATTAGGTATACAATTCACAGAAATAAATGAAAGAATGAGTAATATGTTGGTTGGTTGTTGGGTAACTTGAGCTCCTTTTGAATGTTTGAATTAATGACAATGTGTACACATGCTGTTGACGATGAACAATATGATGACTCGGGTTGCCCGGTACTTAGCAATATCTAACACATGTTATAGTACTAGGTAACCCGAATCTTTCATATGCAAATTCCATGATGATTGAAGATAATTGTTTTATATGTTTCGATGGTGTAATGGATGTCAGTTGTCCCCTTCGGGAATTATAATTATATAACCATTTGGTGGAATTAAATAATCCAAGGCATTGGAGGAGAAAGATTTTAAAAGCCGAAAAGATTAAAACGATTACCTTAACGACTAAGACATTAGGAAGTAAGTCGTAACTATAAAAATCAATGAAAACAGTGATGAAGAATTTATATTAATCAATTTTTAAGGAGAGCTCATTTTATGGTCCGAATTGTGAAGATGAAATATTTACCTTAAATAATGCTGACTTTCAAAAATATTTAACATAATCTTTTTATACCTCAAACGATCATTAGTTGGTGAAGGCATAGTATGGATGATCAAGGATGTCTACGGGTATTACAATATCTAACACATGTAGTTCCCGTAGCCATCCCGGACTGTCCAACTAAATATCCGACCTCATTCACAAGCTGCTTCTGTGATAAAAAGTGATAGTAAACCAACGGTGCGTTGAAATTATTTACTAAATTTATCTTAACCGTTTCACACGATAGTAAATTTACCGAAAACCCTTCATGAATATCGACGTCATAGGACCGGAAAACTTAAACTCTGAAAACTCCTGAAAAACAATTCTTAACACAGGATTTAAACCATTAATATATAAACTTTGGAAAAATTATATCCTTTGGAAACTACACTAGTCATTCTGACTACTCTGAAAAGAAACAAACGTTTACTATAACGATTATGATCTTACACCGGAAATCATAACTGTAAAAAGTAATAGAACTAGTAAAGTAGAATACTATTAAATCGATCTTTAAGGAGAGTTAATTTTATTATTAATATTTTTTAGGCGTGGTGCCTGATAACATTAGAAACGTTTTCTGTTTCCCAGAAACTAGGAACAGAAATCCTAGCGAGGCATTTTGTAGTCTAAAAATACTATGCCTGCAAATGTTGTAATCAAAAAACGTTACATCTTTTCAAGTGTGCCTTCTGTAGGAAATGATATTTCAGCTGAATGTTGCTTCCTTACCGTGATCATCATAGTGGGAACAATGATGTGAAATCCGAGGTGAAATATCAGGGTGACGTACAATCAACACAATATCTAATTCATGTGTCAATCGCAGCCAATCCAATAATTCATTCGTCATCGTCGGTTTCTACCTATTCCAAATCTGCGTTAACAATACTTTCTGATGGCCAGGAAAAGAATTTAGTTAATTAATATTCTATTGCTACGACTTCAGTAAGTAGGATACATACCTTAAAAAGATCTAGAGCAACACTCTATAACCATATATTTCGAACATTTTAGCGATCGTTGAATCCTGGATGTATAGTATGGGTAATCAAGGTGACCTAATAGTGAAACAATATCTAATACATGTTTCACCAGAAGCCCACCCTTACTATCCAACTAATTAATCTTCCGGTATCCCAAGCTGCTTCTGTGATTGTTGGTAATAGTAAACATGGCAGTGTCTTAAAATTATTAACCATATTTCACTTTCAACACCATTTCACATGATACTACATTAAGCGAAATTGTTTACCCCTGAGAATATTATTTCCTTCCTGCATATCCTATTGACATGCGTACCTCAACATTTACTGTCAGTTCAATTATTTCAGAAGTTTCAACAATTACAGGACACTCAATAAAGAGATGAAAATACAAAGAAATGATAATTTTTGTCGTTCTTCGGGGAAAAACACTGAAGTGTGCTATCGTACGGCTTGACAAAATGACATATTTGACTTAAATAAGATTGACATTCAAAACTATTTAACATAATGTTTAATTTTTCAAACGATCGTTAGTTGATGAAGGTATAGTATGGATGATCAAGGATGCCTTCGGAGAATACAATATCTAACACATGTAGTTCCCGTAGTCATCCCGGACTGTCCAACTAATTAGCCATCCTCTATCACTATCTCCTTCTGTGATTAATAGTAATAGTAAACCATGTAATGATGAATTAATTTACCTGATTTACCGTACCCGTTTCACACTATAGAAAATTCACCGAAAATATTACCATTGAGAATATTAATCCAATACGTGTTTTACAAATTATTTTTTTTATTAAGAGCATCGTTGTTGCTGCATTCTTAATACCGAAATCGTGCTGAGTTTTCACAAATATTAGTGGTAAACCACCTTGAATATCGAAGTCACAGGACCGGTAAAAAATTTTCCGGAAATAATTCTTGAAACATGATTTAAACCATATACATTAAACTTTGGAAACTTTAAAATCCTTTGGAAATAGGTTAGTCAATCTGACCACTCTGAGGAGAAATACACGATTACCTAAACGAATATGACAGAAAGTAAATCATAATTATAAAAGGATATATAACCAGTGTTGAAGAATGTATAGAAATTAAATTCTAAGGACAGTTGATTTTATTATCGAATATCTTTGCAGGCATGGTGGCTGCTAACCTTAAAAACGTTTTCAGTTAACCTAAAACGTGGAACAGAAATTTACCGAGGCATTCGTTAATCCAGAAAAAACTACGCATACAGCGTTCAAAAAAGTTTTTATTTTTCCAAATGTTTCCTCCGTAGGAAATAGTATTTTCAGCTGAATGTTGTATCCCTACCGTTTTAATCGTAGTGGAAAAAATGATGAGAATCACGAGGTGAATTATCAGAGAGCCGTACAATTAAGACAATATCTAATACATGTCTTAATCGTAGTCACCCCGACGTTTCACTCGTTGTAATTGGCATCTGCCAATTCCAAATGTGCGATAAGGTATTTTGATGATGTCTAGGAAAAGAATTTAGTCAATATTTCTTCTATTGCTACGACTACTTACCTTAAAAATATACTGCAACACTCTTTAACCAAATATAACGAACATTTATAGGATCGTTTTTAATCGTGGATGTATAGTATGGATAATAAAGGTGAGCAAACAGTGACACAATATCTAATACATGTGTCACTGGAAGCCCTCCTTAACTATCCAACACATTAATCTTCCTATGACACACGTTGCATCTGTGATTAGTAGTTAGAGGCAAGTTTTAGTCTAGAAAATACCGTGCCTGCAAGTGTTGAAATAAAAAAGGTTATCCCTTTTCCAATGTCTCCTCTGTAGGTAATGGTATTTTTAGAAAAATGTTGCTTCCTTACCGTGATCATCGTAGTGGGAATAATGATGCGAAATACGAGGTGAAATATCAGGATGACGTACAATTAACACAATATCTAATTCATGTGTCAATCGTAGCCAATCCAATAATTCATTCGTCATCGTTGGTTTCTACCTATTCCAAATGTGCGTTAACAATATTTTCTGATGGCTAGGAAAAGAATTTAGTTAATTAATCTTCTATTGCTACGACTTGTGTAAGTAAAATACTTACCTTTAAAATATACTGCAACACTCTTTAACCAAATATATCGACCATTGTAACAATCGTTGAATCGTGGATGTATAGTATGGGTAATCAAGGTGACCTAATCGTGAAACAATATCTAATACATGTTTCACCAGAAGCCCACCCTAACTATCCAACTAATTAATCTTCCTTTGACACAAGCTGCATCTGTGATTAGTAGTTATAGGATATATTGAAGCGCGTTGAAATTATTTACCATATTTCTCCTAAACCGTTTCAAATGATGTTAAATTCAACGAGAATACTACCTAAAAAAGTTAATTTAATATAAGTGTTACGAAAAATGTTCCTTTTCGAGATCAGGGATCTTTCATTATTCTAAATGCCGAAATCTTGCTAAGTTTGCCCTAAGCATGCGTTGAAAGATACACAATAAATACTGCAATATTAACACATTCATAGAAATGATAGAGATTACGTGAATGATACATGCAGGAAATCCACTCTTGGTACTTGCCTCTCGATAATATGAAAAATCTGAGAGTGTCGAAGATATTGTTCACGTTAAATCCGATCTCGTTGATACAAGGAAAAAGATATGCTTCGAATAATTTCTATGTTAAAGAAATATATCGACCATTGTAACAATCGTTGAATCGTGGGTGTATAGTATGGATGATCAAGGTGAGCTAATAATGAAACAATATCTAATACATGTTTCACTAGAAGCCAACCCGAACTATCCAACTAATTAGCCTTCCTGCACTTCTACCTGTAGAAGTAAACTATGCATTGCGTTTATGCAGTGCGAAATTATTTATCAGATTTCATTTTCACCATTTCACATGATACTAGATTATGTGAAAATATTTCCTCTAAGAATATTATTTCCATTTAAGTGGCACGAAATATTTTTTTTCTCCAAGATCAGGATTTTGCTTTTTTCTAAGGCCGAAATCCTGTCAAGTATTCACAAATCATATGTTGAAAGACATCTAATAAATACTGCAATATTAACGCATTAGTGGGGGCTATGTAAGGTGGACCGACTTTCCCCTGGAGTGGTGGCAAACCATCTTGAATATCGACGTCATAGAACTTGAAAACTTAATATCCCGGTAAAATTTCTTGAAGTAGGATTTAAACCATGTATAATGAACATTGGACACTTTTAGAATCCTTTGGAAGTAAGAACGGACGCTCTGACCACTCAGAAAGGTTATAAACGATTAGGGTATTAGACAGTAAATTATTAACAATAAAATGAAATCGAATCAGTATCACGTAGATGGAACTTATGGAAATAATTTTTCAGAGTTGATTTAATTATTAAATATATCGTAGGCTTGGTGGTTGCTATCCTAGTAATTGGTTAATGTTGATCGCAAACGGAATTCATATCGAGGCATTCGTTTCAAAGTATCCAGAGGTCTGATCGTGATCCAACTCAATACCGAGGAAGCAATATATTTCAATAGCTGAAGTAGTTGAAGGATCTTACTTCATCTTTTCCGCGAATAAAGTACAATAAAATTGAACAGTTTTCACTGCAAAAAGGAGTATTTTCTGATATATATTTCCTAAACACGACCTCGGATTTCAGGTATATATTATGCCTATAAACAATGTTGCATAACATTTTGATAACTCGAATAAGAATAGTATTTTTCTCGGTATCACCTTCTTGGCCGAATACTTCCTTTACTATTCAGGCATAATTACTATTTCAAACTTAATGTATACCGCGAAATATTAAAAAAAAACAAGGTAAATTCAATTTTTCCCTTCGATCACCGAGGTTTACTTTTGTTCGTAGATTTCTCGTATGAATGTCTAATGTATTCAGTAGTGGTTCCTATTTAACTCTAAACACATAAAATGCACCATATCTCTGCATAAAATTTCGCTTCGAATACCTTATATTGTATTACGATATGCGCATAAAGTATCTTTTTTTAGAATTTCACTCTATATCTACTAAAGATATACAACATCCGTTTTGCAAGTCGCGATAAAAAATTTTCATGATTTGAGATAATTATATTGAAGGAATCAGGAAAAGATTATCAAATGACTATCAAAACCTCTACACTTAGAGCCATTAAATTTTTCGCGACGCGATGTTAACAAATGCTAAGTGATTACTTTATTAACAAAAGCTTGAATATTTCTCTTTCGATAATCTCTTCTTTAAGAAAGATATACCTGATAATTGTCTCATGATGTTCCTTTTTCTGAGTGATGTAATGATGAAAATAGATAGCTAAGCAAGTGAGAGGGATAGCAAATTCCCATTTTTCTTCCTTGGATTTTGGCCGACGTTATTGTAATTATAAAAAAAAATTGTATTCTCTATACACTAGTGGAACATCGATGACGACCTATGCAAAATACGCTAATAACTATGGCATGCTAAGAATGGCCATGGTTTACACTTTCATACTTATTGATTAAATTGCGTATAATAAAATATTCCTTCCCTTAAATCCGATTCGAAATCGAAAAAATCGAATATAAGATATTTTAGCGCTAGACATTCCAAATATATCTAACACGTGACGAAGTAGTAACGAAATCATTCGTCAAAAGCTGATTAAGACTACTCGTATATCTCCTATACTCAGTTTCGTCAATCCTTCACTGTTAAAAATAAGTTGTCCTGGCCGAAGTTTGTGGAATGCTATCGTAAATCCAAGGTTGTATTTTCTATTGTTTTTTATTCAGACGACCAGTTTCGATCATTACGATCATCACCAGGCCTGGTAGTCTTGAATAAATAACACTGGAAAATACAAACTTGGTTTGTTATTTAATCTTTCACTGGTTATGGGCGTTGCCTTAGCTACACACTTACAAGATTGCTTAAGCAGACGGTTTTCATCTATTCCTATAACTTAAGATTTTGTCGTGATTATTCATCCATTTATAATAAAAATGGATTCACGTAAGATTTATGGTATAAATACCTAAGTGTAATTATGACACACTCCATCCTGTTTCTGTGAACATAAAACCTACTGAAATCGGAGAGTATAAACAAGAACTCGTTAGATCAATCCCTGAAATAGAAATAACATAGTGAAGAAGAGCAAATACGGTTTCACGTCCCAACGTCATTCTTTTATGCATTTCGTAGGAGTGCCCATTTTACTATAAACCCAAATAACGCATGCAGCTATCAATCCCTGAGCTGGTGATACACATAGCATGAGTTGGTTATATTTTCACAGGGGCAGTTACAGGTCTTCGGAGATGGACGGTATCGATGCTTAGGGTTACCTACGGCAGTTACATTTCTTAGATATTGTTACTGCCTTAAGTAACCTGGATCATTCATGCTATCAACCACCAACCAGTATTCGGTGTCATTTGTTTTGTCATCGAGACAAAGGATCAGCATGAATGGCATTGGATACGGCTAATCCCTAAGCCGTCGAGAACGCCCTTTGAGGATCAATCTGAATACTCAATATGGATTATAAAGTCTGGCCAGTTAAATCTGCTACGGTAATGGAGTAGACCGTACTGCCGTAATTAACTTAAAGAGGTCTTCCCCACCGTCAAAGGTAAGTGTCCATTTCAGTCATACTCTATTTAGTTTAGAAAACATTCTTTTATTTAAAGATCCATCGAAATCGGTCCGCATTTTAGGGATACCACTTAGTCCTGAGAGATTTTCGGATATTTTATTTACAGAGCAGATGTTCTCCCTCTATATAGTAGAACGCAAAAAGGATAAATGGATCTTCTGATGTATATTTATAATGTATATGAAGTGAATGGATGTTTCAGTATAATTTCATTCTATTATCTAGCCCACTATAGCCATCTTTTGCAAGGAAGCAATACAACCTCGGAGACAGATGATATGAATGGTTCAGGATCCTTGCCTCATAAACTTGTGCTAGATATTGTTTAAGAGACATGCTTCCTGAATCATACATACTCATCATTCAACAATCAACATTCTACTAATTTCTTCTGAACTGATATCGTCAGTTGCTTCTCTAGAAGCTTGCCAGCAGGATTCTTCGTTTGGGTAATGGTAGGCACCTGAGATAGGCACCGAAATAACCCATCTGTTGTTGCTGGTATCTCTCTCAAAGAAGCTTTTTTCCTTGGCTTCGGGATCAAGTGCTTCAGATGAAGTGGGCTAGGCCATGCCAAAATGGAATTCTTTTGAAAATCAATGCGGACATACGCTAAGTCTTATCTTACTCTAGGGTTAGATTGAAGAAATGGCAGCCTTGTCTCAATCTCGCCCCGCAATAAAGACGTTTTATTATTATAATTATTACTCTAGCATCCCGTTGTCTTGGATTTCCACCCGCTAAAGGCATCCTCAATCGACTATATCTCCTGTACGATGATCAGGTGCTCATAAACTTTAAGTACTTATGTTATGAGAGGTGAAATGGATCTTCTGATGTATTTATAATATATATGAAGTGAATGGATGATTCAGTATAATTTCATTCTAATATCTAGCCCACTGCAGCCATCATCTGAAAGGCAGAAATACAACCTCGGAGACAGATGATATGAATGGTTCGGGATCCTTGGCTCATAAACTTGTGCTAGATATTGTTTAAGAGGCTGGCTTCCTGAATCATGCATACTCATCATTCAACAATCAACCTTCTACTAATTTCTTCTAAATTGATATCGTCAGCTCCTTCTCTAAAACTTGCCAGCAGGATTCTTCGTTTGGGTAATGGTAGTATTATTTTTTCCTATAACATATAGTAAATATTTCGATATGATCTACTTGTGATGACGCCACCTTTATTGAATCTTCAGGAATGTAGCGGTGAATTATAAAGTCTGGTCAGGCAAATCTGCTACGGTAATGAAGTAGACCGTACTACCAGCCACTCAGAGCTCAAAAATTGGAAAGTATTGTCCGAGAGAAGATTTACGAGGTGCAGGAAATTTGCCTTATTGTTCCTTGATAGGTAGGTGTCCATTTCCACTATTTTCGTCATTACGAATAACATCAAGGCGTTCCGTCGAAAAACGCCATCATACGCATACAAAACAAATCAAAATTAGAAATCTCCACAGATATTTATAAACAGTAGGCGACCGTTTCGATGCGAACGATTATCTTCAGGGAAAGCTATATTAAAAAATGAGAGGAAATTTGGCCAATCTTTATCGGAAATATGGCTTGAGATAGCTAGTAGTTTCTTTAAGTATCTTTTTAACAACGTAACAATCCGCGAACAAATATAATCCTCGGGAAAGGAAGGGGCGAACCGTCTTAAGTATGGTTTAATACGCATCATATGGTGGTATTCATTCAGTTTGAAATGTTATTAGGCGTGAATAATAAAGGAACCTTTGGCCAACGAGGTGATTCCGAAAATAGTATGCTATTTTTAACGAAATTATCAAGCTCTTAAGCAATGACGTGAAAAATATTAAACGCGACACCCGAGGTCACGTACGAGACTTATACATAAGGAAGTATCACTTCTTACAGTGACACCTGTTAGATTTTATAACAATTCGAATATCTCAAGATAGGACTTCCTCACCATCAATGGTAAGTGCAAATTTCAATCATGCTACGAATTAGTTTAGAAAACATTTTTTGATGAAGGAGTTCATCAAAATGGCTAGTATTATAGGTATACTACTTAGCCCTTAAAGTTTTGCGGACAATGCCTAACCAACAGTTCACGCCGGACAATTCTTCGCCAGACGGATGGTATGAATGGTTCAGGTTCCCTACCTCATTAACTTGTGCTAGATACTGTTTATAAGGTTGTGTCCCTGAATCATACATGATCATAATTCAACAATCAACCTTCTACAAATTTCTTCAAAATGTTCGTACGCTCCTTTCTTAAATTCCATAACGGCAGGGTATTTATTTGGTGGTATGTTATTTTTATTTCGAAATGGAAGTATTATAATGCCCTTTCTTTTGTAGTTAAAAGTCTTTATGATATAAATAATGTATTTGAATTGACGTTTCCTTAGTTGAATTTTCAAGAATTTAATAGTTAATTATTAAGTCTGGCCAGGTGATTCTGAAACGGTAATGAAGTAGATTGTACTACCAACGACTCAGAGCCGAACAACAGAGGAGTATGGCGCGAGAGAGGGTGTGCGAAATGCAGGAAAATTTGACTTTTTCTTCCTTAAAAGTTAAGTGTCTACTTCAGTGATGTTAGTCATTACGAATAAAATCAAGGTGTACTGTCCGAGAAATGTGGAACGTCATCAAAATCAAACAAAACTAATCAAAGCTAGTAATTTCCACAAAAATTTACTGAAGGCGACCGGTTTCGATCCGAACGATCATCTTCAGGCGAAATATATCCAAAAATGCCAGCTTGCCAGCAGGATCCTTCGTTTGGCTAACGGTTGTATTATTTTGTTGTATATTTTCTAGTTAATATGTCGATATAACAAAAAATGTAATTGTACTGACACCAATTGTACACCACCACAACGGAGACCAATGGTATGAATGGTTCAGGTTCCTTTCGTCTTAAACTTGTGCTAGATATTGTTTAGAATGATTGGTTCCTGAATCATGCATGTACCAATCAACTTCCCATTATTTTCATCGAAAATGAAATCGCCTGCTTCTTCTTAGAAACATCGCTAGCAGGATTAATCATTTGTAAAATGTAAGTATTATTGTGCCCTATATTTTGTCGTTTAAATTTCGACATAAAAAAGCCCGTGCAATGACACCAACTTTGATTATTTTTCAGGAATGTAATTGTGAATTATAAAGTCTGGCCAGGTAAATCTGCTACGGTAATAGAGTAGACCGTACTGCCAGTGACTCAGAGCCGTGGGAGGGGAAATGCCGAAGACTTCGATAAGGAAAGTTCTCCATCCCTACATTTAGAGGTAAGTTTAAAATTTCGTTGCTTTTCAAAAACTTTTCTTCGTTTGTGAGAGGGTGTGGAACTTTATAAGTAATTTATTATTTAGATAAAATAACTCAATTCCGTAAATACCTAAGCAATTCCACGTTAAATAAAGTTTATATTCATGTGCGATAAAAATATATAATTAGCTAACTAACGATGTGAAGTAATAAATATGATTAATGTTGCATCATTTGGAACGAAACAAATAAGAAGTAAAAAATATGTTTAATACTTTGAGTAGTATATGTATTTTCGGGAATGCTTTAAATCCTACAAGAAATCGTATTGGGTATTACATACATTACATGCAACCTCGTGCAGTCGTTAGCTGAAATTAAGTATATCGTCATTCAATAATTCTATGGTCGAAGATTGTCCGTTGCGTGAGGCAGCTTTCATGAATTTCAGCCGTGGATAATTCAAAGTTAATTTAGAGATGTTTTATCGTTTGAGTTTACTACCAAATCCATTATAGAATAAATAGCCAAAACCCACGGTGAAAGACTCGTAAGCGTTTCGATTTAGAGCATTCATAAGTCCTACGAATACCAATTGCGAGAATGCGATAAAATTCACTGAAGCGAAGCATATCGATGCGTATTTGTATTGTGTATTCCGGTGGTGTAAAATGCAATTAACCAGCAAGAAAATCTTCAATCTTACCAAACGCAATAAAGACGTTTTATTAATATTATTATTATTATTACTCTAGCATTCCGTCGTCTTGGATTTCTACCCGCTAAATTAATCCTCAATCGAATATATTAAATCTCATGTACGATGATCAGGTGCTGACGAACGTTAAGTACTTATATTATCATGCACTATTTTGGTGTTAGAATCGATAACTTTTATTTCACACCAATTTTTTTACTCTACTATAACCCAAGATTAGTATGAACAAAACAAGCGCATGGATTTAAGAGATGGAAAAAATCAATCCTAATTCAATTAAGAGATCAAAATCTATTTTGCCGCATCTCATAGGATATTTTATTTAAGGGGCAGACGTTCTTCCTCTGTATAGTAGAACGCAAAAAGGTGAAATGGATCTTCTGATATATTTAAAAGATACGAAGTGAATGGATGTTTTAGTATAATTTCATTCTAATATATAGCCCACTAGAGACATCTTTTGCAAGGAAGAAATACAACCTCGGAGACAGATGATATGAATGGTTCAGGTTCGTTGCCTCATAAACTTGCGCTAGATATTGTTTATGAGACATGCTCCCTGAATCATACATACTCATCATTCAACAATCAACCTTCTACTAATTTCTTCTAAACTGATACCGTCAGCTCCTTCTCTAAAAAATTGCCGGCAGGATTCTTCATTTGGGTAATGGTAGTATTATTGTTTCCTATAATATGTAGTAAATATTTCGATATGATCTACTTGTGATGACGCCACCTTTATTGAATTTTCAGGACTTTATTGATAAATTATAAAGTCTGGCCAGATAAATCTGCTACGGTAATGGAGTAGACCGTACTGCCAGTGACTCAGAGCCGTGAGAGGGGAGAGGAAATCCTGAAAGCTTCGTGGAGGAAGTTCTTCATCCCTTCCAATTATAGGTAAGTTTAAAATTTCGTTTTTTGATAACGTTTTACCGTTGGTGAGAGGGTGTGGAACTTAATAAGTAATTTCTCGTTTAGCTAACAATTCCGTAAACAACTAAGTAATTCCACATGTCGATGCGTGTTTGTATTGTGTATTCCGGTAATAAAAACTGCAATTAATCCACGAGATAGTTTTCATACTTATATTTGATCAATCGTTTGAAAAGATAATAAATCACGTTTAGATGGCTCCACCAGAATACCCAATTTACCATCAATACCATTTATATCAATTGAACTTATCATCTAGATCAACAACTATATCAAATCCCCCTGTTTCATGAAAAAATAATTCAATCTAACTGTTAGGTATCCACTTCGATCATAGCATAGGTATTCAGGAGAAGTGGATGTTTTCAATTTCATTATTTATGATAGATTTCGTGGGGCATAAAAATGTTCTGTAATTATTGAAACTAAACCACACAAAAACAGGGAAAATATTCAGTGTCCTCTTTGCTTGTATCAATTTTCTATGAATATTCTTTCTAATTTAATTTTTTATATGAAAACTAGCCTACAAACGCCAAAGTAGAAAGCTTCGTTTCATTTTCCGGTATTATTTACTCAGGCTTCGATCCACGTGATATAATAATACAAAATTTGCATATTTGGTGATCACTTATTAAAATTTAGTTACTCACTGAGCAAAATCCTATCGCATGTTTCTACGCGTCTTCTATCCATCGGAAGCATTTCCTGATAAACTATTCATAATTATTAAAATACTAACATTTTTATCACAAACTGATGTAGAATAAAACTCGTTTTACTCCGTATTTGAAGATGAGATTGGAAAACGAGAATTTTTTCTTAACGTAGTGGAAGACTGTTATAGTTGTTTGCTGTAAGTTATCTGAGTTTTTGGGAATATTTATTATCATGTTTAACGTCATGACACCTGCCGAGGCTTTGAGAATTAACGATAATTAAAATTGGTGCTCAAATCTTACACTTTTCCAGTCGTTTCCTTAAAGAGCGTCTACAATCCAACTAACTATAATAATCATCAAAAATCAAGTAAATGTATCTTGATTAATATATTCATGATTCTTAGATTCCTTGATTGTATTTTGATTAATATATTCATGATTCTTAGATTCCATGATCCTTAGATTCTCGAACGATACGAGCGAAAGTTTTCGTCGTCCTTTATAAACGGTTGTTACTCAATCACAACAGAGATAAGAAAGCTGATATTCACTGCATGAGGAACTAAGATAGAAAATAAAAACAGAAAAAACGCACAAGAAATGTCGCAAGACGCCCCTGAAAAACTTGACATTGAATCACACTTATAAAAAAAGTCAAAATGTGGAAAATGAAGGGACAAAGTAGGACTTTAGTAGCAAAGAAATGATGAACTTTTGTTACGAATTTATATCTTATTAACGTTTTTATCACGGCAGCCAGTATTCCAAAATATATCTATGTCCCTTAAAAAGAATTAGAGGCTATCCTTTTTATAAAAACTCTCGAAGTATGACGGCCTGTATACTTTTGACACGAAAAATAACGGAAGAGGTACAAGGAACAATATAAAAATAAAAATATTATAAATAAAAATTGAATTTACAACGTATATACTACACATGACAATTAAATGACACAATTATGTTTATAACAAATGTAATATTACACATGTTAAACCAGTATTTTACGATGAAGGAAGAAATTGAGAATTTTTTTTATACGTAGTCCTAGATTATCATAGTTGTTCACACTAAGGAATTAATACTAGTCAATGATTTTACGTCTTTAAATAAAAATTTTGAGATCAAGCTGATGCGGTTTCTATTTACAAGGAATTTGAATTTTACGTTTTTTCAATGTTTCCACTAATTCGATGCTCTATCCTAAGGGATGTGAATCAGAAAGACTTTCGACCAGTTACAAGTTATATAAATTTGCAGGAAGATATATCATCATTTAGTGTCATGACATCTGCTGAGCCTGTTTGAATTTAAGATATTGAAATATCGTGCTTGAATCTAACAATTATTCAGTAGTTTCCTTAAAAGATGCCCGCGATTGAAAAACTTATACGTCCCTCGGGAAATTCTGACGTTATTAAAAAATTAGAACTCGCAAAATACGACGGCCCTCTTACATGTAACACAACGGAAAAATATACAGGGAGAAAAATAATACACTTTTTCTATGCAAGTGCACCTGATTCTATCGATGGAGAACTAACAATATCCGCGAACATTTCGGAATGAGAACACTGAATTCCACATTCACACCAAAAAATGTTAAAGTAAAAAGCATGCATATAATAAGTGTAACACTTACTTTGGTTGACTTCTGCACCCCATATGCCGCATCCTTCGTTGTCTTTTCTCCAGTAGCGTGCTTCTGAGCGCAGGTAATGGCAATTTCATGGTGCTGTGATGTCCGTCCAACTGTAGCCGAGGTTTTATATTTTTACATGGCACTTCCTGAAATTGATTAATATATTATAAAAATAATCTCAGGCGAAGAATCTCTATATGGAAACGGAAAGTCAATTACTGTACCTTTTTAAGAGGAGTACCCCTTCAACAGGATCACTGGCAACGCTTCGATGACGATTGTGAAAGTATGACTCCTCAGATAACACTGGCCCTTAAAAAATACCAAAAAGAATTAATAATATGGTAAAGTTAGAGTAGAGGATTTTTGATCGTAAATTAGACAGTAATGCTAAAGAATAACGAGGCACAAGGAGGAGAAGAAGATATCAAGTAAGAGGTATTAATGCGTTATCGTGAATTTATTACACAAACAAAATATACAAAAACAATACTGTGATAGAACGACTAAAGAGTGATAGGGTAAATAGTACCGAAAAAGTTATTAGTTATATTAGAAATAATTCACCAAAAAGATAAGGAGGGAGAGAGAGGAGTAGGAATGGAGAAAGTGAGAAATAATGTTAAGGAATTTATTGGAAACAAGTTTTAGGGATGGATATGGATAGATGAGTCAATTATCAGTTAAATCAGTAAAAGTCATGTTATGCAAACGTAAAGATATCATGGAAATCAACCTTAAATGGAGAATGGAAAACTTACCGATGCGTTCGCTCCTAATGTCCACTGAGGTCTGCGTCATCCGAATGCCTAGGAAGAAATGGTCCAGAAGCCTACGTGGCAGGCTTTCTCGTCGCTGATTGGACGAATGGACATTAAAGTATCCCAGCACTACTGCGAAGAACTTCTTCGTATTTCTTTCTCTTATTTGCTCGAAAGTGACCATGGATGTCTCGTTCAAGCATATCTTTTTATTTACCATGGATATCTCGTTCAAGCATATCTCTTTATCGCGATCCCGTACCGGAATAAAAACTAGGATTAAAATAAAACTTTCAAGATTCACCTCATTGGTGGAAATTTTTTTTTATACGAAGAAAAACGACGAATATTCTAAAATTTTCGTGAAAAAAGAGTTTACATCAAATGACTCAGTCGATTACTTTTAAAATTTCTTCCAAAAATTATTTGATAGGTAATTTGGACAACTGAATGAAAAAGATAAAAATATGCTACACAAAAAACACTTAATGTATGTACGCATGCATACATAAATGTATTTCAAGTTGATTCCACCTTGGAATTAAAATATCATTTGCAAATTCGATGAAATGAGTCTCAATCTTAATCTTTCCAAGGTAGAATGCACGTTTGGCTTAACTGTTGTTATTCGAACATTTTGGGGCATTCCTTTCTCTAATCGACACTGGATATCTGGGAATTTACTTAATCACTTTAGCGGTTTTTACGAGAACAGGTTAAATTATAATTAGTATCTCTTTCTGAAAAAAGGTTAAATTGCAATATTTATGTATACAAATAGTTTTATAAGATTTGTTGCTACCGTCAAATTAATACATTCACAAGTTATACTATGGTTAATCTATCAAAATAAACCGTATTTTTCAATTCATCTAAGACCACAAAACATCCACTTTTAAACAAATACAGGAGAGTCGTTAACAATATGAACACATATGAGCTTTCCCTTACCAGAAAAAAAACTCATTGCCCGGACTCGAACCCGGAGACTAGTTATTTGAGAGTCAGCTAGCTAGCACGTTGACCACGCCGCCACCGCGGCCGCAATTGAAATCGCCGTGAGTCATGAGGGTAATGTATCAAGGGAAAGCGTTAGTATTTACCAGAGGAAAAGTCTGAACTACCCCAATCACTCAATTTAAAACAGAAATGAGTCACCAAATAATGCAGCATATTCCATAAGACTTTATATGTTACTAATAGTTAGAGCATATTGATTGTAATACAAAAAACATCCCAACGATTCAACGTGAAAAGAAATGTAGAGAAAAAATTCTTACCATCATTTGCATATAACTATTCATTGATGAGATTCAGTCCTTCTTGCATCATTAGAAGATGAAATGATCGATAATTTTCTTTTACCTGGAAAAGATCACGTTAATCAAAAAATGTCAGCGTATTGTCAATCGAAATTTCATGTATTGTTTGAGTTAGCTAGAAAACGCATTGCGAAAATATGAGCCTCCATAGCACTCCAAGTGAAATACTCGGAGACAGATCCCTTGGAATCCAAAGCACTGGCCTTGAGCTCAGTCGCACACGTGTTGTTTTGTCTACGAAAATTTTACGATTTCTTGCGACTCAGAAACGCCAACCGATTCGCGACTGTTCTGTGCAACACCGGTTGTATACGTTGCAGGGGAGAAGAAAACCGTCTGCTATGGGAGCGTTTCAAATATCTGCTCATTAACACCCATGTGCATTTTATTTTCCTTGAAAGAAATTAGTCCTTACGATAAGACTAAGGAAACGTACAATGATTTCACATGATATTAATTTCTAATTCACATGATTTCCTTTTCCATCATAAAGTAGTTCAAAGTCGAAGTTCCTTAAGTTTATTTGCAAGAGTCTTTCATGGATTATTCTGATAGAGAGGATTACTATTGTGAAATAACTACACTTAAGTACTATACAAATTGCATATAACAAAAATTATCTCGACACCAATGCGTCACCTTTAAACTTAAAACCATTCGATTTCTAGATATTTTTCAACATATTGCCAGTTCAGCGATGTATGGAATTCAGATGTATCAAATAATGGAGATTATTCAAAAAGACTTTATCTGTTGCTAAGAGTTTGAGTGTATCCTAATCGTAATGCAAAAAAACTTCCCAGCGATTTAGAATTCAACGTGATAAGGGGAAATTTAGGGGAAAAATTACACACCAACTTGCATGTAACCATTTATTGACGAGATTGAGTCCTTTTTGAATCATTGGATGAAGATATGATAGATAATTTTCTTTCAGTTGAAATAGATTATGTTAATCTTTTTAAAAATGTTAGCGTATATTCTATCGAAATTTCTCATATTTCTTAGAGTTAACTAGATTAATGCTAACTAATGAATACAAATAATAACTAATAGATTTCTGTCCATTTGAATCCTTACATGTGCTACTCCCGAAGCTAAGATAATTTTAGAAATTCCAACGACTGCAGCGACACCAACCGATTCTCGAGTTGTCTGTATCGCTGGTTGTATAATACTCAGGGGCGAAGTAAAACCTCTGCTGTGGGATCGTTTGTAAACCTCTATTATATTAACATCCATGTCCATTTTATTTTGCATAATAGTACTTAATACTTACGATTAGAGTAAAGAAACTAACTATAATTTTATGTTAGCATAATAGAGTAATCCTTTTCCTTCAGGCAGTTGATGAAAGTCAAAGTTTTCTTAAGTTGATTATTATTTATATATTTATTAATCCAAAGATTCACTATCAGTGGTGCCGTCATTTTACAGAGAATTCCAAAAAACAAACTAAAACTAAATATACATAACATGACAAAGGAAATTCAACATATTAAAAATACGACAAAAATATATACACAAATACGAACTAAGGAAATCTTATACGAGCATTCTTTGAAGAATGCATCAAGTGTAAGCCTGTAAGGGTATATGGAGGGAGGAAGGGATTTTAAAATATTAGGAAGTCTGTATAATAGGGAGCGTTGCGCAATGGATAATCGAAATCGAGGAACATGGATAAGAGGAGTCTCGTTGCCCTAGGTGGAACGTGATGACCATATAATGAAGTTATTTCAGGGGAATCAATGATGGCGTTTATTACATTATAAATGAGGAAAATATAAGCTTTCGTCAGCATATCTTATGGGGATCTTATGGAGAGGTGTCTTAAAACAGACTCTGTAGAGCTATTGCGTAGTTAGGGTAGACGAGCTTATACAATATAGGCAAAAAAGTTAAAGATTTGATCGAGGTAGGAAATATTACTATTGATTGCCATGGCCCAGATAGGGGAGCAATAATGAAAGACCGGTATTACATCCGACGTGAAATATAATTTTTAAATATTCGAGTTCTTCATTTCCGTCAAGCATGGATTTTCAGAATTGAGGAACATTATTTTGGTAAAATAACTCGGATATCATATGAATTGTATATCAACTTCTAGATATTTTTCAACATACCGCCGGTTCAGCGTACTTATGGATGTGGGAAGCCAAGTGGGTAATGCGTCAGACTTTGATAAGAGCAGTTCCAGTTTCGGTGGGATTGCTGTTGGGGCCACTACTTTACGCAAGTATAATCTCTGATTAATTTATGTCGATTACTTTATATTTACGCCATATTTAAGTTTTTCAACCATAAATATGCAATGAATGTATCGTAGTAACATAGACCTTCGGAAATGGGCTTTTCAGGAAATGGAAATCTCAACCAACGCAATATTTACCTTATGAAGAATCACACTCAAGCACTAACTTTCGAAGCGTATTTGTTGAGAAATATCGGCCGTAAAGGATGAGTCATCATCGGTTCCTTCTTCGATGAACATTTTGAATTTGTTCATCGTTGAGAAACCTGTGATGAAGTATCTGATTTAACGCAGCGTCGTTTCTGCAATGATGATTACGGGAAATTCATCAATCGGCTAGATAAGTCCTGACTGTTGAAGAAAGGCAGAGAGGTAGGAAGAAAAGGAGGCAGTGTCAAAGGTAAGGGAGCCGGAATTCTCGCATGTAGATAAACAGAAAAATACTTTAAGAAGTCATACATTTCCAATGGAGGTCATTTAGACTTCTCTCTCTCCAGTAATCATCATTTCTCATAATTTAAAAAGTCTCGAAATGATAAAAAAGCAGAGAAGTAAATTTTAATATTATTCCATACCTGGAAAATTATCATATATTGATGAGACATGGAAGTCCTATTTTTGCAACATTTTAAGTCTTCTAGAATATACATCAGGAAGGAATTGAATGAGATGACACTAATCCCTACATCGTCAAGGCCGGACATCGAGGATTACAGCGAGTACTCATTATAGGTTATACAATGAAGGATCCAGTAAAAGGTAAGATCTTTGAGTTAATTGATTCTTAAAGGAATCCCGCAGAACACTCTTGGCAGGGATGAAAATTTCATTGAAGTCCGTACAAAATGATAATCTTATCAGAGAAAGCTTTGGAAACGCAATTGGTACAAGAAAAATAAAATCGAAAGTGGGTGTGTCACCTGGATGGAAGTTTGCCTCTCTCATAAAAGGTAAGTGTCCATTTCTATAATATTTCTACTTAGTTTAAATCACGAATTTTTTGTTTCCATCTTCTTCATCGAAATATGTAAGAATTCAAGACCTGATTTACTAGAAAACATGCTCTTGGACATAACTATTGAGAGATTTTAGCTACTGGTAATAATGCAATTTTTCCTTCAAATATTTAAACAAGAGAAACTTTATATCGGGAAGATGTATCAGCTAATTCCATAAATTAAAAATCGGAGAAATCATAGAAGAAAAATAAATGATAGAAAGATAGAAAGAAACAATAGAAAGGTGATGTCTTTGTGTTACTTTGATGCTTAAAAATTCTCGCAGAGCTCACTTGCCTAGGATGAAAATTTCATTTAATTCCTTCCACGGTGGTAATCAAAGCAGAGAATGCATTAGAAACACCATTGATAGTATATGTTAAACAAAGGTGGCACAGTCAACGAGAAATAAAAAAGATAAAAAGAGTTGAGAAACCGGCTTCGAGATTATTCTGTTATCATCAGACTGATATAACTAGTCTTTCTGTCAAGTTGTGAACTTATAATTCGGTAGCGTAACAAAAATGAAACTAATTCGATATTCAGACGACTCACAAGGGATAGTATTCAGGAGGAATCGCTAGTTGAGATGAGATCTTTTTAACGTAACAAAGAATTGATTATAAAAATAACCGTTTTTGCCCCATGTATTTCCCTCCACAGGTTCGCGAGAAGCGGTGAGGCTTATCAACGAATTATTTTTCTTTCAATTTTTTCAACAGTCAAAACTCTCGGCATTTCCTGATTTTTTTGAACCGTCAAACTAATAGGCCTGCCTTTCGTCACCCAATATGAAACATTTCTTAAATTCAGGGTCAAAATCGGTTCGCCCATGTATATCTTACAAGATATACTTTGGGCTGTATATGCGTTGCATAAAAATTCAAATATTTTTATTAAAAATATGTTAATAGTTAATTAGAGATAGATTTGTACTTTTCCACAAAAACTTTTTATTTTCCGAACTACCGGTTTCGATATTATATCATCGTCAGGTTCTAAACTAAATCTTTAATATATAATATGCAATAAAAATATCTTAAACGAAAGGAAAAATGATCCGTAGGTAGACTGTGATCGCAGCGTATCCAGAGCAGCCGAAATGAGCAGCGAGTTCCTGCGACGTCATCTCTGCAACTGATTAGCTGCTAAGAAGCTTGGTAGCTAATAAGCGGTGTATACTGCTACCGCTGAAGGTATATTTAAACAATCATATCTTATGAACTAATGAAAAGAAACGCCTAGGAAAAAATGTTTTTTTATACTCAATTCTCCACAACGCTAAATTGATCTAGTCTCAAAATTGCGATTCCACCTCTCCTAGTCAGACCTTAGGTTTCAGTTGGAAAGAATGCATCGGTTAGTTTTCCGATCCCCATTTCACATTGATTTTAAGAAATTATAACTATGACAATACATTATTTTCAAGCGTGGCTGATAATAAAAACATCGACCTCATATTTAATTTCCAGAAAAATTGTCACCATTGGTTAGATTATATTACTCCGTTCTCTCTACCCTCTTCCCTCCTCATGTTTAGATAAATGATTTCAATTCTTCAGTTATACATCACTCTTAACACCTCGCCTCATAATTTTTCCCATTTTGTACTTTTTAATTCTATTGATTTCATATCTCTAATCCAATCGACATCAATACTCACTTCTATTTATATCATCGTTTAAACAGAAGCTGGAAATTGCAAAGTTAGTTAAATCAACTTATCTTTTACAGAAGTAGATCTTTCCAAAAACTATACATATTAATCAGCTAGCGAGATAAAATTTGGTAGGAGAGAAATCATTAATATCTCTCATCCAAACAATCTTGGTGATCCTGCTGAAGGAATGCTTCTCTCCAAAAAGGTACAGTAATTTATTCCTCGTAATATTGACAATATTCAGAGTACGAGATTCTGGGAAAATTTTCATAACTCCTTTACAGGAAGATTATGAAAATTAACATCGTATCATCTGCCAGGGCAGGACAGATGTGGGACTTAATGGGCCAGACAAAACTAAAAGCGGCTCTACTCCAATTAAACGCATCATATAATCGTAAGAGGCCTGCGTTCAGAAAGAAGCTACGGGATGAAAGACGACGAATGCATCGGGAGAAGGGATTCAGATGTCTACCAGAGTAAGTTTGAAAGTTCCATATGCATGTTTTTAACTTATATATTGTTACAAAAAGAATAATTAGTATAGCTCGGGGTTATCATTTCGGTTTTTTATCACATGGGTAATGTTATTACACGGATATTGTTCGTTTTCCTTCCCTAGAAATAGATCGCTGTTTTATTCTCCAGTCTGTTAATATTAATGGTGTTATACTACATAGCGAAAATTGTAACAAAAGGTTTGGGAAGGTGATACTGAATTCACTTGGTTTGTCACAGTCTATTTTCTAAGAAAAAAAGACGGCGCATGTAATTATTGATTCATCAAAGTAAATTTTAGTTCTGTCTCCCATGCCCTCAATTTTTCTTCTCGGTGTTTTCATGTAAGAGAAATTTCCTCATTCAGATTTATATTCAGCATTTACCATAATAGCAGACAGGAAGTTAATTTGAGTGAGCAATTTCACGTTTGAAAAGAAAGTAAGCAAAGTATAGATGGTTCAAAATTATGCTCACTCAATCATCAAATACTATTTATATCAATTAAAATTGTCATTCCGACGAAGTTCTATATCTAATTTCACTATTTAATTATATTTAATTAAATTGAAAAAATCAAACATTTAAGTATCGAAATTGAGAATAACATTGGTCGATAGCAGAACTCGTTTATTTCAATCTCAATATTTTAGATTGATGTCGTGTATTGTATCATTGCTCTCCAATTTTAAAATGAAAAATAATTAAATCAGATAAAGAAATTAATTCGAGTTCTCTTGATTGTGCTGGTTTCGATTCTATCCGATTACTCTTCCGATTAATTTTTTTAAGAAATAAATCCTTCAACCGATAGAGTAAAGTTTTCATGCATTTCGTGGTGGAAATCCCTGACTCGACCGCACCCGAAACCTCACCGATACATAAATAAAACGTGGCATCTTATCTGCTCTCATTCGAAGTTAAACAACGTTCAAAGCTTAAAAGTTTTGAGATTATTGATTCTCGATTTTTTGTAAACCTACACAGCCATAATAATTTTATGCTTTCGATTACGCTCTAAATTTTGCCGATCAACATATAGCTGTCAAGGACACTTTTTCGATTTTCCTCCACAAGAATATAGCATTAAGCTAATCGGGACGAAGGAATAGACTTATATTATGTACTAATGTTGATGAATCACTAAGTCGACATTTCTTATAATCAAAAAGGAGTGCAACGGAATGCAGCACTCACCTTTAAAAGTAAGGAAGTCAAACTACACATCGCACACCCTCTGTTGGGCACTTTCTCTCCCATTTCTCAGCTCAGTGTCGCTAGCAGTACGGTTTACTCCATTGTCGGAAAAGAATTCACCTTTACATTCCGCTATTTCATTCTGGATTTGTGATATAGTTGGTATCATTACCATAACAATTTTACCATATTTACATTCTTTTTACTACTAAATATCGGACACCGAATACTACCATTGGGAAGGAGCTGAGGATATCAGTTTCGGAAGAATATAGTTTACTGTTGATTTTGAATGAACATTTTGGATGATAGGTTGCCCATTCCTGTATCACTATCAACCTAAGGTAGATTTTTGAATTTATGTAAATACAATGAGTTGTTTTTTTCAAAATTATATCTTTTTCTTTAATGAACATAAGGATATAAGTTCGTGAAGAATCCAAAGGACAATTTATTGCTGAATGAACAATAGAAATGATTCAGATTGCCTAGTAGTTAATAATATCTGAAATCCTAAGTTAGGATACCAGGATAACGCGAACATTCGTATCATTGACCTTCATACACCCAGTTTGCACGTGTAAACTTCTTGTGTATTTGGGTGGTCTATTAACTTACGCTGAGAATTTTGTTGACTAATCTCTTGTTGAGAGAAACTGAGAGGCAGACATGCCCTTAAGTATGATGAAGGCGTTTCCTGCACCACGGCTCATTGCCACCTAATGGTTAACCTCGCGGTAGGTCGTCTCCCTCGAATATGACGCCTCAGACTCACTGGCATCATGTTCTACTCAATTTCCTTAGCAGAGCTTACTTGGCCAGACAGTAGGCAAAAAATATTCTAGATATTATTTAGAGGAAACGAACTATATCAGATGCGGAAGAATTATGGTAAAGAGTTAAGCTGTTATTCACTTATAGAAGGACTAAATTGTGTGTTAATTCATAGCCGCATACACTATAAAGATGTTCTAGATTACGAAAGAGAGCAACTGTGACTAACAATTTTACAAAATATCTACCCAAATGTGAGATATGCAACGATTATGGTAGCCCAAAATCGTTTCCATCGCAGATATACGGGGATTTCTTTTTGAATAAGTAAAGTTGAAATTGAATTACATTAAGATGAATTCCTTTCTGCGTGTGTAAAGAATAAAATTATGCTCAACAGGTACTGTGTTGTAACTCTGTCCGACGACTACTTAAAACATATTAAATATATAAAAAAATTTTATTAATATTATATATAATATAACGAAATGTTGGAGTAAAATATAATTTCCGTGTCTCCACATATATTTTCGAAATATAACCATTTTTGACATAGCCTTCTTCATCTGAAGCACACCAGCCCTAAGCCAGCAAAGAAAGCAACTTCGTTTAAGAGACGCCAGCGACAACAGATGGGTCATCACGGGTTCTCGTTTTAGTGCACATTGAATTTGAATTTGCGCACTTAATGGGCACCCGTGATGAAGCATTTTGTTTAACTTCTGATGCTGTAATGTATGAACCAAATGCAACAGTTACATCCTGAGTGCAGCAGACACAGGATAAATAGGAAGAAAAGATAAATTTTCGAAGGTAAGAGATTCGGGATTCAAATCTACCAAGGTAAACCAAAGATGTTGGATAACAGGAAGTCAACATTTTCCCATGGATTTCCCTTAGGATGTTCTCTCCTCCATGTTACTCTTTTATTCTTACATTCCTGCAATTTTAGGAAAATGGCAAGAAAGGCATTTTCATATTATTGGAGTGAAATTATTATGTAATTATGACACTGTAAACTCGTTTCTGTGCTATGTGTTTCGTATTCCAGAATATGGACCTCGAGGGAATCCTATAAGAGGAGACTATTTCCTACTCCCCCGAGTCCAACCACAGAGGTTCTTCGAGTGGTTATTGTATTTTATGCAATGAAGATACCTGTAAAAGGTAAGATGTTTGTGTCATTTTAAAGTTAAAATTAAGCCCGCAAGGCTGACATGGCGAAAAATCTCAGACGTCCGACAAATACTGCGCACTATCGTCATCTAATTAGAGACTTCCGGAGAACCTCCGAGGAAATATACATTCTTTTACCCTGGAGAAATATAAAAAAGGTAGATATACTATATTTGGTGGAAATCAATATCAATCTGTGATGTATGTAACACGTATTTGGTACAATCGATAGAAAAAGCAAAAAGACTGTTAGGCGAGCGGCCTCAAATCTCCAATCAACCATCAACCAGCCTTTCGGTACAATGTGTTTTCCCTTTGACACAAAAGAACAGCATAAATTATTATAATTGTTATTAAGGGGCTTTACTTGGCGAAATTGAGACATTTGAGTCACATCTTCTATTTAACCAACAATTATAGACAACATGAATATTAATGGAATTATCTATGGCTAATACGTAATCTGGATCATCAAACCATTAAATATCATTTCGCTGTAATGTGTTTGGTCTTAGAGATTAAGGAACAGCCTGCATGTCATAAGATATGGATAATCCCAACACCGTGGAGGCCGGAAGGATCAACTTGGGTGCTCATCATGGATTATAAAAAGTCTGGCCAGTTAAATCTGCTACGGTAATGGAGTAGACCGTACTGCCAGCGACTCAGAGTCGAAGAAACCGAGGATAATTGCCAAAGAGAGCGTGAGCGACTTGGAGAGAAGTTTGCCTTCCTCGCCGTTAATGTAAGTGCTCATTTCTTTCACACTTCTATTTAATTTAGAAAAATATTTTTTGATCTCAGAGTCCATCAAAATTGGTTTCTTAGGGATGATACTCAGTCCTCATTTACGAGATAACAGTACCTTAAACATAATCATTGAGAGACTTTAGCTACCTGTATTAATATAATTTTTTTCTGCTGCATTCCGAAATAGAATGCCATATACATACATTATTTCTTATCTGATCTTTTTAGGTTCATTAAAGAATAAGTTATGATTTAGAAGAAAACTATGTCTAAATTAGGAGATTCATATGCCTTTAAAAATCTAGGATCGTTCTCATTCCTTCAGGGAATCCAATTAATAATTTGAATGGTTGCGCATAATTTAACTACGACGTTTGGTTGATGGGCAATCTGAATCATTTGTCATTTAACTCCCTCCAAACATTTCCAAATCTCATAAATTCAAGTTCGTACTTAATAGATCAACATTACCGTCGACAATAATATCTCATTTCCTGAGTTACCATTTTTCCTTATTGAGGTTGCGCGTGAAATGTATTAAGTGTCGATCACACAAAACTTTTATGATAAGCTTAAGTTTTTAGATTTATCTCTCGCTTAATCAGCGAGCAATCTCGGGATTTCGGGATTGAAATGAATTTGGCTATCTATTAATTCGGTTATCGGTTATCGCTTCATGTAACATAAATGAAATCTTTTAGTTAATGATTTTTTTAGTTTAGTTTATGAAACCTTGAATTATAAAGTCTGGCCAATTATAACTGCTACGGCTTCGAAATCGGACGAAGGGATTCAAATATCTATGAAGGTATTAATGGCTAGGGTTATCTACGGCAGTTACATGTGCTGGATATTGTATTTGATATACGCTATCTAGATCATAAGCGCTAGCAACCATCAACAAGCCCTTCGGTGCAATCTGTATTTGCAATGCATAAGCAATGTGGATTATTAAGTCTGGCCAGTTAAATCTGCTACGGTTACGGAGTAAACCGTACTGTCAGCGTCTCAGAGCCATAAAAACTAATTGGAATGGCTCGAGAATGGGCGGGCGACTTCGAGGAAAGATTGCCTCATCCATGACGGGTAATTGACTGTTTTTTGTCACACTCCTAATTAATATATGAGAAAAAAATTTGGTTGCCATCTGCTCCATCGAAATCTGTAACAAGTTTAGTCCTGATTTACTAAATAACACACTCTTGAACGTAACTATTGAAAGACTTTATCTATAGGTAATAATGCAATTGTTTACTTCCGAATTTTAAAACAAGATCAGCGTAATATCGGGAAAATAAGGCAGTGAATTCCACGTAATAAAATGAATAATAGAAAGTAAACAAGAATGATAAAATTTAGTAGGATAGAAATAAACAATTGAAAAGGTAAAATCTTTGCGTTAATTTGATGCTTAAAGAATTCCCGCGGAGCCCACTTGGCAAAGATAGGAAGTTCACTAAATTCGGTACCATTTGATAATTCAATCAGAAATGCTTCAGGAAGACCGTTGATAGTAAATGTTAAACAAAAGTGGTATAATCAGGCTGATAAAACTAGATCTTACATCTGGCTGCAAACTTATAATTCGATAGCATAACAAAGGCCGCAAAAAAATCAGACGTATTCTAACATTGTATAGCTATATGCTCATCATGCAAAAAATCATTAGTTTAAATAAATCTAATTTCATCCTTTTTATTCGTTTGAATATATGAAAGATTAAAAATTAAAAACTATTTTAATCTAATAATTCTTTCAGGTACTAGTAAAAAGCTGCATCGAACTTTCGATTAATTAACTTGGTATAAAAGCAGGAATTTCCTCAACAATGTTCTATCTTGTGTTACCGTATTATCTCAGCAGAAAACTAAAATAAACTACTAGCAGAAATATTTTTATTTATAATCACGTTCCATATAGTACTACTAAATGAGTACAAATAACGTTCCATGGTTTTTATGTATTAGAATATTTGTTAAAATATACGTATTAATGATGCAGGCACAAATGTAATGTTCTTTTCCTGGGCAGTTAATAGCGCTATGCCTTCCATTTGAAAATGAATTGGGTGTTGGTACCCAAGATTTTAAACGAAGACATGATTCAGAAAAGAAGTACGATCTTGAGACGAGATATAAATTTACTACGAAATCACACTGAAAAGGTATCCATTGCCTGAGGATTCTCTCTTCATGTTTACGAAAGATAGATTAAGAATAGAAATCTATTTTTTGCATTGATAGGTGTTAAAATTCTACAGCAAATTCGAAGAATCAGCGACGTTGGATCTTGCTACGTCATCGGCAATTGAACACATTCCTACATCGATATTTAAACTACTCGGGTATACGTTCTCAAGTGTAATCACGATTTTCAGTCGACCCTTATATGGTCTATTGGAGAATTGAATATAAAAATAACCGTTATTTGCCAAGACCCTCTTAAATGCTTTGCGAATTATCAAATCATGAAGCTTCTCATTTTTAACATATTTTTAATGAAAGTTCTTTAATTTCAAAAATGCACCGCATACAAATGTCTTGTAAGCTTACACTGGAATATAATCGAAGATAACAAAAATTTTACAACCGAATATGGCTAAATAAATCGGTGCGTCAATGTATTAACTAACGGTGTTCAAACCCCGTGATATACGGTGGTTCGCAGGGTATTAATGTTAGGGTAAATGCATTTGTCATGCTAACTTGCGTTTGCAAGCTATAGCCTGTTTAACCTGCCATTTTTTTGAATAATAACGTATTTTTAATGTCTAAAAGAGTCCCGAATTGTTACAGAGGTAGGTTTTTTTTGAAAGTATACAAAATTTTCCAGGTTAATACAAAGTTTATCCTTAGGTATCAAATCCTGTTTAAGGAGAATTTTTCCGGAAAAAAGTTCTCACGATCATCTACATGGCTGTCTCCCACTTCCACTCTGATGGTCAGTCAGATTATCTTAATCTAACCGGCACCACACTGGTAAATCAGTTAATCTGATTGTATTTCCCTTGATGCATTCGTTGTCTCATATGCTTAATTAGATATGAGTAAATTTTTATTGCTGTAATATATATTAAAATAATGCTCCGCGAAGTTTTCCGCTCCCCTTTTCACATTTATTTTAGACATTTATAACTTTAGAAAGACATCATATTTAAGAAGCGTGATTGTTAATCGAACAAAAATACTAACATATCCCGAAAGAAGTATTCTGAAGAAAAGGATTATAAGAAGAAGCTGACCACATCAGTTTAGGAAGAAACCAGATGAAGATTCATTGCAGAATTATCAGTATGCATGATTCAGGGTCCTAACCTAATATACAGTATTTAGCACATGTCTATAGGGAAGGAAACCTGAATCATTCGTACCATCCGCCTACGAGGTTTTACTCCTGCCTTTTGGAAGACAAATACAGTGAACTATAGAGAAGGAAGAAATTATATATGAGAAGATTCATCTTTTCGCTTACTATAGTGGAGCCCGTGAAGAAACACCAGGTATACTTTCTGAAGTTATGATGTCTTGTCTAAACGAACCATTCGCATAGTATCAAATCTCATAATTTCAGGTTTCTATTTAAAATATCAATGTCAACTTTAACAATGAGATCTAACTTCCGGAGATAACATTCTTCTTCATTGCAGTTCCACATCACATTTAATAAGTACTGATCATGAAAAATTTTGAAGCTCTTCATATTTTTTTAAATACGTCCTTCACTCCAACAGCGAGCGATCTTTGTTTCTAGTGGTAAAAATGGATTTGGTTATTGACACTGTAACAGGAATGAAACGTTTATTGACTTATTTCTTTAGTTTAGCTGATGAAACCGAGAATTATAATGTCTGGCCAGTTAAATCTGCTACGGTAATGGAGTAGACCGTACTGCCAGCGACTCAGAGGCAACAACTGAGAGGAATTGCCCGAGAGACGTTGTGCGATTTGGAGGAAGTTTTGCCTCACCCATCAAAGGTAAGTGTCGATTTCTGCCATACTTCTATTTAATTTAAATTATAATTTTTTAATTCCATCTGTTTCATAAAAATACGTTAGAATTTAAGTACTGATTTACTAGATAACATAGGGACATAACAAAACTATGGAGAGACTTTAGCTACTCGAATTTATGTAATATTTTCCTTAAAATATGTAAACAAAAGCAGCATAATATCGGGAAAATACGACAGCGAATTTCACGTAATTAAATAAACAATAAATATCACAGAAAAAAGATAAAAGTTATAAAGATTGAGGGAACCAATACGATAGGTCAGATCTTCATTTCCTTATTTTCCAACCCAATATCTTTATGTTATTTTGATGCTTACAGGAATTCCGGGAGAATCAGCGACGGTAAATCATTCTACGTCATCGATGATTAGACTTACTGCTTCTCCGGTATTTTTTCGACTGTGAGAGATACTCTCGAGTAGAATAACAATCATCAGGCGACACTTATATGGTCTAATAGAGGACTTAATATAAAAATTTATGTTTTTGTCTTAACTCTTTCGATCCACAGGTATGCGAGATAAGCAGCGATCGCGGCCTATCAACCCATTACGTTTCTCATTCCAATGATGTTTTTAATGAATTTATTTTCTCTTTCAAAATGCACCGCATAAAAATCGGCATTTTAGAATGTAATCGCTCATCAATTAAAATTTACAATAGAAGGTGGATAAATAAAATTAGTGCATTTAGGCAATATCTACCGGTGTTCAAAATCCCTCCCATACAGTGTCTCGCGGGGTATTTACTCTAAAGCAAATGTATCCTTCATTATATATACGCGTGAGCATGCATTATCCAGCTAAATCTGCATTTTCCTTGATTTATGTCGACCCATTTAATGTTTACAAAACGGCAGAGTTGCAACAGTGATTACTATATTTTCCGAATGTATCCAAAAGCTTACAAATCCATCCAAAGTTTATCAAAAGTTTGTCCTCGGTGATTCAAATCCCGTTAAAAACATTTCTTTTCCTGAAAATTAAGCTATAAGGCCCTCTGACATCGATCATCAAAATAGCTGTCACCCACCTCCACTCCTATGGTTAGTCAATTTTTTAAATCCAAGAGTTATCCCTATTAATATAATTATGCATGTAAGTTATATTCCCCTTGCTATTCATGTAGTTATGTATGTTTAACTAGACGATGAGAAAGTTAGCTTTGCTGTTTTATTCACGAGGAGAAGGCACCGGTAAGTTTTCTATTCTCTATTTCAAATCGATTTTAAGCATTTATATCCTCAGAAGAACATCATTATTAAGGTGTTTAACTGCAAGTTGAACCTCCATATTGAGGTTGAACTGTCATATTCCCTTTTCTCAAAAGAAGTACTCCGCTGAAAAGTATTAAAAGAAGATGACGATAGTAGCTTAGGAAGAAAGCAGATGAAGACTGACCGCTGAATGATCGGTATGTAAGATTCAGGTACCAAACCTCATATACAGTATAAACCACATGTATATAGATTTGGGGACCTGAATTATTCATACCATTCGTCTCCGAAGTTTTATTCCTGCCATTTGAGAGATGAAAGTAGTAAACTACACAGAAAGATGAAATGCAATATCAGAACATCCGTATCTCCTTTTCGCGTGCTAATGGATGAATGGAAAACGGCCGCTCAAGAAAAAATATCCTATTAGATGGTGCAAAGTAGACCTAGATCTTGAATACCCAAAACAAATGTATTCATACAGTTCAAGCTAGCCTTGGATTAAAAAAATAGATAAGGAATAAAATTAAACATACAGTATTGCAATTTTCAAACCAAAATTGTACTTCGACTAATAAGAAAAGTACTTACAACACGTTTACCACGAATTCTTAGGCTACGCACATGAAATGAAAAATATTCGATTGAGATCTTCACCGAGTAGAAACTAAACTATATTGTAGTACAAGGAGATTTTTACGTACTTATAATATTACGTTTATAAAGTCTGGCCAGGTTATTCTGCTACGGTAATGGAGTAGACCGTACTGCCAGTGACTCAGAGCCGAAGAAATTGGAGGGAATTGCCCGAGAAAGGCTGTGAGACATGGAGTAAACTTTGCATTCCTCAACCTTAAAGGTAAGTGCGTATTTTTGTCATACTCCTATCTAATTTAGAAAACATATTTTTGAATTAAAGGACCATCGACATTGGTACGAATTTCGATTTCAGCTCGTCTTCAGCAAAGGCAATTATTGATGTACTCGTATAGTTTCATGTGTCGGTTTCCTTTATATGCGTTGAAATGAATAACCAGTTCTTATACTATATATAATAGCGAACTGTCCGCAAATCCATCCGTCAGACCGTCCTTACCCCGTTTTATTTCAGAAACTGTTTAATTAAGAGATTAGAAAGAAATCGAAATCTTTGCAGGAAACATGAAATTGTAAGAACGAGCCCATCACTCACAATAAGATAATATTATATATGGTATAATTCTGTAGAGATATAAATGAAAAATTCGAAATTATATTACAAAAGATTACCGATCTAATTTAAAATATTTGGAGAACGGAAAATAACGGAAGTATTAATGATATAGAAATCTGGAAGAATTAATTAAATCATCCTAAGTGGAAAAAACACAACTGATGAAATCTGTTTATTTACAAACATATCATCGAATTATTTCATCACGATAACTGACTTTTAGAGCGTTGCGATCATGTACTATCGAAGGAAAACTAACAATATTCGCGTAATTTTCAAATGATAACTACTTGTATTTAAGACAATGTTAAAGTAAAAAGTTTAACGCCTACTGTGGTAGACTTCTAAATCCCTTCTCTCGATGATTCGTCGCCATTTTTCTTGCAGCGTACTTCTCGGCGCGGGCAATGACCTTTTCTTGGTGCATTCATGTTTCCCGTTGAGTCGCTTCGTTCGGCCGATTTAGTTGGGGCTACTATGGCAGTTTTAATTCTTTACGTGACTCTTCCTATAAATGGATTAAGATATTTTGTGCATAGGCTCTTGTGTATTATCGCATTGTTTTTACGGAACGTAAGTTATTTTCCTTTTTTGAGAGGAGCACGCTTAAACAGGAACACTGTCAATTTTACACTGATAACTGCGATGGGTTTATTGCCTAACTAAAAAGTTTTTATCTTCACCAACTATGTAGAAATTCTTTAAGGACGTCCTCCTGGAAAAGTTAATTTATTACAATCGAATTCATTCGTAAGTCTACCAAAGCTATATCGGTAAGAAACTATAATATTCGAAATTTTCAATGCATTAGATACGAATCTAAGTAAAAATAATATAAGTAATTCTTCATAGGGAATGGAAAAATATTAGCAATATTAGAATAGTTTACGCAATTCAGCATTGCTGTACTATAGATCATGCATGGCTACTTAATGACATTAATATTTGGAGAACATATATAATTATCTGAAATCAAAAAGGCGTTGAAACGACAAAAATGAGAAGGGATAAGATCAAATTAATGGTCTTATGGATTAATAGATAAACAATAAAAATAATTTCGCGATAAATAAAAATTGACGAATTAACCTTAAATTTTTAAGGGGTTGCGTTTCAAACTAAATCTTCACCGTCAGAATTTGAGATTTATGAGAAATATGATTGTGTTTTTCAATGCCATGCAGCCAAAGCGTGGTAGCCGTTATGTAGTGGAATATTATCGCTTCGTAGAGAGGGAATCTAGTAATGCATGATGACACTTTCGAGTAGTGTAGTGGTGTCCTTTATCGAAGACGTTAGTCATCATATTGGATTATCTTCGATTATCATTCTTTATATGAATTTCCTTACTCTTGTGGACACGTAGAAAGCATCTTTATCGAGAGAAATACCAGACTCGACAGGTGGGTCATCACGGGTAACTGCTTCGGCGTACATTATGAAAGTGTGTGTCGAGAAGCTACCCGTGATGAAGCATCTGGTTTAACGCAGTATTGCTTCTGCAATGATGACTACGGGAAAATACATCATTCGTCTGAATGAGCCTGGCTGTTGAATATATGCAGAGGGGTAACAGAAAATGGTAACACACAGACCAATGGTAAGTGAGCCGGATTCGAACCCGCGACCTGTGTGTTTTAGTAATATCATATTAGCACATTAACTACTCCGACACCGAGGAAGAAAGATGTTGCGCCACTCAAGGGGATAGTTAATCAAAGGAGTTACAAGGATATACAAGATTCTTTGACTTGCATAAATTTTTGGATGAAATTCCTCTCTTTTACAGACAAGAAGAAACCATCTTTATCGAGACAGATACCTGACTCAACAGGTGGGTCATCACGGGTTCCTCTCATGTTCCACACTATGAAACTGTGGAACGCGAAGGAACCTGTGATGAAGCACTGGTTTAACGCAGTATTGTATCTGCATAAACGGGGAAAGTGCATCATTCGTCTGAGTAAGTCTGACCGATGAAGAGATGCGGAAGGATTGGAAAAAATGGTAACACAAAGACGTAAGGTAAGTGAGCCAGATTTGAACCTGCACCTCCTCGTTTAAAATATAGATTACTAGCACGTTAACCTCGACGCCACTGCGGCGAAAACGAAATTCCTTTGAGTAATGAGGGTTAGGTATCAAAGGAAAGCGTGTGTATTTTTCAGAGGAATAGTATGAACTACCGCAATTTTTCAATTTAAAACAGACATGATTTATCATATAATGGAGAAAATCCATAAGACTTTATATTTTTCCAGGAGTTTGAGAATATTCTGATCGTAATGTGAAAACCTTCCCAAGGAAATATAATTCAAAGTGAAAAGGGTAAATGTTGAGGAAAATTACTTTACATCATCTGCCGGTAACCATTCATTAATGAGGTTGCTTAATGAAGCATCGAAATAAGAGATGATGGATAATTTTCCTTTGCCTGAAATAAATTAAGATAATATTCAAGATATATCATCGTATAGTTGATCCAAGTTTGTTGTATTGATTAACAAGAAAACGTGTTGCGAAAAAATGAGCATCCCTAGTATATCAAGAGAAATACTTGGGCATATATTCCCGCCCATTTGAAACCAGAGCTTTTGTCTTGAGCCCAGACATACACGTGTTGTTTTCGCTGCGAAAATTTTACGATTTCCTGCGACTCGGCGGCGCCAACCGATCCGTGACTGGTATGAGTATCACTGGTTGTATAAGTCACAGGGGCGAAGGAAGCCATCTGCCACCTGCTATGGGCGCGAATTCATATTTCTTTCTCATTCACATCCATGTCCATTGTTTTCCCTTAATAGAAATTGGCCCTTAAGATTAGAGTAAAGAATCTCACAAATTAATTTACATTATATGAATCTCACAATCACACAATCTTCTTTTCCATCTGACAGTTGATTGAAATCGAAGTTCTTTAAGTTTATTTCTAACAGTCATGAATAAACTTTTCCGACTGAAAGGATTATTTTCGTCAAAAAACAAATCTTGGGTATTATAAGAATTGCATATAAAAATAATAGTCTCAATTCTGCGACCTATTCGTCGCCTTTCAGTTTAAAACCATTCGATTTCTAAATATTTTTCAACATATTGTCAATTCAGCGATGTATGGAACACAGTTTTATCAAATAACGGAGTATATTCTAAATGATTTAATCTGGTACTAAGAATGTGTAAAAAATTCCAGTCATTTGAATTTAACGTGAATAGCAGAAATGTAGAGGAATAATTACACACCATAATCTACATTTAATCATTCATTCACGACATTGAGTCTTTCCTGAATCACTGGAAGTATATATGATCGATAATTTTCCTTTACTTGAAATAGATTATGTTAATCTTTTTAAAAATGTTAGCGAATAGTCGATCGAAATCGGTTATATTTGCTTGAGTTTACTAGATTAATATTAACTAATGAGTACTAATATTAACTAATAGATTTCTGTCCATTTGAATCCAGAGCCTTAGCCTTGACCTCAGTCATACATGTGCCACTGCCGAAGCTAAGTTAAATTTAGAATATCCAACGACTGCAGCGACACCAACCGATTCGAGAGTTGTCTGTATCGCTGGTTGTATAATACTCAGGGGCGAAGGAAAACTTCTGCTGTGGGAGCGTTTTTAAATCATCTATTATATTAAAATCCATGTCCATTTTTTGCGCATAATAATAGATAGTACTTATGATCAAAGGAACCAACTATAATTTTACGTTAGCATGGTGAGTGAAATCCTTTTCCTTCTGGCAGGAGATCAAAGTCGAATTTATTTCAGTTAGTTTTTAACAGTCATGCATGGATTTTTAGAATTGAAGAATATGTTTTTGGTAAAATAACAGTACTCAGATATTATGTGAATTGTATATCAACTATATATACCGCCGGTTCAGCGTACTTATGGATGTGGGAGCCAAGTGGGTAATGCGTCAGACTTTGGTGAGAGCGGTTCCAGGTTCGGTGGGATTCCTGTTGGGGCTATCTACATTACGCAAGTATAATCCTCTTAATTAATTTACTTCATTTACTTTTTATATTTAAGATTTTTAGCCCGTAGATAGGGAATGGATGTATCTCGGTATCATAGACCTTCGGAATTGAATTTTCCATGAAATGGAAATTTCAGCCAACGCTGTGTACACCTTATGAAGAATCTCACTGAAGTACTAACTTACGAGGCATATGTATTTAGAGAATGACTATTTTTCAATGTAAGCATTTCACACATGATGTGACCCTCGATGTCCAATTGAAAATGCGATATAATTGGATACATTTTCACTAGAGCAGTTGTAGGTGTTTGGAGATCGACGGTATGAATGGTAAGGGTTACCTACGGCAATAACTTTTGTTAGATATTGTTATTGGTGTACGTAATCTGGATCACTCATAATATCCAACATCCTTTCGGTGTAGTATTTTTTTCATAGAGAGTAACGAACACCATTCATGGCATCAGTTAATCCCTACGCCATTGAGGCCCGCCATTGAGGATTAACCTTGGTAATCATCATGTATTACAAAGTCTGGCCAGTTAAATCTGCTACGGTAATGGATTAGACCGTACTGCCAGCGACTCAGAGCCCGAAGAACCACGGAGAATTTCCAGAGGGAAGGTGTTCGACTTCAAGGAATGTTTGTTTTCCTCACCTTTTAAGGTATGTTTCCATTCCTTTTATTACTCCTATTAAGGATTGAATGCAAAAGTTTGTGAATCAACAGATCCTTCGAAAATGCCTAAAATTTCAGTTCAAATTTATTTTAGATCAACAGTTAAACGAGAAATTGAATAATACCCATAAAATGTAAAAATGTGCAAAATGAAAATTTAAATCAGCAGGGAAAGTTCAGCCATTAAGTTTTGTCTTGCAATTAGTAATGATTTATTTTATATTTATAAGTAATTTTTATTAATCGGCATATATACCACAGAATTTTTATCACAGAATACTACCATTTCCTAGGAGTATTCTGCTGCTTGCAAGAGTTAAAAGAAGCAGCTGACGATATCGGCTTCAGAAGAAAAGAGATGAAGATTGAACTCCGAATAATCGGTATGCTTGATTCAGGTCCCTAATCTCATACACAGTATATAACACATGATCATGGCTTAGGAGACCTGAAACAATCATACCATCCGCCTCCGAAGTTCTATTCCTTTTGAGAGACGACTGTAGTGAACTAGACAGTAAGCTCACATATTTATCGTTAAATCCACATCACTTTCTCGCGTGTTGCTGTATGGAAGAGGAATTTTCACTTTGAAAATATAATTTTAAATATCTTGTTCGTCGATGCGAAGAATATCTTAAACTTTATAATGAATTATGATTCTTCTTTTCCAAGCCCAAAGAGGATGAATTCATCCTTCTCCGACTAATCGTAGGTTAAAAGCAGAGTAAGAAAAAGTAAAAGTAAAATGAAGCAATTTTCACATCAAAATATTTCTTCACGCAATAGAAATAGTAATTCGAGCTCAAAAGTGCTCAAACTGCGCACTTCATATGTAAATTGATCGATTGAGGAGGGCCTTGCCGGATTCAAATCCCATACAACGTAATGGTGGAGTGAAATTAGACGTTTCGTACTTCCGCATATATTTTCAAAGGAGAACATTGCCATAGCTCATCCTTTTGCAGCTGAAGAACACCAACCTTAAGCCAACGAATAAGGGAAATTAGATAAGAGAAAGATGCCATCGACAACAGATGGGTAATCTAGGGCTCCTATGGCTGTGGAGATTTTCAATTTTTCATAGAGTAAGAGCCCTTGATGAAACATCTGATTTCTCTTCTGATGCTAGTATGTGTGGACCAAGTGCACCATTTTCATCAATATATCCTGAATGCAGCAGAAACAGGAGAAATGGGAAGAAGAGATAGAAATGTCGAAGGTAAGAGACTCTGGATTATTATCTACCAATTGAAACTAAAACATTCGGAGAAGGGAAGACCCTAATCCGATTCAATGATGACACATTCAAATTCTCTCCTCCACTTTATTTCTTTAGTGTATGATTCTTGAAATTATGACGGAAATTCAGGACATAAATTTGCATATAATTCCGATGGGAGTGAAAATATTATTTATATTTGACATTTAAACTCCTTTTTATGGTATACGTTTCGTCTTTCAGGATATACAGCAGAAGGGAATATATTAAGAGTAGAAGAAGGTAACGCCGGGTCGTCTTACCATGTATGAAATGACGATACCTGATATAGGTCAGATTCTTGTGTTAATTTTAAGCTTAAAGTAAGACGGAAAGGCTTACACTGCCAAGAATTTAACGTTAAACGAATGCTAAGCACTATCGTAATCTAATTAGAGAATGCGAGATAACCGGTGAAATATATTTTAGGGGGAAGGAAATATTAGTGGAATAAAAATCTGTTCCGATCATATCTTATGCAGATGGAATCTCACGCAGATAGAGTTATAAAATTTGTACTACCGCCTTTTTATGATGGGTGTTTCTGAGTCTATGTTTCCAAAAAAATTAATAATCGTAAAAGACAAAGGGTCTCAGTGAGTTTCTTTTGTGCAGTATTTGTCAATATGCATTCATTAGATGTTCTTTGTCCGTCAACAGTCTAGTAATTTAATTTTGACGAGTAATTAATCTGTTATGAAATGACGATAAACCAATGTTTTGAATGTGTCAAATCACGTCCCTGAGAGGCATAAATCGTTAACTATTTTTCAGTGACACAAATTTCGTTCTTATTGCAGCTTATTCAACGTATTTGGTTTTAATCGACGTATTTCAACGTATTTGGCAATTGGAAATATGACTTCTGCGGTACACAGATTTCAGGTAACACTTTGAAGAATACATCTCTAAGATTTTCCTTCCTCTAGTTAGTATTGATTTTAAGCATTTGTGACTTAAGCAAAATTCCGATATTTTAGAGTGTGGACGATAATTTATACACAGGTACTACTTTTAATAGCCAGAAAAATCATCATTATTGGTCGGATTACTCTCTTAAACCTTGTATAACCTCTTCCCTCCAAACGGTTTCGGTATATTATTTTCGTCATCCAGTTATCCATTACAATTAACACCTCGCTTCATTACCTTTTACAGTTTCGTCGTTCTTTAATACTTTATTTTATAACTCAAATCCAATTCATATCAGCTACCACTTCTATTGATATCATCATCATGATAAAACACGGAAATCACAAATTATGTTAAATTAATTTATCTCATACAGAAGGAGATCCTGCAAAAGTTTCATATATTAGTTGGGAAGCTAGATAACATTTGGTAGCGGAGGTCAGACAGCGGTATAAAACACAGCACGATCAGAGAATTACGTTCAGAATTAGACTCCTGGAACAATGACGACGAATCCATCGGAGGAAGGATGCAATTCGAAACCCTATCCGAGTAAGCTTGGAAATGCTTTTCGCATATTTTGTATTTTTAAATTGTTTTCAAATGCATTAGAAATACATTTCGGTATTCTCATTTCGATAACTACACGTGTATTATCAGTTTTCCTTTCTTAGAATAAGTTTTCTCTCCTATTCACACTGCCACGTTCCAAAGTGAAGATATTTTATCTAAAACTTTAAATTTCGGCGTGAATGTATTCAACGAAATTTTCCAGTGACTTAATAGTAAACGCCTACGTGATTACCATTCTGGAATCAAAAAGACTTACGTCTGAACAAATGTTAATGAAGGTACGAATGGCTAGGGTTACCTACGGCCATTACATGTGTTAGATATTGTATTGGTCATATGTAATCTTGATCATTCATGGTACCAACCATCAACAAGCTTTTCGGTGCAATGGGTATGTGCAATGCATACACAATATGGATTATAAAGTCTGGCCAGTTAAATCTGCTACGGTAATGGAGTAGACCGTACTGCCAGCGACTTAGAGCCGAAGGAACTGAATGGAATTGCAAGAGAGAGGGTGTGCGACTTGGAATAGAGATGCGTTCCTTATCCTGAAAGGTAAGTGTGCAAATCTCTCCTACTCCTATATAGTTTAGAAGAAAAATTTTGTTCTTTTACAGGTAATTTATAGGGATTAAATAAAATTAATATCATTTGAAATTGTCATTGTTCAACATCAAAAGTAACTATTTCGTTATATGTAATGCAATTTATTCTAGTCAAATACCGAACCTACCACGAGTTCACTTTTGAATTCGAATTTGCCTTATTCGATTTATTATAATTTAATAACCGCAAGGAAGGAAATGCAAATTATAAATTCGTATCAAAACAGAAATTAACACTTTTTAATTTCAAAGTGAATCATCGCTCTCCCCATATATAAGAAAAGACGTGAAAATGACTTGGTTATAATCAACCATTGCCATACGGTAGGCAACTGTGCTACATCTGTGCTGTACCGATAATTTGACAGTGCAGAAGAAAGATCACAACACGTTCCTGCAAACCTATAAATTAAATTACACCTCTAAAAATGAAAATGTGGCAAATGCCAGGGCAAAGTAAAAAGACGATAGAAGAAAAGGAAGGTTATCCATTAACTTTTCTTACTAATTTTTATACTATTCAAATTATTAACGAAATTAAATAAAATTCACATTCATTAGAATTCGAAAGGGGTTTCACTTTTACAGTATAGGTTGGATACATTTTCACAAGAGCAGATAAAGAGGTTCGGAAGTCAACGGTATGAAAGGTTAGGGTTAGGTCCGGCAATTACATGTGTTAGATATTGTAACTATCGTGGCTAACCTAGATCAATCATACCATCAAACGTCAAAAATCATTCCGGAATTGAGTGTTTTGATATAAGGAATAAGAAAAAATATTAATGGATACGGCAAACACCATACCGTCGATGCCGGTCTTTGAGATCAACCTATAATCTCATCATGGACAACGAAGTCTACACAGGTAAATCTGCTACGATTAGAATTTTTAGACATCCTCGATGGCCGAATACAGAAAGAGCATCCGTTGGTTATATTTTCACAGGAGCAGATATAGGGATTCGGAGATCAACGGTATGAATCTTTAGGGTTAGGTACGGCAATTACATGTGTTAGATATTGTTATTGTCTTACCTAACCTTGATCAGTCCTACCATTAACCATCAAACATCATTAAGGAACAGCATGAATGGAAATGGATCACGGCTAATCCCTTAGCCGTCGAGGCCGGCCATTGAGGATCAACATTGGTAATGTATTGTTAGTTTTCCTTTCATAGAATAAGTTTTCTCTCCTATTCACACACTCACGTTCCAAAGTGAAGTTATTTTATCTAAAACTTTAAATTTCGGCGTGAATATATTCAACGAAAGTTTCCAGTGACTTAATAGTAAACGCCTACGTGATTACCATTCTGGAATCATAAAGACTTACGTCTACACAAATGTTAATGAAGGTACGAATGGCTAGGGTTACCTACGGCCATTACATGTGTTAGATATTGTATTGGTCATATGTAATCTTGATCACTCATGGTACCAACCATCAACAAGCTTTTCGGGGCAATGGGTATGTGCAATGCATACACAATATGGATTATAAAGTCTGGCCAGTTAAATCTGCTAAGGTAATGGAGTAGACCGTACTGCCAGCGACTCAGAGCCGAAAAGCTGAGGGTATATCCACAAGAGATGGTGTGCGACTACGAGGGAATCACCATTAAAGGTAAGTGTTCATTTCCTTCTTACTACTATTTAGTTAGATAACATTTTTAACCTTAAAGTCCATCGAAATCGGTACGATTTCCAGGTGTGCCCATATTCTTTGGTATTACGAACTTATTCACCAAATGATACTCTTTTCATAATATCCCTTGAGTGAACGAAAGTAATTTCATTCCTTATTCACTTTTTCACACAGAAATAGAATGCCTCGTCTTTTTAAACTGTTCATTTAAGTATAACTAATGATTTTGAAGAATATATGTCTGAATTTTACATTGTAATTCAAAAATTTAGGATTGCTCTCTTTCTTCCTTAGAATCGTAAGAATAATTTGAATGGTTTTCGTCATTTTTATCTATTATCTATTGAATTATAACTATATTCTAAAAAAAGGCCGGGAGATTGGTCCTTTTGCCAATGGCATCCAATAGTTTCCAAATTAATCGAAATTTTACACTCAGTGGTTCAAAACTTCCTCAAGGAAAATTATTAAGAAAAATCAAGTTCTCCCTGTGACATCGATCATATGAATGGCTTCGACCCACCTCCACTCTGATGGTTAGCTAAAATGTCTTAATCTAACCGCCATCCATTGGTGAATAAGTTAATCAAATAATGTTTCCCTTGCTTTCTTTTAAGTTACAGTTGATGTCTCGAATATTTAATTAGATGATTAGAAAGAATGTTTACCTGTCGGACGGCATGTTTTGGGTTCCCCTTATCTCATTCGGTTTAGACTTTTATATCTAAGGAAAGAGATCATTTAAAAAATTTTTACTGATAATCAACATACTACCACACTACGATTTCCAAAGAAGTATCCTGCGGACAAGGATTAAAAGTAGATGATGGCGATATCAGCTTTGGAGGAAAGCTGATGAAGATTGACTACTGAATCATTGGTATGCGTGGTTCAGAGTCCTAGCCTTATCAACAGTATATATCACATGTTGATAAGCTAGGGTATCTGTCTCATTCATACCACCCGACTCCGAGGTTTTACACCTGCCTTCGAGTGATGAATGTAGTGATCTACGCAGAAAATGGAATTTACCATTATATTTCAACATACTTATTTGCGTGCTACTGCATTAAAGGAAAGCGGCCGCTCAGGAAAAAATATCTTATTAGATGGTACATAGATGTCAAAAGATTTGAGGCTTTTGAGATGTGGGTATGGCGTAGAATGGAGAAAGTTAGTTGGGTCGACAGAAAAACGAACGAGGAGGTTCTAGAGATGGTTGGGGAGAAAAGAGTAATGATTGATGTAATTAAGAATAGACAAAAGAAATGGGTGGGTCAAATATTGAGAGGGGAGGGATTGTTAAAGAAAGCGATCGAGGGAAGAATGCTTGGGAAAAGACAGAGGGGAAGACGAAGACAAAAGTTATTAGACGAATTAAGGGGTGGGATAAGTTACCGGGAATTGAAGGAGAGGGAATTAAATAGGGAATGTGGGGGCACATGAACCTACCGAAAGGTAGAACACTTTATATAGATGGTACATACAAAGTAGCAAAATCTTTAGATATGCTTATGATACTTCTTTTTCCAGATCATAAAATAATGCGCACATTCCACGTGTACCAATAACGCATAAAAATTAGAGTGAAAAAATAAAAGGAAAATATGTCGTTCTTACAACAATAACAAAATAGTCGCTCACACAACACTAGCTAATAATTATGACTCTTGAGCACTGAGACTTCGTACGTAAGATGAAATATATTCAATTGAAGAGGGCTTTATCGGGTGAATATCCTAGACAACGCATTGTTGAGAAAATAACAACCTAAGTAATTCCAAATTTACTTTCAAATTAGAACCAATTTTGATATTGCTCGGGATATTTCATTCTTCGTCATCTGACACCTTCTCTCAGCCAAAGAAGAAAGGAACTTCGTCGAGAGCAGCGACAACCGATGGTTCATCATAGGTTCCTATCTCAATAAGCTCTTTGCAATAGCTTATTGCATAAGAACCTGTGTTGAAACATCTGGTTTAACTACTGATGTTATAATTTGTGGACCAAATGCACCATTTTCATCATGAAACCCTAACTGCAGCAGGCACAGGAGAAATGGGAAGAAAAGATAAAATTGTCAAAGGTAAGTGATTCAGGATTCACTAAAGTAAATTGAACCATTCGGACATTGAGTCGATATTTTGTCATTAGATTTCACTTTCAATGTTCTCTCCTCCGTATTAATTTTTCATCATTAAGACATTCTTGAAATTTACACGAGGCCCAAGAAATACATTCTTATATAATTCATATTGTAGTGAAATTACTATCCAGTGATGACAATGTCAACTCGTATTTGTGCTGTGTTTAGTCTTCCAGAATATGCAAAAGGAATAATGGTATCAGAAGAGATCATTCTCAACTCCGCAGGGTCCAAACACAGAGGTGCCCCGAGTAATCATTATTTTCTTTGCAACAAGGACAAAATGTTAAATCCGGTTAGACAGTGGGGAAAATAATAGCAACATGAAAATACAAACACCCCCGCTAAAAATCACGGCACAGGAAAATGACGTCGATTACATTGGGAGACGTGATACAGAAATCTACCAAAGTAAGTTAGAAATAATACAGCGAGTTCTTCTACAAACCTACATGTGCAATGAATAACATTCACTTTTAATTCCTGTCAATTCACCCCTAAGGCGTTATTATTTAATTAAATGATTCTAGATCCTTTATTATCTTTTATTAGTATATTTGCATACCCATTTTCGTCATTCACTAAACGGTTCCCAGAATTACTTTAGCCACTGACCCATGACATTGGATTAGCAAGTATTCTTTAGCAATCTCTAAAACCCAATATTTATTCAGTGCAAATATAGCGCCACATTTCTGCAAAAACAAAACCTATTAATAATAGGAGTAGTTTAACAAAAATCGCAAAATCAGTAGATTAATGTAAATTTCATACTCTCAGCGACCAATAGTATAAATGATTCGGGTTGCAAAATATTCGTCAAGCCAATCTACCACCTAGGAAACAGGTATAACGTAAGACGTAATCTCGGTAACAGTATATCAAAGTATGTATTATTTAGAGCGTGAATTGCAATATAAAATATATAAATTTCTGATACGAAGACCTAATATACCTCTTTGTCCCACCGTAGTTAATGCTATTTACAAAGGTGCCTCTTTTATAAGCAAGTAATTCACATCACAGATGGTAGAAGTAGTATGGGTTGGTTCTAATTTTTCTAGGAGTTGGTATTATAAGATCGACAGTATGAATGGTTAGAGTTACCTACGGCAATTACATTTCTTAGATATTTTTATTGGTGCACGTAATCTGGATCATTCATACTATCAACCATCAAGGATCCTTTTTGTGTATTGTGTTTTGTCTTCGAGAATAAGAAACACCATGCATGGCATCAGATATTCCCTACGCTGTCGAGGCCGGCAATTGAGGATCAACCTGGGCATTAAACATAGATTACTAAGTCTGGCCAGTTAAATCTGCTACGGTGATGGAGTAGACCGTACTGCCAGCGACTCAGAGATGCAAGACCTGAGGGAGATCGTCCGAGAGAGGGTGCTCGACTTGAAGGGAAGTTGGCCTTCCTTACCATGTAGGTAAGTGTCAATTTCTGTCATACTCCTTTTTGATTTAGAAAACTATTTAGATTTTAAGGAGCATCAGAATTGCTACGAAGTTTAATTTCAGTTCAGTTGCATCAATGGTAAGTCGAGATGTTTAATTATAATGTTTCAAGTAATAAATTAAAAATGTGTTTTTGGAATGATATCTACGATACGCCTAAATAAAAAATCGCTAGCAGGAATATTTTTGTAAAATCAAAATTTAACTTCGAAACGAAAGTAAACCAACTGTAGATTGTCCTCAAATAGGACCTCTTGAAGATTGAATAAAATTAATATGATTAGAATTGTAATCTGAACCATGCTCAATATCTAATGTTACTATATTACTATATATTACACAATTAATTCATATTAATAAGTGAAACAGCCGCATGTTCTTATTTTAATTCCAATTTCATTTATATTGCTCATTTTATCCATATTACCACAAGGATGGAAATTCGTATTAAAAATACTCGTACTAGAAATTCCACTTTTCAATGTGAAAGTGATTAATCCCTGACCTTATAGTAGAAGACACGTGAAATTAAGAAGGCTAAAAGCAATCTTAGCCATGAGGAATCCAACTAGAAAATGTGCTACGTTTATCATACACCGTTAATTGGACGTATAGACAGCGCAAAAGATATATAACAAGAAGCAGCTGCAACCGAGAAAGGGAACTACATCCATAAAAAGTGAAAATATTGAAAATGAAATGGTGAAGTAGCGTTTCAAACTGAATCTGTACGGCCAAAAAATATAGCAAAGAAAGACGCAGATATGAATGCGTTTCTCATTGCCTGGCAGCCAAAGCGTGGTCGCCATTTTGTAGTGGAATATTATCGCTTCGTAAAGAGAAAATCAATTGCATGATGACACTTTCGAGTAGTGTAGTGATTGAGGTGTCATTTATCAGACACGTTAGCCAACATACACCAGATTCTTCGATTTTTAAGAATTATTTGTATGATAATCCTCTCTTTTGCAGACACGAATAAACCATCTTTATCGAGACAGATACCAGACTCAACAGGTGGGTCATCACGAGTTCCTGCCTTGTTATACACTATGAAATTGTGGAACAGGATGGGAACTCGTGATGAAGCACTGGTTTAATGCAGTATGGTATCTGCTATTACGACTACAGTGAAAATGCAGCATTCTTCTGAATAAGCATGTTGAAGAACTGCAGAGGTATAGGAAATAATTGTAACACAAAGACCAGAGGTAAGTGAGCCGGATTCAAACCTACTATCTCATCGTTTGAAAATTCATTACTAGCATGTTAAACCTTAACGCCACTGAAACGATGTCGAAATCCCTGTAAATCATGAGGGTTATGTAGCGAAGGAAAGCGTGAGTATATTTCAGAGGAATAGCGAGATCTACCGCAGTTTTTCAATTTAATACAGAGATGATTCATCATATAATGGATCACATCCATAAGACTTTATCTGGTACAAAGAATTTGAGCATATCCTGATCGTTATGTGTGAAAAATCACAGTCATTTAGAATTTAACGTGAAAAGAGGAAATGTAAGTAAAAGTTACGCACGATAATATGTACTTAAGCATTCATTGACGAGATTGAGTCCTTCCTGAATCATTGGAAAAATATATGATCGATAATTTTCCTTGAGTTGAAATAGATTATGTAAAACCTTTTTAAAATATTATCGTTAGTCAATCGAAATCTGTTATTGCTTGAGTTAACTAGATTAATAATAACTAATACATACAAATAATAACAAATAGATTCATTTGAATCCAGAGCCTTAGCCTTGACCTCAGTCATACAGGCGCTACTGCCGAAGCTAAGATAATTTTAGAAATTCCAACGACTGCAGCGACACCAACCGATTCGAGAGCTGTCTGTATCGCTGGTTGTATAATACTCAGGGGCGAAGTAAACTTTCTCTTGTGGGACCGTTTTTAAACTTCTATTATATTGACATCCATGTCCATTTTATTTTGCACAATAGTACTTAGTACTTATGATTCAAGGATATAACTAAAATTTTACGTTAGCATGATGAGAGAAATCCTTTTCCATGTTGCAGTTGATTAAAGTCAAAGTTATTTAAGCTGGTTTTAACAGTCATGCATGGATTTTCAGACTCGAAGAAAATTATTTTGGTAAAATAACAGCACTCAGATATTACTAGACTAGTATATCAACTTCTAGAAATTATTAGCATACCGCCCGTTAAGAGTACTTATGGATGTGGTGAGCTAAGTGGGTAATGCGTCAGACTTTGGTGAGAGCGGGTCCAGATTCGGCGTGACGGCTGTATTACGAACAGACGTAATGATATTCTTCGTTCCAAAGTTGTACTTCAACGTAATTCGAAGGAATCCCTTTTTTACTATGGAAGCAATTCGAACATAAACACATCCTCGATGGCTGATAATAGATACATCCTAGGTGGGATACATTTTACAGGAGCAGATAAAGGGGTTCGGACATTAACGGTATGAATGGTTAGGTTTAGGTACGGTAATTATATTTCTTAGATATTGTGATTATCTTACCTAATCTGGATCAATCCTACCATTAACCATCAAACATCATCATGGAACAACATGAATGGAAATGGATCACGGCTAATCCCTTCACCGTCGAGGCCGGCCATTGAGGATCAACCTGGGTAATCTTCATGTACGATATTTCAAAGTCTGGCCAATTAAATCTGCTAGGGTAATGGAGTAGTCCGTCTGCCAGCGACTCAGAGCCGAAAAACTGAGAGTATATCCTCAAGACATGGCGTGCGACTTGGAGGAGGTCACCCTTAAAGGTAAGTGTTCATTTCTTTCTTACTCCTACTATATTTAGTTTATATAACATTTTTAACCTTAAAGACCATAGACATCGGTACGAAATTCAGGCATGCCCATATTATTAGGTATTATGTCCTTATTTACGAAATGATACCCGTTTGATAATATCAATTAAGAGAACGATAGTAAAATCATTCTTTCTTTATATTTTCGTTCAGAAATTGAATGCCACGTCTTCCTAAAATGATCTCCTTGGGTTCATTAAGGGATAAGTAATGATTTTGAAGAATGTATGTCTGAATTTCACATTGTAAATGCATTCAAAAATCCAGGATTTTTCTAATACTTTAAATGGTTTGCGTCAACTTTATCTATGATCTTTGCTTAACAGAGCTCTAGAAATGTGCGACCCGAATCATAGATATATAACTTCCTCTAAATTATTCAAAATCATTTAAGCCTCGTATATATAATTAGATGATTAGAAAGATAGTTCTGCTGTCGAACGGAAAGAATACACCGGTATTTTTGCGTTCCCTATTTCATTCGGTTTAGGCGTTTACATATAAGGAACGGATCATTTTTAAAAAATGTTACTGATAACCAACATACTACCACACTACCATTTCCAAAGAAGTATCCTACGGACAAGGATTAAAAGAAGATGATGGCGATATCAGCTTAGGAAGAAAGCTGATGAAGATTGACTGCTGAATGATTGGTATGCGTGGTTCAGAGTCCTAACCTTATTAACAGTATATTTAACATGTTGATAGGCTAGGACATCTGGATCATTCATACCATCCGACTCCGAGGTTTTAATTCCTGCATTTGAGTGATAAATGTAGTTAACTACACAAAATAGAAATGACCAATATTTCAAAATTCACAATCGCGTGCTACTGCGTTAAAGGAAATCGGCCGCTCAAGAGAAAATATCCTATTAGATGATACAAAGTTCCTTAATCTTTAGATATGATTATGCTTATTCTTCTTTCAAATCCTAAAATAATCATGTATAATAACTAGTGTGAAAAAAATAAAAGGAAAATTAAGACTCGTGAGCACTGAGACTTTGTACGCAGGACAAATTACATTCGATTTGACGAGGGCTTTATCGGATGGAAATCCTTGACAACGGAATGTTGAAAAAACATCAACCTAAGTAATTCCAAATTTACTTTCAAATTATAACCAATTTTGGTATAGATCGGCATTTATCATTCTTCGTCATCTGACAGCAACCCTCAGCCAAAGAAGAAAGCAACTTCGTAGAAAACAGCGACAACTGATGGTTCAACATAGGTTCCTATCTCAATAGGCATTTTCCAATAGCTTATTGCATAAGAACCTGTGATGAAACATCTGGTTTAACTACTGATGTTATCATGTGTGGACTAAATACACCATATGCATAATGACGTCCAGACTGCAGCAGACACAGGAGAAATGGGAAGAAAAGATAAAATTATCAAAGGTAAGTGATTCAGGATTCTTCTCTACTAAATTAAACTGAACCATTTGGACATTGAGTCGATATTTTGTCCTTGGATTTTACTTTCAAGGTTCTCTCCCCTATATTTTTCATCATTATATAAATATTTCTTAAATTATGACGGAAATCCAGGAAAAAACTGCATATAATTCCGATTGTAGTGAAATTACTATTTAGTGATGACAATGACAACTCGTATTTGTGCTGTGTTTAGTCTTCCAGAACATTCAGCGGTAAATAATGGTATCAGAGGAGATTATTCCTTACTCCGCAGCGTCCAAACACTGAGGATCTCCGAGTGGTCATTGAATTCCTTGAAATGTAGACACACAGGTAAATCCGAATAGACAACGGGATACTACTCAGCACCATGAGAATGTCATTGTCCGAGCTAAGAAGCACGCTACAGGAAAATGACGTGGACTGCATTGGGAGAAGAGATACAGAAGTCTACCAGAGTAAGTTAGAAACGTGACAGCGAGTTACTGAACTTACGTAAAATATTCGGAGAACGAAAAATAACGGAAGTAGTAATAATATAGAAATCGGGAAAAATAATTAAATCATCCAAAGCGGAAAAAGCCCAACTGATGAAATTTGTATATTTACATGCTTTCGAATTATTTCTTCACGATAATTGAGGTTTTATAACGTTGCGATCTAATGCTATCAAAGAAAAACTAAGAATATTCGCGTAATTTTTTAAGTGAAAACTACTTATATTCAAGACGATTTTCAAGTAAAAAAAAGTGTAACGCTTACTGTGGAAGACTTCTAAATCCCTTCTCTCGATGATTCGTCGCCATTTTCCTTCAGCGTGCTTCTCAGCGCGGGCAATGACCTTTTCTTGGTGATTTCGCGTTTCCTGTTGAGTCGCTTCGTTCGGTCGCTCTTAGCTGGAGCTAGTATGGCAGTTTTAATTCTTTACGTGACTCTTCCTATAAATGGATTAATATATATTCTGCATAGGCTATTGTGTATCATCGCATTGTTCTTACGGAATGTAAATTATTTTCCACTTTTGAAAGAATCACGATTAAACAGGAAAACTGACAATTTTAAACAGATAACTGCAATAGGTTTATTGCCTTGTTAAAAAGTTTTTTATCTTCACCAACTATGTAGAAATTCTTTAAAGACCTCCTCCTGGAAAAGTTAAATTATTAAAATCGAATTCATTCGTAAGTCTACCTAAGATAATCCAGTAGGAAACTATACTATCAATATAAGATGAGATCAAATTAATAGAGTGATGGATAACTAAAAATGTCAAGATAGGTAAATATTAACGAATGAACCTTAAATTTTTAAAGACGAATTTGAGCTTTCAATGACGAAGAAGAATTTGAGCAAGGAAGCACGGAAATGTGATTGCGTTTCCCATGCCATGCAGCCAAAGCGTGGACGCCATTATGTAGTGGTATATTATCGCTTCGTAGAGAGGGAATCTAGTATTGCATGAAGGAAAATACGGGTAATGTAGTGATTGAGGTGTCCTTTATCAGACACGTTAGTCATCATATACAGATACTTCTATTTGTATGAATTATTCGTAAGATATACCTCTCTTTTGCAGGCACGCTGAAACAATCCTTATCGAGACAGATAGGTTACTCAACAGGTGGGTCATCACGGGTCCCTACCATGTTCGACACTATGAAACTGTTGAACACGAAGAGACCCGTGATGAAGCACTGGTTTAACGCAGAATAGTGTTTGCAATGACGACTACGGGGAAATTGCATCATTCGCTTACGTATGCCTGACTGTTACAGAGATGCAGAGAGATTGGAAATATGGTAACACAAAGACCAAAGGTAAGTGAACCGGATTCGAACCTGCTACCTCCTTGTTTGAAAAATAGATTACTAGCACGTTAACCTTGACGCCACTGCGACGATATCCAAAATCTCCGTGAAACATGAGGGTTATGTATCGAAGGAAAGTATGAGTATTTTTAAGAGGATTAGAATGAGCTACTGCAGTTTTTGAATTTAAAAGAGAGATGATTTATCAAATAATGGAGCGAATCCATAAGACGTTATCTGGTACAAAGAATTTGAGCATATCGTAATGTAAAAACCTTCCCAGCGAATATAATTCAAAGTGAAAAGGAGAAATTTGGAGAAAAATAACTTAATATCACCTGCCTGTAACCCTTCATCGATGAGATTGCTTCATGAAACATAGAAAAGAGAAATGATGGATAATTTTCCTTTACCTGAAATAAATTAAGATAATATTCAAGAAATGTCATCGTATAGGTAGTCCAAGTTTGTTGTATTGATTAACAAGAAAACGCGTTGCGAAATAATGAGCATTCCTAGTATACCAAGTGAAATACTTGGGCATAGATTCCCGCCCATTTGAAACCAGAGCTTTCGCCTTGAGCTCAGCCATACACGTGTTGTTTTAGTCTCGACAATTTTACGATTTCCTGCGACTCAGCGGCGCCAACCGATACGTGACCGGAATGAGTATCACACGTTGTATAATTCACAGGGGCGAAGAAAACCGTCTGCCACCTGCTATGGGCGCGAATTCAAATATCTTTCTCAGTAACATCGATGTCCGTTATCTTCCATCAATAAAAATAGCCATTGGATTAGAACATTGCAAAATAATTCACAGGATATTAATCACAAAATCACATAATTTTCTTTTCCATCAGAGAGTTGATCCAAGGCGAAGTTCTTTTAGTTTATTTCTAACAGTCATGAATAAAATCTTCCGATTGAATGGATTATTTTCGTCAAATAACAACACTTGGGTATTATTCGAATTGCATGTAACAACAATAGTCTGAATTGCTTGAACCATTCGTCGCCTTTCAACGTAAAACCATTCGATTTTTAAGTATTTTTCAACATAGTGTAATTAAGCGATATATGGCGATTTGTTTGAGTTAACTAGATTAATACTAACTAATCAATACAAATAATAACTAATAGATTTCTGTCCATTTGAATCCAGAGTCTTAGCCTTGAACTCAGTCATACATTGGCTACTGCCGAAGCTAAGATAATTTTAGAAATTCCAACGACTGCAGCGACACCAACAGATTCGAGAGCTACCTGCGTCGCTGGTGGTATAATACTCAGGGGCGAAGAAAAAATTCTGCTGTGGGAGCGTTTTTAAATTTTCTATTATACTATCATCCATGTCCATTTTATTTTGCATAATAGTAAATAATACCTATGATTTAAGGAACTAACTGTAATTTCTTTAGCATTATAACAGAAATTCTTTTCCTTCTCGCAGATTATTAAAGTCGAGTTATTTAAGTTAGTTTTTAAGTTTTCAGACTAACTAAGGTTCCTAACTTTCTCTCAAATTTATTATTCTAAGATTCCTCTCTATTATGGTCGGATAGGTTTAAGAATTCGTCGTTAATCAATGGCTAAGATAGAAATAACATAGATAATTATACGTAATACTATATTTCGTTCCAACGTTGTACTTCAATGTAGTTCGTAGGAGTGGCCATTTTTCAATGTGAGCAATTCAAGCATGCAGACATCCTTGATGGCCAACTATGAATAGAGTATACTTGGTTTCATTTACACAGGAGCAGATGTAGGTGTCCGGAGATCGTCGGTATGAATGGTAAGGGTTACCTACGGCAATAACTTTTGTTAGATATTGTTATTGGTGTACGTAATCTGGATCATTCATACTATCCAACATCCTTTCGGTGTAATATGTTTTTTCTTTGAAAGTAAGGAACACAATGCATGGCAGCAGATACTCCCTCCTCCGTCAAGGCCGGCCTTTCAAGATATACCCATTCTGGGTACTCAAGATGGATTATAAAGTCTGGCCAGTTAAATCTGCTACGGTAATGGAGTAGACCGTACTGCCAGCGACTCAGAGATAGAAGACCTGAGGAGAATCAACAAAAGGTGTTCGACTCCAAGGAATGTTTGTATTACTCACCCTTGATGGTACGTTTCCATTCTTTTTATTACTCCTATTAAGTTTAGGACGCAAAATTTTGTGATTAAACAGATCCTTTGAAAATTCCAAAAATTTCAGTCCAGTTTTACTTCAGATCAACGGTCAACCAAGAAATGGAATTAGACCCATAAAATGTAAAAATGTTGAAAATGAAAAGGTAAATCAGCAGGGCCACATCGGGAAGTCCAGTTACTAAGTTTTGTCTTAGTAGTGATTTATATTATATCTATAATTAATTTTTATTTAACGGCAATTTTACTACATTATCTTTATCACAACATACTACCATTTTCTAGGAGTATTCTCCTGCTTGCAGGGATTAAAAGAAGGAGCTGATAATATCGGCTTCAGAGGAAAAGAGATGAAGATTGAACTTCGAACAATCGGTATGCCTGATTCAGGTCCCTAATGTCATACACAGTATACAACACATTTTTATGGCTTACGAGACCTGAAACAATCATACCATCCGCCACCGAAGTTCTTTTCCTACCTTTTGAGAAACGAATTTAGTGAACTACACAGGAAGCTCACATATTTATCATATAATCTACATCACCTTCTGGTGTGCTACTGTATGGAAGAGGAATTTCCACTTTGAAAATATAATTTAAAATATCTTGTTCGTCGATACTAAATATATCTTAATCATTCATTTGCATTAGGACTCTTCCTTTTACAAATCCAGAAGCATAAGAGAATGATGCCATCGACATCAGATGGGTAATCTAGGGCTCCTAGAGCTGTGGACGATTTCAATTTTCCACAGAATAAGAGCCCTTGATGAAACATCTGATTTCTCTTCTGATGTTATAATGTATGGACCAAATGCACAATTTTCATCAATATATCCTGGATGTAGCAGGAGAAATAAGAAGAAGAGATAGAAATGTCGAAGGTAAGAGATTCTGGATTATTATCTACCAATTGAAACTAAAACATTCGGAGAAGGGAAGGCCCTAATCTGGTTCATGGATGACGCATCCAATGTTCTCTCCTCCATATTATTTCTTTAGCGCATGTTTCTTGAAATTGTGACGGAAATTCAGGACATAAATTTGCATATAATTCCGATGGGAGTGAAAATATTACTTATATTTCACGTTTAAACTCGTTTTTGTGCTGTTTTTCGTCCTTCAGGATATGCAGCAGAAAGGAATATCTACATAATAAGAGAATCCGTCTAGTTTAACCAATAAGGTAACGCTGTGTCTTCTTACAATGTATGAAATGACGATACCTGATATAGGTAAGATTCATATGTTAATTTTTAGTTTTAAGTGTTTATAAAATATATTATTTGATACAATCGATGTTAAGCCAACGGCTTTGAATCTACTGCGCAATCCTAACGCTGATATGCCCATAGCAATCATTCTGTCAGACAACTGGTAATTGGGTCAGGAGATGAAAGGTATGAAAGGTTAGGGTTAGGTACGGCAATTACATGTGTTAGATATTGTAACTGTCGTGGCTAACCTAGATCAATCATACCATCAAACGTCAAATATCATTCCGGAATTGAGTGTTTTGATATAAGGAATAAGAAAAATATGAATGGAATTGGATACGTCAAACACTATACTGTCGATGCCGGTCTTTAAGATCAACCTAAAATCTCATCATGGACTACGAAGTCTACACAGGTAAATATTCGACAATTAGATTTCTTAGACATCCTCGATGGCCGAATACAGAAAGAGCATACGTTGGTTATATTTTCACAGGAGCAGATAAAGGAGATCAACGGTATGAATGTTTAGGGTTAGGTACGGCAATTACATGTGTTAGATATTGTTATTGTCTTACCTAACCTTGATCAGTCCTGCCATTAACCATCAAACATCACCAAGGAACAGCAAGAATGGAAATGGATTACGGCTTATCCCTTCGACGTCGAGGATTGAGGATCAACCTGGGTAATCATTGTTTGCAATCATTGCAAAGTCTGGCCAGTTAAATCTGCTACGGTAATGGAGTAGACCGTACTGCCAGCGACTCAGAGCCGAAAAACTGAGGGAATGTCCTCAAGAGATGGTGTGCGACTATGTTGTACTTACCCTTAAAGGTATGTGATCATTTCTTTCATACTTCTATTCAGTTTAGATAACAATTTTTACCTTGAAGGCCATCGACATCGGTAAAAATTTCAGGTGTGTCCATATTATTAGGTATTATGTCCTTATATAGGAAATGATACCCGTTTGATAATATCTATTGAGAGAACGATAGAAATTTTATTCTTTCTTAACTTTTTCATTCAGAAATTGAATGTCACGTGTTCATAAACTGATCTCTTTAGGTTCATTAAAGGATAAGGAATAATTTTGAAGAACGTATGTCTGAATTTCACATTGTATATGCATTCAAAACTCCAGGATTCGTCTCATTCTTTCTCAGAATCCAAATAATACTTTAAATGGTATGCTTCATCTATATCTATGATCTTTGGCTGACAGGGCTCTAGGAATTGGCGACTTGAATCATGGTCATATAACTTCCTCTAAATTCTTCCAAATCACTTAAGCCTCGCATAAGTAATTAGATGATTAGAAAGATTTTTGCGTTCCCTATCTCATTCGCTTTAGGCGTTTATATCTAAATAAAGAGATCATTTTAAAAATATGTTACTGATAACCAACATACTACCACACTACCATTATTTCCAAAAAAGTATCCTACGGACAAGGATTAAAAGAAGATGATGGCGATATCAGCTTAGGAAGAAAGCTGATGAAGATTGACTGCTGAATGATTGGTATGCGTGGTTCAGAGTCCTAACCTTATTAACAGTATATTTAACATGTTGATAGGCTAGGACATCTGGATCATTCATACCATCCGACTCCAAGGTTTTACTCCTGCTTTTGAGATATATATGTTGTGAACTATACAGGAAATGGAAATCACCAATATAGTTCAACATCTATATTTGCGTGAGCCTCTAATAAAGGAATACAACCGCCCAAGAAACATATCCCATCAGATAGAAATATAATTTAAAATTTGACTGTGATTTTTCTTTTTATATATCCTAAAATATTGTGCTCATCCCATTCATACGAATCATGAATAAAACTGAGAGTGAGAAATTAAAAGGAAAATAAAATTTGTCGTTCATACAACAAAAGCAAAATAGTCGTTCACATAACACTTAAATAACCAAGGCTTGTGAGCACTGAGACTTTATACGTAAGACGAAAAATATTCGATATGAAGAGGGCTTTATCGGGTGTAAATCATGGGCAACGGAATGTTGAAATAATATCAGATTAAGTAATTCCAAATGTACTCTCAAATTAGAACCAATTTTGATATAACTCGGGATATTTCATTCTTCGTCATCTGACGCCTTCTCTCAGCCAAAGAAGAAAGGAACTTCGTCGAGAGCAGCGACAACCGATGGTTCATCATAGGTTCCTATCTCAATAAGCTCTTTGCAATAGCTTATTGCATAAGAACCTGTGTTGAAACATCTGGTTTAACTACTGATGTTATAATTTTTGGACCAAATGCACCATTTGCATCATGACATCCTAATTGCAGCAGGCACAGAAGAAATGGGAAGAAAAGATAAAATTGTCAAAGGTAAGTGATTCAGGATTCTTCTCTACTTAAGTAAACTGAACCATTCGGACATTGAGTCGATATTTTGTCCTTGGATTTCGCTCTCAAGTTTATCTCCTGCATACTACTTCATTAATGGTATCAGAGGAGATGATTCACTACCTATTCCTTATTAGGGACCGAATACCGAGGTGCCCCGAGTGGTCAATATATTCCTTGCAACGAAGATACTAAGTTAATTCCGGTTAGACAGTGGGGTACATGACAGTACCATGAGAATCCCCTTGTCCGAGCTAAGAAGCACGCTACAAGATATTTACATCGATTGCATTGGGAGAAATGATACAGAAGTTTACCAGAGGAAATTTGAAATGTGAATGCGAAATCTTGTACAAAATTACTTGTGTAATCAATAAGATTCACTTACATTCAATTCCTGTTAATTCTTCCCTAAGGCGTAATTATTTAAGTAAAAGATTCTAGATACTTTATTACCATTTAATAATATATTTGTATACCTATCTTCGTCATTCTCAAAATTGTTCCCGGAATAACCTTAACTAATAACCCGTGACGATGGATTAGCAAATATTCTTTAGTTATCTCTAAAACCAAATGTTTCATCGCCACGCGCCACATTTCTCCTAAAATAAAACCTATTAGAGTTGTTTAACAAATACTAACAGAATCAGTATATGAATAGAAATATCATAGTTTAAAAGACTTAATGCGACATTTTGTCCCACTGTTGTCCTTTTATTTTCACAGGAGAAGTTAGAAGTTTTTGAAATAGATAGGATGGAAGACCTAAATTCAACGATCAACATTTTACCATAGTTAAACCCATTCTCAGCGACCAATAGTATGAAAGATTCGGGTTGAATAGTGCTATAACTTGTGTTAGATACTGTTAAGTACCATTGAGCCCGAATCATTTGTATTTCTCATTCGTTAAGCCAATCTACCTCCTAGGAAACAGGCATAACGTAAGACGTTATCTCGGTAAATCAAAATATGTAATATTTAGAGCGTGATTTGCAATATAGAATGTATAAATTACTGATACTGATAAAATTTTCCGTAGTTTGGAAGCCCTAATATACCTATTTGTCCCACCGTAGTTAATGCTCTTTACAAAGGTGCCTCTTTTATAAGCAAGTAATTCACTTCTCAGATAATAGTAATAGTATGGGATGGTTCTAATTTTCCTTGGAGCAGTTACAAGCGTTCGGAGATCGACGGTATGAATGGTTAGGGTTATCTACGGCAATTATATTTTTTAGATATTGTTATTGGTGCACGTAATCTGGATCATTCATACAATCAACCATCAAACATTCTTTCGGTGTAATGTGCTTTTTTCTTAGAGAGGAAGGAACACCATGCATGGCATCAGATAATCCCTACGCAGTCGATGTCGACCATTAAGGATCAACCTAAGTACTCAATATGGATTATAAAGTCTGGCCAGTTAAATCTGTTACGGTAACGGAGTAGACCGTACTGCCAGCGACTCAGAGACGAAGAAAGGGAAGGGAATACCTCGAGAAAGGGTGTGCAACATGGAGGAAACTTTACCTTCCTTAACGTTAAAGGTAAGTGCTATTTCTTTAATAGTCCTATTTACTTTAGAAAACATTTAAGAAGTTTAATTTCAGTTCAGTTGCAGCAATGGTACCTAGAGAAGTTTAGTTATTATGTTTCATTTTCCTAGGAAATAAATCACGGAACGATGAACTTATTTTTATAACTTATAAATTGAAAATGAAGATATTGGAATAATTTTCACGATTAGTCTATATCAAAACCGCTAGCAGGAATATTGTTTATATTATTAAATTTTTAGTTCGATAAGGAAGTAAACCAACTAAAAACCTCAAATAGGACCTCTTGAGGATTAAATAAAAATAATATCATTTTAATCATCGTCTGGGCTTTCTGAATATCAAAAGTTACAATTTCACTATCGTTTATGCAATCAAATCATATTTAAAAGTGAACCAGTCGCATTTTCATATTTTAATTTGAATTCGATTAATTTTTTTCATTTCATTGAGGCATGAAAATAAGGAGGCTAAAATCAACCTAAGGCAGGAGGAAGGCCATTAGTGTGCTATTTTGTCATCCACCGCTAATTAAACGTATAGACAACACAAAATATATATAACAACTAGTGCTCGCAACAGAGAAAGGATTTATACGTATAAAAACTGAAAATATTGAAAATGAAACGGCAAACAGAAGGACTTGAGAAGAAAAGGTAGATCATCCATCTACTTTTCTTACGAATTTCAATGCGAAAATTACTATTGAATTTAAATCAAATTCAAAGCCATTGGCGATATCTTGTATTTAAGTCATGATGAAGAAGAGAATCATCGTACTTTTTCCAAAGTATGTTTATTCGACCAAAAAATGATAATATACAAGATTAGTGTCAGCGATCAATCGCTGTAATGGCAGAAATGGATCGCTGAATTTTAATATGGCAATCCATCGCTGAAACATGTTTTAATATAGATACAGTGGAAAACGCACATACATTATCTTCTTCGCCGTAATCAAACAGTACGAATATTACGGAAAGTAATCCGAAAACAATGATAAACGGCAGCATTGAAAATATAGAATTCGGGGAAAAAATATTAAGTCATCCAAATCGGTTCAAAGCGTAACTGAGCGAATGTGTCTATACAACAAAATGTCATCGAAGTATTCATCATAAGATATGACAGAATAAATGTATAGAACGTAGTGATCTTATTCTATGGGAGGGATAATAACCATATCCGCGTAACATTTTATAACAAAATACCGAATACCAGTTACATTTTAAACGATGTTTAAGAAAAGAGCATGCATATAAGAAGTATCACACTTACTATGGCAGATATCTAACTTCTGAATCACTCCTCTCGATGAATCGTAGTCCTTTTGCCTGCAGCGTTATTCTCAGTGCAGATAATGTCCTCTCTTTGTTTATGTGCTGTATCCCACACCACAATTGGATTGAGTTGCTTCGTTCGGCATGTTGTTGCGAGAGCTACTCTGGCCGATTTAATCATTTACATGACCCCTCCTGTAAATGAATTAATTTATTATATGCATAGACACAAGAGTAGAATCTCACTGTTTTTACGGAAAGTAAATTAACATACCTCTCCACGGAGAAGCACCCTTCAACAGGACCACTTTGCCTTGCGACGATTTTTTTTCCTCTCTACCACATATTTACGAATTTTTTAGAAGACCTCCTCCTAGAAAAGAAATATAAATTTATCGAATTAATTTGTAAGTCTACCTAACCTAGTTCGGCAAGAAACTAAACTATTCGAAACTTTCTAAGCATTAAATACGTACGTAAGTAATAATAATATAAGTAGGTGTGATCCGTAATAGCGAATTGAATAACGTTAGAAATATCAGCATCCGTAGTATTTCGCTATAATAGTATTTTTAGTATTAGTTTGTAGAAGTGCGCAAATAATAGTAACATATATATGAATGTCCTCGCTTCTGTAGAAAAACATCTTCACCGAGAGAAATACTTAAGCTCAACAGGTGGGTTATCAGGGGTTGAAAATTGAGTTGAAAATGTGAGACAAGAAGGAATCCGTGACGAGAGATCTCATTAACGCAATATTTTTCTGCAATGATGACTACGAGGAAAATTCACCTTTTCCTTAGTTACCCGGACTGTTCAAAAGATACAGAGGTATGAATGGAAGAAATAAAAGTCAAAAAAGAAAACACCAACTCAAACACAAAAAGCATTGGAGCCGGATTCGAACCCGCGAACTACATGCTTTAGTGCTAACTTCCTAACACATTAACCACTCCGCCACCGCGAACGAAAGATTTAGCGCAACTCATGAGGGTAATCTATCAAAGGAAACACAATTACTTAGTAAATAGTCTCAACTCCTGATGCTACTCGATTTAAAACACAAATGATTTATAAAATAATGGAACGGATTCGGTAAGACTGATTCTAAATATTCGAACATAATCTGATCGTAATTTTAGAAACTTCACTGCAATTTCTAATTCTAAATGAAAATCAGAATTGTAGAGAAAAATTACTAACCATCATATGCCTGTAACCATGTACTGATGCGATCGAGTCCTTCATGAAACACTGGAAGATGAAATGATCGATAATTTTCCTTTTCTTGAAAGAAATTAGGTGAATATCAAGTGAAAGATCGCAGACAGATTCCCGTCCATTGGAGTCCAGTGGCTTTGCCTTGAGTTCGGTCATGTGCCACCGTTTTGGCTACGAAAATTTTACTATTTTTAGCGACTGCAGCGACTCCAAGCGATTCGAGATTGTTATGCGTACACTGGTAGTATAAGATGCAGGGGCGTAGAAAACCGTCTGCTATGGGAGCGTTAAAATCATCCATCTCCATTTATTTTCATCTTAGAAATTAGTCCTTAAGATTAAACCATAGAAACCTTGCAATAATTTCACATTTCCGTTTAACTTCTGCCAGTTGATAGAAATAGAAATTCCTAAGTTCATTCATATTAGTCTTGTATCAATTTTTCTAATTGAAATGATTATTTCCGTCAAATAACAACACTTACTTATCACATAATTTGTATACGACAATAAGAAAATTAATTCCGAGAACAATGCCACGCTTTTTAACTTAAAGGTATTCGATTTCGGGATATTTTAGTTAATTTTTCTTTTTGCCAAGATTTATCAAATAATTATAATTAAGCATATCACAGTAGTATTTATCTGGTTTTTAGAAATTGTACAGATTCTATCATTAACTCGTTTTTGAGCGACATGATTCGCCTTGCAGAATACACAACAGGAAGGAATGACATAAGATAACAATAACCATTACGAAAACAAAACCGGACAAGGAGGATTACACGGGTACACAATAAGGGCTACACAATGAAGATATAACAAGATCTGTCAACAGGCTGTGAACTAAAAATTCGATAACTTAACAACGGCCGCATGAAAATCATCATATTATTTAGTATCGTTCTGCACCAACTTAGATTGTAGCTCCTTAAGAGCAGTAATGGAATTATATTTTATATTTAATTTTCATCGTATTTCCTCCAATTTATTCAATTTTATCATATGAAAGATTAAAAATCAACGCAATTTAAATCTAATTATTGTTTTAGGAAGTGAGTAAAGGCTGCATCAAATACCTCCAGATGTCAAATGTTGTATGAAAGCAGGATGGTCCCTACCTATCTTGGGTTACCGTATTATATCAGAAAACGAGAAACAAGAAAAAGAAGTATTTGTATTGACTATGTCATTTCAGATCGAACTAACACATGAATACCAATAACTCTCTATGACGTGTAGCGTTAAATTAGCGTAATTTTGGAATTATATGTATCAGTGAGTATGACACATATGTAATGTTGATTTCCTGGGTTGTTAGTTACGATATGACTTCGATTTGAAACTTTATTGGTCGTTGATAGGTTTAATCCAAAGACATAACTCAATTAAGTAGTAATATTTTCAACCGAGATATATTTATTTTACGCAGTCACGATGAAAAGCATTTCATTTACTGAGGAATCTCTCGTCACGTTTACGAAGGGTAGATTAAATGATAAGAATCTAATTTATGAAGTCATACGTGTTATATATTCATGGTTTATCCGAAGATTTCTTGATTTTAGATCGTGATACATCATGTACGATTGGAAGTATTCAAACTCCATCGCTATTCAAAAGACTCACAAAGAAAGGTTCTCAGGTGGAATCGCGATTTTCAGATGAGATTTATCGTGAGAGAGAGCTAAAGATAAGAAATAAACGACTTCGCACTAAGTTTTTCTCTCCACAGCTTCGCAAGACATGCAGTGGTATCGGCCTATCTACGAATTATTATTCTTTCGTTTTAACATATTTTTAATGAACATATTCTCCTTCTATAAAATGTACCACATAACAATTGGAGTTTTATCAGCATAAGCTAGAATACAATCACAAATCAGGTCATTGTGTGATCTGGACAGGAAAATTATATTATAAATCAGAACATCCATATCACCTGTTTGAGTACTTACTGCATTGAAGCAGATTGTTCACTTTGAAAACAAAATATCCTATTTGTTGGTACAAATTATACCGAAATCTTCAAATTTAATTCTAATTCCTCATTTTCCAAATCCAAAAAGAATGCATTCATTCTGTTCATATTATTCTAGAGTTGATGGATGGGCATGAAAAAAGTAAGAGTGAAATATTAAAATTTATATCTAAAATAGTCCTTCACAAAACAATAAAAGTACTTGGAGCTCGTGAGTACTCAGACTACGTACATGGAATGTATTTTATTGAGGAAAACATAACCGGTTGGATATCTATGATAACGGAATGTAGGAAAGAAATGAGACTTTACTAATTTCAACATATATTTTCAATAGAAAAAATAATTGGTATAGCCCTGCAACCTTCATCTGAAGCACACCAAGCCAACGAAGAAAGCAGCTTCAATAAGAGAGGGATACCAGCAATTACAGATGGGTCATCACGGGTTCCTACCGTTGCGAACATTTTGAAATTTTCACAGCGGAGGAACTCGTGATGAAGCACCTGATCTCACTTCTGATGCTGTGATGTATGGACCAAATGCACAATCTGCATAAATACCACCTGAAAGCAGCAGACACTGGAGAAATAGTAAGAAAATATAAATATTTCAAAGGGAAGATATGCTGGATACTTCTGGCGTATTACATGGAAGAATTCGCACAATATTAAGTTCTTATTTAATCCATGGATGTCAGTGGAATGTTCTCTCCTCAATATTACGTTTTTATTTCTACATTCCCATATTCTAAGAAAAAGCCAGGAAAAACGTTTCTCTAATACCTATTCGATGTGAGTGAAACTATTTTGTATTGATAAAATTATAAACCCAATTATATCCATGTATTTTGGCTTCAGCAATACACAGCATTAAGGAATGAAATAGGAGTAGACCTTTCCCTACTCCATCGGGTTCAACTTCTGAGGTAACCAAAGTTGGACTTAAATTCTATGTAATGATAATTTCTGAGAAAGGTAAATCATTCGTGTTATATTTAAGTCTAAAAGTAAGCCCGCAAGGTTGATATGGCAAAGAGTTTATCGTATAACATATACTATACACTATCATCATCAAATTAGGGAATGCAAGAAAACCTACCAGGAAATATGTCTCATTTGTTTTACAAAGGAATTAGATGGATGGACTCTATATTGTGTGATGCGCAATCACGGTAAACGTGATTGGGAAACAGACACGATGAGAACTTTGAAGGTGACTTCTCTCGCCGCAATAAGGAAAATACGTTAATTAAACAGCATCCAATCTTTGCAACGACTCATTTATCATTTTTATAGCTTATTGGAATAATAAGCGTCGTTAAAGCACGTTATTGTTAGGTGCGTTATTGGTGATTGGATTGTCTGCTTCTTCGGTATTCCGACGACTCAGATATCTCGATTCAGTTGGAAGAAAGCATCCGTAGGATCTACTTCAACCAGTTCTCATTGACTTTAAGCATTTATAACTTTAGCAGAATAGCATTTTTTATGTTAAACTGATAATAAAAAATCTGGTACCTTATTTATTTTCCAGAAAAATCATCATCATTGGTAAGATTATGTTTTTAAGTTCTCTCTAACCTCTTACCAAATGGCTTCGGTGAATTCTTTCTTTCTTTCAGTAATCCATTACTATTTACTCTTCGCCTCATTCTCTTAAAGAACAAGTTCTTTGCAGGAACTACATATTTTAGTTGGAAAGCAAAATATCATTCGGAAACGAAGATAAGAAAGCAGAATGTATCACTGCACAGACATGCACTCAGAAATTGGCTGCTGAAAATATGGCTTTGAAGGAGGAGGAAGGGATTCAAATATCTATGAAGGTATGAATGGCTAGAGTTATCTACGGAAATTACATGTGCTAGATATTGTTATTGACGTACTTAATCTAGATCATAAGTGCTATCAACCATCAACAATCCCTTCGGTACAATTTGTATGTGCAATGCATACTCAATATTATTTATGAAATTTAAAGTCTGGCCAGTTTAATCTGCTACGGTAATGGAGCAGACCGTACTGCCAGCGACTCAGGGCCCTAGCAACCGAGAGGAATTGCTCACGAGAGGGTGTGCAACTTAGAGGAAAGTGTCTCACCAATAAAAGGTAAGTGTCCTTTTCTGACATTCTCCTATTTAGAATAAGAAGCAAAATTTTGGATTTCATCTGTTACGTCAAAATCAGTAAAATGTTAGTCCTGATAACATGCTCTTGAGCATAATTCTCGAGACATTTTATTTACTGATAATAATCAAAATTTTTCCTTCCAAATTTTCATAAAAAAAAGAAGCGTAATATCGGCATAATTTGGTAGCTAAATCCACGGAATAAAATGAAGAGTAGAAATAATGTACATAAAATAATTCATAGAATCATTGAAAAAGGATTGGAGAAAGGTTTGTTTCCTAACATTTCCTTCCAAGATATTTGTGTTAATTTAGTGTTTAAAGGAATTCCGCGAGAAACAGTGACGGTATATCCCGCTATTCCATTGGCGAATGGACATATTGCTTTTTCAAAATTTCGATGAAACAAGTAGACGTTCTCAAGTTTAATAATAATTTTAAAGCGAAACTTATATGGCCTTATATAAGATTGAGTACAAAATATCCCTTATTGTCCTAACTCTTTTTCTCCACTGGTTCGCAAGATAAGCAACGATCGAGGACCATGAATTCATTACGTTTCTGTCCTTTTTAGATGTATTTTGATGAATGCATTTGCGTTTAATAAGGGCACCGCTTGCCTCAGTAAGTATTTTTTTTAGTATCTTTGGCAAAAATTGGGTTTGAGATGTTCTTAGTCAGTTAATGATTTCTATAAATGACGTGAATTCGTAAAGGAGTTTAAAATATAGACGATTGCATCTCTGTTACGCTATCCCGTTAAAAGTATGCACATATCCAGAAGCGTTTAATGAGTATCGAGGAATTAGTAACTATATTAATGCAGTGACACATCGATGATTTTTATTGCCCGAGACGTAATTCAAAATTTTTAGCCGAGTAATCAACCTATCGTAATAACAGCTTAAACAAAATGCTACATCGGTATTCAGATGACTTAGATGTCAGGTTTTAGATGGATCAGCAACAACATTTTCACCGTTCATTTCTCTACCAACATTTCGTTTTTTTTATTTGTAACTGATAATTCAAAGAATGTATAAAATTTCTATTAAAGTCATAATCAGAGATTATATTTCATTCTTCTCGTATACCTATCTACTTCCCTCCTCATTCTATGGTTACGTTATTTCCATTCTTCGTTTATCCATTAATGTTTATATATAGCCGTATCCTTCCCTATTTTGTCGTTTTATATTATTTTCGAGTCATACCTCAAATCAAATTTAAATCGAAAATCGTTACAATAAATAATGATCGTAGTAACAGAACTCGGAAATTAAAAAAGTAAATTAGTTTTGTTTATACCTTACATAAAGATTTCAACTGCAAAGATCTCATAAATTACTTTGGGAACGCGATAAATTCTGGTAGCGAAGAAATTCTACATATCACTCAGCCAAACAATGTTAATGATCCTACTGAAATGATGCGCCTCTCCAATAAAAGATCTAATACGATTTTTCTTCCCAACGTGGTTCTTTCGCGGTAGTGCGGTAGTAAATATATAAGCAATTCACACGTGCAGCAAGCGATCATCGAACGATGCAATGTTAGTACGTTTTTTATATTTTAACAGGAATAGTTGGAAGTTTCGACATGGTTTGGAGGACCAAGGATTCTACAGTCAACATTTCATCATGGTTAAACCCATCCTGAGAGGACAGTAATATGAATGATCCGAGTTCCGTAGTACTTTCACATGTAATTGATACTGTCAGGTACTACAGAGCTTGAATCATTTATGTTGTTTATTCAACAATGCAATCGACGCTGCGGATAAAACTGAAGACCGGTCCTCCGTAACTATGCATGTGATATAAGCGTTGTTTCGCAAATAATCAAGAAGCAAAACTTGCAAGGATTCGTAACATCATATATTATTGAATTTCAATCATTACATTTTATTACACTTTACGAACACTTGGAAGGTAGGTTAGTGAAGTATCTCTCATAGGTAATGTATCACGACCTTGTCTTCATAACAGGCAGGTATTATTTCATTGGAGAAATTAGATTAGAAAAAACGGTCTTACAAAATTGAGATTGTATACCTATCTTCGTTCCCGAATAACCTTAACTACTAACCCGTGACAATGGATTAGGAAATATTCTTTAGTTATCTCTAAAACCCAATGTTTCATCGCTACGCGCCACATTTCTCCTAAAATGAAACCTATTAAATGTCGGAGTTGTTTAAATAATACTAGCAAAATCAGTAGATGATTAGAAATACCATTGTTTAAAAGACTTAATGCGACATTTCGTCCTACTGTTGTTCTTTTATTTTCACAGGAGAAGTTAGAAGTTTTAGAAATAGGATAGAAGACCTAAATTCAACCATCAACATTTTACCATAGTTAAACCCATTCTCAGCGACCAATAGTATGAATGATTCGGGTTGAATAGTGCTATAACTTGCGTTAGATAGTGTTAAGTACCATTGAGCCCGAATCATTTGTATTTCTCATTCGTCAAGCCAATCTACCACCTAGGATACAGGTATATCATAAGACGTAATCTCGGTAACAGTAAATCAAAATATGTATAATTTAGAGAGTGAATTGCAATATAAAATATATAAATTACTGATACGGATACAATAATCCATCGTTTAAAAGAACTAATATACCTCTTTGTCCCATCACATTTAATGCTGTTTAAAAGGGTACCTCTTTTATAAGAAAGGAATTCACATCTCAGATGATAGAAGTAGTATGGGATGGTTCTAATTTTCCTTGGAGCAGTTACAAGCGTTCGGAGATCGACGGTATGAATGGTTGGGTTTAACTACGACAATTACATTCGTTAGATATTTTAATGGTGAACGTAATCATGACCATTAATACCATAAACCTTCAATCATAATGTCAGTGAAATGTATTTTGTCTTAGAGAATAGGGATTAGCATGAAAGGAATAAGAGATGGCTAATCCATACGCCATCGAAACCTGCCATTCAGGATCAACCTGGGCATTCAGTATGGATTATTAAGTCTGGCCGGTTAAATCTGCTACGGTAATGGAGTAGACCGTACTGCCAGCGACTCAGAGCAGAAACAACAGAAGGGAATTGCTCGAGAGAGGGTGTGCGATTTGGAGGAATGTTTGCCTCACCGATAAAAGGTATATGTCCATTCCTGTCATACTGCTATTTAGGTTACGAAACATTTTTCAATGAAAGTACCATCAGAATTTGTACGAATTTCAATCTCAGATCATATGCAGCAAAGGTATTTTTGGATGTATATAGTAGTTATAAAGTTTCAATTTCCTTCAATAAGTTGCGTAGTGATGAACCTAATCCTAGATCTAATAAATTGTATAATAATTAATATATATTTTTTCAATCTTTTCTATTATTAGCCCTAAGACAATCAATGCAGGCATTTTATTTAAATAATTTACCTTAAAGATCGAAAAGAATGCAAACAAAGTTAGATGTTCTTAATCAGTCAAAAGCCATGATTTCTGCAAACGAAGTTAATCATGAAAGCAGTCCAATATTTAGACGAGCTCTGAGTTTGTTACGCAATGACGGTATGGTAATCCTTTGATCGTGATTTCTCTCGTCGCAATAAGGAAAAAACGGTAATTAAACGGAATCCAATCTTTGCAATGACTCGTATTTCATTTTTATAGCTGATTCGTATAATAAGCGTCCTTGGGTCACCCTATTGTTCGTTAAGTGTTACGTGACACGTGTTAATTTCCAATAGCTTATTCGTCCAATCAGCAACGTTAGCTCATGCTACGTTATTGGCGATTAAATTGTTTGCCTCTTCGGTTTTCAAACGACTCAGATCTCTCGATTCACTTGGAAGAAAGCATCCGTAAGATTCACTACCTCCAGCTCTCATTGACTTTAAGCATTTATAACTGTAGCGGAATAGATCTTTTAAAGTTAAACTGATAATCAAAAATTTGGCACCACATTTAATTTCAAGAAATATCATCATCATCGGTATGATTATATATTTCAAAACCTCTTTAACGTCTTCTCTCGCTCTATCAGCGAGTTATTAAGTCTGGCCAGATAAATCTGCTACGGTAATGAGGTAGACCGTACTGCCAACGACTCAGAGCCGTATCATCCGAGAGGAATTGCTGAAGAGAGGGTGTGCGACTTGGAGGAAGGTGTGCTTCACGCATAAAAGGTAAGTGCCCATTTCTGTCATCCTCCTAATTAGAATTGGAAGCAAAATTTTGGATAGCATCCACTTCATCAAAATAGGCGAGAATGTTAGTCCAGATTTACTAGATAATATGCTAATGAACGTTGCTCTTGAGACATTTTAGATACTGATAATAATGAAATTTTTCCTTCGAAATTTTAATAAAACAGCAGCGTAATCTCAGGAAAATACGGTAGCAAAACCCAATAATAAATCAACTGTAGAAATAACATAAAAAATATAAATCATATTCAACATAGAAAAACAATAGAAAATATGTTTCATTACATTTCCTTCCAAGATTTTTGAGATATTATAATGTTTAAAGGAATATCGCAGGAATTAGTGACGCTATATCCAATAAAAGACCTAATACTATTTTTTTCCCAACGTGATTCTTTCGCGGTAGTAAATATATAAGTAATTGTACACGTACAGCTAGCAATCATCGCACGATGCAATGCTAGCATGTTTTTTATATTTTAACAGGAATAGCTGGAAGTTTCGACATGGTTTGGAAGGCCTAGGATTCTACAATCAACATTTCACGATGGTTAAACCCATCCTCAAAAGACAGTAATATGAACGATCCGAGTTCCGTAGTACTTTCACATGTATTTGATACTGTCAGGTACTACAGAGCTTGAATCATTTATGTTATATATTCACCAAGCCAATCGACGCTGCGGATGTATCTAAAGACGTGTCCTCCGTAACTCTATATGTGATGTAAGCGTTGTTTCGGAATTAATCGGGAAGCGAAACTTGCGAATCTATATAACATCGAACGTTAGTGATTTGGAATCCCTGTATACTAGTAGTTACACTTTATGAAAGGTTGGAAGGCAGTAGAATAAGATATTTCTCATAGGTAATTTATCACTACCTCCTTCATAACAGGCAGGCATATTTTTTTCTGGAGAAATTAAATTAGAGGGAATGGTAATGCAAAATTGAGACTATCAAAATAATATTTACCGTTATATAAGATGCAGGGGCGTAGAAAACCGTCTGATATGGGAGCTATTTGGATCCTATACGTTAAAATCAATCTTCTATTCCATTTCTTCATAGAAATTGGTCCTTAAGATTAAACTACAGAATCTTGCAATAATTTCACTTGAATTCCATGTCCTTCCGAGAGTTGATCAGTCAAAATTCCTCAAGTTTATTCGTAAGAGTCTTGCATGGATATTTCTGAATGAAAGGATTATTTTCGCTAGCATACAATCGCAAATCAGGTCATTGCGTGAATTAGACAGGAAGATGCTATTATATATCAGAACATCCATATACCTGTCTGCGAACTACTGCATAGAAGCAGAACGTCCGCTTTAGAAACAAAATATCCTATTTATTGGTACTAAATTTACATAAATCTTTAAATTTAATTCTGATTCCTCATTTTCCAAGTCCAAAAGGAATGCATACATTCTGTTCATACCATTCTTGTGTTGAAGGCAGGGAAGAAAAAAGTAACAGAGAAATATAGCAATTAAAATCCAAAATAGTCCTTCACATAATAATACATGTACTAAAATTACTAACCATGATATAACGGTAATCTTGGGATAAAGCTTTTTAAGCAGCAATATAGAATTTCTATGATGGGTGATTTCGAGCCTGTGTCAAAATACATGTAAAATATGTGAAAGACAAAGGGTCTCAGCATCTTCCCTTTGAGTAGTGTTTTTCGTTATACACTCGTCTTGAGATGTCATAATACAGTCAATAGCGATAATTTCTGAAAACGAAGTGAATCCGAAATGAAGTGCTATCTTTCGACGAGCTATAAGTCTGTTACGCAATGTCATTAAGGTAATGCTTTGATCGTGATTTCTCTCGTCGCAATAAGGAAAAAACTGTAACTAAACGGAATCCAATCTTTGCAATGACTCGTATTTCATTTTTATAGCTTATTCGTATAATAAGCGTCCTTGGGTCACCCTATTGTTCGTTAAATTGTGACACGTGTTAATTTCCAATAGCTTATTCGTCCAATCAGCAACGTCAGCTCATGCTACGTTATTGGCGATTAAATTGTTTGCTCCTTCGGTATTCAAACGACTCAGATCTCTCGATTCACTTGGAAGAAAGCATCCGTAAGATTCACTACCTCAAGCTCTCATTGACTTTAAGCATTTATAACTTTAGCGGAATAGGTCTTTTAAAGTTAAACTGATAATCAAAAAACTGGCACCACATTTAATTTCCAGAAATATCATCATCATTGGTAAGATTATAGGATTTAATTCTCTTTAACCTCATCTCTCGCTCTATCAACGAGCAATCTCGGGATGTCGTGCATCAAACAATGCATTTGGTTATTCATACATGTAACCAGTATGATAAGTGTTAGTTTTTTTTCTACGTTTTGTAGATGAAACCGTGAAGTTTAAGTCTGGCCAGATAAATCTGCTACGGTAATGGGGTAGACCGTACTGCCAGCGACTTAGCCGAAGCAACGGAAGGAAATTGTTCGAGAGAGGGTGTGCGACTTGGAGGAATGTTAGCCTCGCCGATAAAAGGTATGTGTCCATTTCTGTTATGCTCCTATTTAGGCTACGTAACATTTTTCAATGAAAGGCTCATCAGAATTCGTATCAATTTCAATCTCAGATCATATTCAGTAATGGTATTTATGAATGTATAGTTATAATTTTTCAGCTTCCTTAAAATAAGTTGCGTAATAATGAACCTATTCCGAGAATTAATAAATTAATAATATATATTTTTAAAATTTATTGCAAAATAAATTCGTGTCAAATCTCGTATCTCGTTCGTAATATTCGTGTCATATGTGAAATCGAATTTAAATAAAAAATTGTTACAATTAATAATGATCGTAGTAACAGAACTTGGAAATTGAAAATTAAGTTAATTTTATTTATCTCTTACAGAAGGATTTCAACTAAAAGGATCTCATAAATTACTTTGGTTCCGCGATAAATTCTGGTAGCGAAGAAATTATACATATCACTCAGCCAAACAATGTTAATAATCCTGCTGAAAGGATGCTCCCCTCCCATAAAAGACCTAATACGATTTTTCTTTCCAACGTGGTGCTTTCGCGATAGTGCGGTAGTAATTATATAAGCAATTCACACGTGCAGCTAGTGATAATCGCACGATGCAATGTTAGTACGTTTTTATATTTTAACAGGAATAGCTGGAAGTTTCGACATGGTTTGGAAGGCCTAGGATTCTACAGTCAACATTTCATCATGGTTAAACCCATCCTGAGAGGACAGTAATATGAATGATCCGAGTTCCGTAGTACTTTCACATGTATTTGATACTGTCAGGTACTACAGACCTCGAATCATTTATGTTATATATTCACCAAGCCAATCGACGCTGCGGATGTATCTAAAGACGTGTCCGCCGTAACTCTATATGTGAATGTAGCCGATGGTTCACAATTAATCGGGAAGCGAAACTATATAACATAGTACATTAGTGATTTGGAATCCCTGTAGACTAGTGGTTACACTTTATGAAAAGTTGGAAGGCAGTAAAATAAGATATTCCTCATAGGTAATTTATCACGACCTACTCTTACTAATATGCAGTCATATTTTTTCTGAAGAAATTAAATTAGAGAGAATGGTACTGCAAAATTGAGACTAACAAAATAATATTTACGGTTGTATAAGATGCAAGAGCGTAGAAAACCGTCTGCTATGGAATCCTACACGTTAAAATCATACATCTATTCCATTTCTTCATAGAATTAGTCCTTAAGATTAAACTACAGAATCTTGCAATAATTTCACTTGATTTCCACGTCCTTCCGAGAGTTGATCAGTCAAAATTCCTCAAGTTTATTCGTAAGAGTCTTGCATGGATATTTCTGAATGAAAGGATTATTTTCGCTAGCATACAATCGCAAATCAGGTCACTGTATGAACTAGACAGGAGGATGCTATTATATATCAGAAGATCCATATACCTGTCTGCGAACTACTGCATAGAAGCAGAACGTCCGCTTTAGAAACAAAATATCCTATTTATTGGTACAAAATTTACATAAATCTTTAAATTTAATTCTGATTCCTCATTTGCCAAGTCCAAAAGGAATGCATTCATTCTGTTCATATCATTCTTGAGTTGAAGGCGGGAAAGAAAAATGTAACAGAGAAATATAGCATTAAAATCCAAAATAGTCCTTCACATAATAATACATGTACTTAAATTACTAACCATGATATACTGCTAATCTTGGGATAGAGCTTTTTAAGCAGCAATATAGAATTTCTATGATGGGTGATTTCAAGCCTGTGTCAAAATACATGTAAAATATGTGAAAGACAAAGGGTCTCAGCATCTTCCCTTTGAGTAGTGTTTTTCGTTATACACTCGTCTTGCGATGTCATAATTCAGTCAATAGCGATAATTTCAGAAAACGAAGTGAATCCGAAATGAAGTGCTATCTTTCGAAAAGCTATAAGTCTGTTACGCAATGTCATTAAGGTAATGCTTTGATCGTGATTTCTCTCGTCGCAATAAGGAATAAACGGTAATTAAACGGAATCCAATCTTTGCAATGATTCGTATTTCATTTTTATAGCTTATTCGTATAATAAGCGTCCTTGGGTCACCCTATTGTTCGTTTTGTTGTGACACGTGTTAATTTCCAATAGCTTATTCGTCCAATCAGCAACGTCAGCTCATGCTACGTAATTGCAGATTAAATTGTTTGCTTCTTCGGTATTCCGACTACTCAGATCTCTCGATTCAGTTGGAAGAAAGCATCCGTAGGATTTACTTCATCCAGTTCTCATTGACTTTAAGCATTTATAACTTTAGTGTAATAGGTCTTTTAAAGTTAAACTGATAATCAAATAACTGGTACCACATTTAATTTCCAGAAATATCATCATCATTGGTAAGATTATGTGATTTAATTCTCTTTAACCTCATCTCTCGCTCTATCAGCGAGCAATCTCGGGATGTCGTGCATCAAACAATGCATTTGGTTATTCATACATGTAACCTGTATGAAAAGTTTTAGTTTTTTTTCTACGTTTTGTCGATGAAACCGTGAATTATTAAGTCTGGCCAGTTAAATCTGCTACGGTAATGGGGTAGACCGTACTGCCAGCGACTCAGCCGAAACAACGGAAGGGGATTGCTCGAGAGAGGGTGTGCGACTTGGAGGAATGTTAGCCTTACCGATAAAAGGTATGTGTCCATTTCTGTTATGCTCCTATTTAGGCTACGTAACATTTTTCAATGAAAGGCTCATCAGAATTCGTATCAATTTCAATCTCAGATCATATTCAGTAATGGTATTTATGAATGTATAGTTATAATTTTTCAGCTTCCTTAAAATAAGTTGGGTAATAATGAACCTATTCCGAGAACTAATAAATTAAAAATATATATTTTTTAAATTTAATGCAAAATAAATTCGTGTCAAATCTCGTATCTCGTTCGTAATATTCGTGTCATATATCAAATCAAATTTAAATAAAAAATTGTTACAATTAATAATGATCGTAGTAACAGAACTTGGAAATTGAAAATTAAGTTAATTTTATTTATCTCTTACAGAAGGATTTCAACTAAAAGGATCTCATAAATTACTTTGGTTCCGCGATAAATTCTGGTAGAGAAGAAATTATACATATCACTCAGCCAAACAATGTTAATAATCCTGCTGAAAGGATGCTCCCCTCCCATAAAAGACCTAATACGATTTTTCTTTCAAACGTGGTGTTTTCGCGGTAGTGCGGTAGTAATTATATAAGTAATTCACACGTGCAGCTAGCGATCTTCGAACAATGCAATGCTAGCATGTTTTTTATATTTTAACAGGAATAGCTGGAAGTTTCGACATGGTTTGGAAGGCCTAAGATTCTACAATCAACATTTCACGATGGATAAACCCATCCTCAAAAGACAGTAATATCAATGATACGAGTTCCGTAGTACTTTCACATGTCTTTGATACTGTCAGGTACTACAGAGCTTGAATCATTTATGTTATATATTCACCAAGCCAATCGACGCTGCGGATGAAATTGAAGACGTGTCCTCCGTAACTCTACATGTGATGTAAGCGTTGTTTCGCAATTAATCGGGAAGCGAAACTTGCGAAACTATATAACATCGTACATTAGTGATTGGAATCCCTGTAGACTAGTGGTTACACTTTATGAAAAGTTGGAAGGCAGTAGAGTAAGATATTTCTCATAGGTAATGTTTCACGACCTAGTGTTCATATCAGACAGGCATTATTTCTCTAGAGAAATTAGATTAGAAAGAACGGTCTTACTAATTTGAGCCTATTACAAGAATGCTTACGTAGGTTACTTTTTTAGTATCACGGACTGTTTTTACTTATCTTGAGACAGTCATAATCATGTCATATGATTTTCCATAGTTTAGAAAACCTAATATACCTCTTTTTCGCACCTTAGTTATCGCAGTTTACATTGGTGCCTATTTCATAAGGAAATAATTTTTACATATTCGATGATACAAACATTATTATTTATCTTTTAATTTTCCTAGCAGTTACAAGTTATCGGAGATTGACGGTGTGTCTCGTTAATTTTACCTACGGCAATTACATTTGTTAGATATTTTTATTGGTATACGTAATCTAGATCATCCATACCATCAAACATCATTTCGGTGCTATGCGTTTTGCCTTAGAGAATAGGGAATAGCATGAAAGGAATAAGAGATGGAGAACCCAACGCTGTCGTGGCTGGCCATTGAGGATCCACCTGAGTATTCAATATGTATTATAAATTCTGGCCAGTTAAATCTGCTACGGTAATGGAGTAGACCGTACTGCCAGCGACTCAGAGCCGAAACAACGGAAGGGAATAGCTCAAGAGAGGGTGTGTGACTTGGAGGAATGTTTGCCTCACCGATAAATGGTATGTATCCATTTCTGTTATACTCCTATTAAGGTTAAAAAACATCTTTCAATGAAAGGACCAACAGAAGTTGTATAAATTTCAATTTCAGATCTTATGCAGCAAAGGTAATTATGGATTTTTGTCTTTTTGTTTTGTTTTGATAAATTTTCAGTTTTTTTTAAATAAGTTGCGGAATGACGAACCAATTCCTAAAGCTAATAAATTACAGATATTTTTGCTATTTTTTTACCTTAGTAGCCCTAACGCAATTCCTAGTAGACATTTTATTTACATAATTAACATTAAAATTCTCATTACCACAAGTAAGGAAATTCGCATTTGAAATCCGTATTAAAATAAATTCAGATAAGAAAATTGAATGAATGGAGAAATTTCCACTTTTTAGTCTTCACTCTTGCAGGCTGAAAGAAAACATCTTTATCGAGAGAAATACCTCAGGTGGGTCATCACGGGTTCCTACCTTGTTACACATTATGAAACTGTGTCACAAGGAGGACTCCGTGATGAAGCATCTGGTTTCGCTCAGTGTTATTACACCGATCATGACTGAGTGAAAATTGCATCATTCGTCTGAGCAAGATTAACTGTTCAAGATATGTAAAGGATAGGAAGAAATGTCAACATTAACACCAGAGGTAAGAATCCCAGATTCGAACCCGCGACCTATGTGTTTTGGGCTAACTAACTATCATATTAACCACTCCGCCACCGTGGCCGCAAGATATTGCGCAACTCATGGGGGTAATCTATTAAAGGAAATTGTATTTATTAGTAAAATAGTCTCAAATACCGTAGTTCCTCGATTTACAATGCAGATGATTTATCGAATAATGGAATATATTCCATAAGGCCTCATCTGATACTAAGAATTTGAGCATATTTTGCTCGTAATGTATAATACTACACAGCGGTTTATAATTCAAAATGAACGGGAGAATCGTAGAGAAAAATTCACTTACCTTTAGCTGCCTGTAACCATTCATTGATGTGATTGAGTCCTTCATAACACGTTGGAAGATGAAATGATCGGTAATTTCCCCTTTTCCTGAAACAAATAACGTAAATATTCAAACATTTGTTTGCGTATAGACGATGTTTCTTGTATTGATTAACTAAAAAACCCGTTGCGAACTGATGATCCTCCCTAGTGTATCAAGTGAAATATCGCAGATAGATTGCCGTCCATGTGATTCCAGTGGATTTGCCATGAGCTAAGTCATGTGCCGCTGTTTTGGCTACGAAAATTTTACTGTTTTAGCGACTGCAGCGACTCCAACCGATTCGAGATTGTTATGTGTACCCTGGTTGTATAAGATGCAGGGGCGAAGAAAACCGTCTGCTATGGGAGCCTTCTCGATGATATACGTTAAAATCATCCATTTATTCCATTTAATTACTTTTTTCATAGAAATTAGTATTTAAGATTAAACAAAAGAAACTTTCGTTATTTTCACATGATTTCCATTTCCTTTCGGCAGTTGATCTAAGTCGAAATTCTTCAAGTTTACTCGTAAGAATCTTGGATGGATTTTTCTGAATGAAAGGATTATTTACGTCAAATCAGAACTCTTGAATATTATGAAAGATGCTTATTACGAGAATTATTTGAATTCCGACACCAATACGCTGTATTTAAAATTATAACCTTTCGTTTTCTAGAAAATTTCCAGCATAAACATAACCCTCTTCGTCCTACGTGATTGGACGTATTGCTCCTTCGGTATTCAGAAGACTTACAAGCAGAGTTTCTCAGTGGGATTCGCGATTTGGAGATGAAACATGTTCAGCGTAACAGAGAGTTGAAGATAAAAATCTTTTCGTCGTAAGTTTTTCTTTCCACTGCATCGCGAGATATGCAACGATCACGGCCTATCAAAGTATCATTTTACTCCTATTTTTGGATATTCTTAATAAAAATATTTTCCTCTATAGATGCACCTCACATCAATCGGTGCTTTATCAGCATACGCTATAATGCACTCACTGATCAATCAAAAATGTTTTTTTTTTAAATCTGCGCATTCAGGTATTATCTGTCGATGTTTGCACCCCTTGCTAAATGGCCTTATCGCAGGATATTAATGTAAATGTTAAAGTATCTGTCATGTTATATGGCATGCACATGCAGTTGTCTACTTAAATAATGTTTTGTCTTGTTTCAAATTCAAAATTCATCCTCAGCTGATAGGAATCCTGTTCAAGGAAAATTTTTTTACGAAAAATTAAGAATTCATATCCTGTGACGTCAAGATCAAGATTACAGCAACCCAACAGCACTCTTATGATTAGTATGGACGTATGGCTACCCAAAGCCAATTGGTGAATTGATTAATAAAGTTGTTTCTCCTGCTATTCTCGTTGCTAACTAGTTGCTTGTTGTATCTACTCTACTACTGTTGAGAATATATTCAAATAATCATATCTTGCGAAGTAGTGGAAGAGAACACATGGTATAAAAGTGGTTGTATTTTATATTCAATTCTCTATTGCGCTATAAACAGATCCCTCAAACTCGCGATTCCCCTCCTTGTCAGAGCTGAGGTCTCAGTTGGAAAGAATGCATCCGAATGTTTTTGGGTCCTCTTTTTACATCGATTTAAGGCAATTGTAACTTTTGCTATACACTAATTAAAAAAAACTTATTCCTAAAGTTCTAAATAGTAGAAACTCCGCTACCGTAGCACTATCTATCTGGTCAGATATTGCTTTGTAATTTAAATTATTTATAATTCGTTACAGGTGGTGACTAGCAATAACATTCTTATATGATATCGACATCTTTTACAGCAATATAGGATACAACGATACTACCGTTTACCATAAAGTATTCTACTAGCAAGTATTTCAAAAAACATAGATAACGATATCAACTTCGGAAGAAAAGAGATGAAGATTGTATGTACGTTGAATAATCGCAGACAACCTGGATGGCCGATTAAAGAAACAGCATAGGTTGGTTTAATTTTCACAGGAAATCTAGGTGTTCGGGGATCGACGGTATGAATGGTTAGGGTCACTTACGGCTACTACATTTGTTAGATATTGTGGTATCTGTACGTGATCTGAATCAATCGTACCACCAAACATCAAACGTCATTTTGAAATTAAGTGTTTTGCTTTAGAGGATAAGGAACAGCATGAATGGCATTGGATACGGCTAATCCCCACGCCGGCGAGGCCAAACTTTCAAGATCTTCCTCGGCACTCAAGATGGATTATAAAGTCTGGCCAGTTAAATCTGCTACGGTAATGGAGTAGACCGTACTGCCAGCAACTCTGAGGCCAAATAACCGAAGGGAATTGCCAGAGAGTGGGTGTGTGACATGGAGGAGCGTTTGCATCATCCTTAAAGGGTAAGTGTCGATTACTTCCACTCTTCTATTTAGTTCAAATAAGTAATTTACAGCTTCTTTCCCCTACATCAAAATCATAAATTTTAAGCTTCCATCTGCCTGGTCGAAATAAGTAAGAATTTATAGTCTGATTTACTAGGTAACTTACTCTTGGGGAAATATGCTGAGAAACAATAATCACTGGTAATTATGCAATTTACTCCTTCCAATATGTTAACAAGAGCAACGTAATATCGGGAAAATATGGCAGCGCATTTTATGATCATCAAAATTCCTGCCACCCACCTCCACTCCTATGGTTAGTCAAATTTTTATCTTCAACAGTTATCCCTATTAATATAATTATGTTAATTAAATTTTGTTCCCCTTGACATTGATGCAGTCCCGTATGTTTAACTAGATGATGAGAAAGTTAGCTTTGCTGTTTTCTTCGCGGGAAAGGCACCGGTAAGTTTTCCATTCTCCATTTCAAATTGATTTAAGCATTTATAACCTCGGAAATACATCATTTTCCATCAATGTAGCTGCAGGTCGAACATTCATACTACTATAGATCCTTTTCTCAAAAGAAGTACTCCGCTGAGAAATATTAAAAGAAGAAGATGACGATAGCAGCATAGGAAGAAAGCAGATGAAGACTGTAGAATGATCGGTATGTAAGATTCAGGTACCAAATCTCATATACAGTATGAACCACATGTATGTAGATTTGGTAACCTGAATTATTCATACCATTCGTCTCCGAAGTTTTATTCCTGCCATTTGAGAGATGAAAGTAGTAAACTACACAGGAAGATGAAATGCAATATCTCCTTTTCGCGTGATAATGAAGGAATAGAAAACAGCATGAACGGTTAGGGTTACCATGAATGATTAGGGCAATTATACTTCTTAGATATTATGGTTGCCCTACGTAATCTTTATCATTCAGACCACCAACCATCGAACATCATTTTGGTGCTATGTGTTTTTCCTTAGAGAATAAGGAACAGAATGAAAGGAGTGAGATATGACTAATCCATTCACCGTCGAGGTTGGCCATTGAGGATCAACCTTTGTATTCAATATGGTATATACAGGCTGGCCAGGTAATTCTGCTATGGTAATGGAGTAGACCGATCTGCCAGCAATTAAGAGAAGAAGGAATTGAGTATAATTGTCCGAGAAAGGGTGCGAGACATGGAGTAAACTTTGCATTCCTCGACCTTTAAGGTAAGTGTGAATTTCTGTCATACTCCTATTTCATTTAGAAAACATATTTTTTAATTTTAGGGCCATCGACATTGGTACGTATTTCAGCTCAGCTTCAGCAAAGCTAATTATAGATGAATAGTTATCATGATTATGTTTCCTTTAAATACATTACAAAATGATTAATCAATTCTTATCTTATATAGAATAGAGAACTGCCCATCTTTCCGTCCGTCTGTCCGCCCTTTTTTTCAGAAACGGCTAAATTTGGAGATTCGACACAGGCAAACGGATACCTCTAAATCTTTGTATAGTGATTTAATTCTATCGAAGAAAAAACTAATCATATCCGCGTAATTTTTTAAATGTAAATTCCGAGTACTACTTATATTTAAGGCAATGTTAAAGAAATAAGCGTCACACTTCCTCTGGCAGACTTCTAAATCCCTTCTCTCGATGATTCTTCGCCATTTTCCTGCAGCGTGTTTCTCAGCGCGGGCAATGACCTCTTCTTGGTGATTTCATGTTTCCCGTTGAGTCGCTTCGTTCGGCCGATTTAGTCGGGGCTACTATGGCAGTTTTATTTTTTACGAGACTTCCTATAAAAGAATTAATAAATTTTCTGCATAGGCTCGTGTGTATCATCACATTTCTTTACCGAATGTAAAAACTAGGAGATAAGACTTCCATTTGTATAAATGTTTCGTATGAAATTCCTCTCTCTTTCAGACACATAGAAAGCATCTTCATCGAGGCAGATACCTGACTCAACAGGTGGGTCATCACGGGTTCCTCTCATGTTGCACATTATGAAACTGTGCACCGTGGGGGTACCCGTGATGAAGCACTGATTACACGCAGTATTTTAAATACAAAAACGGGGAAAATGCCTCATTCGTCTGAGTAAGACTGACTGCTGAGAGATGCAGAGGGATAGAAAATAATGGTAAAACACAAAGACCAAAGGTAAGGAACCAGATTCTAACCCGCTACCTCCATGCTTGGAAAATAATTTACAAGCACGTTAACCTCGACGACACTGCGGCGAAAGCGAAACCCCTGTGAGTCATGAGGATTATATGTCGAAGGAGAGAGTGTGTATTTTTCAGAAGAATAGTTTGAACTAGCGCAGTCCCAAAATTTACTCCTTAGATGATACATAAAATAATGGAACATATTTCATAAGACTTCCTGCACGTTTCGTTTCGTCTAAACGATTGGTCGTACGTAAAAATATTTATTCGGCCTCTTGCCTTCATTTTATAGTTTTATTCTGTGCGCAATGTGGAAAAGAAAAATAAATTTGCTTCAATCTAATTCAAAGCGTATAATTTCCATTTTCATTCAATCGCATCATACTCAAGGGAAAGAAATATCAGTCTCTCAAATCGATGGTTCTAAGATTTCTCACTATTATGGTCGTAGAGGTTTTACAGAGAGCCGTTTAATCAACTGTTAAAATAGAAATTACATAGATCAGCAGATGAAATACTATTCTTCGTCCCAAAGTTGTACTTCGATGTAGTTCGTAGCCTGGTTCCTTTTCTTAAGTAGGTAATCCACGAATGCAAACATACTCGATGGCTGATTATGGAAACAGCAGAGGTTGGTTTCATTTTCACAGGAGAAGATCTGAGGGCTGGACATCGACGGTATGAATGGTTCGGATCACTTACAGCCATCACATTTGTTATATACTGTGGCGACTGTACGTGCTCTGAATCAATCATACCACCAACCATCAACCACAATTTTTGGAATTAAGTGTTTTGCTTTAGAGGATAAGGAACAGCATGAATGGAATTGGATACTGCTAATCCATACGCCTTCTGGGCCGGCATTTGAAGATCAACCTGTATACTCAAGATGGAATATAATGTCTGGCCAGTGAAATCTGCTACGGTAATGGAGTAGACCGTACTGCCAGCGATTCAGAGGCCAAATAACCTAGAGGAAATTCCAGAGAGTGGTTGTGTGACTTGGAGGAGCGTTTTCATCATCCTTAAAAGGTATGTGTTGATTTCTGCCACACTTCTATTTAGTCTAAACAATAAATTTTCAACTTCCACCTGCTCCATCGAAACATGAAAAAATTTCATTATCTAGATAACATGCTCTTGGACAGAAATATTCAGAGACTCTACTTACTGATACTTATACAAATTATTCCTTCAAATATGTAAACAAGAGCAACGTAATATTGGGAAAATACGGCTGCGAATTCCACGCAATGAAATGAACTTCAAACATCATAGAAAATAATGGTTAAAAATATAAAAAGATCAATTAAGTAAAGGTCAGATCTTCGTTTCCTTTTTTCCTTGCAATTATGTTGTGCAATTTTGATTCTTAAACGATTCCGCGGGAATCAGTGAAGGTACATCCTGCTACGTCATCGATGATTGGAAATATTCTATCTCCTGTTTAGAGACACCTCTAGGAGCTGATCTCGAATAGTATCACTATCTTCAGGCGACACTTACATGGCCTAATAGAGACTTGATTATAAGCATTACCAGGGTTGGTCACATTTTTCAGTCTAACCGCCATCACACTTAATATATTTATAATCATTAATTACGTTCCCCTGCTATTCGAGTTGTCCCGTATATTAATTTAAATGATGAGAAATATAGTTTCACAGATTTACACACGAGAAGATGGCACCGTTAAGATTCCTGTTTCCGATTTAAATTGCGCTTTCAAAAGCTTAGAAATACATGATTTTTGAGAAGTGTAACTACAAATCGAACCGTATTCTTTTTCTTCTAAGAAGTACTCCGGTAGCACATGTATATAGATTGGAAAATCTGAATCATTCATACCATCCGTCTCCGAAGTTTTATTCCTGCCATTTGAGAGATAAAAGTAGTAAACTACACTGGAAGATGAAATCCAATATCAGCAATCCATATCTCCTTTTGACGTGCTAATGAATGAATTGAAATCGGCAGATGTAGAAAAAATATCCTATTAGATAGTGTAAAATATACCTAGTTATTTAATATCCTATATTTGGAGGATATGTCTTCAGCTCACGTAGATAAGACTTCGATTTGGATAAATGTTTCGTATGAAATTCCTCTCTCTTTCAGACACGAGGAAAGCATCTTTATCGAGACAGGTACCTGACTCAACAGGTGGGTCATCACGGGTTCCTCTCACGTTGCACATTATGAAACTGTGCGCCGCGAAGGAACCCGTGATGAAACACTGGTTAACCGCAGTATTGTAATTGCAAGGACGGCTTCTGTCATTCGTCTGAGTAAGATTGACCGTTGAAGAGATGCAGAGGGATAGAAACTTATGATAAGAAACAAAGACCAAAGGTAAGACTGCCGGATTCTAACCCGCTACCTCCTTGTTCGAAAAATAAATTACTAGCACGTTTACCTCGTCGCCACTCCGGTGAAAACGAAATCCTTATAAACCGTGAGGGTAAAGTATCGAAGGAAAACGTAGGCATTTTCCACAGGAATAGTCCGAATTAGCGCAATTTTTCAATTTAAAACAGAGGTGATATATCAAATAATGAAACATATTCCATTGGATTTTGTCAATTGCCGATAATTTGAGCATATTCTGATCGTAATGTAAAAAACTTCCCACCTATAGTATATATAATTTAACGTGAAAAGAAGAAATGTACAGAAAAACATTCACAGCATCATCTGCCTGTAATCATTGATTGATGTCATTGAGTCATTCATGAGACATTGGAAGATGAAGTGATCGATAATTTTCTCTCCTGTGGATGAGTTCCCGAAAGTTTTTTGGATTAAAACTTATTACCTTTTTTCCTAACAGAAATTTACTCTTGAGATTTGACTAAAAAAACTTGCAATACATTCACATTGTTTCCTTTTACTTCTGGTAGTTTATCAAAGCGGATGTTCCTGATGTTTATTTGTTACAGACTAGTATGGATTTTACGGCGTATACGAAGACATAGATAACATAATACGAAAGAGAAAGGTACATCATTATCTAAAAAGAATATTATAAGAATTTTCTTTATTAACAGCCGCAGAGTTTTAGCACAAATCTTTAAATAAGCCGTTGAATCCATTAGTTATAAGGTCCTCATTTTTCATAGATTTTATGGACCTGTAAATTTGGCAATAACCCATTTATTAAAGAGATGTATTCCTCAAGTTATAGTTTGACAAAATTCGATTAACATAGCAAAATTAAACAAGCAAAACTTGATCTCATTGACGTATCATATATGAATCCTGGAGAATATAAAAATAACTTAGATATAAATAATAGTAAGTGGAAATCAAGAACAGGTTTTAGCATACAGTAGCAAAGTGAATTAGGTTCGGTAAATCAGCAAAGAAATAAAAACTGTTTAATACAGTTGAGCGGGCGGCCTCCAAACTACTGTGAAATCATCAGCCTGATACGACAATATCAATCTTTAATTTCTAAGACTAACATTCTTTAGTCGTTTACGTTCCGTTGCGTATAAAAATTGGCCATGCGTAAAAAAATTTCTTGGGTCCTCTTTCCTTCATTTTATAGTTTTATTCTGTGCACGTGGTCGAAAAAGATAAATAAAATTGCTGCAATCAAATCCAAACCGTATAATTTCCATTTTCATTCAATCGCATCATACTCAAGGGTAAAGAATATGACTCTCTTAAATCGATTATTGTAAGATTCCCCTCTATTATTGACTGAGAGGTTTTACAGAGAGCCGTTAAATCAATTGGTAAAATAGAAATCACCTAGATCGGAAGATGCAATACTATTTTTCGTCCCAACGTTGTACTTCGATGTAGTTCATAGAGTGGTTCCTTTTTTTAAGTAAACAATCCACGCATGCAGACATGCTCTATGCCTGATTACAGAAATAGCATAGGTCGGTTTCATTTTCACAGGAGAAGATCTAGATTTTCGGAGATCGACGGTATGAATGGTTTGGATCACTTGCAGCTATGACATTTTTTACATACTGTGGTAACTGTACGTGATCTTAATTAATCATACCACCAACCATCAAACGTCATTTTTGAATTAAGTTTTCAAGATCATCCTGGGTAATCATGATGGATTATGTCTGGCCAGTTACATCTGCTACGGTAATGGAGTAGACCGTACTGCCTGCGACTCACAGATAGAAGACCTGAAGGGAATCGCCCGAGAGAAGGTTTTCGTCTTCTAGGAATGTTTTTTGTCAGTCTTTAAGGTACGTTTGCATTACTTATATTGCTCCTATTAAGTTTAGTACGAAAACGTTTGTTATCCATTAGATCCACGGAACATGCTACAATTTACGTTCAGTTATAGTTCACCTCAACATTCTACCAAGAAATGGAAGTACACCTACAAAAAGTGAAATTTCGGAAAATGAAAAGGTAAATCAGCAGGACCATATCGGAATGTTCAGTTACTAAATTTTGTCTTATTAATAATTTATTTTATATTTATAAATAATTTTTATGCGTCTACATTTTTACTACAGAATCTTTATCACAAAATACTACCATTTCCTACAAGTATTCTCCTGCTTGTGTGTGTTCCTCTATGTGTGGACCAAATGCACCATTTTCATCAATATATTCTGAATGCCGAAGAAACAGAAGAATTAGAAAGAAGACATAGAAATGTCAAAGGTAGGAACGGCATAGGTTGGATACATTTTCACAGGAGCAGATAAAGGGGTTCGGAGATCAACGGTATGAATGTTTAGGGTTACCTACGTCAGTTACATGTGTTACATATTGTAATTGATGAAGCTAACCTAGATCATTCATACCACAACCATCAAACATCATTTCGGAATTGAGTGTTTTTATTTAGAGAATAAGGAAAAATATGAATGGAATTAGATAATCCCTTCGCCGTCGATGCCAGACTTTGAGGTCAACCTAGAATCTCATCATGGATTATAAAGTCTGGCCAGTTAAATCTGCTACGGTAATGGAGTAGACCGTACTGCCAACGACTCAGAGTCGAAAAAACGGAAAGGAATTGTTCGAGAGAGGATGTGCGACTTGGAGGGAATCACCTATAAAGGTAAGTTCATTTCCTTCATATTCCTATTTAGGATAGAAAATATTTTTATTTAACCTTAAAGTCCATCGAAATAGGTACGAATTTCAGGTGTGTCCGTATCATTAGGTTTAATGTCCTCATTTAACAAATGGTATTCTTTTGATAACATACTATATAGGGTAGAGGGTGATTTGGATGATCGAACGGAGGGACCAGGTTCGATTCCCGGTCCCGTCGGACTTTTTTCGAGTCTATTTTTCCTTGGGAATTTTCCTGGGTGCACGCCCTAACACGCGAAATCACCCTCTACCCATTCCTTAATCAAATTATGTTTCCCTTGCTGCAGTTGATGCCTCTTATGTTTAATTAGATGATGAAAAAGACAGTTTTGCTGTCGGAGGGAATAAAAAATGCACCGGTATGTTTTGAGTTCCCTCTTCCTCATTCGTTTTAGGCCTTTATATCTTAAGAAGGTGATAATTTTAAATAAGTGTGACTCTTAACCAACATACTACCACACTACCATTTCCAAAGAAGTATCCTACGGACAAGGATTAAAAGAAGATGAAGGCGATATCAGCTTAGGAAGAAAGCTGATGAAGATTGACTTCTGAATGATTAGTATGCTTAATTCAGGGTCCTAGCCTTATTAACAGTATATATCACATGTTAATAAGCTAGGGGTCCTGAATCATACATACCATCCGACTCCGAGGTATTACTCCTTCCTTTAGGGAGATGAGTGTAGTGAACTACGCAGGAAATAGAAATGACCAATATATCTCAGAATCCACTTTTGCGTGCTATTACATTAAAGCAAAATTTAGCAAATGGTAGTCAAGTCAATAGATAAAATGGAAATAAAATATCCCAGGGAAGAATAGACTTGAAAAAAGTCCGACGGGACCGGGAACGGACTTTTTTAAGTCTAATCTTCCTTGGGATTTTTCCTGGGTGCACGCCCTAACGTGCAAAATCACCCTTTACCCATTCCTTGGAAATAACATAGTTAAGAAGACAAAATTCGATCTTTCGTCCCAACGTGGTCCTTTATTGCATTTGCGGTGATGATTCTTCTATTATGTAAGCAATTCACACATGCAGATAACAATCAGCATTGGACGAAGAAAAAATAGAATAGGCAGGTTACTTTCACAAGAGTAGTTAGAAATGTTAACGCAGAATGGAAGACCTAGGATTCTACAATCAACATTTCATCAAGGTTAAACCCATCCTCAGAGGCCAATGATATGAATGATTCGGGTTACGTAGTACTTTAACATGTGTTAGATACTGTCAGGTATTACTCATCCCGAATCTTTTATATTCTTTATTCATCAATCCAATCGACCCTTCGGATATACGATGTAACTTAAGACGTGTCCTCGGTAACCGTACATTCATAAAAATTTATATAATTTAGAGTTTTAATGTACGCATTGGTTCGCCAATACTCGAGAAGCAAAACTTGCGAAACTTTGTAATATTGCACATTAGTAATTTCGAAGCCGCGCAGATTAGATGATACTCCTTATTGGGAACGGGTGGAAGGCCATCGATGGAAGTATTTCCCATAAGAAATGTATGAAAACCTCGTCTTCATAACAAGCAGTCTTAACTCCACTAAGAAATTTTCATTACATAGAATAATAACCGAGAATAATAAAATCGCGGCGAGAACAAGGCTGCTTACATATAATTTTTCTAGTACATCCACATCTACATATGTACCCTGCAAGCCGCCTTTCGGCGTGTGGCAGGGGGTGCAAGCACCATACCTCTATTTTCCTAGTCGATTATTTTCGCGTTTTGTTCTCGGAAAAAATGATTTCTTGAATCGACTGGTTCTAGCATCTATTTCTCTTATATCTTTCTCGCGGTATCAGAACAGCCTATATAGCTAGGAGGGCGCATGATATCGGCTACATCTTCTATGAACGTGCTCTGTCTGAATTTATCTAGTAATTTAAATCTCTGATTGAGCCTTCTTTCTTCTAAAGATTCCCATCCTGCCTCCTGAAGCATCTGAGTAACACTTAGTATTGCGTATTGTTTCCACTTTCATAGTTCGAGAACATTGATTCAATATGAAATTTATTCAGAAGATTCAGATTGAAATCAGCCAGCTCCCCCAAGGGGCATAGATAATCTTGAGACCGAGGATGAATTTCCACAGTTTCGAAGACCAAATATGGCTCTTTGTCGCAACATGGTTACTGCATTTTGTAAGCGTGCCTATTTTATAAGTAAGCAACTCAGACATGGCTGATGATACAAATACTATGAGCTAGTTTTATTTTCCTAGGAGAAGCTACAAGTGTTCGGAGATCAACGGTATGGATGGCAAAGGTTACCTAGGGCTATTGCATGTGTTAGATATTGTACTAGGCCTAGGTACTCTAGAGCATTCATACTATCAGCCATCAACAAGCCGTTCGGGGTATGTACGCATACTCAATATGGATTATGTCTGGCCAGTTAAATCTGCTACGGTAATGGAGTAGACCGTACTGCCAGCGACTCACAGTCGAAGGAACTGAGGGGAATTGCTTGAGAGAGGGTGAGTAACTTGAAGGAAACTTTTCTGCCTCAATCTTTAAGGTGAGTGTCTATTTCTGTCATATTCCTATTTCATTTAGAAAACATATTTTAGAATTAAAGAACCATCGACATTGGTACGAATTTCGATTTCAGCTCATCTTCAGCAAAGGCAATTAGAGATGTATAGTTATCATGTTTTTGTTTTTTTTGTTCTATTAAAGGTAACTTTACAAAGATTAAATACAATTTATATCATTTTAAGTTCTCATCTGATCCTTTTTCAATATCAAAGGTTACTATTTCGCTATATTCAATGCAAATAATTCTAATCAAGTGCCGAACCTACCATAAGTTCCCTTTTTAATTTGAATTAGATTTATTTGATTCATTATAATCACAATACCACAAGGAAGGAAATTCGTGTTAGAAATTTGCATTAAAACAGATTCAAATGAATAATTCGTACTAAAGCAGAAGTTATCACTTTTTACTGTGAAAGTGATTCACTCACCCCTTATAGAAGAGACGTAAATATAACGGGGCTTTAAAAAACGTAGCCATTCGGAATGCAATTAAAAAGTAAGTCTTGATTTTATTGTACTGTTAATGAGACGTATAGAGCTGAAGAAATTTCACGAGAAGTGACTGCAATCCGAAAAGCGGAATTACAGCCGTAAAATGTGAAAATGTGGATAATGCTATGGCGAAGTATATGGAATTCAGAGGAAAAGGAAGGTCATCCACCTACTTTTTTCTAATTTTAATATTAAAATTTTTGGCTCGTTAGCGATACCTTGTGCAAATATGTCACCATGAAAAAGAGAATCGTTGTACTTTTTCGCAGGTTTCTGAGAACAAGGACAAATAATAATACATACGACTTGTTTCTGCAATAGCTCGTTGAAATGGCAGAAATGGATCGCTGAATTTGATAATGGAGATCAATCGATGACACTATTTTTGCATCTTATTACTTGTTTTAATAATCATGCAGTGGAAAAAGTACATACATTCCCTGCTTTATCGTAATCAAATGGTACAAATATTACCGAACCAACTAAAATAATTCGAGAACGACGATAAACGGAAGGATTAAAATATAGAACTCGGGGAAAATAAAACAATCATTTATATAGATGGGAAGGAAGCCCATCTAAGCGAATATGTCTATTCACAAACATACCATCAATTATTTCAATACGCACTACGATAATATGACTAAATTGATATTAAATTTAATTTTAATTTAATTTGAATTAATTTGTATTTATCGCATCAGTATACAAGTCTACCTAAACTAATTCGATTTGAACCTATACAATTTGAAACTTTAAGTATTAAATACGTATGTAAGTAACAATAATATAAGTAAGTGTAACTCTTCATAGCGAATTGAATAACGTTGGGAATATCAGAATTAGTAGTATTTCACATATTATATTTATATTTATATGAATTTCCATACTCTTGTAGACACGAAGGAAGCATCTTTATCGAGAGAAATACCTGACTCAACAGGTGGGTCATCACGGGTTCCTATCTTGGTTCACATTATGCAACTGTGAGCTACGAAGGAGCTTGTGATGAAGCACTGGTTAAACTGGTATCGTTGCTGCAATGTTGACTACGGGGAAAATGTATCATTCCTCTGAGTAAGCCAGACTGTTCAAGATATGCAGAGAGATAGGAAGATGTGCAAACACAAATTCAAAAGGTAAGGGAGAAGGTTCGAACCCGCGACCTATGTGTTTTATTGCTACATTTCTAGCACGTAAAACATTCCGCCACCGCAACCGAATGATGTTGCGTAACTAATGAGGGCAATATATCAAAGTAAACTATTTCTCAGAAAAAGTCTCAAATACTGTAGTTCCTCCATTAAATACGCAGATAATTTTCGAATAATGGAATATATTACATAAGACATTATCTGATACTAAGAATTTAGCACATTCTCCTCGTAATGTCAAATACTTCACAGCGATTTATAATTCAATATGAAAACGGGAATTGTAGAGAAAATTATTTACTTTTATCTGCATGTAACCATTCATTGATGCGATTGAGTCCTTCACATAACACTGGAAGATAAAATGATCGCTAATTTCCTTTCCTGAAATGTAAGAAGTTAATATTTAAAAAATGTTAGCGTATGGATGTTAGCGTATGGCCAATTTGTTGTATTGATTGAGGTAACTATAAAACTCGATGGGAAATGTTGACCCTCCCTAGTATATCAGGTGAAATACTCATAGAAAGTTTCCGTCCATTTGAGTCCAGTGAATTTTCCTTGAGCTCAGTCATGGGCCACTGTTTTTGCTACGAAAAATTTTCCGACTTTCAGCGACTGCAGCGACTCCAATCGATACGATATCGCGTTGCATTGCTCGGTTGTATAAGATGCAGGGGCGAAGATAACTGTCTGCTATGGGGGCCTTTTCAATTCTTTGTGTTATTATCATCCAACTTCGTTTTTTCATCTTAGAAATTATTTCATAAGATTAAACTATAGAAACTTGCAATAATTTCATATGATTTCTATTTCCTTCGATCACTTGATAAAATTAGAAATAGCATCAGTAATTTTGTAATAGTCAGTAAGTTTTGTAGTAGTAGTAGTAGTTAGTTGTAGTTGTAGTTGTAGTAGTAGTTTTGTAATCATCAGTAACTTGCATGGATTTTTCCGACTCTAACCTCTTACCACCAAATGGCTTCGGTGATTCATTTCTTTCTTTCAGGTACCCATTTCCATTTACACTTTGCATCATTCTCTTTAGATCTTTACTGAAACTACATACACTAGTTGGAAATCGAAATCAGATTTTGAAACGAAGATAAGACGGCGGGATGTATCACTGAACGATGAGAAACATGCACTCAGAAATTGGCTGCTGAAAATATAGCTTCGAAGGAGGAGGAAGTGATTCAATTATCTATGAAGGTATGAATGGCTAGGGTTACTTACGGCAATTACATGTGCTAGATATTGTAATTGACGTTCGTCACCTTGATCATGGTACTATCAACCATCAACATGCCCTTCGGTGAAATTTGTATTTGCAATGCATACGCAATATGGATTACAAAGTCTGGCCAGGTATATCTGCTACGGTAATGGAGTAGACCGTACTGCCAGCGACTCAGAGCCAAAGGATCGGAGGGAATTGCAAGAGAGAGAGTATGCGACTTGGTGTAAACAATATCCTCCTCAACCTTAAGGGTAAGTATCAATTTCTTTCACACTCCTAGTTAGTTTAGAAAACGTTAATTGATTTACTTGACCAACATAATTGGTGCGTATTTCATCTTCATTTCAGTTTCAGCAGAAGTAATTAGAGATTTATGAGATAATAGGATTAAGTTCAAATGATAAGATTTATAATTCAAAATGAAAAGGAGAATTGTAGAGAAAAACTACTTATGATTACCTGGCTCCAATCATTTATTGATGTCATTGAGCCTTTTATGAAATAATGGAAGATGAAATGATCGCTAAATTTTCCTTTCCAGAAATGAATTAAGTTAATAATCAAAAAAAGTTAGGGATGGATACGTATGGATGTTACCGAATGAATGTCCGCGTGTGGCAAAATTGTTGTATTCATTCAGGTAACTAGAAAATCCGCTGCGAAATGATCTCCCCCAGTATATCAAGTGAGATACTAGTAAATAGATTCTCGACCCATTGAGTTCACTGACTTTTTCTTCACCTTTATCACGGTCCACTGTCCGCTTTTTGTTGCACATACTAGGAGAATGAATTGCTATGTTTAGCCAGGATAAAAAATGTTTCAAAATCACGTTGAAAATAGTTTTATTTCCTGAAGAATATCTCGTCACGTTTAAAACATATAGATTGAGGATTAGGAATCAAATTTTTCCGGTGACACATGTTACATTTTAACGACTTGTTCGGAGATTCAGCGACGGTAATTCCTACTACATCATGGGCGATTGGGAGTATTCAGAGGACTCACAAGAAGAGGTTCTCAGTTGGAATCGCGATTTTCAGATGAGACATTTTAAACGTAACAAGAAGTAAAATATAAAAAATCTTCCTTGTCCTACGTATCTCTCTCAATTTTTTCGCGAGATATACAAGCATCACGGCCTACCAACGTATTCTTTCGCTTATTTTAGGATATTTTAACGAATTAACTATAATAAATAACGAATCTTATCAGTTGGTACAAGATATATCTAAACCTCTAAATTTAATTCCGATTCCTCACATTCCAAAATGAAAGAGAATGCATTCATTCTGTTCATATTATTCTTGAATTGAAAGCAGGGCAATAAAGAAGTAACAGTGAAATGTAGCAATTTATATCCAAAATAGTTCTTCATATAATAATAGAAGAACTTACACCTCGTGAGTATCAGGTAGTACACATGAAATGTAATGAATTCTGAAGAGGAGGACTAAACTGGGTGGATATCTAAGACAACGGAATGTTGTATTTAAATGAGACTTATTTCAACATATATTTTTAATAGAGAACCATTTTTGGTATAGCACTGCATTCTTCATCTGAAGCACACCAACCCTAAGCCAACGAAGAAACCAGTTTCGATAAGAGGGGGATGCCAGCAATTACAGATGGGTCATCACGGGTTCCTACTGTTGTGAACATTTTGAAATTTTCACAGCCGAGGTACCCGTGATGAAGCACCTGATCTCACTTCTGATGTTATGATGTATGGACCAAAAGCATCATCTTCATAAGTACCAAACGAACGCAGCAGACACTGGAGAAACAGGAAGAAAACATAAAAATATCAAAGGTAAGGGAGATAAGGGAGTAAGAGAGGTTAAGGGAGTCTAAGGGAGAGTTAAATAGAGTCATTATTTGATCCATGGTGGTCAGTAGAATTTTCTCTCCTCTATATTACACTTTTATATTACGAAATTCCTCAAATACTAACAAGAAGCCGGGAAATATGTTTTTCTTATATTTCCAATTGTAGTGCAATAATTTTGTAATGATGACACCTTAAACTCATTTCTTTCCATGCGTTTCGGCATTCAGAATTCAGGAAGAAATTATGTATGAGGAGACTATTCTCTACTCCATCGGGTCCAACCATTTAAGTAACCCCGGGTCGTCTTAAAATCTTTCAATGACGATGCTGAGAAAGGTAGGTTATTTGTGTTATTTTTAAGTTTATAATAGGTCCGTAGGGCTGATATGTAAGTCATTTACGCAATCACGGTAAACGTGATTGAGAAAAAGACGTGACATGAACTTTGAAGATGACTTCTCTCGCCGCAATAAGGAAAATACGTTGATGGAACGGAATCCAATCTTTGCAATTACTCATTTTTCATTTTTATAGCTTATTGGAATAATAAGCGTCGTTAGATCACGCTATTGTTTGGCGCGTTATTGGCGATTGGGTTATTTGCTTCTTCGGTATTCCGACGACTCAGATCTCTCGATTCAGTTGGAAGAACGCATTCGTAAGATTTCTTTCCTCCAGTTCTCATTGACTTTAAGCATTTATAACTTTAGAAGAACAGAATTTTTTTAAAGTTAAACTGATATTCAAAAAACTGGTACTACATTTAATTTCCAGAAAAATCATCATCATTGGTAAGATTATATTTTTATGTTCTCTCTCGCCTCTTACCACCAAATGGCTTCGTTGAATTATTTCTTTTTTCAGGTATCCATTATTATTTACGCATCGGATCATTCTCTTACAGAAGGTATGTAACACTACACGATGATAGACATGCACTCAGAATTTGGCTGCAGAAAAAATGATAACGAATGCATCGGAGGAAGAGATTAAAATGCCTTTGTCGGTACGAATGGCTAGGGTTACCTACGGCAATGTTTTCACAGGAATTAATCATATCAATCTGTAAAATAGGAATGACGTATTCAAGCGGACATGATAATATATTTCGTCCCAAAGTGGTACTTTAATGCCGTTCGTAGGAGCTCTTTTTTTTTGCTATGTAAGCTATTCACGCATGTTGAGATCCTCGAAGGCCGATAATTGAAACTGATTAGGTCGGTTTCAATTTCACAACAGCAGATGTAGGTGTTCGGAGATCGACGGTATGAATGGTTAGGGTTACCAATGGCAATTAGATTTGTTAGATATTGTAATTGCTATACGTCACCTAGATCATTCATACCATGAACAATCAACCATCCATGCGGTGTAATGCGTTTTTCCATTAGAGATTAAGGAACAGAATAAATGGAATTACTTATAGCTAACATGCCCTACGCTATCGATACCGGCCTTTGAGGATTAATCAAAGAACTCAATATGGCTTATAAAGTCTAGGCAGGTAAACTTGCTAAAACATATTAGACCTTAATGCCAGAGACTCATAGCCAAAAAAACTGAGGTGATGGATATATTTTCATACGAGCAGTTAGAAGGGTTGGCATACTTTGGAAGGCCCAGGATTCTACAATCAACATTTCATCATGGTTAAACCCTTACTCAGAGGACAATAATATGAATGATTCGGGTTTCGTAGTACTGTAACATGTGTTAGATACTGTTCTGTACTACAGAGCCTGAATTATTTCTATTGTTTATTCACCAAGCCAATCGACGCTGCGGATGTTACTTCTGACGTGTCCTCCGTAACTCTACATGTGAATGTAGGCGGTGTTTCGCAATTTAACGAAAAGCAAAGCTTGTGAAACATCATAACACCTCACATTAGTGATTTTCCAAACCGTGTAGATTAGGGATGCGCCTCTCCAATAAAAGACCTAATACGATTTTTCTTCCCAACGTGGTTCTTTCGCGGTAGTGCGGTAGTAATTATATAAGTAATTCACACGTGTAGCTAGCGATCCAATAGCTATCAATCCTCGGTGGAAGACGGTGCAATTGTTGTATGTTTTTCATATTAGAACAGGAATATTTGGAAGTTTCGACATGGTTTGGAAAGCCTAGGATTCTACAATCAACATTTCATCATGGTTGAACCCATCCTCAGAGGACAGTAATATGAATGATCCGAGTTCCGTAGTACTTTTACATGTATTTGATACTGTCAGGTACTACAGAGCTTGAATCATTTGTATTGTTTATACACCATGCCAATTGACGCTGCGGATTTAACTTAAGACGTGTCCTCCGTAACTCCACATATGAACGTGAGCTTTGTTTCGCAATTAATCGAGAGGCAAAACTTAAAAAGCTTTTTAAAATCGGACATTTGTGACTTTCAAAGCCATGTAAATTAGGGGTTACACCTTATGAACAGTTTGTAGGCTGTTCAGTTAGGGTATTTCTCAAAGTTATTGTATCACCTCGTCTTCATAACAGGTGGGCTTTATTTATCTAGAGAAATTAGATTAGAAAGAACGGTCGTACAAAATTGATCCTAGCAAAACAATGGTTACGTAAATTATTTTCTATTGTTACCGATTATTTCCGTTTAATAATTCGAGGACATTCATTTAAAGTAAAATATTTTCGAGACATTGAGATTAAAATCAACTCGTTCCTCCAGCGATCAGTGAAAATCTTGAAACCGTTGTCATACAATTTTTCATAGTTTGGAAGAACATATATGCCTCTGTCGCAACAAGCTTACTGGAGTTCACTGTCACTCATATTTCATAAGTAAGCACTTCACACATGGTCTATGATACAAATAGTATGTGTTGGTTTCACTTTCCTAGGAGCGGTTACGAGTGTTCGGAGGTCGACGTAATGGATGGTATTTGTCACTTACGGCAATTACATGTTTTAGATATTGTTGTTGTCTTGAGTAACATTGACCATTCATACCATCAACAAGCAACCGTCATTTCGGTGTAATATTTTTGTGTTAGAGACAAAGGAACGGAATGAACGGAATTGGTTATGGCTAATACGCACTACGCCGTCGATTCTGGCCTTTGAAGATTTATCTAAGTACTCAATATGGAATATAAAGTATGGCCAGATAAATCTGCTACGGTAATGGAGTAGGCCGTACTACCAGTGACTCAGAGCCGAAGGAACTGAGGGAAACTGCCCGTGTGAGACTTAGAGGGAAGCTCACCTTCCTCAGCCTCTACGGTAAGTATGCATTTCTATCATACTTCTTATTAGTTTTGGAAACAGTTCTGATTTTAAGGACTATTGAAAATTGCACGAATTTTAATGTCAATACAGGTTTAGCAAAGTCAACTAGAGATGGATAGCTATTACGTTCCGGTTTTCTTTTAAAATACATTGCCCAATGATCAGCTTATTCTTTTTGGCTAATAAATTACAGACTGAAATTTTGGAATTATTTCTACCATAAGCCTTTATCACAATAAATAGCAGGCGTTTCTTTTACAGAATTAACATTTAAGTTGGAACAGAAAATAAGCCAAGAGGGGACGGATCTCAAATAGGACACCTCAATGCATTAATTAAATTTAAATCATTTGAAGTTGTCATCTAGAACTTTATCAGTATCGTCCTCAAGGGAACTCGTTGTTTTTAGCCTCAAAATTTCTCTAAATTTCCGTTTCTTTTAACCGAATTCTCGCCATTTTGACTCGATAATGATATTTCTCTTTCTTTTAGGGCTGATTTTGATTTCGTAAGCCTGTTATTTCTAATTTAATCTTCCAAAAGAATTGTACCTTGCAATTGATAAAAGTGAAATTTACGTGTATTCCTTATGACAACGGTTTTTCTCCTCTGGGTTCAAACTGGGGACAATTAGGTGAATAAAAGGTAGGGAGGACATTTAACAGTCCTGAAAGTTTGAAAGTTTGGCCATTTATGGTTCTCGAGATTTAGGCGAACATACATACACACATACACACACCTTATTTTATTATATTACTAGATTTATTTATCTCTTATGTAGGCATATAATCGCATATGTTTGGAGAACTTGCACCAGTTCATATTCCATTCCTACTTTATAATTGAAATTAATTATGAACTCAATGATTGTGATAGGAATAGTTTGATATACCTATTCTTCAATTCATTATAAATGATAAATTACTCCTATTATTATGAATTCCCTAATGTCGCATGTACGAAATAAGCATCTCAATGAGACGAACAGCTGCCTCAACAAATGAGTCATTACGGGTTGCTACCTTTAGGCACATTATGAAAAGGTATGTGTCTTGAGAAGCAACCCGTGATGAAGCATCTGTATTAACGCAGTCTTGTTTCTGCAAATATAACCTGAAGGAATGCATCTTTTGGATGAAGAATTCCTGACAGTTGAAGATAAACTGGGTAAGTTTGAACGAGATACGTCAGGTCACGTTCACGCAATGAAGACAAAGAAATAGGAAGCTTTCTTTGCAGTGATTTGCGCTAGAAATTTCAATGTGTATTCTTCGAAACAGTGTACAGAGTGCTAGCTACGTTAAGAGCCATTAGACCATTGGTTCTTTGGTGTTCAAATTCAGACATCATGCGACATTTGGAACGAACGCATCGGTAAGTTTTCCTTCCCTTTTAATTTTGATATTCATAAATTTTACGTTTCAAATGCAGTACCTCTATGGTTTTAACTAATAACGGACCCATCTTTCATAAATTGTTCTCTATAATCGTCTCTGACATTTATATCAAATGAAAATAAAATATCTTCGCGATTGCTTCTTCAATATTCAGACGTTTAAGACCGAAGTTGATATTTGGAGATTCAGTAAAATTTTCCATCCCCAATTAAGTTAATTTTCGAATGTTTTATGTTAACAATGCATTACATCTAAGGTGTAAGCTAAAAATTGAATCGCCAATCGTAAAAATGATTCTACATTTGTCTTTAAAATTGTTTTAGGGAAGAAAAATCACATTTGTCAGCGAGGCAATCATAAATTCACAATCGTCAGAAAAACATTGGCAGAGATACTGCTGATGAGATACCTCTCTCGAAGGCTTTGTGATATATCCTTGAAATGACTGCGAGATTTTATGCACGAGCTTAGACATAAAATATCTCAATGCATTTGCACATAGAGCCACGTACGGATTTAAAAAGCCCGCTTCAACGGGTCTGAACAGGCTCATGGTGACGTCACTCCTATTGAAGGGCGGGATTCATTACAGCACCATGAGAACGCCATTGCCTGCGCTCATAAGCACACTGCTTGGAATAGGTCGACGATTGCGTAGGAGAAAGAGATTATAAGGTCTTTTAGAGTATGTGACGCACTCATTATAGACGCAATGATGAGTTTTTCGAGCTTGTTATTCTTTAAGAGCTGAATTGAAATTTATTTCCTTTCATTATTGTTACCCACCGCTATGGTACCCACTACGTATTAAAAAATATCATACATAAAAAAACAAACCGATAAGACTAAAACCTTTGTAGGATACTTATCATACAGTATCTACGAGCAAATCACTTAGAAGAAGATAAATATAAACATGGTATGTACAATCCTAATAAAAGGATAAAAACACTTTGTATATTCCACAGATATTGTGGAATTTACTAAGTGTTTCATAACTTGTATTATGGCGTCATTCCACAAGGTTAGACTGAATCATATCAATTTTAAGGTACGATCATGTACCATACGATGTTAACTGCATAGAGAAAAGCGTATTAAACGCAACTAAATGCACACCTTTAACTCAATTTGTAGTAACATCATCAGATAGATAAATAAATGAAACATTCGAAATTGAACAGAAAACGTATGACCTAACCGCCTTAAGCAGGGGCAGAATGCTAAAATAATCCAAAAGGAAGAACGCCAAACTGATGAAATGTACCTATTCACTAAAGGGCCATCAAGGTATTTCATCGCTATATGATATAACTAAACAATGATTATAAAGTAGAGATCTAATTCTTTGGAAGGGAAACTATGCAAATCCGCGTAATTTTTAAAAAGAGAATACGGAAAACTAGTTATATTAACGTTAAAAGCAGCCAAAGCGTGGTCGCGGTTTAATAGTTGAATATCATCGCTTCGTAGCGAGGAAATCAAGCGTAGCTTAATGGCACTTTCGAGTAGGGTAGTGATTGAGGTGACCCTTATCAGAGACGTTAGTCATCATATTCGAGAATCTTCGATTATCATTCTTTATATGAATTTCCTTACTCTTGTAGATACGAAGAAAGCATCTGTATCGAGAGAAAAACCTGACTCAACAGGTGGGTCATCACGGGTAACTGCTTTGGCGTACATTATGAAACTGTGTGTCGAGAAGCTACCCGTGATGAAGCACTAGTTTACAGCAATATTGTTTCATCAATTATAACTACGGGGAAAATGCATCATTCGTCTGATTTAGCCTGACTGTTCAAGAGATGCAGAGGGATAGAAAGAAAGGGGAACGCAAATATTAAAGGTAAGGTAGCCGTGATTCTTATCTACCGATCCCAAAAATATTAGACGAAAAGGAGTCGCAATTTTCACCATGATTCATTTCTCCGCCATTCGATTCGTGAATCGAATCGAATCGATTCGATTCACGATTCTTAAAATGTTTTTAAATGATAACAGGAAGCAAAGGATGACATTTTTATTAATTTGTATGTTCAGTTTGCATGATCCTGTGTGCAAATATATATAAGAGTGAAAACGTAGTTGTAGATACGTGTTATACGTCTTAGTGAGCCTGGCTGTTGAATAGCAGGGAATGGTAACACACAGATCAAAGGTAAATAAGCCGGATTCGAACCCGCGACCTGTGTGTTTTAGTGCTATCTTACTAGTATATTAACCACTCCGCCACCGCGGAAGAAGGATGTTGTGCAACTCATGGGGGTAGCCTATCAAAGGAACCTGTATTTCCCAGAAAAATACTCTCAGCAACCGCAGTCCTCGATTTAAAACACAGATGATTAATCAAATAATGGAGTATCTTTCATGAGACTTTTCCCGGTAGAAGGAATTTGAGCATATTTTGATCGTGATGCATAAAACTTCGCAGCGATATACAATTAGTCTCGAATCTCTAAATCAAACAGTTTCTGAAATAAAAGGGGTGACGGACGGACAGATCAACAGTTTGCTACTTAAATATAGAATATTCCATAAGTCTTTATCTGATACAGAGAATTTTTGCATGGTCTAATCGTTATGTAAGAAACTTCACAGCGATTTATAATTCTCGTTGAAAAGAAGAAATGTAGAGAAAATATTACATACCGTCATTTGCCTGTAATACTCATGGATGAGATTGAGTTCTTCATGAAACATTGTAAGATGAGATGATCGCTAATTATCCTTTGTCTCAATTAAATTAAGTTAATTTTTTTATGTTAGCTTTTGTCAATCGAAGTTTTTTGTATTGAGTGAGTTAACTAGAAAACGCGTTGCGAAATAATGAGCCTCCCTGGTATATCAAGTTAATTACTCGGAGACGGATTCCCGCCCATTTGAAACCAGAGCTTTTGCCTTGAACTCAGCCATACACGTGTTGTTTTCGTTTCGAAAATTTTACGATTTCCTGCGACTCAGCGGCGCCTACCGATCCGTGACCGTTGTGTGTATCTCGGTTGTATAAGATACAGGGGCGAAGGAAACCGTCTCGTATGGGAGCCATTTCAAATGTCAATCTCATTAACACCCATGTCCGTTTATTTCCTTAATAGAAATTCGTCCTTAAGATTAGACTAAAGAAACTTACGATAATTTCACATGATGTTAATTTCACATACGCATGATTTCCTTTTCCATATGACACTTGATAAAAGTCGAAGCTCTTTAAGTTACTTTGTAATAGTCTTATATGGATTTTTCCGATTTTACGATTGTTTTCCTTATTTAACAACACTTGCATACTATAAGAATTGCATGCAACAATAATAATCTGAAATCCGACACCAATTCATACCTTTCAACAGAAAACCATTCGAAGACAAGGAATGGGTTATGGGTGGTTTTGCACGTAAGGGCGTGCACCCGGGAAAATTCCCAAGGAAGAATAGACTCGAAAAAAGTCCGACGGGACCGGGAATCGAACCCGGGTCTCCCGATTGCCGGTCGGGTGCTCTGTCCGTTGAGCTATCTCGGCGGAACAGCGGACAGATCTCAACGGACAGAGCACCCGACCGGCAATCGGGAGACCCGGGTTCGATTCCCGGTCCCGTCGGACTTTTTTTAAGTCTATTCTTCCTTGGGAAAACCATTCGATTTCTATATATTCTTTTAACATAATGTCATTTCAGCGATGTATGGGTCTCAGATTTATCAATTAGTGGAGCACGAGCTAAACTGCCCGTTAATTCTCAACGGGGAAAAATAGTAATAATTGATATATTATGTGCAGTCAGCTGGGCTCAGAACAAAACGAAAGATAGAAATTGTAACTTATGCGTCGAAGATGGAAATTAGCTCGACGAAAAAACACTTTAACCAGGGACATTCGGACAATTGGGTCCCCCTGGGGCCCAAACCCTTCTCGGTGATGCGAATAGTTTTCCTAGGGGTTTCTAACTCGTAGAGATACAATGTCTCGAATCTCTAAATTAAACCGTTTATGAAAGAAAAGGGGGAACGGACGAATTTGATATCATATTCGACGGACTGACGGACAGTTCGCTAATTATATATAGGATGTTAATTAAATTTATCTTTTACAGAAGGATATAATGAGCAAGAATCTCATACATTAATTTGAGAGCAAAATAACTTCTGGTAGCGAAGGATTTATACATATCATCCAGCCAAACAATATTAGTGGTCCTGCTAAAAATTTGCTTCTCTCCAAAAAGGAGCTGTAATTTATTCCTCGTAATATCGACAAAACGCTATATATGAGCTTCAAGGAAAGGAATTCCTATTCCCTGTACAGTACACTCATGCAGATAATTATCATAGTATATCTAGCTATAATGGACAACATTACTAGCGACTGAAATCCGATTAGACAGCGGGGTACATCACAGCACCTTGAGAATGCCATGACCTGCGCTCAGAAGGAAAATGGCGATGATTTCATATTAACAGGTGATACAGAAGTCTATGAGAGTAAGTTCGAAAGTCTGCATGCATGATCTTATCCTTTACATTGTTATAAAAGGATAAATGAGTTTATATCGGGATTCTCATTTCAATAACTACACAGATATTGTTATTTTTCCTGTCGTAGAAGCACATGACTCTTATATTCACATTGCCGCGTGAATACAAATACAAAAATTTAAAAAGGCTTTACGTAAACCTCACCAGGTTTCTTACAATAAATTCCCAACTGTGAAGGTAAAGCGTAACAGGCTATTTAAATAATAATAATTATCTAAATGAGCAAAGTCTGCCCTAATTACATTTCATTTTATATTTGCTCGTATGCATTTTCAATAATATTTTCTACGATGCGTGTAAAAATAGACGTGAATTCACGATCGAATATGGAGAAAAAAGACGATACGACTGCGATTGCTAGTACAAACTTTCTTCTGCAATAGATATGATACACCTACTTTCAATTCCTGTTGATTCATTCCCACGGGGTAATTATTTAAGAAAATGTATCTAGTCCATTTACCAAAATTAAGTAAATATTTGTATACCCATTCGTCATTCTCTATATAATTCTGGGTGTTGTCTTAACCACCAATTTGTGACATTGCATAAGCAAACATCTTTTAGCTTTCTGTAGAACACGGTTTTACCGTAACCATTAAAAATTAATTCAAATCAAACTTTTCGTATAAATAGTGCAGTGCAAATATTACATTCCATATGGCACCAAATTTCTACAAAAAACATATCAAGGGTCGGAGAGGTTAAACATACAGTCGTTGAATTAATCTGATAACTGGTAATAACATTGTTCGGAAGACCTAATAATTTTTTTCCTCCCAATGTGATTCTTTATGCAGTTTCTAGGAGTGACTATTTTAATATGTAACAAACACACATGCAGCAAGGAATCTTCGGTGGATGAGGGAATATAACTCCATAGGTTGGTTATATTTTCACAGAAGCAGCTCAAACGTTAACACTGTTTGAAAGACTTCCGCTTTGTCCCAATGAAGTCACTGCAGTTAGCAAAGGTGCCATTCAAAAGGTAAGAAATTCACACCGGTCGACGATATAAATAGTATGGGTTGATTCTATTTTCCTAGGAGCGGTTACAACTCTTTGTTACAACTCAACGGTATAAATGGTTTGGGTTAGCTACGGCTATTACATGTGATGGCTGAAAGTAATCTTGATAATTCATACCATCAAAAATCAAACATAATTTCGGTGTTATGTGTTTAGTGTTAAAAACAAGTGAAAGGCATAGAAGTAGATGTGGCTAATTTGCCCTTCGCCATTGTGGCCAATTGGGATCAACCTGAGTAATCATCATGGATTTTAAAGTATGGCTAGGTAAACCTGCTACGGTAATGGATTAGACCGTACTGCCAGTGGCTCAGAGGCATAGGAACTGAGGGTAAATTCGCGAGATATGGTGCGCGACTTGGAGGAAAGTTTTACCGTCCACACCTTTCAATGTTAGTGTTTATTTCTTTCATACTCTATTTAGTTTAGAAAACATTTTTTAACCTTTTAGTACATCAAACTCCGTACATATTGTAGGTATGCCCCGACTTGATTTCTATCTCTGACTGTGCCCTCTATTTGGATCAGCAATTCCTCATTGCCTCAACGTATCTGCATAAGTAGTCACGAAATGAATCTCCGTTAAATAAACATTGTTGTTACGGAAATGCAGTTTGACTCGATGCCAAACTAAAATTCAAGTATAGTAAAATTTATAGCACAGATAAGTAAATATCACTTAAGCAATTCAATTCATTTTTTACTTAAGATTCTCAAATAATTCTTAACAATTATTTCGACGTCCCTCATAAACTCTTGCGAATCCTTATCATAGCATAGAGATAATAAAGATTAAATTCACTACGTGAGGAACGAAAACAGAAAATTCCACTCTTCACTTTGAAAGACATTCATTGCTCATCCCACGTGGAATATGAGACGTGAAAATCACGAGTAATCACATATAATCAAACTTAGCCATACGGAAGGCGAATAAGAAGTGTGCTTTGATTGTGTTGTGCCGTTAATTAGACATATGGATAGCGCAGAAGAAATTTCACAAGACGCGCCTGCAAACCGAGAAATAATATTACTTCTATAAAAACTCAAAATCTATAAAATGAAAGGGCCGAGTTGAAGGACCTCAGCGGAAACGAAAGGGTATCCAATTACTTTTAACTTTTCTTATTAATTTTTTCCTACCAACGTTTTTATCGCGACGGACATATTCCAACAAACATATATGTCCCTCAAAAACTCCTAGGAAATCAATTTTATGATTGCGGAGAATGACGGCTTGTGTCCTTTTAAGACGAAAAATAACGGAAAAAGACAAAAAACAAGAGAAAACTTTTCTGAGGACATGCAAGGTGATTACGTATCCCGCACTCAGAAGAAAACGAATTAAATTCTTATTAGTATTTTCGTGGCCCAGTTTCCGTCGTTTTAGTAATATAAAAACTCTTTTGGAGCATGCTAACAGCTAACCCAAAGGCAAAAGGACATTTCTCTTTAACTTCCATACGGTTGTAACTCCAGTCTCGTAATTTCGTAATTTTTGTATTAAAAACTTGCAGCGACACACAAGATAACTCGTCATGGGTACAATATACAATGGATATATTACACAGGTACAATAATAAGTAATCCCACCCTAAGCGAAATAATTCTGAGTGATTCATCTTAAAGAGAGGAAATTCACTGGGAGGTTCAAGGTTATTGTTAGATAAGGGTGGAGACTGCTGAGTCTTAAATAAATACCCGACAGGAAACACCAGATATTTGCTGACTCTCCTGCCCAATATGCTTGAAGTCTGTCCGGGAAATAACATTCCAACCCTAACGAAACCGGACTATCAGACAACCAGACATTTAACTTTTAGAAAATTGAATAAGGATTTCTCAGATAGACACAAAAGAGCGTTTTACAGCAATGGCCTATTGACATTTTCACAATGTATAAGAAAAGGCTTCGATAACAGAGAACGTGTACAATTTTACAGAGAATGAAATGTACCAGATTATTTTACACATAGTACGAAAAATTGCAGTAATACTACACTACAACCTAACATAAAATACAGTTTTCACTTAAGGTAATAATTTATCGTATACCACAAAAATTTAATCTCCGTCACCAGGGTATAAAAAAATATCTTAAGTAATAAATAACCTTCTTCATCATCTAATAATATATCGTAGTCACAGGATTGTAATTTTGACTGTCTACGTGGAATGTATCTGAAATACTAGCTAACGGTAGGGAAAAATCCTCCTAATTAACTTCTCGTGCAGAATTATCTACTACATGGGAATTATCAACATTCCCAGAATAGTGGAAATCATTAGTAGACTCACTGCAATGATACCCATTACGAGTTGAAAAAACACATTCATGCAACGAACATAAAAATCTTAACATCTTTGCAGGACACTTATGAAACAGTATCCACGAGCAAATCATTTAAAAGAAATAGGATTAAATATGGTACCATTCTGTACTATACGATGTACACACCATAAAGTATATTACACATATCTGAAATGCACACCTCTGGACACAATTTGCAGGAACACCAACAGGTAGAGACTTGAATGACAGATTCGTAATAAAATAGTAAAAATATTACAGAACCGACCAAAAAATCCAATAATGATGACAAACGAAATTATTAATAATATAGAATGCAGGTCAAAATTATGAAATCATCGATATGGTAATGAAGTAAAAATGTCTATTCATAATAATTCATGATTCAATTCATTAATTCAAATAATTTCATCTCGATAAGGCACGTTATGTTAATTTTGAAACTATCCTAATGATGAAAACGTGGAGATTTAATTCTATGGAAGGAAAACTATCTATAATCGCGTTATTTTCTACATGAGAACACCAAAGACTACTTATAATTAAACAATTGTTGGTTAAATATGCATATAATAAGTGTTGCACTTACCTGTTGAATCACACGGGGAAAACAGTGATAAATTTTGTATTATATGCATATCTCCGAACAAAACGAAAGATGGAAAATGTAACTTATGCGACGGAGACGAAATATAACTCGAAGAAAAACACTCTGAAACCAGTGACAACAATGTGTTTGTGGCAACCTGTGAGATTCAGTCTTTTTAAGTAAATAATATACGGAACATGATGGATTGTCATAAACACTTATTATCATTATGCAACAAATAATTCCTTGTAATGATAATGTAAATAATGTAACTCGAATATATTTACCTTCTGAGACAGAGATACGGCGACCACGATTCACTGCTGCTTTACTATTAGTCAATTAACTACTTTATCAGTTGCTAGAAATGAGAAAGTAATGTTAAGTATTGATGTATATGTCAAATATGATAACTATATTGATGCCCGGGTTCATATTATATATGTAATACAGAGTTTCACATTAACTTTAACAGTAACGAACCGTATAATAATCCTAATACAAGTCTTTCATGCCAATTACAATCTTGTTGGATGTAGGCCACAGATCGGTTCAAACTTACAATGATGTGTAATTGCAATGCATCACGGATGAAAACACATCCATGATGCTTTGCGCCAAAACAATATGGCGGATGAGCATCGGCATTCAAATGTATGGTAGAATGCAAAATGTAGCTATGGCACCGAAGCAAAAATCATTGAAGAAACGGTGAACCGCGTATATGAAATTTAATAATAAGCTCTGTTTACATGCCGGGTATTATCTTTGTATGTTATCGGGAATCGACTCAAAAAAAATTCTAAAAAATCACTGCAATGTATTCAAACGGGAAAATTTTGCACCAACCTGGCGTCGAAACCATGCTCATTTTGGTAAGACATAATTCAGTAAGAAACTATACAATTAATAACTTTATATTCACTAAATACGTACATATGTAATAATAATGTAAGTTATATGTGATTCTTGATACCAAATTAAATAATGTTAGTATTATAGTATTATTATATATTATAACGGTATAGCAATATTAGTATTTATGCACAATTCAGTATTGCCGTTTTATAGATCATGCATGACAAAGGTACTACCTAATGAAATTGAAATTTGGCACAAGGCAGAGAGCAGTTAGTGGTATTAATGAAATAAGGCGAACTGATAATATATTTATAAGTATTCGAAATCAAAAAAGGCGATAGAACGACAAAGTGAGAGGAAGGAATAAGGCAAAGTGTGCAAAGTAATGAATAACTGGAGAATAAAATAATTTAGCGAAACGGTGAATACGGACTTGGTTAGGGAATTAAAAAGAACGCATAAAAAGCAATGATGATCTCTATCAATGAAATCTTTGGAAATTGTGCACCGGAAACTCAAAAAATGTCAAAATCAAACTTAAACGAGGAACGAAACACTTACCAATGCATTCCCTCCAACTAACCTCCGAAATCTAAGCCGTCCGAATACCAAAAAAGCAGTGGTCCAGCGGCTCATTACCTAGAAAGGCCCTCTCGTCACTCATTCGACGAATAGACATTAAAATATCTAGAGCATAGGACCGCAAAAAAGGGTCCCTAATTCTTTATCCTTATTGCGTTCGACGCCTCGGATATCTCGAACAATGCAGTCTTTTTAGCGCGATCGCGTAACTCATTCCAAAAACTACTTAAAATAAACTCTCCAGTTACACCTCGTCAGCGGAAATCATGGCTTATAACGAAGAAGAACGTCTCGAACCGTATGTATATCGCAGCATCTGCACAAGAACACACAATAATTCATTTGCTATTCTCATAGCTTAAATATACATTTGCAATATATATTGCACACACAGGCTCATGCACACCCACGATAGGAATTAATAATACTAATAATTTATTTGTCACAAACAGGTTAAGAAACCAAATTACATGTGATTTTATAGAGTAGGAAAAAATAAAACGAGAGAGAAAAAAATAAATAACACCAAAAAAGGCAAAAAAATAAATGAATAAAAGCTAAATTATAAAAATACACAGGAAAAGGACATACAAAAAAAATCAATAAACTGATAAAGTATTATAAATATTGCCCTTTAACATTCTAATAGAGTCGTTAAGAAGGTCAATGAAGTTGTTTTTCCTCAGGATCTCATTCGCAGATCGCATCATCCTTGAAAGTGGCTCATATTTGCAGGCATTCACTCTTCCAAAGGGTTCCCTTATTTATGTAAAATGTCTTTCTTCGCTTCCTTTTATCTTTTCACGGCATATTAAATTAGCAGAAAAGATTTAATTGGCGGAGATGAATTGACATCCTTTGGAAAATTGCGTCCCATTTCCGTCTTACTTTTTCAGTACAATCGGTAGATAAGAAACACGGCTCACTTACCTTTGCTCTTTGTGCAACCACTTTTTCTAATCCATATGCATCTCTTCAATAGTCAAGCTTACACGGAGAAAAGATGCATTTCTCCCGTAATAATCATTGCAGAAACAATACTGCGCTCAACCAGATTCTTCATCACGGGTGCCTACCAGTCGTACAATGTCATAATGTACGACAAGGCAGGAACCCGTGATGACCCACCTGTTGAGTCCGGTATTTCTCTCCATGAATCCTTCAAGTCTGAAAGAGTGAGCAAATTTACATGAATAATGATAACCGAAGAACCTTATATCTAATGATTATTCTTTTTCCAAGTGTCCTTAAGAATGCATTCGTTCTGTTCATACTAAACGTGGGTGTAGTCTGAGCTCTGCTTTTAGAGGAGTAAGGAAACTATTAACAATGAAATATAGCATTCTCACACCAAAACATTTCTTCGCAAAATGAAAAGAGTACTAACAGTTCGTGAGTACTTCGACTACGCACATGAGATGTAATATATATTCGATTCCACTTGAGGAGAGCTTTACTGGTTGGAAAAGGAAAAAAACAACGAAATGGTAAAGAATAACTTTACGTAATTTCACATATACGAAGGTGGTCTGAAAAGTTTCCGACCCCAGATATTTCAGAAACCTTCAGAAAATTTTTAGAAATTTTCAGAAAACATGTCGAAAAATGGCAAAATGTCGGAAACTTTTCAGATGTATTTTCAATTGAGAACCATTTTTGGCATAGCTCGGCATTCTTCATCTGAAGCACACCAACCCTAAGCCAACGAAGAAAGCAACTTCCATAAGAGAGGGATACCAGCAATTACAGATGGGTCATCACGGGTTCCTGACTCAGTAAACATTTATAATTTGTTTATTGCGCAGGATGAACCCGTGATGAAACACCTGGTCTAACTTCTGATGTTATGATGGGTGCAAGGAACCCTTCGCCTAAATACCTTCCTAGTGCGGCAGACACAGGAGAAATAAGTAGAGAAGAGAAAAATGTCAAAAGGTAAGTGATTCGGAATTCTTATCAACCAAATTGAACTGATTAATTCCGACAATATAGAGTCGTAAGTTTCCTATGGATGTCACTTTGAATGTCCTATCCTCAATATTACCCATTCTTATTCTTACTGAAGTTTTAACAATAAGTAATTTTTCATATAATTCAGATCGGAATGAAATTATTATGTAATAGTGTCACCGTAAATTAGTTTTTGTGCTATGCGTTTCGTCTTCCAGAATATGCAGCAGGAAGGAATGATATAAGGGTAGACTTTATCCAAATCTGTCGGATGCAACCACTGAGATAACCCCGGGAGGTCTTACATTCTAAATAATGAAGATGCCCTTGAAAGATAAGATTTTTGTTATTTTTAAGTTTAATAGTAAGATTGATAAATAGTTATTCTTAGTTTTCCTTTCGTAGAATTAGATAACCCCTCTATTCACACTGCTGCGTTACCAGTATTAAATTAATTATACCTCATCGCGACAATTATTTTTGTTTTTGAGATTGTACGTGAATAGAGGCAACGGTTACTTTTCTGAGAATGAATAGAAAAACGCTTACATGATTATTATAATAGAAAAAATCTTAAAGCAAGCCTCAACATGCATGCTGCAAATAATTCCAGGTATCTTGCAATACATTTTTAAGTATAAGTGTAAGCTAGTTATTTAAATAATATTAAATATATACTCAGAGCTAAGTCAAATTAATCCACATCCACAATACGATAGTTCTGTTAAAAACAATCTTACGAAGTGGATATCATTCGCCTACTTTCAATTTCTAATAATACATTCCGTAACTCTAACTATTTTATAATTTTTTTGTAAACGCATTATCATCATTTCGTAAAATAAATTTCGTCGTTCTCTAACTGGTTCTCGAAGTTACCTTAAGAAACGACTTATGCCATTCCATTAGCAGACATTCTTGAGAAATCTCTTCGCATCAAGATATGTCGTAACAATTTATCCAATTATCTTAAAAATGAATACCCATCATGTTTATAATACAAATAGTTCACAAAAATAACACACACGCCAGACAGCACTCAATCTCAGCAGGTAGAAAATCTAGTAATGTTCAAAGACATTTAACAAGAAGTTGTCAAAGGAATCGGTAAAATAGAAAGAACATAGTTAAGCAGACGCAATTATATTTTTCGTCCCAACGTGGTTCTTCAATGCAGGAGTGCAGTGCTTATTTTAATATGTAAACAACTCACATATGCAGCTAGTAATTCTCGGAAACCGATGATACAAATAATATGGGCTGGTGATATTTCTGCAGGAGTAGATGTAGGTGTTCGGAAATCGACGGTATCAATGGTTATGGTTACCTACGGATCATACAATTGTAAGATATTGTTTGAGCCGTAAGTAATCTAAATCATTCATACTATCAATAATCAACCAGTTATCGAGACATGGGAACAATATAAATGGAATTAGCTATGGCTAATACACCCTCGCCATCGAGGCTGGTCATTGAGAATCAACCTGAGTACTCATTATGGAATTTTAAAGTCTGGCCAGGTAAATCTGCTACGGTAATGGAGTAGACCGTACTGCCAGCGACTCAGAGCCCAAGGGACTGAGGAGAATTGCCCGAGAGACGGCGTGCGACTTTGCCTTCCTCACCTTTTAAGGTAAGTGTCCAAATTCTTTTTACTTCTACTTACTTTAATACACAAAATTTTTATTTTCATTAGATCCTCCGAATCCAATACGAATTTCAGTTCAGTTTCGGTTCAGTTTATGTATGAAAAACTTTTAAAATTAAAATCCCGGTTCCGTTACCTTTGGCATGGTTATTTTTCTTTCCTTCTCATTTCTACGGTGTCTCCAGCAGTTATGATGCATTTACGCGAATGTTACATTTCGCCCATATATCAGAAGTTAAACTATTAATTTGGTTAAACCTTATTGAATTTAAACTTTAATATAAGGTTATTATGTATTTTCTAAGAAATATTATATTACCTCGGTTTCAAGATTATCACAGGCCGTTGGAGAACATGTAAATTTCAATCTCGATCTCTTGAATAATCCACATCGCATATGATACTCTCTAGGTAGATTTTCAGTGATTTTATTTTTACTATGCGAATAAAAATATTCGATAATTTACGATCGAATGTTTAGATAAGAAACAATACGATAGTAGTGTGAAAAAATCTTATGAAGTGGATATCATTCGCCTACTTTCAGTTCCTAATAGTACATTCCGTAACTGTATTTTATAAAATTTTTGTATACGCATCATCATCATTTCGTAAAATATTTTCGTCATTCTCTAACTGGTTCTCGAAGTTACCTTAAGAACCAACTTATGACATTCCATTAGCAGACATTCTTGAGAAATCTCTGCGCCTCAAGATTTTGTAGTAACAATTTATTCAACTATCTTCAAAATGAGTTCCCATCAAAGTTATAATACAAATAGTTCAGAGAAAATAACACACATTCCAGACAGCACTCAATCTCCGCAGGTAGACAACCTAGAATGTTCAAAGACTAACAAGAAGTTGTCAAAGGAATCGGTAAAATAGAAAGAACATAGTTAAGCAGACGCAATACAATTTTTCGTCCCAACGTGGTTCTTCAATGGATGAATGCAATGCTTATTTTAATATGTAAATAACTCACATATGCAGCTAGTAATTCTCGGAAACCGATGATACAAATAATATGGGCTGGTGATATTTCTGCAGGAGTAGATGTAGGTGTTCGGAAATCGACGGTATCAATGGTTAGGGTTACCTACGGCTCATACGATTGTAAGATATTGTTTGATCCGTAAGTAATCTAAATCATTCATACTATCAATAATCAACCAGTTATCGAGACATGGGAACAACATAAATGGAATTAGCTATGACTAATACGCCCTTCGCCGTTGAGGCCAATGGGGATCAACCTGAGCACTCATTATGGAATATAAAGTCTGGCCAGGTAAATCTGCTACGGTAATGGAGTAGACCGTACTGCCAGCGACTCAGAGTCCAAGGAACTGAGGATCATTGCCCGAGAGACTGTGTGCGACTCGCTGCAAAGTTTGCCTTCCTCACCTTTTAAGGTAAGTGTCCAAATTCTTTCTTACTAAAATTTTGATTTTCATCAGATCCTTCGATTTTAATACGAATTTCAGTTCAGTTTATGTCTGTAAAACTTTTGAAATTAAAATCCCGGTTACCTTTGGCATGGTTATTTTTCTTCTCATTTCTCCTGCAGTTAGGACGCATTTATCCGAATGTCGTATTTCGCCCATATATCAGAAGTTAAACTTTAAATTAGGTTAAACTTTATTAAAGTTAAACTTTAATATAAGGTTATTATGTATTTTCTAAGAAATTTTATATGACCTCGGTTTCAAGATTATCACTGGCCGTCGAAGAACATGTAAATTTCAATCTGAATTTCTTGAATAAATTTCATTCTATATCAAATTTTTTGAATCATAAAAGTGAAAATATATGTAAAATCTAGGTAAACAATTTACTTACCTTTTTTGGTGCTCTTCTCGATTTTGTGCGACTGATCCATCTAATTTAATTTTCTTAGAGAATTAAACCTGTCCAATGTTAAAACGAGCTTTTCGTCCATATCTAATGAATATAACTGTCTCGACTGCCTTCCAAGAGTTCACCATTACGTAAATAAAAAGTAGCCCCTCATTTACGCGACTTCAAAATTCACTTATGTGCAATATTACAAAGTTTTGTATGTATTGCCTCTCGAGTATTTGCGAACACATGCTTTAAATTATACACATTGACATGTACACTTACCGAGGACACGCCTTAAGTTAAATCCGCAGCGTCGGTGGTAGACTGGCTCAGCGAATGTACAATATAAATGATTCGGGCTGCCTAGTACTTAACAGTATCTAACACAAGTTATAGTCCTAAGTAACCCGAACCATCCATACTACTGGCCTCTGACTTTTTAAATTAAAATTCCCCTGCTTTCGACAGTGTTACCTTTTCTTCCCATTTCTTCGGTGTCTGCTGCATTCAGGATGTATTTAGACGAATGGTACAAGCTAATATGCAACGTTACAAAGTTCCTCTACATTTTCCTCTTGAGTATTTGAGAACCAACACACATGCTCTAAAATACAAAGATTAACATGTATACTTACCGAAGACACGCCTTATTTACACCTGCAGCGTCGGTGGTAGATTGGCCAAACGAATGAATAATACGAATGACTCAGGTTAAATAGCACAAAACAGTATCGAACACTAGTTCTAGTACTAAATAGCCCGAGCCATTCATATCATTGGTCTCTGAAAAGCGGTATAACGTAATTGAGATCTTCATCGTAGAATACTGCAGATAGCGATCACTGATGAACTCCATTCCATGAGTTACGTATTATGACAGAGGGTAATTATGAATAATTCTTTCTTATTTTGGGAGATAACCTAAAACTTCCTTACGAATGGTGGCAGTCATCCTCGATCTAAAACTTTTCCGTTACTTTTTAATATAAAGCAAGCTTTTAACTGTGTAATTCTTTCGGTGCGATGTAATTTTTTTTATTTGACGAAATTACTGTTTTAATCGCAGACGGTGCACTTAAGCGATAACTACTAGCTCTGGTACAACAGGAGACGTGAAAGAACGAGGTTACAATCAAACTTAGCTATACGGTTGGCAGTTGAGAAGTGTGCTTCTATTTTGTAGCACCGTTAATTAGATATGCTGACATTGCAGAAGAAATGCCACAAGATTCGCCTGCAAAACTAGTCTGCGGCGCGAAACAATTTATCGGGACTTGACCTACTTGGAAGTTTTAATTCTTTACATTACTCTTCCTGTAAATGGATATATATATTTTATGCATAAGCTCGTGCGTAGAATTTCACTGTTGTTACTGTAAATTGCTGTACATTTTTTAAGGAGCACCCCTTCAGAAGGATCAGTGACAATTTTACGCTGATGATTGCAAAAATATAATTGCACTGTTCACAAAGTATTTTTACCTTCTATTCATATGTGCGAAGTCTTTGAGACAAGTTACTCCAGTAAAGATAAATTATTATTACAGAACACATTCGTAAGTCTACCTAACCTAATTCGGTAAGAAACTATTAAATTCGAATCTTTCCGCGCATTACATGCGAGTATGTGTTATTAGGGTAATTAATGATAGCGAATGGATAATTCTCTAACAAAGTTATTATTATTTACGCAATTTAGAATTACTGCTATAAAGGTGATGAGAGTAGAGCTTTTCAGATTCAACTCTTCAGCAGAAATCCTGGCTGTCTCACAACGAAGAACGTCTGAAATCGAATCTACACCGCCGAAATCTACACAAGCAAACAGGATGATTTAATTCCCTCTAATTTTTAAGTATATTTCTACGTACAAGCTCATGCATACCATACGAATTATGGAAATGTAATTTATGACTTCCTATTATCATCTCAAGACGTTTCAAATAAGAGAAAAGATATAAATATCGGAAAAAAGCAGCCAAAGTGAAAATTGCAACTCCTTTTTAGGTCTTAATTTTATATATAATCGGTAGATTATAAAACTTCACTTACCTTTTCTTTGTGTTCCCATTTCTTTCTATCCCTCTACATCTCTTACACAGTCAGGCTTACTCAGAAAAATAATACATTTTCCCTGTATTTAAGTTCGCAGAAACAATACTGCATTACACCAGTGCTTCATCACGGGTGCTTGCTTGTCACACAGTTGTTTCATAATGTGTGCCAAGACAGGAAACCGTGATGACTCACCTATTGAGTAAGGTTTTTCTCTCGATACGGATGCTTTCTTCGTGTCTGCAAAAGTAAGGAAATTCAAATAAATTTCACAGATCATTTCATCTTCCAGTAGTTCATGAAAGGTCTTTGTATTACCTTTATTTCCTATTCCTCTGCGTCTCTTCAACAGTCACGCTAAATCAGACGAATGAAGCATTTTCCCCGTTGTCGTCATTGCTGAAACAATACTGCGTTAAACCAGTGCTTCATCGCGGGTGCCTACTGTTCACACAGTTGTTTCATAATGTGTGACAAGTAGGAACCGCTGATGACCCACCTGTTGATTCAGATATTTCTCTCGACAAACGTGTTTTCTTCGTGTCTGCGAAAGTAAGAAAATTCATATAACATTCTCCGACCATATCATCTTCCAGTATTTCATGCAGGACTCAATTTCATCGATTAATCGTCACAGGCAGATGATGGTATGTAATATTTCCTATACATTTCCCCTTTTCACGTTGAATTATAAATCGCAAGTAATATTTAAGCATTGCGTTCAGAATATGCTCCAATTCTTTGAACCACATATAGTCTTATGGAGTGTAATCAACGAATCGATAAATCATCTGCGATTTAAATCAGGAGCTGCGGTAGTTGAAGCTATTTTTCTGAGAAATACGATTTCTTCCGTAGATTATCCTCATGAATTGCGGATGCCTTTCGGCCGCGGTGGCGGAGTGGTTAACGTGCTAGTAAGTTAGAACTCAAACACCGAGGTCGCTGATTAGAACTCATTTACCTTTGGTCTGCGTTATCATTTTTCCTATCCCTGTGCATCTCTTCAACAATCAGGCTTACTCAGACGAGTAATGCATTTTCCCTGTAGTTATGATTGCAGAATCAATACTGCGTTATACCAGTGCTTCATCACGGGTGCCAGTCAGTCGCGCAATTTCATAATGTGCGACTAGGCAGGAACCCGTGATGACTCACCTGTTCAGTCAGCTATTTTTCTCAACGAAGATGCTTTCTTCTTGTCTGAAAGAGAGAGGATTGTTCATATAAATAATGAATACTGAAGAATCTCAAACATGATGACTAACGTCTCTGATAAGGACAACTCACTCGCCACCTTACTCACATGTATCATCAAGCAATGCTATATTTCCTCGCGACGAAGCGATAATATTCCTCTACAAAATTACGAATAAACTTTAGCGTTACGGCAGTTTCCGTGTTCAAAAACGCCTTTATTGCTAAACAATTTGAACGACACAATGAAGAATTAGGAAAGGAATCTTTCCAGTTGACGATTCCATATCATGACTATTACTTTGTAGAAAAAAAATAAAAAGTTAGTAGTAATTTAAATTTTAATTTTAAAATAGTAATTTAACCTTTTTGTGGCAGCGAGAAAGGCGGCCTTTATAGTAGAAAATCTGACTGCTTTCCTTTGTTTCTACTTTTGATCTGAGACGTTTTTACAAATATTTGAAGCGGAAATTATCAATCTTTCTCCTTACAATAACGCAGTTAATGCGCTAACAACGGTCACCTTCCATTGGCTTCTGTTGGTATCGAAATATTTCGGGGTATTCGGACTCTCTCCTGACGCTGGATATCTGAGATTCTTCTACATCCCCTTAGATTTTACAAGCAGACGGGTTTAAATGATAGTTAGTATATCATCCTGCAAAAGGGTGAAATAGCAATACTATAATATATACAAAATTTTATAATGCATATTTGTAGCTACCGCTAAAAGTAATTCAAAATATTATTTTATCTAGTCAGAGTTCACACAAACATACATTTTTGGACAATTACGCGAGTGTTTAAAAAAATCAACGAACACGAACTTCCCCTAGCCAGAAAAATTCGACTAATTAAGGATTCGAACACCCGATCTGGATACTCGATGGCTAGGCTAGTAGCACGTTAACCACTCCGCCACCGCATCCGCAACCCATAAAGTTAACCTATCAAAGGAAACTATATCTCAGAAAAATATTCTCGACTACCGCGGCTCCTCGATCTAAAACACAGATGTTTTAACAATAAATGGGGCATATTCCATAGCACTATTTCGGTAGAGAGAATTTGAGCATATTCCGATGGTAATGTAGACAACTTCCCAGGGATTTATAATTCAACGTGAAAAGGATAAATTTTGAGGAAAAATTACATACCATCATCAGCCTGTGATCTTTAATTGAGGAGTCCTTTATGATAGATGAGAAGATGGAATGATCGACAGTTTTCCTTCACCTGAAATACATTAAGTTAATTTCTAAAAGATATTAGCGCATAGTCAATCGAAATTTGTTGTATCCTTTGAGTTAACTAGAAAACGCGTTGCGAAATGATGAACCTCCCTAGTATATCAAGTGAAATACTCGGGAATGGATTCCTTTCCATTTGAATCCTGAGCCTTGGCCTTGGCGTTAGTCATGCACGTGCTACTGCCGAGCTTTAGAAAAGCTTCCGAATTCTAGCGACTGCAGCGACACCAACCGATACGGGAATGTGCATATGGTGGTTGTATAAGATGTAGGGGCGAAGAAAACATACTATGGGAACGTCTCCAGCCATCTAAGTATTTGAAATTTACGATCGAATGTTTGGAAAAGACACGGCAGCCAGCTAGTTTTAATGAAAACGGTCTTATGCAGGGGATATCATTCGCTCACTTTCAATTCCTATTAATGCATCTTAAGTATTAAATAAAATATACAACACACATGCTCTAAATTACACACATTGACATGTACACTTACCGAGAAAACACCTTAATTTACACCTGTAGCTTCGGTTGTAGGCCAAACGATTGAATAATACGAATGGCTCAGGCTAAATAGTACACAACAGTATCTAACACAAGTTATAGTACTATGTAGCCCGAGCCATTCATATTATTGGCCTCTGAAGAGCGGTATAACTTAATTAAGATCTTCAATGTAGAATACTGCAGATAGCGATCACTGATTAACTCCATTCTATGAGTTACATATTATGAGAGGCTAACCTTCCCTATGAATATTTCTTCCTTACTTTACAAGGTAACCCAAGACTTCCTTACGAATCGTGGCAAAAAAGTTCTCTCTTCCGTTGCAACGTACAGCCAACCTTTAGCTATGTTATACATTCGCTATAATGTAAATATTAAAACAATTGACGATGTTACTGGGGTGATGGTAACGTACGTAAGGATTTACATTTACTATTTATTGAATCAACTATTAATAATTCTCTACTTTACGTTAAACGTGGCCTACATTCCCGAAGTATTTTTCGGCATTATTCTATGACCTCGGTTTCAAGATAAGCCTTCGGAAGATCTGGTAAATTTTAATCTCAATCTCTTGAATAAATTTCACTTTGTATCAGTGTTCCTGAATAACTAAAGTGAAAAACAATATGTAAAATCTAGGAAAAACAATATACGTACCCTTTTTGTGCTCGTCTCAATTTCGTGCAACTATTCTCTCTAATCTAATTTTATTAAAGAAATGAAGCCTGTCTAATATTGAGATTAGGTTTTCATACATATTTATTGATGGTACTTGACTAGACTGCCTTCCGACCGTACATCATTACGTAAATAAGTAGTACTCCCTCGTCTACGCGGCTTAGAAAATCACTAATTTGCAACGTTAAAAAGTTTCGCAACTTATGCGTCTCGAGTATTTGATATCAATACATCTACATTCACGCTCTAAATCATACAGATTTACATGTACACTTACCGAGGACACGTCTTAAGTTACATCCGCAGCGTCGGTGATAGACTGACTCGGAGAATGAACGATATAAATGATTCGGGTTGCAGAGTACAGAACAGTATCTAACACAAGTTACAGTACTAAGTAACCCGATACATTCATATCAATTTCCACTAAGAAGCGGAAGATGATTGCAGAACACTGAAGACAGCAAACACCCATCCCATCATCCATGTACTTACCTTACTAATCTTTTCTTACTAATGTTTATATCTCGCGGCAGTATCCCAAAAATATATATTAATCCCAAATAATTTAGAGGAGATTTTTTATGTAATCTCGTAACGCATGACGGCTTTCCTGTTCACACGTAGAAACAAAATAAAAATCTTTTATGTACTGATCCACGAAGTTTAAATCCCGCACTCAAAACGAAGCCGTTTAAATTTTTATTAGTATTTTTCGTTTCCTTTGTAACCCACTATGAGTCGTTTTAGTAATATGAAAATTCCCTAAACCGTATGAGATCAGCAAAACCAGAGGCAAAAGGAATATCTCTTTAACAACCATTCTGATAAACTCTTTTGTCGTAATTTCGTAATTTTTGTATTAAAAACTTGCAGCGATACTCAACATGACATGTCATGGGTCGTCAAATAGGTACAATAATAGTAGCCCTTGAGAAATAACGCTAAGCAATTCGTCTTTAGGAGAAGAGATTCCATGGGAGGTTCAAGGTTAATATTAGATAAGGGTGGAGACTGCTGAGTCTTAAATAAATACCCGACAGGTAACACCAGATATTTGCTGACTCTACTGCCCAATGTGCTTGAAGTCTATCCAGGAAGTGACATTTCAATCCTAACGAAACGGGAATTTCAGACAACCGGATAATGAAACGTTATAATACAAAATAGGGATTCCTATGGTAGAAACAAAAGAGCATTCAAAAGAGCAGACACCATTCGCCAATTGACATTTATAATACATAATAAAATGCATCGATAACAGAGAATACGTATCATTCTTGAGTGAATCAATTTACCGGGTAATTTCACTCAAATAACACAATATTGCATTTATACTACTCAACAACCCGATATAAAATACTGAAATCGGATCAATTAAAATTTTTATTGTAAATTATAAAACTAATCTGTGTCATCTAGAATAATATAAAAGATCTGAAGTTAAAAATAATGTCCTTCGTTCTAAAGTAAGATATTCCTGTCTCAGAATTGTGATTCTTATTTTCCATAACCGTCAATATTTCCAGAATAGAGGAATCATTAGAAGACTCGCCGCAAAGTTACCCATTACGTATTATAAACAAAGCATACATAAAAAACGGATGCGGATAAAGCTAGAATATTGCAGGAAAATTGTGAAACAGCATCTACGAGCAAATTAAGCTAAAAAAAGATAAGAATAATTACGCCAAAATTCTGTGCCTTAGAATGTTAACTACAAAGAGTATATAATAATATACGCAACTGAAATGCACACCTTTGCACAATAATAGCAGGAACACCATCAGGCAGAGATTTAATTAAAAAGTTATAAATCAAATATAAAAATATTACCGAACCAACTTAAGAAATTCCAAAAAGGACGATAAACGGAAGATATAAAAATATAGGAAACGGAAGCATTAAAAATATAGGAAATTGGAGGAAAATTGATAAAATCATTCAGATGAGAAAGAAGCCCTACTGAGGGAATGTGCCTATTCACAAACATGCCGTCGAATTATATCATCACGATAAGACGTAACTAAATTAATGTTTAGAACGTAGCGATCTAATTCTATGGAAGGGAAACTAACCATATCCGCGTAATTTTGAAAATGAGTAAAATGATTAACTACTAACAAATAGAACATGTTAAATTTTCTACTAAAAAGCATGCATATGAAAATGTCACACTTACATTAGTTGACTTCTCTCTATGCATTCGTCGTCATTTTTCCCTTAGCGTGCTTCTCAGCACAGGTACTTAATGGCCTCTTCTTCGTACTGTGATGTATCCCGTTCGCCAATCAGAATTGAGTCTCTTCCTCCAGTCTATTTTAGTATAAGCTTCTCTGTCAGTTTAGATTCTTTACTTGACTCTTCCTGTAAACGAATTAATACATTTTATGCATACGTTCGTGAGTTGCATCTCACTGTTTCTACGGATAATCATAATACCATTTTGGAGAGAAGTACCCCTTCAGTAATATCACTGGCTATATTACGCCGACGACTGTGATAAGTTTATTGCCTTGCTAACAAAGCTTTTTAACTTCACTACACATGTATGAATTTCTTAGAAGACCTCCTCCTGGAATAGATAATTTACTATTACCAAATTCTTTCGTAAGTCTACCTAACCTAACTTGTTAAGAAAATCTACTAAATCTAAAAGTACTACAATTTAAAACTAAACGTACTACAAACCGGTATATATTATCTACCGATCGGTAGATAATAAACACGCCCTAACCTTTAATTTTTCGTTCCCATTACTTCCTATTCTTCTGAATCTCTTGAACAGTCAGGCTGAAACAGACGAATGATGCATTTTCCCCGCAGTCATCATTGCAGAAACAATAGTGGCTTAAACCAGTGCTTCACGGGTACCAGCTTGCCAAACACTTGCTCCATGTCTGCCAAGACAGGAACCCGTGACGACTCACCTGTTGAGTCAGGTTTTTTCTCGATTAAGATGCTTTCTTCGTGTCTGTAAATGTAACGAAATTCACATAAATTTCACAGATCATTACATCTACTAGTAGATACCATTCCTAGTGGAAACCTACCATGGAAACTTTGTGTTACCATTTCTTCCTATTTACTGCATCCCATCGATACTCAGGCTTACTTAGATAATAACTATTTTCTCATGTCATTGCCATTGCAGAAACAATACTGCATTAAACAAGTGTTTCATCACGGGTGCCTTCTTTTCACACAGTTGTTTCATAATGTGTGCCAAGAAGGAACCGATGATGACCCACCTGTTGAATCAGATGTTTGTCTCCATAAACCTGTTTTCTTCGTGTCTGCAATAGTGAGAAAATTCATGTAAATTTCACCGATCACATAATCTTCCAGCATTACATGAAGGACCCAATCTTACCGGTTAATTGGCGGAGTTGTTAATGACTAGTAAGCTAGCACTCAATCATCGAGAACGTGGGCTCGAATTCAGCTCACTTACCTTTGGTCATTTCGTTACCATTTTTTCTATCCCTCTGCATCTCTTCAACAGTCAGGCTTACTCAGACAAATGAAGCATTCCCCCTATCATCTTTGCAGAACCAGTATTGCGTTAAACCAGTGCTTCATCACGGGTGGCTTCTTTTTACACAATTGTTTCATAATGCGTAACAAAGAAGGAACCCGTGATGACTCACCTGTTGAGTCAGGCTTTTCTCTCGATAAAGATGCTTTCTTCGTGTCTGCGAAAAAAAGAAAATTCATATAAACTTCACAGATCATTTCATCTTCCAGTAATTTATGGGAGGTCTTTTCGTTACCATTATTTCCTATTTCTCAATATCTCTTCAATAGTCACGCTAAATCAGACGAATAAAGCCTTTTCCCGTTGTCAACATTGCAGAAAATACACGGCGCTTAACCAGTGCTTCATCATCGGTGCCTTCTTTTCACACAGTTGTTTCATAATGTGTGCCAAAAAGGAACCGATGATGACCCACCTGTTGAATCAGATGTTTCTCTCCATTAACCTATTTTCTTCATTCCTTCAATAGTGAGAAAATTCATGTAATTTTCATCATATATCCGATACCTCATATACCGATCACATAATCTTCCAGAATTTCATGAAGGACCCAATTTTATCGATTAATTAGCGATGGGGTTAATGAGCTAGTAGACTAGCACTTAAACACCTAGGTCGTGGGCTCGAATTCAGCTCAGTTAATTTTGGTCATTGCGTTACCATTTTTTCTATCCCTTTGCATCTCTTTAGCAGTCAGGTCTCTTCCCCTATCATCATCGCAGAACCAGTATTGCATTAAACCAGTGCTTCATCACGGGTACTTGCTTGTCACGCAGTTGTTTCATAATGTGTGCCAAGGCAGGAACCCGTGATGACTCACCTGTTAAGTCAGGGTTTTTTCCTCGATAAAGATGCTCTCTTCGTACCTATAAAAGTAAGGAAATTCATATAAATTTCACAGATCATTTCATCTTCCAGTAGTTCATGAAAGGTCTTTGTGTTACCATTATTTCCTATTTTTCAATATCTCTTCAAAAGTCACGCTAAATCAGACGAATGAAACATTTTTCCTGCTGTCGTCATTGCAGAAAAAATACTGCGTTAAACCAGTGCTTCATCACGGGTGCCTTCTTTTTACACAGTTGTTTCATAATGTGTAACAAAGCAGGAACCCGTGATGACTCACCTGTTGAGTCTGGAAGATTGTATATTGAAGGTAGTTTCTTCGTGTCTGCAAGAGTGAGGAAATTTTTTATAAATAAAGATAGTCGAAGAATCTCTATTCTGATGACTAATGTCTCCGATAAGGGACACCTCACTCGCCACCTTACTCGCAAGTTCCACATTTATGCTATATTTCCTCGCGACGAAGCGACACTATTTTATTACAAAATGGCGACCACGCATTGGCGGCATGGCAATTTCCGTTTTAAAAGTCGCATTTAATTATAAGCAGTTAAAACCATGCAAATTTGTCAATTCACAAACTTGCTATGGAACTATTTCATCACGAAAAGCAAAACTACATTAATGTTGAGGCACAGTGATCTAATTCCATGTATGTAAAACTAACTACAATCGCGTAATTTTCGGAATGAGAATTCCATAGACTACTCACATTTTAAACAATGTTAAAGTAAAAAGCGTGCATATAATAAGTGGCGCACTTATTCTGGTAAACTTCTGAATCCCTTCTTCCGATGCATCCGTCGTCTTTTTTCAATAGCGTACCACCGAGAGCAAGTAACGACCCTATCTTGGTGCCGTGATGTATCCCGCTTTGCAATCGGCAAATATGATTGCCTTGCTAGCAATTTTTTTTATCTTCCCTTCATACGTATGTGTGGCGTTCATGAGAAGAGCTCCATCAGTAAGAGATAATTTTTAACACGTTTCCTTTGTAACTCTACCTAGCCTAAATCGGTAGGAAAATATACTATTCGCATGTTACTCTGCATTTAATACGTATTTATCAGTAACTTCAATTGTAATTAACGGTTAATATTACAGATTAAAGTAGGAGTGATTCATGATTGCGATTAGAATATTAGTATTATTTATGCGATGCAGTATTACTGTCGGTCATCAATGTAGATCATACATGAAAAATGCATGCATTTCAAATCAAATCGACATCTATCTTTGCACAAGCCAGGCATAGAGTAGTTAATGGAATCAATAGAAGGTGAATTAATTGAATACAAAAAGTATCTGAAAACAAAAATGTGATAGAACGACAAAAAAGAGAAAGAGAGATAAGGTTAAGGGTTCAGAGCGATGGATAAATGAAGAATTAAAATAATTTGCCGAAGGGGTGACAAGTCATAAGTCAGGGGGATAAGTCCTTATCAACAATAATTAGGACTTACATGGAAATTATTTTAGGAATAATGATTCCATTATCCGTTACATCTTTAGAAATGGTGTGTTGGAAACGTAAAAATGTCCAAATAAATCTTAAATGGAGAATAGAAAACTTACCGATGCGTTTGCTCCAAATTTCCTCCGAGGTCTGAGTCGTCCGAATGCCGAATGGTCCAGAAGCCTATTACATAGCAGGCTCTCTCGTCGCTGATTGGACGAATACACTAGGTATCCAGCACATATGACTGCGAAGAATATCTTCCTATTTTTTGTCTTAATAGCTTGAAAGTGACCTGGGATATTTCGTACTAGGCATACCTATTTAGATTAGTTAGGGGTTAGAGTGCGTGATAATATTAAAGTTTTAAGTTTCCGAATTCTGACAACATTTATTCCTCGGATTTTCAAATCTGCTCAAAGAATTTGTTGTCATATGAATAAATTAATTTTCTTTGATATCACTATTTTTATATTAGAATAGGTAATATTATTCTAATAGTAGCTAACGTATATTTTAACCTTATCAGGACGGGCGGTAGTGGACCGAATCTCGGATTAACTGTGAAATGGTGATATCCTTGCACAAGACAGCGGACTACTTGATAGATTAAAAACATTAATCGTCTTTCCTCAAGCTCCACCTGCATCTATTTGAAAAACTAAACATAGATATTGGTACCTTTGATAGTAAAATTGATTCTTTTCCTGGGAAGAAAATGAATTGCAAACTTGGTCTCACAATCTCACAATGAATTCGATATCTTATTTTGCTTTACGTAATCACTTATATCTCTGACTGCGAGCTCCGCTGCGGAAGCTTTTCTCCTCTCTTTGGTCATAATATTCTATTCTTTCAATTCATAAAATTCTAGCTATCGCAAATGAGGCTCTATTTGAAAAACACAATCACCATTCGATTCGCTCGAGGTAATTGCACTGCACTGACCTTCAACCCATTTCGATCACCAGTTATTCCGAGCTCTATAATTATTGTCTGGCCTTGATGATATGAAATCCATTTCATAAACTTTCTGAGGGGTTAGCGAGCGTAGGCTCTTCTAACTCACATTCGCTCTCCTCACTATTATCTTCGTAAACATTCAAATCTTAATTGAACCGTAATTGAAAATCACTTCTTCAATGCCCTCACGCAGAGTTTAGGATCAGGCGGCTTTTAAGAAACGACTAGGAAAAATATACGCATCATTATATATTTGTTTGTGCAGTAACGAAGGCGTTGCTAAATATCCAAAGGAAAAGAAGAGCTATTGATCAAGTACATCTGCCTACTCCTGCTTGGCTTCGAGGTCTACAAACGAGTGAACGTTAGCTAGACGTAATGCATTTGGAAGACGGAGAAGAAAATAACATACAAGAGGCTTTCGAGGAAGGGCTCAATCACAGCATCAGTTTCCTTCATCTGTTTAGGTTATGAAGGAGATCGCTCATACGAACTCAATCGTTTCGAGGGTGGTCCACTAGCAAATTTGTTTACACTCTCTCCGCACCGATATAAAAGACCGACTGTAATGCTCGAGACAAATGGATGCATTCCTGCTTGTTTCCATGCAATTGTTTCCCACAAGACAAAGAAAGCACCTGTGAGACGACTGAGGAATAATCAAAGCGAGGATGTGCCACTCAGCAGACTTATCCAATTAACTGCGGGACGCCAGAGTGACACAGGGCAATCAAAGGTTAAACATTCCAGTACTCAAATGAGGTAGAATATGAATTTCTTTCGCGATCAATCATTTACAACTTCATATTGGTTTAAGCAATACAAATCTCTGTAAAATAGTTCAAATTTGGGAGTAATGGAAGGATAAAAGGTCTAAAAATAGTGTTATCGAAAGAAGTAATTTTTTTGCTTACCCCGCTTAAAGTTAAGTAAAAGTTCGTGCTCTCTTTCGAAACGATTCAATTTGTTAATCACAAATTGCCATGTTTAATTCATTTTCATTACGGAAAGCTGGTAAAGGGTATATATTTTTTTAATATTAACTAGTTTCCGTCGAAATATGTCCATTACTAATACGCGCCCAATTTCATTTCCTCTGTGTTTTCTTGAGGAAGGAAAACCTTTGAATTTTTTTTTCAGTTTGAACGAATTCAATTCTGTTTGTTTTCCTAGTAGCTTACACCCTCGAGGAATTTGCGCCCGTTATCTTCAAATATTTCGTAATCTTTGACACCCGCTTACGAACGTAACCAGGCCGTATCCTGGTCATATGGTCGCTCAATTAGAGCACACATTCCAACGAATAACCCTCGCGATCCCCGAAACGATGGTAAAATGAATCGGGTGACCACAATTTCTGGTCACTAGTACGCTTTTAATCAACTCAATTTACATATACAATAATAATACATCAAACCCTCCAAAGAAACACAACAGCAGCTAAACCCTTTGACGCACCCCAAAGTAACACATTATAACACGATTCAAAATAATAATAAGTTATTAAGTATGACAAATTGAATCGTTTCATTTTAACATATTCCAAAATAACGCAAGATAAAACTGTTCAACGTAAAAACCCTTTATAATTAAACAAATTAAATCAAGTCCCCAATTCAAAAAAAGAATACACGACAGAATACGTACGTCTCCCACGAAAATCCAAAATAAACTACGTAAATCCCCCACGATAATCCGAAACACGAATTAACAATTTAATTCGCCGGCCATTGCATGAGCAATGTTGGCGAGAGAGACATTGGCTTTGGTTCTGAGTGAACGAAATTATCGGCAATCATTAAGTTCGCCCGTTTTGTCTTTCACACAATCAACACTAAGAAGACCATTTGGCCGATCCATCGAACGATCAGTCAGTTCAACCAGAATAATGAGAAATAAGGAAATTCATTTTAAAATAGTGCGGAGGTTATAGGAATCCAAGAGTTTGGACATGGCGATGGATTGAACGAATTCTACGACGATTCCTCAATAACTTGACCTCACCTCCGTGAAAGTCTCGGCTTCTCCCTTCTAGCAGCGCCTTCCTCCCCGTGTCCTTTTCTCTCAGACTACCAGAAAATGCCTTGTCTTCTTTTCAGTGACCTTGTCACTTCCTTTTATAGTCCCATTATCGTACTCACACCACCGTTAGCGACCTCAGTGAAAGTTTTAGGCACTTTAACTTCCGTGGATACGAGCACACGAGCCTTTCAAATTGTTACTAACTGATCGCTTATTTCATTTGATTTACACTTGACCAAAAGCACTTAAAGCACACATACCCCTAAAATACATTCAAAAAAATTAAACGTAATGATAATAATCGTTCCATTGCCAACACGGAAATAGTGAGCCGGCAGTTTCACATGCAGGAGCAAAAGGAAAAAATGAAATAACAAATACAGCCTAAATAATGCATCGTTCACATTAAATTGCGCCTCAGGAATGACGTGGGAAGCATTCATATCGTACGTATGGCTTGATATTGGCAAAATTATGCACTCTCAAATCCGTTCCCTGTTCATCGGCCAAATAGTGAGAATTTTGGACTTGAGAACCGCGTGATATAAAACGGCCACGAATGCGAGCGGAAAAATTTATGAGATTCTTGCGCTTGCTTATGATACACTCTCAGAGTACGCAAGAACAGTTACTTCGTCGCTTGCTTGAAAAAAAAAACAAACATTTTTCTTCTGATACTATTTTCTTTATAGACCTGCGCTTTTAATTTTCTAAAGCAAATATTTCGATTTCGGTGTGACTAAAAATGTCGGAATCATTATATACAAACTGAGCAGCTCGATCGCGTGGAAAATGTTCGAAATGTAATAACACTGGCAAATAACCCGAGTTTTCATGAACGAGATTATTTATTCGTTTTTATGTACGTAAACAGCTCAAACCAACCTTAACGGTTCTCGGAACAAAAATTGCGAAGTAATCAGAATTGAAAATGTATAATTTTCTAATGCATAATTTGCTAATGTATAAATTGATAATGCATACATTGATAAGATATAATTATGTTTTAGGAAGCAGTATTTGTCGTTTCTAAAGAGAGGAAAGTTCAGGGGTTTGTACACAGCATCACAAAACACTTTTTACCATTAAAAACACTATAATAAAGACATATTTCTTGATCCTTCGATGAGTAACACGTAGATCTCTCGGAGTCAAAGCAGAAAATGAATAACAGTACTCCCAGGCATCATAGATATCTGTAGCACATACGATACCTGGGGGGTACTATACATTCACTTTTGCTAAATAATACACCAAAATCTCTTGAAGAAGTCGCCTAGAAAGGAAATGAAATTATTTTCCCCCGATGATGATGATGTCTCTGTAACATGTCTAAAAATTATGGATGAGGGATAGACTACAACCCACCCATTAATTTTAATAGTAAAAAATCTTAACTCTAAATAAGAGGTCAATTAGATGGTACATAATCACCGCCGCAATGCGTTTATGGCCGCGCAGTCGCCAATGAAATCGTAACTTTTTAGTGTATCACCGGTTATATAAGAACCAGGGGCGAAGGAATCTTGATTAAAGTCGTTATACCAGGATCCCTGAATGCTATTAAATTCAGATATTGAATGTTTCTAATTTTGATAGTTGATAGAAAACTTCTTGAGGCTCATTTGGAGACCCTTAATTCAGATTATTTAACAATTTGAGGTCCTTGCTGTGAGATTCTACCTTCCCTCTTTGGAATAACGGAATCGCTGAAATGGGTTTCTAACAAGAAAAGAGAATGTGATAAAGGATGATTGCACAAAAATAAAGAGACGAAAAAAGATTCATTTGAATTACACCTTTTAAAGTATAGACGAGGAATGAACTACCAAATACCACATGCTTTTGTTGTCAGCTACTGTCCGAAAAGAAGTCATTCCTTCAATATCAGATCTCGGATATGGTTAAGTATGTTCTATCGATATAACCATAATTAGAACGACATTCTTATCTACTGAAGAGGAATTTCGCAACCGATTCCAACTTACTGGGTTTTCTGCAGAAGATGGGACGTGTCTGCAGAATTTTACATCCTAGACGTGGTAATTGAAGCTGGATAATTCTGCTTAGTACGAAGTGAAATGTCAGGATTCCATACCCTCATCACAATATCTAATTCATGTAAAGGGAGTAGAAATCCTAAAAATTCACTTCATGTCATTCTTATCTCCCTATTATAAACGTAGTACCTATTACCACATTGTTCTTCTGCTACGAAAATATATCAATCCTTTAATCTTATCGGATCTCGGATATGTTCTTTATCGTGTCTGGAATTTCGTTATGATTGAACCTAGAAAAGAAGGATGATATTACATGAGCAAAACTATGTTATATCGATATAACCATAATTAGAACGCAATTCTTACGAATTCAAGAGGAATCTCGCAACCGATTCCAACATACTAGGATTTTTCCTAGGATAGGATCTATTCCCCCGAATTATACATCCTTGATTGAAGCTGGATAATGCTGCATAATACGAAATGAAATATCAGGATTTCGTGCCCTCGTTACAATACCTAATTCATGCAAAGAGAGCAGAAATCCTAAAAATTCACTTCGTGCCATTCGTATCCCACTTCTATAAATGTATCCTCTAATACCACCTTCTTCTATTGTTGTTGGATGTGAAATGAATGTAGTCCTTTAATCTCATCAGAACTCGGATATGTTCTTTCTCAAGTCTGGAATTTCGTTATATCTATAAGATTGAACCTGAAAAAGAAGGATAATATTGCATGAGCAAAACTATGTTCTATCGATATAACCATAATTAGAACGCAATTCTTACCTATTCCAGAGGAATCTCGCACCGTATTTCAACATACTGGGATTTCTTCCTAGGATAAGATTTAATCTGCTGAATTTTGCATCCTAGACCGTGGTAATTGAAGCTGGATAATGCTGCACAATACAAAGTGAAATATCAGGATTTCGTGCTCTCGTAACAATATCTAATTCATGTAAAGAGAGCAGAAATCCTAAAAATTCACTTCGTGCCATTCGTATCCCACTTCTATAAATGTATCCTCTAATACCACCTTCTTCTATTGTTGTTGGATGTGAAATGAATGTAGTCCTTTAATCTAATCAGAACTCGGATATGTTCTTTCTCAAGTCTGGAATTTCGTTATATCTATAAGATTGAACCAGAAAAAGAAGGATAATATTGCATGAGCAAAACTGTGATCTATCAATATAACCATAATTATAGCGCAATTCTTACCTATTCAAGAGGAAGCTCGCACCTGATTTAAACATACTGGGATTTCTTCCTAGGATAGTATTTAATCTGCCGAATTTTGCATCCTAGACCGTGGTAATTGAAGCTGGATAATGCTGCACAATACGAAGTGAAATGTCAGGATTTCGTGCCATCTAATACAATATCTAATTCATGTAAAGAGAGCAGAAATCCTAAAAATTCACCTCATGTCTTTCGAACCTCTCTATTGTAGAGGTAGAACCAAATGCCACCTATTTTTGAGGTCAGCTAGAAAAAGAAGTAAATCCTGTAATACTCTGTTTTCTTTCCTTTCTACCGTTACTACCATCAAATTCAGAATATACGTATCTTTTTCGCAGTGTTCGTCTCTCAGAAGCAGCTCACGACCGATTTCAACCGCCCTATTTCTGAAGAGAGTGTACAGCTGAAGGTATTGTCCGCGTCAACGTTGTGAGAGAAATGATGCTGAATACGAAGTGAAGTACTCAGGGTTTGTACTTAGATACAATATCTAATTCATGCATCTAGAGTAAAAACCCCAAAAATTCACTTGTTTAAATTTATATCTCTCCATAATAAATGTGTCTATTTCAGAATCTTCTATCTTATGAGAAACATTTTATTCATTGAATACTCCAGTCCGATATCGTTTTTAGTGATTCTCCCTTTCTTCTTCTTGAATAAAAACAGCTGTAAAAGTATCTATCAATTATTTGCATAAGTTAGGTAAATGCAGAAATAAATAGAGTTCTCATTCTCTCAAGAAGGTAACTGGAACAATTTTAAATTAATATGAGAGTTTAATATCAAATAAAGAGGATTAACAGGATGTATTGATCCCCTTAATTACCCATTAGAAAACGCTTCTAAACTAATTATACCTATATGGAAAATTCCTGGCCAAATGTGTGCTTGAAAGCCAAAAATATTTGTATTTTGCCTGCATATTGAGTTTCAATTTCCTAAAATAAATCCCCTACCGCACTCATAGCGGTTAAATATTTGCTGCGCAATACGAGTAGATTATCAGGGTGTGAACTACGATGTGACGAGATACATTCCTATCCAATGAATTGACAACCAGAACTTATTGTTAGTCGTACAAGTCGATGCAGAACTGCTAAGTCCGCGTGAATTTTGCTACTGTCAGCGTCTTGAGCGACGCCAGACGATTTGTTATTTATCGTGAATCACTGGCTAAATACGACGGGAAACGAATTTTTAATTGTGCTTTATTTTGGAAGCAACGTCTCACTTCCTCCTTCAACTTCCACAAAAGATTCTGCTGTCGGCTAGAAAAAGAATTTAGTCCTTAATGTTCTATTCTGACCTCAGCAATGGTCCTTCTCCAGTCTCTTCTTACATTAAATATGCTGATTTAATCTAGAAAAGATGGTTACCATTAGTTTAAGCAACATTACGTCAGATTATCGATAAGACGAAAAGTAGGGCGATATTTGTACCTCTTAAAATGGAATCTCACTCCAAATTCCAATTATCTGGGGTTTTTTTTGGAGAGCAGAACGTATTCTGGTGAATCTTACATCCTCGACCGTAGTAGTTGATGCTGGAGAATGATGTATAATACGAAATGAAATATCAGGATTTCGTGCCCACGTGACAATATCTAATTCATGTACCGAGGGCAGAAATCCTAAAAATTCACTTCGTACAATTAGTATCCCTCTATATAAATATACTACTTATTGACAGGAGTTTTTGCTTTCGGCTGGGAAAGTAATTCAGTCCTTTAATCAATCCCGATCTTGACTTGAATATTTCTCGAGTCTCGCTTTTCGTTATATATATAATTGAATCTGGAAAAAAATGATATTGCATGAACAAAACTGTGTTCTATCGATAAATCCATTATTAGAACGAAATTCTTACCTAGTCAATATGAATTTCGCTATGTAGGAGGTTTCTGCTGAATTTTACATCCTAGACGTGGTAATTGAAGCTGGATAATGCTGGTTAGTACGAAGTGAAATGTCAGGACTTCATACCCTCATTACAATATCTAATTCATGTAAAGGGAGTAGAAATCCTAAAAATTCACCTCATGTCATTCTTATCTCTCTATTATAAACGCACTACCTATTGCCACGTTGTTTTTGCTGTCGGATAGAAAAAGAAGTAAGTACTCTAATACTCTACTTTGTTTCTTTCATAATACATGATATATCTTACATATCCTTTTCGCAGTATTCCTCTCTCAGAGAAAATTCACGGCTGATTCCAACGTTCCAATATTTCTGAAGGAGACAGTGCTCAGGAGAATGTCGCATCCTTGTCAGTGATCATCTTACTGGAAGAAACATGATGCATAATACGTTGTGAATTATCAGGGATACATCCATACCTACCATATACCTTTCATGCATCAAGGAAAAAACTCCAAAACTTAATCTATTAACATATATATCTCTCTATTACAAATTAACATACATCCTCCTTCTTATGCTGTCGACAAGGAACAAAATTTAGTCATTCAATTTAATCTGATCTCGGATATGGTCTTTCTCGAGTTTCGCATTTCCTAATATATCTTTCAAAATCTGAAAAAGAAAGATGACATAAGAATTATTAAGACTAAATTCTATTATTGACAAAACCATAAATTAAACGAAATTCTTACCTACTCAAGAGGAATCTCCTGAATCACCTGATTCCAACAAACTGTGAATTCTTCCTACAATAGTGTATATTCTGCTGAATTTTACATCCTTGACATGGTTATTATAGACGGACAATGCTGCATAATACAAAGTGAAATATCAGGATTTCGTGCTCTCGTAACAATATCTAATTCATGTAAAGAGAGCAGAAATCCTAGAAATTCACTTCGTGCCTTTCGTATCCCACTATTATAAATGTACTAACAAATATCACCTTCTTCTATTGTTGTTGGCTGTGAAATGAATGTATTCCTTCAATATAATCAGATCTCGGATATGGTCTTTCTCGAGTCCGGAATTTCATTGTATATATGATTAGATCTGGAAGAGAAGAATGCTATTGCATAAGCAAAGCTATGTTCTGTCGATGAAACCATAATCAGAACGCAATTCTTACATATTCAAGTGGAATCTCGTACCCAATCCCAACATAATGGGAATTATTCCTAGGATAGGGTCTATTCTGCTGAATTTTACATTCTCGACCTTGGTAATTGTAGCGGGAGAAAGCTGCATAATTTCATGCCCTTTTTACGACATCAATAAAAACGATGCTTCTTACGAAGTGAATTATTAGGGTTTCGAGCTCAGATACAATATCTAATTCATGCATCTAGAGTAGAAACCCCAGAAATTCACTCGTTTTAACTTATATCTGTCCTCTATAAATGTGCCTATGTCAACATTCTTCTATCTGCTAGGATACATAAACAATATTATTATTGTGTTTTTCACTCTCATCTTCTTAAATTTAACACAGCTGTAAACATTTCTATCAAATACTGGTATAATACAGATAAATCCAGAGAGCACTTAACATCTCATTCTTTCAAGAAGGTAACTATTTCGAAGTATTGGAAAGGTTGTTATCAAAATAATCGTATTAACAAGCGGTGTATGGACTCTTTTAAAGACCTTTTACAAATTCTTCTAAATTAATTATACCTATATGGTATAATACAAACGTACATGTTACCGATTTCTTCCTTTGCTGTCGGATAGGAAAAGAATTTAATCATTTGATCTATTCAGTTCTCAATTATGGTATTTCTCGAGCCTAGCATTTCGTTGTATATCTTTTTAAATTTGTAACAGAAATATATCTTAAGGTTAAGCAAGATTATGTTCCATTATCTGTAAATGCATAACTGAAAGAAAGGCTAACCTATTTATGAGGAATCTCACATCAGATTCTAGCTTACTGGGTTTTCTTCATAGGATAGGGAGAAATCTGCTAAAATTTACATCTTCGACCGTGGTAATTGTCGTGGAGCAATGCTGCATAATACGAAGTGAAATATCAGGATTTCGTGCCCTCGTTACAATATCTAAATCATGTATCGAAGGTAGAAATCCTTAAACTTCACTCATATGTCTCTATTATAAATTTACTACATAATCAACAGTACTACCTATTGCCACCTTCTTCGTTTTCAGTCGGCTAGGAAAAAAGTTTAGTTCTTTACTCTAATCAGATTTCTGGCATAGTCTTCCTATAGTCTCGCGTTTCGTTGTATAGCATTTAAAACTGGAAGATAACTGGACATAAACTGGAAGAAAGCACATAAAACTGGAAGGAAGGTGACATAAAAATGAGAAAGACCATGTTGTATTATCGATATAAACATCAACGGGACAAAATTTGTACCTAATTAAGAGAATAACAAATTTACTGCTTCCAACGTACTGGGTTCTCTGCAGAGATAGGACGTATTCTGCAGAATTTTACATACTGGATCCAGATACAATACCTAATTCATGCATCCAGAGTAGAAACCCCAAAAATTCACTTTTCATTTATATCCCTCTATTATAAATGCGCGTGTATGACATTTTTCTATCTGCTGGGTTAAGTTCTAAACATTGAATATCCAATTCGATAACGTTTATGGTAATTCTCACTTCTTAAATTATACACAGTTGTAAAAAATATTTATAAAATATTAGTATACATCCCTTTTTGACCTTTTGCATAACACCTCTTAAAAAGGAATTAGCTATTTTAGTCATTTCCGGGATTGAGAGCCATAACTTCCTGTTTTGTCAGCGTAATACATTGCAATCACCTGAGATGAATCATTTCTCGTCATCAAAAAGGTGACAAAAATGCTGCGTAATTCACGAAATAAATCATCAGGGTGTCATACTCGTACTACAATATCAAATTCATGTATTACGGGTAGAAACCCTGACAACTCACTCGTTACCATTGTCCATTCCAAGCTTACGGTCTCCATTTTCCACCTTGTATGTAAAAGTAGTTAAGGATTATAAAATATATGGTGGTGCACATGGTATACGGAGTACATCGATCTTTCCTATAACGTGACCGTAATCGATGCATTTTTTATTAATGGAATATTGAGAGGAATGAAATGCCGAATGCCGATTACAATTTTTATTGTTTAATCAGAAAACTCCTCCTGTAGCTTTGGGATTCCGCCAAACGAAGTAAATCGAACAAGGAAAGAAAACGAATCAATTCTATTCACATATTTTATAGAGTAAAATAAAGCATATTGTATTCTCTTAATTGAACGTAGTGAACAATTTGAATTCGAAAAACAATTTATACAGAATTCTCTTAATCTCATTCAGTTTGGCGATAAATTATCCGATGAGCAACAGGTGATGAGGAATTTCCAATAGCCTAGAATAACACTCAACAAACACACGGAAATTTAAGTAAACACATTGAAATACAGATTTTGATAACGATATTATATGTTGATTAATTAAAGTCTAAAAGAAGTATTACTTAAAACTAATTTAGTCATTTCCGGGATTGAGAGCCATAACCTTCCTGTCAGCGTAATACGTTGCAATCCCCTGAGATGAATCATTTCTCGTCATCAAAACTGAGACAGAAATATTGCGTAATTCACGAAATAAATCATCAGGGTGTCATACACGTACTACAATATCAAATTCATGTATTACGGGTAGATACCCTGACAACTCACTCGTTGCCATTGTCCATTCCAAGCTTACGGTCTCCATTGTCCACCTTGTATGTAAATGTAGTTAAGGATTATAAAATATATGGTGGTGCACATGGTATACGGAGTACATCGATCTTTCCTTTTACGTGGACGCAATCGATTTATTTTTTATTAATGGAATTTTCAGAGGAATGAAATGCCGATTACAGTTTTTATTGTTGCATCAGAAAACTCCTGTAGCTTTGGGATTCCGCTAAAGAAAATAAATCGAACAAGGAAAGAAAACGAATCTATCCTATTTACATATTTTATAGATTAAAATAGAGCATATTACATTCTCTTAAATTAAACAGATAGGACAATTTTAAACCGAAAATCAATTTCTTTAGAATTCTTTCAATCTCATTCACTTCTGCGATAAATTATCCGATGAGCAACAGGTGATGAGGAATTTCCAATAGCCTAGAATAACACTCAACAAACACACGGAAATTTAAGTAAACTCACTGAAATACAGATTTTGATAACGATATTATATTTTGCTTAATTAAAGTCTAAAAGAAGTATTACTTAAAGCTATTTAGCCATTTCCGTGATTGATAGCCATGACCTTCCTGTCAGCGTAATACGTTGCAATCCCCTGAGATGAATCATACCTTGTCATCAAAACTGTGACAATAATGCTGCGTAATTTACGAAATAAATCATCAGGGTGTCATACTTGCACTACAATATCAAATTCATGTATTGCGCGTAGAAACCCTGACAACTCACTCGTTGCCATTGGTCCTTTCAAAAATTACGGTCTCCATTTTCTGCCTGTCGGTTAGGAAATTATTCGAAAATTACTATTAACAATGTATTCGATTCTCGGCTATAGTCTCTTTCGGGTTTCGTTCCCTTGAATAAGATCAGAACTCTAAAATTGATAAACATCAAATCACATGAAATATTCAGGAAATTTGAGAATGATTTGTTAATCTGAAATACAATACAATACTTCCTCAGAATATTTTACTTGACTCCTATCAGTAGAAAAGCTCAGTCGCACCGAGTAATTCCAAGTAGAACTGAAATATTCAAGAGGAGCTGTGGAATCAAATTGTTTTTCCCCGGAGACTCGCTTCGTATAATCTTCGGGTGACTGAACTTGTAAAATTCTTAATAACGCTAAAATTAGAAGGTTGTCATGGTTTTGATAGACGATTAATAGGCTATTTCCCTCGTTGTATTTATTCACTATAATGGAATATTTAACGTGTTTTCCTTAAAGATAGGTTAAAATAGCGTCTGTAAAAAAAACTTAACAAATATCGGAGAACTGCTTATTCAGACCTCTTTGGCTTAATGGTATGAATGCACGATTACTTAAATTTAAATAAATACTACTAGTTGGATAAATAAAATAAACTAGCCGGCCAAAATATGAGATCTGTATGTAGAAAAATGAAATCATATTATATGTTGTTATTTATTAAATATTATACGGCATGTTATTTATTCAACCGTTTGAATAGATTGAGATCCCGGATCACTAACCCGAAATAGTCCATGATTATTGTTGGGAGATAACGATGAGTACAGCCAAATGAATTAGCATGGGTGTCGTAGCCTCCGTACAGTATCTAACGCATGTACTGAGGATAGGAACCCATATTAACTCACCGGCATTGGTCTCACTCCACTCCAAAAATCTGTAGAGAAAGCTGAAAGAATTTGCTGAACTGTGTCCACCTATATCGAATTCGTTACAATTTCTTTCCCGGAATTATTTGAGTGCTGTAAAGGAAAGACAAACAATTGTAAAATAAGCTAATTTGGAAAACTAAGGGTAAATCGTGAAATTTTGGAGAAAATTCTGCAAATCTTAGTTCCACAAGAATGTCATCCTGTTTAATCTCATTAAATGGTTTTGAGATCTTACGTTGTATAGTTTGCTAGAAAAACAAATCCCAGGACAGCTTTTCATGGAAATGCATTAATATAAAATACATGTTATACTAATAAGAAACGAAAAACGATCACATCTTATGATTCCATTTCCCAGTGCTGCTGCATGGAAGAACGTTAACAATGCCTAGTAAATGTAGTAAACGATTATAAAATATATGTTGGTACACACCGTATACAGAGTACATCGATCTTTCCTATAACGTGACCGCAATCCATGTATTTTTTATTAATGGAATATTCAGAGGAATAAAATGCCGAATTCCGATTACAATTTTCATTGTTGCATCAGGAAACTCCTGTAGCTTTGGGATTCCGCTAAACAAAATAAATCGAACAAGGAAAGAAAACGAATCTATCCTATTCACATATTTTATAGAGTAAAATACAGCATATTGTATTCTCTCAAATTGAACAGAGCGGACGATTTGAATTCGAAAAACAATTTATACAGAATTCTCTTAATCTCATTCAGTTTGGCCATGTATTATCCGATGAGCAACAGGTGATGATGAATTTCCAATAGCTTAGAATAACACTCAACAATCACACGGAAATTTAAGTAAACTCACTGAAATACAGATTTTGATAACGATATTATATGTTGATTAATTAAAGTCTAAAAGAAGTATTACTTAAAGCTATTTTAGCCATTTCCGGGATTGAGGGCCAAAACTTCCTGTTTTGTCAGCGTAATACGTTGCAATCACCTGAGATGAACCATTTCTCGTCATCAGAACTGTGACAGAAATGCTGCGTAATTCACGAAATAAATCATCAGGGTGTCATACACGTACTACAATATCAAATTCATGTATTACGGGTAGATACCCTGACAACTCACTCGTTGCCATTGTCCATTCCAAGCTTACGATCCCCATTTTCCATCTCGTATGTAAATGTAGTAAAGGATTATTAAATATATGGTGGTACACACCGTATACGGAGTACATCGATCTTTCCTTAAAAGTGACCGTAATCGATGTATTTTTTATTAATGGAATATTGAGAGGAATAAAATGCCGAATTCCGATTACAATTTTCATTGTTGCATCAGGAAACTCTTGTAGCTTTGGGATTCCGCTAAACAAAATAAGTCTAAAAAGGAAAGTAAACGAATCTATTTTATTTACATATTTTATAGAGTAAAATAAAGCATATTGTATTCTCTTATTTTAAACAGATAGAATAATTTGAAACCGAAAATCAATTTCTTTAGAATTCTTTCAATCTCATTCACTTCTGCGATAAATTATCCGCTGAGCAACAGGTGATGAGGAATTTCCAATAGCCTAGAATAACACTCAACAAACACACGGAAATTTAAGTAAACTCACTGAAATACAGATTTTGATAACGATATTATATTTTGCTTAATTAAAGTCTAAAAGAAGTATTACTTAAAACTATTTTAGTCATTTCCGGGATTGAGAGCCATAACCTTCCTGTCTGCGTAATACGTTGCAATCCCCTGAGATGAATCATACCTTGTCATCAAAACTGTGACAATAATGCTGCGTAATTTACGAAATAAATCATCAGGGTGTCATACTTGCACTACAATATCAAATTCATGTATTGCGCGTAGAAACCCTGACAACTCACTCGTTGCCATTGGTCCTTTCAAAAATTACGGTCTCCATTTTCTGCCTGTCGGTTAGGAAATTATTCGAAAATTACTATTAACAATGTATTCGATTCTCGGCTATAGTCTCTTTCGGGTTTCGTTCCCTTGAATAAGATCAGAACTCTAAAATTGATAAACATCAAATCACATGAAATATTCAGGAAATTTGAGAATGATTTGTTAATCTGAAATACAATACAATACTTCCTCAGAATATTTTACTTGACTCCTATCAGTAGAAAAGCTCAGTCGCACCGAGTAATTCCAAGTAGAACTGAAATATTCAAGAGGAGCTGTGGAATCAAATTGTTTTTCCCCGGAGACTCGCTTCGTATAATCTTCGGGTGACTGAACTTGTAAAATTCTTAATAACGCTAAAATTAGAAGGTTGTCATGGTTTTGATAGACGATTAATAGGCTATTTCCCTCGTTGTATTTATTCACTATAATGGAATATTTAACGTGTTTTCCTTAAAGATAGGTTAAAATAGCGTCTGTAAAAAAAACTTAACAAATATCGGAGAACTGCTTATTCAGACCTCTTTGGCTTAATGGTATGAATGCACGATTACTTAAATTTAAATAAATACTACTAGTTGGATAAATAAAATAAACTAGCCGGCCAAAATATGAGATCTGTATGTAGAAAAATGAAATCATATTATATGTTGTTATTTATTAAATATTATACGGCATGTTATTTATTCAACCGTTTGAATAGATTGAGATCCCGGATCACTAACCCGAAATAGTCCATGATTATTGTTGGGAGATAACGATGAGTACAGCCAAATGAATTAGCATGGGTGTCGTAGCCTCCGTACAGTATCTAACGCATGTACTGAGGATAGGAACCCATATTAACTCACCGGCATTGGTCTCACTCCACTCCAAAAATCTGTAGAGAAAGCTGAAAGAATTTGCTGAACTGTGTCCACCTATATCGAATTCGTTACAATTTCTTTCCCGGAATTATTTGAGTGCTGTAAAGGAAAGACAAACAATTGTAAAATAAGCTAATTTGGAAAACTAAGGGTAAATCGTGAAATTTTGGAGAAAATTCTGCAAATCTTAGTTCCACAAGAATGTCATCCTGTTTAATCTCATTAAATGGTTTTGAGATCTTACGTTGTATAGTTTGCTAGAAAAACAAATCCCAGGACAGCTTTTCATGGAAATGCATTAATATAAAATACATGTTATACTAATAAGAAACGAAAAACGATCACATCTTATGATTCCATTTCCCAGTGCTGCTGCATGGAAGAACGTTAACAATGCCTAGTAAATGTAGTAAACGATTATAAAATATATGTTGGTACACACCGTATACAGAGTACATCGATCTTTCCTATAACGTGACCGCAATCCATGTATTTTTTATTAATGGAATATTCAGAGGAATAAAATGCCGAATTCCGATTACAATTTTCATTGTTGCATCAGGAAACTCCTGTAGCTTTGGGATTCCGCTAAACAAAATAAATCGAACAAGGAAAGAAAACGAATCTATCCTATTCACATATTTTATAGAGTAAAATACAGCATATTGTATTCTCTCAAATTGAACAGAGCGGACGATTTGAATTCGAAAAACAATTTATACAGAATTCTCTTAATCTCATTCAGTTTGGCCATGTATTATCCGATGAGCAACAGGTGATGATGAATTTCCAATAGCTTAGAATAACACTCAACAATCACACGGAAATTTAAGTAAACTCACTGAAATACAGATTTTGATAACGATATTATATGTTGATTAATTAAAGTCTAAAAGAAGTATTACTTAAAGCTATTTTAGCCATTTCCGGGATTGAGGGCCAAAACTTCCTGTTTTGTCAGCGTAATACGTTGCAATCACCTGAGATGAACCATTTCTCGTCATCAGAACTGTGACAGAAATGCTGCGTAATTCACGAAATAAATCATCAGGGTGTCATACACGTACTACAATATCAAATTCATGTATTACGGGTAGATACCCTGACAACTCACTCGTTGCCATTGTCCATTCCAAGCTTACGATCCCCATTTTCCATCTCGTATGTAAATGTAGTAAAGGATTATTAAATATATGGTGGTACACACCGTATACGGAGTACATCGATCTTTCCTTAAAAGTGACCGTAATCGATGTATTTTTTATTAATGGAATATTGAGAGGAATAAAATGCCGAATTCCGATTACAATTTTCATTGTTGCATCAGGAAACTCTTGTAGCTTTGGGATTCCGCTAAACAAAATAAGTCTAAAAAGGAAAGTAAACGAATCTATTTTATTTACATATTTTATAGAGTAAAATAAAGCATATTGTATTCTCTTATTTTAAACAGATAGAATAATTTGAAACCGAAAATCAATTTCTTTAGAATTCTTTCAATCTCATTCACTTCTGCGATAAATTATCCGCTGAGCAACAGGTGATGAGGAATTTCCAATAGCCTAGAATAACACTCAACAAACACACGGAAATTTAAGTAAACTCACTGAAATACAGATTTTGATAACGATATTATATTTTGCTTAATTAAAGTCTAAAAGAAGTATTACTTAAAACTATTTTAGTCATTTCCGGGATTGAGAGCCATAACCTTCCTGTCTGCGTAATACGTTGCAATCCCCTGAGATGAATCATACCTTGTCATCAAAACTGTGACAATAATGCTGCGTAATTTACGAAATAAATCATCAGGGTGTCATACTTGCACTACAATATCAAATTCATGTATTGCGCGTAGAAACCCTGACAACTCACTCGTTGCCATTGGTCCTTTCAAAAATTACGGTCTCCATTTTCTGCCTGTCGGTTAGGAAATTATTCGAAAATTACTATTAACAATGTATTCGATTCTCGGCTATAGTCTCTTTCGGGTTTCGTTCCCTTGAATAAGATCAGAACTCTAAAATTGATAAACATCAAATCACATGAAATATTCAGGAAATTTGAGAATGATTTGTTAATCTGAAATACAATACAATACTTCCTCAGAATATTTTACTTGACTCCTATCAGTAGAAAAGCTCAGTCGCACCGAGTAATTCCAAGTAGAACTGAAATATTCAAGAGGAGCTGTGGAATCAAATTGTTTTTCCCCGGAGACTCGCTTCGTATAATCTTCGGGTGACTGAACTTGTAAAATTCTTAATAACGCTAAAATTAGAAGGTTGTCATGGTTTTGATAGACGATTAATAGGCTATTTCCCTCGTTGTATTTATTCACTATAATGGAATATTTAACGTGTTTTCCTTAAAGATAGGTTAAAATAGCGTCTGTAAAAAAAACTTAACAAATATCGGAGAACTGCTTATTCAGACCTCTTTGGCTTAATGGTATGAATGCACGATTACTTAAATTTAAATAAATACTACTAGTTGGATAAATAAAATAAACTAGCCGGCCAAAATATGAGATCTGTATGTAGAAAAATGAAATCATATTATATGTTGTTATTTATTAAATATTATACGGCATGTTATTTATTCAACCGTTTGAATAGATTGAGATCCCGGATCACTAACCCGAAATAGTCCATGATTATTGTTGGGAGATAACGATGAGTACAGCCAAATGAATTAGCATGGGTGTCGTAGCCTCCGTACAGTATCTAACGCATGTACTGAGGATAGGAACCCATATTAACTCACCGGCATTGGTCTCACTCCACTCCAAAAATCTGTAGAGAAAGCTGAAAGAATTTGCTGAACTGTGTCCACCTATATCGAATTCGTTACAATTTCTTTCCCGGAATTATTTGAGTGCTGTAAAGGAAAGACAAACAATTGTAAAATAAGCTAATTTGGAAAACTAAGGGTAAATCGTGAAATTTTGGAGAAAATTCTGCAAATCTTAGTTCCACAAGAATGTCATCCTGTTTAATCTCATTAAATGGTTTTGAGATCTTACGTTGTATAGTTTGCTAGAAAAACAAATCCCAGGACAGCTTTTCATGGAAATGCATTAATATAAAATACATGTTATACTAATAAGAAACGAAAAACGATCACATCTTATGATTCCATTTCCCAGTGCTGCTGCATGGAAGAACGTTAACAATGCCTAGTAAATGTAGTAAACGATTATAAAATATATGTTGGTACACACCGTATACAGAGTACATCGATCATTCCTTTAACGTGGCCGCAATCTATACATTTTTTATTAATGGAATTTTCAGAGGAATAAAATGCCGAATAACTATACAAGTTTCATTGTTGCTTCGGAAATATCCTCTTGTAGCTTTGGGATTCCGCTAAACAAAATACATCGAACAAGGAAAGAAAACGAATCTATCCTATTTACATATTTTATAGAGTAAAATAAAGTATATTGTAAAGTATATTCTCTCAAATTGAACAGAGCGGACGATTTGAATTCGAAAAAAATGTATACATAATTCTCTTAATCTCATTCAGTTCGGCGATAAATTATCCGATGGTAAAAGGTGATGAGGAATTTCCAATAACCTTAATTAGCTATATCAAAATCTTGTACGCCACACTAATTCCTTAAATTCTTTCGAATTTCTCCCTTATATCCTTATTTCTATATTCAATTTCCTGAATGATGATCTTACATTTTAACTAATAGGCATTCTACGGAATAATCACTCTACTGAATACATTCTTTCAAATTTACTACGCCTATGATAATCTTTATTCCATGCTGCAATAACTTAATCAACTCTTCATTTGTCTATCGAGACAAGATATACTAGACTATTGCTATTTAAGTCTTGTTCATGCCTGAAATAATGTGAAAGTTACCCAAGTACGTTAATATTGACATTAACCTTGGTAAATCCTTTATGAAGTCTATGAAAAATAAGGAAGGAGGTAAACAAAGATACTAGCACACTCCTCTATTTGTATAACATAACTCATTCCCTCTTCTAATCTTTTGGCAGCCGATTGTTGGGGATTTGGTCAAACTTTGAGTTGGATACGCTACATACACACATAACCATAATTAACTCAGAAATGCAGACTGCGATTAGTAATTTTTCACATATTCCTCTGAGATCGTACGACTATTTCCGCGAAAAATAAATAAATTTATAGAAAAATTACACATCGTAGTTTCCCTTTTACGATAAATTTCCTCGTCAACCTGCCTGATACCGCGAACTTCATTATTCATTTGTAAACCATCGTAAAATATGAAGCGATCTTAATAAGTTGTATTGAATATTAAGGAATAGGACGCCTCTAAATATAATATTAGCAAGATACTACTTTGAGATGGCTATTTTAAAATCTTTCTATATTTAAGCGTTATTGGTTAAATATAATTGCTATTACACTCATCGATTTCAAATTAATAATATAATGAAAATGCGGGTTTCGAACTATTTGCGATTGCACATGGATATCAAATAAAACGTACAAGATCCTACAAGCCACATTTAATTTACCCTAATATGTGCGCTGACATTGCGGAAAGGGATCTAATACTTGTGAAAAGCAAAGTAAATAATTAAGTTGTAATCGAGGCTAGTTTCTTTTCACGACGCTAGCGGTAGAATACTCCACTTTACGTAAGGAGACTAATAACAGTCAACAAACACACGGAAATGTAAGTGAACACACTGAGATACAGATTTTGATAACGATATTATATGTTGCTTGATCCAAGAAGTATTGATGCTGATATATATTTTATGCGTTAAGGTATTTATTATCATTATTATCACACTCGTCTGCCTTAGAGAGTAAAGTAATTCTTTTTAAGTGAGGATAAATTCTGATTTTTAAAATCCGTATTATTCTGGTTGTTAAAAATGTGAAGCGAGCAACTATTTATACGAAGGATATACTGACGAGAAAGATTCCGCCGAGCAAACTGTTCGCGAGGATTCCGCATGTGTAACTGAATTCATCTTCCTAACAAGTGACTCTTAAATAAATGGGAAATAATTACCATCATCCTATCACAGATATTTTTACGTCGCACAATTTCAAAACGCACATCGGAATACGCCAAGGATTATGCATGAGTTATTATAGCAAACATTCACCTACCTTTCGCTGGGGCAGGGCAGTCAGTCCATCGTTGGAGATAGTTGGAGAAGGTTGGAGCCGCCTGCGACGTATTGACACTTACCGGTACTTCTGTTCCTTTGGATACTCCACTTCTGCCCGTTGCGATGTCTCCGAATCAGTTAGCAGGTCCTTTAGGAATATAGTAAGTCTCGTTTAGTTCTTATAATTAATAGTTATATTCTAAATTAAAATAAATTTGGAAATCGAAAGTATTCAATACAGTAAAATATTGGAAATATTAAAACTATTAATTCATGCGATTCCTTAAATTACAGTGATTAAATAAATAATGTATTTATTAATACGTAACAGTTGATAAAACACTCTCACAGCAATAAATGCCTGTGAGAGGATTGCTGTATTTTGAAAAAGGTATATATCTAGAAACGCAAGACTAACGGTACTCGTAGCGAAAATGCAAAATATGAATATGAATACGTACTATATACATACTACTATACGTACTATATAATAAAATGTATACGCAGAGTTAAAGTCTACTTACATAGTGATCCGGAGCTTGGAATCGGCAGAAACCGTTGATTCTCGTAACTTCCGATGCGTCTTGATTGAGTCACAAAATGGCGATCGACGGCACTAAATTCTCTCGAAGATTCTTCACGAAAAATTAAACCCGTTGCAAAAAAATTACTTGAACAAGAATACTTTTTAGCAAATAATACTCTTTGCGAGAGGAAATTAACTTGACTCAAACTGAAAGTATTTCTCTTCCAAAACTATGACCGCTAGCGAACTACTTCCCTACGAGTGCAACGACGAGTGTCTACTAGGCCACTGAAGTGAAATGCACCGATTCCTCTGATTCTCTGACCAATGGGGGATTTGTATACTCCCGTCCTCCAATCATATTTAAGCAAATCTCAGACTAGTGGGGGTGGGGTTGGGATCGTGTGGGTGGAGAGCGCTGCATTGGTACGCCATCGTCTCTCCGTGGACAAATGATCAACCATATAGAACATTTTGTTCATCAATGGTTATACTTTTAAATGATGTTATAATTTAAGTAAGACTGAAATTGTAATCTCTCGCGCGACCATAATTACATAACAAATGTATAATATCTTTGGTTAAAACATTGCAACTTTCAAAATAAGTTCATCATCAACTGTCTGCTATGAACATTGACAGCATGATTCGCATATCATTAGATGCAATTCTAAAAATACTACCAAAATTTTTAATCTAATGCTTGGCTATCGTTATTCCCTGTAAAATGCACAGTCCTAATGCAAAAATAGAATAACTCTGTACTTTTCTAGATATACGTAGTTTATTTGCCTTTAATTTGTTCTACAAATCTGCAAGATAAAATGGACGTTCATTCGACTCCAACAGATCATCCTCATCAGGAAAACTACAAGAGCTTTATTTTTTTATTATTTTTATGTTTTATAATATGTGTATTACAGTTTTATATATTATAAGTACTATAGTTTTATATATTTAATGTATTATAGTTTTATATATTATAATATTATATGTTTTATATTATCTATTTATCTTATTGTTTTATATAATTACATTAATAAAATCGTTCGAGGGACAAGTAGTAAAATTTAAACGTCATTATCATCATAAAATTGGGAAAATTACGACCAATTACGTAATTCTTCATTCTCAGAACCAATTAAATGTCTGACCATATAATTTTTCCGTATTTATTCTATTCTTATAGATGTTACGGATGAAAAATCGTTTCTGATAAATTAGATGAAGATAGTACAAATGGGTTCTATTCTACAATATAGAGATTTTATAGATTGCCATTACAAGTTACTCAGACAAGATGTTATGACATATGTTATGTTATGCTATGACCTCGAGTGACATAAAAGTTAATTTTTACCCCGATATGAGACCCCGTTTCGATTCCAAACGAGGAAAACACTTCTCGTAAGAAATGCATGTAAAGTTCTCTTCACCAGGCTTTATTTCTTTTGCATGATTAAATTAGAAAGTATGATCGTACAAAGTCGAAACCAGCACCAAAAGAAAGGAAATTGAATAAAGATTCTTCTTTAGGTCGCTAAATGTCGTTATCGGGTTGAAACTTGAGAACTTTGATGAAAATAACGAAAGCTTTTTGAAATTTCAAGCTCATGCATTTTCCCGTAAGAATACACAAAGAATTAGGCTTATTTAAATGTATTGGTATGAATGTATAATAGGATACATAAAATAGAAGATAATATTCAGAAATTTTAGCATTTACAGTTATGAACAACTTGCAGCTTTGATTCTCAGGGAACAACGTACGACAATTAAGGCAAAGTTTCTTAATCAGCTCAACTTTGCAAATGTAATTTCAATCTGATAAAGCTACTAAGTAAGCTTTACGATGAAATATTTAAATTTACATATATCGTATATCCTACGTGCTGCCTTTCGTCGTGTGGAAAGGAGTTCACGAATCACAACTCTACTTCCCTAATCAGCTGACTCCGCGTGTTATAGCAACATTTCGAATAAATATAAACACAATCTCATTTTTTACACAGGCTATCTCTTGTTTTCGAGAGAATCGAGTGTGTCGCAGTTAGAAATGAGAATTCAACGCGCAGTTCAGCTATTCCATTGTAAAATATTGAGTGTGGCTGTCTATGTCGCTTAAAACTCTAAAAGAATTAGTTGAGAAACTTGCAGATTATTTAAGTTCGACGATTCGCCTACTTTAATGTATATATTTAATCTCAGATCCGATCACAGATGAGGTAAATCGTAACGTAAAAATCAAAATAAAATGCATCTTTATGCTTTACAAGTTCTATTTCTATCTCAAAATTGAAAGAAAGAACCTAATTGGACGAACTTGAGCCAAGTTCTAAGCAGAGGAAAATTTTATACAGTTTCATAATCTTATTGTCGATGTCTGATTTTCATTCGAAATTATGAGAAATTGAAAGGATTCAAATTGTTATTTAGATAACCTTCCACAATGAATCAAAGGAACGTGAGAGTTGTTCGATTCTCTCATTTAAAGAAATTGGTTAACTACTACTGATTATTTCTATTTTCCCCGATAATACTCAACGGGCACTTAATTTATAATAATCTATATCTGAATACTGTAGAATCCGGTTAAGAGGCTTTGCAGGGAACCAAGCAAATACCGTGTTATAAGAGTAATAACGAGGTTGTCTAAAGCTGGTTGCCTTATATAATATTTTTGAACAATGGCCTGCTTTTCGCACAAAGAGAAACTACGCTCAACATCACACGGAACTCTCCTTTTCTGGTTTTTTCGATATGTTTACTTCTTAAAATTGTGATGAAGGGACAATACTGATGATAATAGTAGACTGGCATATCGAATGAGGCGAACGATTGGTTAAAGTGTGTTGTAGTTCATCTGGAAAAGGAAAAAATCCGCGTCTTAAGCGAGAAGAAGGGCGTTTTAAGCGATATTTTTACCATGTGTTTCGTATAAAAGGGACCGGATATGTGAGAAAACCAAATATTAAGCGGAATAACGTCCAGAGAAGCGTCTTAGACGGGTCTTACTGTGTATAACAAATATTTATAGGAGGCCACATCTTTTTGAGGGATTTCAAATATAAAGATTTATGTACAAGTATTTGGTAATTATGATCATGATATATGAATAAGTGATTTCTAAATTTCTAAAGACATCTTACGCGTTTTCCTAATGTAAATATTTATTTCTGCATCTTAATTACTATAATGCGTTGGGGTTAACGGAATGAGTTTTGACGATATTTCCAAATGATTGATTCATAACTCTCTTATAACTAGATCTATCATTTTAGCGAACAATACTTTCCTCGGGTAAGTCTTCCAGTTAACCGCAGTTTTCATTATGAACAAAATTTACCCACGTTTTTTCTTCGACCCTTCGTTCTGATTTTGAATCTCTGGTATTTTCTTCAGATTGCCCCCATTAGAGGATTGTCCTGTCTTGTAAATATTCGAGGCTTACCTAACAAGGAATTTGTCTAATTCTCATGCCTCTCCTAAATTTCCTTCATTTTTGGAAGATTTTAACAATGTTTAACCTAGGACAGACTAGGTGAAGTTCGTTAAGGAAATTATTATTTTAAACATGTTCCATGTGATGTATGATGACGTAAGAGTTGTGACTAAGTTCTGTACACCGCCGTAACTTGCCTCAAGCTTACTGCTTGAAACGCTGATATAACCTAATCGTTCAATTCCAGATGAAAATGAATTCAAACGGTCTGTTTTGATGTATTGCTGCATCATCAAATATCTCCGCAGTATTATACGGAAACGGTTGGAAACAGAAGAACGAGTGACTCAAACGCTTTTAAACGACGTTCAAGCGGATGTGCAGTAATTCGAAAGACGTGGTACATCCATTTACGTTTCGATTCAATTATAATTATATTTATCTCTCTTGACTATGCCTCGATGATATCGTTGAGGAAGTAGCAACAGAACTGGCGTTGCACAATTACGTAAATTTGCGTTTTACACTAAAATGAATTGTTCACTGCTTAAGTCAATTATTTATTTACCTTCCATGATACCTTGCTATATATTTAATTCAGTAATTATCTAGGGGAACTACACTTTTGAAGCTACATGATAGTCACTCTACAATCCATTAGATAAATATTTATATTACTCTCAGTGAAATTTTTCCTAGATTGATTCCAAAAGGCAAGGAAGAGCGTAGTAGCCAAGCCAAAAGGGCAACACGTTCTTCTTTGGTTAAAGTGGTCCCAAGTTCGATTCCCTGTGAAGTCTCATGCCTGCGACATAACATTAGCTACCAAAGCACTAAAAGATACTGCTACACCCCTACCACACGCCGAAAGGCGGCTAGTAGGGTATTTATGTAGATTTAGAAAGATATTTCGTGAAAACTACAAAGTATCTATTAATTTAAAATAAAGTCTATGGCGCGACATTCCAACGTGAGGTTTGGCCAAAGCCACATTCACCGTTGATGACACGTGGTCAGCGCATCGACTCCCACACTGCTATAATTGGTTTTTTCTAGATCTAGAACCGCTGCCTTTTGAATTAGGTAGCTTCCCAATTGTATCGATGCTGGATAAACATTTTCGCCCCCGCCGGAGATCGAACCCGGGACCTCTTTCGCCGAATGCGAACGCATTACCCACATGGCTTCCTATGGTATATCTGGCAACATGGGGCGTTATTAATTTAGAGTCAATAATAATGTAAGGAAAATCCAAAAAGTATTAATAACTCTGTGTTAAGTAAAACAGTCCCAGTAATTACCATGCCTATCGAGACTTCTTTATTAATATGCCACTACCATTGTCTAAACGACACTCATAACTTCGGAAAATATTTCCATCATTTTAATTGTACGGCTCGGTGAGCCTTTTAATAATAATCTTTAGAAATTTCTTTCTTGGAAAGATAAGTTGCGATACTTCAGTCAGCCTAATTAATAATATACATAAATGACGGATACATGGCCAAGAGAAATGGCATTTAAATGTTTAGAATATTTTAAATTACAGCCAGTTATAGCAAGCCAACAAGTATGGTGTTCGCAGGCCTATTTTCAAATGCTATTCAATATGTTTAAATATAGAGAATTGATTAGTAGAAAATTGGTTGCAAACCTCTTCCAATTAATCCTCGCACGAGCTCATACGAAATTTTTATTCATATTTCGCTGACAATCAGTTTTCGAGCGAACAGATCTGGAAAGCAAATTGATGATGAATATGAGGGACGAGCAAATGCAGTGTATATTGATTTAGAAGAGTGATCTCCTTCCCGGCGCTGGGCGGTATACGTTCCTAACTCTCTGAAAGAGAGACCTTTCTTGTTTATCAGCAGCTTCTTTTCTAATTAGTCATCCCCAAATGGCCATGGCGTAGTCTCTGTATCGCCACCATTCAATTAAAAGCACGTAAGCACATTCCGATTCGTCCCGCTCATGTTCCCATCAAGGATAGAGAAGAGAATTGTCGTTTTCATATTCGTCGCAAAGAAATTCTCCGTCACCATTCTCCATCTTGATTTTTCAAAGCAGAATATCCCGCGGTCCACCATACGAGTATTATCGTACATATACTAAATAACCATATACATTCGTAAGACACATAAAATATTCAAGTTCCAAACATTACACACTAGTTTTCATCCTCGAGCTTAACATTACGCTAATCTTAGTCGCCACACCATTGTTTCAGGAACAAATTAACATTTGGAATATTTTCTGTTTAATGCTTCTGTATAGTTTGAATTATCATTCATGCGATGGAATAAATTATTAGAATGAAGGTATATAAATGTGTAAGAAGGTATATATATGTGTAAATCTTATTCTTTTTTGGGAAAGAATAAAGAGAGTGTAGGCGTTTCTCCAACGTCTCTTCATGCAAATAGATCTCTTAAAAACGCTTTCCCGAAATATTTATCGGAAATCACATTTCATTAATGGCTTTTTTAAGAAAATTGTTTGATGCTATGTTTTATTAGATAGCTTAAATGGATATGATGTACTGTGTATGAAACCCGGACAATAAATACTAACTCTCGCTCAAAATGGCAACTACTAATGTCATTCTACATGGTAGGGAATTAACAGGCAGTTCAGCCAGTTTAAATTACATCTCACTGAAGAAAGAGTCACCGTAGAGATAATAATTATTAAGATGAAAATAACTGTGAATATAAATCTATTTCTCCAGATATACCTATATATAGGGGATACAAATTCTGACCATGTTCTACAAGTGTCATCGACGTGACATTTTTACGACGTACTGGCCTTACTTTGTAGCCACCAGAATAATTCAGCCCTTGTCATGGCCACTGGATTTTGATCTGATCAGTTTCAATAGCGACACAAAAATTTTTCATGGAATGACATGAACGCACTGTAAACAATTTGTAGCATAGGTAATATTTTAAATCTCTTAGTGAATTTACTGGTTTCAAGAATGGGAAATTGTCTCATCAATTAACACAAGTTCAACATTTATTAATTATGGAATTATATTTAGAAGATGCACAAGTTACATAAATTAATGAGGATTATTTGTACCCTGCTGTTCATTTTCAAATGGATATTAACCATGTATAAAGTTTATATGCAAATTTTTAGATTATAGTTTTAATAAATGTTTTCTAGTTTTTATAAAACTAAAATACATTACTCTTATGCTCACCTCTACAATTTTACTCAGATAAAAGACCAATCATATCTTGTCCCAAAATCAAAATAATTCGTAGAAAACCACAACCGAACTGCTCAGAAACGAGGACAGTCCAACTCATCCTCCGGATATCTCCTTCTCCACTGCCCTTTCACCAATCCTTCCGAGTCCTCTCTTCAGCCCCGACTGCCGGTTCTCCTTATGATGAATGTTCACTACCCCTTAATTTTGTCTTTCCTTTGTCCGAAAGTTTAAACTCGAGGTGATATACCGTCATTCGATCACTACTCGCAGCTACCAGCACGCAGGCTATTCCGTTATATCGCGCATGACTCTTTCACTGGGGTTCGACTGGGGTCTGCGTACAGACGAATAAATCTTTTTAACACCTAATTCGGCTAATGACTTTTTCCAGGTGATGCTGGTAAATTACGTCCTATGAGCGGAAATAATGGATTCAGAAGTACCGCACAATAATAAATAATGCTCCAATAAGGGCTTTAAACATTTCGCAATAGGTTTCCTTAAGGGATAAACCTGAACAAACTTGGAGAAAGCATCTACCACAACCAATCTGTATTTATTTCTGTACCTCGTTTTCAACAATGGACCGTAAATGTCTTCCGTGTATAATTGTCGACGTCGAGGCAAAATGTGCTCCATCGTACCCTCCCAATACCTGTTTGGGAACTTTGTCTTTTGGCACAAGTCACACGCTGTCAACACTTGCCCGACCTTCATTCTCATTCCAGGCCTCTGAGTCCTTTATTCCGATAACTTCGTTTTTGACCTCTATTATATCGCTACTGTTATCTTTCAAATCATCCATCTTCTCGACCCTATTGCCCAATTCCATCGTGGTCGATTCTAACATTCCCAATTTTGCTTTATGTTCACCCGTATCCTTAATGGTTTCATGTATATTTTTGAGCATGCTTTTAAGGTCTTTGTCTCGCGTCTTATGTCTTTTTCTCTCCTTTCCTCCCTTTCTAATTCCTTTATTTCTTTTTCCTCTTTCTCCATCAAATATTTCATAATTGACATGATTTCGCTTGTCGGAGAAATCGAGTTGGTCGTCGTGGAGTTATCTACCGATAACGACTGCATTCTCGTCGAGAGTTCGATACCTTCATCGCGCGCTCCGATCTGACCGGTATCCGCAGGCGAATTAAACAGTTCTGACGTATCTATAACGTGCTTCCGAAACCTCATCCGAGTCCAATGAGTCCTTACTTTCGCGATACCAACAAAAGACATCACTATCTTTAGGCATAATCACAATTACAGTTAACAGAGAAACCACAAATCAAAAGCGAAAGATTAATGTTCGGAAAGAAATTCACGAATCGCACGTTAACTGTGTTAACGTTAATCGCATGACACTGTGACACCAGGAGCGTTATTAACATCAATTGATTAATGATTGATAACCGCCCCTGCCATGCGCCAGTGGCGGTTTGCAGGGTCTATATGTAAATGTAAATATGTAAAATGTAAATGTCTTTTTGAAATTATTGGAAAATATCCTAACAGCCTGTTTCTGTTGATATTAAGACCCTATCACTGAATAAGCATGAGCCCATGTTTATCTCAAATATGTAAGTGATACTTAATTAGTATTTATGTGTGCACCTGGGGGTAAATGTAGATATTATTGCTAACTTGTCACTAAACTGTCATTTTTGATGTGACTACTCTCTTATCATGCGATATCCCTCACTATTTTCATGTGTATTTGTATGTCAGTCTGCTGTGTTTTTCATTCAAAGTAATTTGGATAAAAGAATCCATTAGTCATCGAGGTTTTTGGTTCAGAAATTGTAGACATTAGCATATTTTTTCCTCTTCAGGGACCTTCAGAGGTACGTGGAGTCCAGTTTGCATTTAGCTGTATTGAAAAGTCTCTTCCTACGACTAGCGTACTTCGCAAAATTGCGACAGAGATATTCCACACAACACGAGTGGTTAAATACGCAAATTCAATCCGACTCGCCTGATTGTTCAGCGGAAGACTTCCGGCTCCAATTTGAACACAAGCAAATACGGCGTTTCGGGCTGCCGAACGAAATCGTATCATTAACCAGTGACAAACTACAAGTGAACCATTATAGAAACAGAAAATTGCACTAATCTACACTACTAACTAAATTGGATTACTCCTGAAAATTACAATGAAATATCCTAGACTAAACAAAAACTAACGTGAGTGCGAATGGCGCAATTCCATTTGAGAGAGCAACTCAAATACCCTAGTCACATTGGGAAGGAAAATATGTTTTCTCTTCTCTTTAACTAGGTCCACGGGGGAGTTTTTCCTACGGGAAAAAGTTGGACCATGGAAAAGGTAACTTTAAAAAGGATTGAGATACAAAACAACAAAAATAAAACTTACGGTCCTTAGATCGGGCGTTAAAATGTAACGCTTACCCACCCGGGTACTTGATTAGTACGGATCGTTGACATATAAAATCAAAAAAGTAAAGAGAGATCAAATTAATTCAAGCACGTTTGATAACAAAAGCCATCAAAAAAAATATGGCAATATTTGCGAGACACAGCAAAAATCGATAGAAATACTTTACAAAAGCTAAAATCAATTCCAGCATCGAAGCAATTCGAAAAAACCACAACTGAACTGCTCAGAAACGAGGACAGCCCAACTAGTCCTCCAGCTATCTCCTTTTCGACTGCCCTTTCGCTAATACTTTCGAGTCCTCTCTTCTCCTTACTCATACACCATTATGCATATCACTCTCACACAATGTTCACTACCCCTTAATTTTGTCTTTCTTTTGTCCGAAAACTTAAACTCGAGGAGACATACCGTCACTCGATCACTACGTCACGGCGACCACGTCACGCAGGCTGATCCGTTACAATATATTGCATTTACTTGTAATTATTATTGTCAGAGAGTATCATAGTATGGAATGGGAAGGATCTAGAATTTTTGAGGATTGGTGGTTCACAAGTGATAAGAAACCTCTCTAAATTGGGAATTAAATATTAAAACTGTGATAACCGTTTGAGATCTTAAACAGATGATATAATCACCGCAATTTCAAAATTTTGAAATATTATCAGCACATCTCCTCTTCCTCAATTGGAATCACTATCAGGAAGGAGTAAGCTGTCTGAGCAGCAGGAAAGCAGATCCTAATCCAAATATGCTGATTTTTATACTCAGAGATATAAAATGTTCTGCCATGACTCAAATGAAGTAGTGTAATTTAAATAAAGCATCTAATAGATACAAGAACAATGTGAGCATTTTTCTTGTTTTTTTCAGTCGCAATATATGGTTTATGAATTTTCACCAGTCTGTCAGAAAACACAAGACGAAAGCAGTATTACGGTTATATTTAATGAATATATATATTGTGAAAATGTATATATATGAGTATATACAATATTGCGGAAAAGGAGAAATCAATTATATATTAATGATGTGGAAAGATACAGGAAATCGTGGATATGATGGGATTACAAGAAATATCATAAATATGCCTTAACCATTTCAAGATATTTATTTCAGTAAAATTTGGACAGATCTGATTAAGTTATATTCAACATGATCCAAAAACAATTCCTGCAACACCAGAGAAAAGAGGAAACCTATGGCTAATATTCATTCTCTCAATAAAACCTCTTTTAAACTCTTTTGTAAAACATAAAATAATTATGATGATGTTACACCATAACGAAACCTAGGTCATTTAATAAAAGTTTTGTGGACTCTACATAGTGAGTTTTCCTTGTGTGTGATAAAATAATTAGCAACAGCACAAAGGAGAGTAAGACAAATAAGTTCATTTACAACATTAGAATCCAGTCTGTATTTATATAACACCTTTACAAAACAGAGGAAATAATTAACAATATCAAAAGACACAAATGTACATAGGATAGCTCCACAACCTCATTTCCTATATATCTAATAACAATATAAAATCGTTCACAGAGTGCAGAAGTTTGTAGTCATTCCTTTCCTCCTTGTTAAAGTAAACCTCTCAAGAGAGGAATGCCACCCTGTTATTCCTAAGAAAGCCTAAACTTTCTTAATTAGTCTAGAATAAAAATGCAATTGTGCTATTCCTCAAGATATAATCCTTCTTTGTCACTCTTTTGGATCCCAGATGATGATGAAATAAAGTCCAAGGTGCAAAATCTGCTGGTGGAATAAGCTACTGCCAGACTCTCTTCACTGCACAGTTTTCAAAGCCATCATATTCTGATAAGAAAACAAAAAATGTTACATTATTAAAGAAAACAATTTGTGCCAAAAATATCATTGACTATTATAGAAGCAGCCTAAAAAAATTGAAAAAAGTACCATTTGACTGAAAATTGCAAAATTTACTTAGTTGCTAATGATTCTTCTGTTCATTATTTCTAAAATTAATTTTCATGACTAGAGAACTGATGAAGCCTCAGACATATATAAAATCATCATATGATTCATAAAAAAGCTCATTTCATCATTGGCCTTGTCAATTCATCAAAGATTATTAGCAGAATTTCCAATTTATTATGGTAAGGAAATAATTATTTATTAGATATTCATTCATAAAATTTTCATTAATTGTTCTGGAAAACTTATCCAATCTGTACTCTCAATGGACAAACATTTCCTTGCTTACTCCTACCACTAATGAGAGAAATTTTTCCTTCCACATTCCTACTCTCTATAACACTGTGATAATTCCATTCCTTTGCCAACTGGGTAAATGTGAAAAGAAAATAATTGGTCTCAAAAATAATTTCCTGGATTCTAAGTAAAAAGAAAATAAAATACAAAATTAAATTCTATTAATGATTCTAAGTAACTTATGTCAAAAATCATTACTGAAATTTTAACAGTGGCAGGAAACATTTGAATTAACATTTTCCCCAAGAGGAAAACTTTTCAAGAACAAACTGAGCATTTTGCAAACCTTCACCATATTTTCCTTTCATCTTGGTCTTTACACAAGTCTTAGATTCATCTTACATGCCTCCTTTTCCCTTGTCTTTAAAAATATATGCAAGGAAAATCAAAGGGAATAAGTAGGACCAGTATTGAATGGAAATCTTTTTGCCGCAACCTTAGTCCATGCAGAAGGGTAAATATTCCATTCCTTCTAATTTCTATGCACTCACTAAACAAAAGTATCCTAGCATTTTCAAATAAAAGTGTCTTAGAAATCAGTCTGCATTATCTTCTAAGGATAACCATCTAAATTATAGGGTCTAACCAATCAAAAATCTCCTAGTAATATCTGTTGAAAGCTTCTCAGAAATCAATATGCATTATCTCTTTCCCTGGGTTCTTTCTCATTTATTAGTCCTTGGATGATCTTTCCTCTGCATCCTTTATCATCCGCATATGATGCTAAGAAGAAGATAAGAGGACTGATGCCACCTTATATAAATTTTTAATCTTTAAATATTTCATAGGAATATAACATCATCATGGGCGTTATTGGTTCCTCTCCTAAAATATCACTCAGAGGGTTATATGGACTCCTCAGACATTGTGAACTAAATAATTAATTACATAAAAATCATTTTATTTCAATATTATATCATTGCATGAATTTATTCTGTAAATTAATAAATGGTCAATCTACTCTTAATTAATCCCAATTACATCATCTCACCTGTGGTAATATTCAGTCTCAAGGAACTGAGCTTGTCAGTAACCTTCAAATTAGTTTCTTTTCATCATAGTCATTCCTCTAGTCTCAGTTGCATCATTTGTGTCCTCTTGACTCCTTTTCTTTGGTCTTCAAAAGGATATCCAGAGAACATCACAGGAACTATCAGGAACAATGTTTTGTGTGGCAATCTTTTTGGCGCAATATTTGTCATTGCTGCATTCTGTATATTCCATTCCTTTGTGAACTTATTTAAGAAAGAGAAGAGGGAAAATAACTTCAATCATCACTGTTCAAAATTAAATAATGGCAGTGTTATTCCAAAATTAAAGCAACATATTCCCTAAGAGGACATAATACTTTTTACAATATGTGTATCATTAAATAATTCTTGAACCTTGCGTATGTTATTGATAGTTTCACTAAGATACATAAATCTATTACTGAATGGGGTACCTGATGAGGCCTCAGACTTCAAGTTCTTCACTGATATTTCCAATCCAATTTCTATTGGAAATATCTCGGAACTGGGTTAATGTCATCACTGGCCTCATCAGTATTTCTTATCCACATAATTGCAAGGATTTCTGCATCAATCTGTTTGTGCATGTCATTTGCATGGAGTAGATATTATTTCTTAAAGATTTCAACATACATTATGGAAAGCCTCTGAAATATACACTCTCACCTGTCAAAAATATCCTTGTAATATCTGTTGGAAGTGTCTTATAAATCATTCTGAATTATCTCTTCCCCTGGGTTGCTTCTCATTGATTAGTACTAGGATTGTATTTCCTCTGCATCCTTTAACATCCACTCAGTAGTGATACGCTAGGATCATTGCATGAATTGCTTCAAATTATTAGAATGGACGGTATTTCCACAGCTATCTGCATCTACTTGCTTTGTGGTTACTCCATCCCATAATCATGTATGTCGAGAGAGGGAAGACATGTATTGGTGTTCAAGTTAAATTTGGAGATCCTTAGCAAATCAGAGTCCTGAAATCTAAAATCAGTTACATTCAAAGGTTTTTCAACCGCATAGTTATTCATGAGTATTCATTGAAATTATATTCATAAGATGAAGTTTGATGACATTTCCTATAAATTATTAATATTGAAATATTTCATAAGAACATACCATCCTCATTGGCCTCGTTGGAACATCTCCTCCAGTATCCTTTTGATGGTTATCAAGATTCCTCACTTCTGCTGAACTTAATCATTCAATGTATATTAATCAATTATTTTCAATATTATTTCATTACATGAATTTAATTTATAAATTAATTAATGTAAAACCTACTCCTAATTCCTCCCAATTACATCAATTCACCTGTGATAATGTTATCTTAAAAGAAATAAATGAGCCTTTCAGTAACCTTCAAACTATTTTCTTTCATCATGGTCATATCACTAGTCTCAATGGCATCATTTGTGTCCTCCTGACTCCTTTTCTCTTGTCTTCGAAAGGATATGCAGGGTACATCAAAGGGACAATCTGTAACTAGTTATGTGTGGCAATCTTTTTGGCACAATATTTGTCAGTGCTGCATCCTGCATATTCCATCCCTTGGGAAGTAATTCAAGAAAGAGAAGAGAGAAAATAATTTCAATAATCATTGTCCAAAATTTAATAATGGTAAAGTACTTATTCGGAAATTAAAGCAACATATTCTCTAAGAGGACATTGCACCTTTCCTCTGTGGAATCCTTACAAAAATCTTGAACTAAAGATGTGATATTGATAGTTTAACCAAGCTACATAACTCTATTATTTAAGGGGAAATCTGATGAGGCCTCAGACAATCTTTTTAATCATGGTGTGACTCAAAAACAAGGTTTAGTCATCACTGGCCTCATAAGTAGCTCATTAAAATTCTTGAACCTTAGATATGATATTGATAGTTTAACCAAGCTATGTAACTCTATTATTCATGGAGAAATCCGATGAGGCCTCAGACAACATTTTAATCACGGCGTGAATCAATAACAAGGTTTAGTCATCACTGGCCTCATAAGTAGCTCATTTTATTAATATTAGAAGGAATTTTACTTCAATCTGGCATTTTATGTGATTTGCAATGAATAGTTTTTGTTTTTCTTAAATTTCAAACACATTCTGTAAAGCTTCTAAATAATTTGCTCTCACCTGTCAAAAACATCCTTGTAATATCTGTTTGAAGTGTCTTACAAATCATTCTGCATTATCTCTTCCCCTGGGTTGCTTTTCATTGATTAGTACTAGCATGATATTTCCTCTGCATCCTTTAACATCCACTCAGTAGTGATACGCTAGGATCATTGCATGAATTGCTTCAAATTATTAGAATGGACGGTATTTCCACAGCTATCTGCATCTACTTGCTTTGTGGTTTCTCCATCCCATAATCATGTATGTCGAGAGAGGGAAGACATGTATTGGTGTTCAAGTTAAATTTGGAGATCCTTAGCAAATCAGATCCCTGAAATTTAAAATCAGTTACATTCCAAGGTTTTTCAACCGCATAGTTATTCATGAGTATTCATTGAAATTATATTCATAAGATGAAGTTTGATGACATTTCCTATAAATTATTAATATTGAAATATTTCATAAGAACATACCATCCTCATTGGCCTCGTTGGAACATCTCCTCCAGTATCCTTTTGATGGTTATCAAGATTCCTCACTTCTGCTGAACTTAATCATTCAATGTATATTATTCAATTATTTTCAATATTATTTCATTACATGAACTTAATTTATAAATTAATTAATGTAAAATCTACTCTTAATTCCTCCCAATTATATCATCTCACCTGTGAAAATGTTATCTTAAAAGAAATAACTGAGCCTTTCAGTAACCTTCAAACTATTTTTCTTTCATCATGGTCATATCACTAGTCTCAATGGCATCATTTGTGTCCTCCTGACTCCTTTTCTCTTGTCTTCGAAAGGATATGCAGGGTACATCAAAGGGACAATCTGTAACTAATTATGTGTGGCAATCTTTTTGGCACAATATTTGTCATTGCTGCATTCTGTTTATTCCATTCCCTTGTCATGTATTCCAAGAAAGAGAAGAGAGAAAATAATTTCAATAATCATTGTCCAAAATTTAATAATGGTAAAGTACTTATTCGGAAATTAAAGCAACATATTCTCTAAGAGGACATTGCACCTTTCCTATATGGAATCCTTACCAAAATCTTGAACTAAAGATGTGATATTGATAGTTTAACCAAGCTACATAACTCTATTATTTAAGGGGAAATCTGATGAGGCCTCAGACAATCTTTTTAATCATGGTGTGACTCAAAAACAAGGTTTAGTCATCACTGGCCTCATAAGTAGCTCATTAAAATTCTTGAACCTTAGATATGATATTGATAGTTTAACCAAGCTATGTAACTCTATTATTCATGGAGAAATCCGATGAGGCCTCAGACAACATTTTAATCACGGCGTGAATCAATAACAAGGTTTAGTCATCACTGGCCTCATAAGTAGCTCATTTTATTAATATTAGAAGGAATTTTACTTCAATCTGGCATTTTATGTGATTTGCAATGAATAGTTTTATGTTTTTCTTAAATTTCAAACACATTCTGTTAAGCTTCTAAATAATTTGCTCTCACCTGTCAAAAACATCCTTGTAATATCTGTTTGAAGTGTCTTACAAATCATTCTGCATTATCTCTTCCCCCGTGTTTGATTCTCATTGATTAGTACTAGGATTGTATTTCCTCTGCATCCTTTAACATCCACTCAGTAGTGATACGCTAGGATCATCGCATGAATTGCTTCAAATTATTAGAATGGACGGTATTTCCACAGCTATCTGCATCTACTTGCTTTGTGGTTTCTCCATCCCATAATCATGTATGTGGAGAGAGGGAAGACATGTATTGGTGTTCAGTTAAATTCTAAACCTAAATTTGGCCTAACAAAAGGCTCACAAAGAACTCCAGGCTAAGGGTATTTGAACAATAGGATTGTGGGGATGATTTGGAAGATCCTAGTGATACTCTATGGTGTGAGGAAGCAGCATACTATTTATGGGAATTCTTAAATGAGTGTTTTTCTATACCATTCTTTGTTAAAAATTAGCTGTTGCCTTGATGCAGAAAATTGTCATATCATTACCGTAATTTCAATAAGTTTTAAAAACAATCTCTATCTCATGGAAGAGTAATACTGTTTGCTTTGTAGTCCTCTGGTGGTCACCGTCAAGTAGAAAACTTCTATAACTATGTTTATTTATGTATTTCCAGATATCTTAGAACAACCACCGTTGTTTTGACTAGGAAATACTATAAGATGTTGCTTTTTTTCTTTTTGCTCCAATTCTTAACTATGCCTAACAGCAGAAGCTTCATTTAATTATGTACCAGTTTAAATTCCTGAACTCTGAAATTTTCATCATTCACCTGTGTGGGATGTTCATGATTCTGGTGTACTTTTAACACTTATGCTAACTCATTTCAATGCACAGTCTGATTTAAATGTGAGATTACAGATCTACTGTCTATGATTTTCCCTCATTTACATCTTCAATAGCAATACCATAAGTACGTTTATAAATATTTTCAAAAAAAGTCTCATAAAATCATCCTGAAATATTAATTTTTCCTGGATTTAATTTTGCATTGGATACATGTATTTAGGATTTCCCACTTCCATAGCTCCTATGTACACTGACTTGATGGCATTGCCAGTGAGGTTTGACAATTGATACTTGCATGACAGTCATCAAAATCAAATCATTACCAAGATCAAAAGAGAATGCATTGTTTGACTGATGACTCCCTGAAGCTCTTCATGAGGAGAAATTCCTCTTTAAGTGAAAATATAATACTAAATTCTTTACAAATGCCTGTATATCCAAACAATCATTATCTTGACTAATTACTTATCACTTTCTGAAATGTTATTTTCTGTCACCCTTTTTGTCAATAGAAGCCAAGATTCCTTTAAGTCCACCATGACATTTCTATGCAATTGCCAAAATGAGTATTCTTGGGTTCAACACCTGATCATTGTAAGCAAATTGTAAATTGTAGCATTTGGGGTTGGAGTGCTTGGAGAAAGTGGGAATGATGATTTGAATCTTATATTTTGAAGTCTGACAGAAACTCATTTGAGTCATTCTAGATTTTTCATTCTTTGCATCTCTCATTGGGTCATCCGAAGATCTTGCACAAGACATTTAAATGTCTTTTTTCCCCATATGAAGGCAAATTTCCCATCATGTATGCTATCCAATTAGATTTAATGGTGTTTTGTTTTCCCCCTAAACTACAGTTAGTGCTTCCTTTTATAGAACATCTATTTACTTCTTTTACTCATGCTAACGATGACAGGAGAAATCAATATCATTCCTAGCATGCAACAGATAAAATCATGTTGTACATCTGGGAGTCCTACCAATATATACAGCTTTCCTGTCAAAACTTTAATATCAGAGTACTTAAATTAAAAGAAAACAAGAATCCTTTCCTAGAAATTCGACTGAATAATTATTTTGATATGGTTGGGACTGAAAATCAAATTCATTGATATATTTCTATAATATTAATTGATCCTTTAATTTTTAGTGGCAATCAGAAAATTCACCTGAAGCACCATCGAAAAGCATTGATGAGATATCAAGGGAGCAGAAAAGTAGGACCAAGTTTTATGGCACACTTATTCATTACTTGCCTAGGATATTTTTAGAAGGTGAGACCATACATAAGTGAACCTTAATAAAATATTTCTCGAAAATTCATATTTTTCAAAGTGTATTCAAAATTATCAATAATTGGAAGAGAAATATTTGAGACTTCTACAAGAAAACTTGGACAGTGTTGGCTGATGGAGTTAATGATGAAAATATCCGCGCAATGAATCATGAAATGATTATAAATACGTCTGAGGCTCCATCAGTTTTTCTCTTATGTAAATCAGTTAAGGAAACGATCAATAGAAAATATCTAACCGCAACGACGTCTCTTAAAGAATCCTAACTAGTAAAAAAGATTTCAAGCCATACGGAGAATTTACTAGTTTTTGGGTTTTAGTATACTGTCTTCATTGAGATCTGAGAAATAATCACTGACACAAATTGTTTTCTTTTCCTCATGAATCCACCCGGCGAAGGATCGTATAATCACAATGATACAAGGACCCCAAGGATCTGAGAACAATGACCACCCTACATCACTGTCTCTAGAAAGTCATGAGAGGATGTTCGTCTATCTATATGTAAGCGGATGGTCAGGAGGCATAAGAATTTATGTATTTACAGACATCAAAAACTAAAGAAATCGCTCCGATTTTTCATCTAAGCGGTTGGAGAAATAGAAGTGTTATGACAAACTTATCCATTACTCTAAAGGGTGATTTTTGGCAGAAGAGACCTGAGAGATAAATAAGAGAACCATTCACGTTCTTTTAATATAATGGCAGGTATTTCAATTATGCATGCAAATTCAAATCATTTCAAAGTTCTCATAATTTGGAACCGAAATCTAAGATCGGCTATAAGAATACAAAACTATAGAATTTCTCTCCTTTAACTTTGCGATAGAAATAGAACTTTCAAAGAATTAAAATGGACTTCATATGCATTCTTGTGGGAGGCTTTGCCTTCTATGGGGTGGGACCGAAGATCAAATATGTACATTAAAGAAAGCAAGTCGTCGAATTTCAATAATATGCAAGTTTTTCAACTAATGCTTTCCGAGTGTTAAGCAAACTTAGACAGCCACACTACACTCAATATTATAATATGGAAAGCTGAACTGCGAGCCGACTTCCGATTTCTAATTGCGATGTACTCGATTCTCACGGAAACAAAAGATAGCCTGTGTAAAGACTGAGACGTTGAATTACCTTTTTTGTTTTCTCGTAATTCTACTATGATACGTGGTATTAAACAAGTAGAACAGCAAAGTCGTGATGCATGCACTTCCTGCCGCACGCCGAAAGGCACGTAGAATTCATGTATAAATTTAAACTTTTTCGTAAAACGTAGTAGCTTCATAATATTAAAATAATGTTGGCAAAGTCGGGTGGATTAAGAAACATACTCATATTATCATTATTGTACAAACACTACAAGTAGATTAAAAATCAGGTGGCAGTGTTTAGCATAATACAAATACATTATATAAATACTATGGTCGTACATCTTGAAAATAATGCGGCTGAAATATAATTTGGTTATCATATAAAGTAAGTAATTAAAGCATCATAATTAAAATATATAATGCAACGATTCGAGGATAGACGATTCCTTGTCCCCGGAACCTATTCCTCAAACCGCTGATAACCGAAGATTAAGCTATCAAATTAAATTCCATCCATTAATTCCTAAGGGATATCTGGAAGAATCCAAATTCACTTTAAAACTGTCGATATACGCTGAATTCTACCAAAGTTTTCAAATTTACGCCAAATCGAAGTTTCGATTCAAAGCTGTTGGTTTTACCTGTCACATTGCTAATGGCGGTCGCGAGGCTAGCCTCTTCGTTGCACCGTTTTCTTTACAGGTTGAGAGAATTGCAATGAAATTAATGGAAAAAGCTTACCTTTCACTGAGGACGGCGAGAAGAAGCCCAAAATTAGAAAGGCCCAAAATTACTCCCGATTATCCGGGGTATTACATTTTCCTGATTAATCTTCCAAAATTGAATCGTCACCACCATCTGTATGTTATAAATGAAGAGACTGCAATCAATGCAACAGAAATTATTATTAAGTAGTTATAGGCTTAAAAATACAATATACTACACTGCAATTCGAGTAGGAAGAGTAATCTGCCACCCAGAAAATCCATTTCCCGAACCCCAAATAACGGGTTGAAGTTAAATTTACAAAATAAAATTCTATCTAATTCCCAAGGGAAGCCTGGAAAAATCCAAATTCACTTTAAAACTGTCGATATACGCTGAATTCTACCAAAGTTTTCAAATTTACGCCAAATCGAAGTTCGATCCGAAGCTGTTGGTTTTATCCGTCACATGGGTTATGGCGGTCGCGAGGCTAGCCTCTTCGTTGCACCGTTTTTTTACAAGTTAAGTGAATTCCAACAGAATCAAATGGAAAAGGCTTACCTTTCGCTGAGGACGGCGATAAGAGGCCCAAAATTATAATTTGTGGTCCTGTTCATGGATGAGTACCGTAATCAAGCACTTTATAAGAGATCAACCGCGAACACGTTTAATTAGTGCAACCTGTCCAATGATAGACCCGCGTAGGTGGCGCGATACCAACGGAAACGTTTTCTTGATCTATCTTCGAAAATTGAACTTACTAGATCAATTAAATATAAGTGCACTATTAAATGCAATAAATTTAAGGACTTTCAAAATTGATATAACTATAGATAATGAGATACATATGAGATTTAAGTAACGAACGTATCAATTACAGTTTTGTGATGGCAGGAAGTAGAATATAACGCCATCTTTTTGTTATAAACTACGGCTTGAAATCAATGCAGCTTAAATGTTATTACCATTAGTTATTACTTACAGCAGTACAAATACAATATTCTACACTGTGATTATGAGTAATCTGCTAACCAGAAAATCCATTTTCAGAAACCGTGAATAATGCGAAGTTAAGTTTAAGAAATTAAATTCCACCTAACTCTAGGGAATTGTTTAAGGAAATTGATGTTGCTTCCTAATTTCCCCTTTGCGTTGAGTAGAATGTGTTGATCCTATGGACAGACACTATCACTTTGAACTAAGAGACAAAGGTTCTCCAAGCACCGACATGTCGGTGACATTAGCTCTTTCCGACATGTCGGTGCCGCTGTCGCGACAGTCGAAGGCAATTCCTGGGAAAAAGATAATCGCTCGGCGGTTGCCGCTGTCGGCGCTTGGAGAATATTAGTCTCTTAGTTTATTGAACGCCGAGTTCCTTTTTCTTTCTTCTACTATTACTTTGGCTCTCTGGATTCTCTCAAAACGGAGTTTGACGGAGTGAATAATGCGAAGTTAAGTTTACGAAATTAAATTACGCTCAACTCTAGGGAAATGTTGAAGAAAATTGCTGTTGCTTCTTAATTTCTGCTTTGCGTTGAGTAGAATGTGACGATCCTATAGACATACACTATTACTTTGGCTCAATGGATTCTCTCTGGACGCAGAATGACTTCACTGGGACTTCATTAGCTCTTTCCGAGTCTCTCTAACTCTCCTTGAATCTCCTCTTTACAATTGGGTACTATATATCTGGGCCAGAACTTTCATAGTAATGGGAGAATTCCAACATTACATGTATTTACAAAAGTGGCTTGCTAATGCATTTCAGCTTTCATGAGAAATATGTAAGAGAACAGTATAAGGTGAGATAATAAATAATAATAATCTGATGTACACATTTGTTTTCTCTTACCAAAGGATAAAGATGGAAAGCAGAGGGATCGGAGAAAGGAGGTGCATATGGGCAGCTCATATTCAACACATTACAATGCAATAAAGCTCAAATATACAATTCTCTGATAATTTTTCATCAAAATTCAGAATATTAAACATAATCAGTTTTCAAAAATTCCAAGTCCAAAGTGCATACTACAAGATTTTCAAAGTTCAAATTCTCAATATTGAAATTTATTTAAAGTCTAAAACTTGAACATAAAAAATATTAAGAGACAAAGGTTCTCCAAGCGCCGACAGGGGAAACCGTCTAGGGCGATTCCCGGGATACGGATAATCGCTCAGCGGTCCCAGTTATGCAGAATCCCGATGCGCATTTCGGAAACAATGCTTCCATCTTCCATCTTCAATGCTGAATGAGGCATTGGACCCCCTATGAAGATGGAAGCATTGTTTCCGAAATGAGCATCGGGATCTGAATAACTGGGACCGCTGAGCGATTATCCGTTTCCCGGGAATCGCCCTAGACGGTTGCCTCTGTCGGCGCTTGGAGAACCTTTGTCTCTTAGTTCATTGAACGCCGAGTTCCCTTTTTTCCTTCTCCTTACAAAAATTATTGTTGATGTTGATGGACACTAGTTTTCTGGTTCTCCAGATTCCCTCTAGAGATGGTTGGACTACTCAGGGTCAAATCTGTCCAGCTGTATGAGTCTCTCTGACTCTTTCTCCTTAAATCTATTTTTGATAGGACTCTATATACCTGGGCAAGGACTTTCATAGAATTGATATTTACCATAGTGACTTGCTAAATTATTTTGAGCTTTCGTGAGAGATATTTTGGGAGGATGCAAAAGGTAATATGATATAAAATGTTTCAACGCACCACTGTTTTCTTTTGCCAAAGGGGAGGAAGTAAGGTAGGAAATCTGGGTATAGAGGTGCATATGGGAAGGTGCATTTCTCTGAAATGCATTAATAATGTATATTATATATGCATAATTCATTTTTGTTTGAAACTCATTTTTATTCTTTTTTCATGTTATACATTACTGTTTCAATTTGGGAAATTTTTTCTACACAACTAGCACATCATATTCTCCTCTTTACAATCCACTTCATTTTTCAGCCTGTCCACTTCCACTTCATGCTAGCTGGCTTCACCTGGAATAAAAATAAACTTCACTATATTTACAGAATAACAAGTCACCACCTTTATAAAGAATCCCTCATATGTGCATTCAGAATACTGATTAAATTTGTTTTAATTGAAACACATGGCACATTGGGAATTTCTGCAAAATAATGATATAAAATGTACCTAATTCAATGAAATTTAGTTATTACTCTTCAAAGAAATTATCAGTACTGAAATATAAGTAACCATTCCATAAAAATTACTTGCTTCTTACCTCTGTAAATTCGAATATATACCTAAGAACCTCCATTACTTATAGTAATTCCTTAAAAGCATTCTTCAATTTCAAATCTGTGTCTTCTGAATTTAAACAAATTAAATCCATCATTTACTTAATGATAATCAAAATTTTTTTACTAACATTTACTAATAATTTTTACTAACAGATTATCTATACTGTTCAATATATCATCAGTGACAAGAAAGTGCAAGCTCTCCATCATTGGAACCTGTGCTCAAATTCAATATTGCAACAAAAAAGTGAACAAAACTAAGCGATGTTTCTGTTAATCAGCACCTAAAGGAAATGCACCTGAAATTAAAAGATTTAATGAAAATAAAATCAAAAAAGTAAAAATTTTAATATTTCTTTAACCATTATTGTAAGAAATAATATAACCATGAATGATGGTTATCTACTTATTTAATATAAAATGCCATATGTCAGTTATATAAAATGCCATAGACTTTTAATTGCTCTTTTATATTTTGTCAAAGTAAATACTTTTTTATAAATCAACATTAATCTGCATACAATTCTTTTCGATTAAAATCTAATTCTTTTGTAAACAAAGCATTTTCTCTCCAATTAATCATGATCAAATTCATCATGATCAATTGTCTATCACTAAATAAAAATTAACCTCTTTACATATCAACACTGATAATGCAGCTACCTCATGGAGCTGTTGGTTTAATTAGATTGGTATGTCTGAATAAACCTTTGCCTAAAAATCAAATAATTAGAAAATATCATCATCACTTTGACTTACATCTTACTACAGGATTACACATTTTTAAATAAAAAAATAAGTTAGATGTGGAACAATAACATTGCTTACAACAGAGCAATGGTTGCATCACTATCCATATAAAATCAAGGAACATCTTGAGAGTTTGTGATTTATTCTGAGTAATTTTAGCATAGGCATATACTAAAGATTTTTGTAAATCTCCATTTTTATTATTTTTATTCATTATGATTAGTCATTCTTCTAAACTATCTCTATAATTTTGCTCCATTCCTTTCCATAAAAAAGAGTAAGAGTAAAAGAATATAAATCAAAATTTTGGAATATTTCGTTTATTTTTATAAATTTCTTCATTACCTTCAAATTATCGGATTCCGATAATATTTTTCAGTGGTTAGGTTCGTTTATTTGAATTAAAACTGTCCTTATTCTGTTGTTTTAAATGTAGAGGATATCTTAAGGAGAGGGGGAAACACCAAATCACTCCGCTGTAAATGGTGAATGAATATCAGTTTCTATAGTGCAAAAGGCAGAAAAATCTGTGTGAGTGAAGAATTGTAGAAAATAAATAAGACATAGTTGTCGCTCTTTTCAAATACCGCTATTGAGGACAAAGGCTGCGGTAAAAAAAGTAAGACTTGATATTACCTATAATTTAATGAAAGTTTAGATTTATTTAAATGAAATTAACAAAAATTATTACAGTTCACGTATCTCTTGCCCTTCCCAAAAAATCATCTCATATTTAGTAGAGGCGGGTATCAAAATGTGAATATGTATGCTTAGAATTTCAATCATTTATTTTTATATCTTCCTTCTCGATGATGACGATCTCCATCGTAACTGATCTAACATTTTACTTACGCACTCTTCCTATTTGTGCCCTCCGATTACCTACTTAGCCGAATTCTTTTTCATGCTTGTTAGTTTCTTACAAAGGCCCGTATTGTGCGGTATTGTAACGATTTTTTGATGAAAACATCTCGTCTTCTGTTAATTAGCGTTAATTTTACCGCTACCAGCGTCTACATCGACGCCAGCCGATACGAGATATTTGGGTATCGCTTGCTATATAAGATGCAGGGGCAGCGAACTTTTTACTGGTCTTTAAGCTGGGAGCTATCTTTCGCTTTCATTTCCACAGTCAACTTTCTCAAACGATACTCTAAGGATGATCTGTAAAAAATACAATGGCATTAACACCTTTAGCTATTCAATACTGGTAACGAGACAACGAGGCACACGTAGAAAGACAAACTTAACTCATTTGGATTCTTCTCGTTCAAAATATCTTTTAAATAAGTTGCATTATCACCATGACGGAAATTTAAAATCTCACTTTTCCTGAAAGGAGAATCTATTTCATGCGCCAATAACAATTTTTTGACTTCGTCAGAAACGCTTTCTCGATCATTTTGCCTCTTATCCCTCGGATGACTAGCTGGCAGTTCGGTCTACTGCATTACCGTAGCAGAGTTTACCTGGCCAGACTTTATAATACATGCTTTACTCAAAAAATCTGATAGAGTGGTGTCAATAAGCGTATCATTATTATTTTTTAGTTTAGTTGAAGAGAAAAAACTGTTATCACTTTATCCCAGATAACGGAATAGCCGTATTGAAAAATTAATACCTCTATTGCAGTCTCTTGTTAGATATAATTCATCATCAAAGATAAGTAGATATCTTTATTTATTTTATTTTTAATGACGATGTCTTACATGACTGTGCTGAAATAGGAATTCCAAAAGATTCCTTTTGACTAAAATGTGCTCCCGCTTTCTGGCCTGTGATATTGCATTTTTATTAGTCATTATCTCATTTAATTCCATCACTTACCATATGTACCTTTACTGGGTTCTTATTCCTCCCCCGGAGGTTGTAAACCGTTTTGGAGAAAGTTGAAATATCTTCTCATGTATAAAACATTTATATAATATCTCAAAATCATTGTAGGTTAAGGAAACTCTTTTCTGACTGGTCACAAAGAAATGACGAATTTATAATATTTCCAATCTCTTTTCTTTTAAATTTCACTTTTTTCTTTCCCTTTCGGCATTGCACATCATCTTATTCCTCGGATATTTTCATAAACAGTAATTAACAAAATTTTCGGATTGGAATTTAATCTGCGACGAGCTGATAATTAAATAGTGAAGTTTTAGAGAAGTAATTGAAAAAATAGTTTATGATTAATTCCGATGATTAATGTAATATATAATTGATTCCTTGTCATTATTATGAGCATAATACATATAGATATTATCTCTCCCAAAATAAATATTATAGTTATAGCCGCTTATTCAGAGACATTCTGGTTTTCACTTCCTCTCTAATTTTCCAGATTCCTACTAAGATGGAAATCGCATTTGAATATTTGAATCAGCTAAATAGTTTATCTTACATTGTATACATCACTAATACTCTTATAGAATTTTTCAATGAGGGATTGTATTTAAACAAGATTTAGTTCTACGACTATGAATTATCGAAGTTCATTATGAAAGATTACATCGCATAATTAATTTGTACATACGAATTTATTCGTAGTAGTTTTACTTAGTTTTATTTGTGAAAGATTTTTTATCTCTTTTGCGCTCTTGTCTCATCCATTGTTCTAATTTTAAATCTTATTAAAGTTAAAATTTTAAATCTATTAATAAATAGTAATTTTTCTCTATAATACAATGAAGGGACCTTTCTTATGACCTATCGTGTAAATATTAAGTGTATCTCATTTCATGAGGGATTGATGTCTGGTTCTCAAGACTCACCTTAATTTTCTTTAATTTCGGAAGATTCTACTAATTTTTTACCTCAATTAGACTTGACAAAATCGGTAGGGTGATAATTCTTTTAACATATTTAAACTATTCCTCAAGATATACAAGAGGTATGCATGATGATGCAAGAGTAGTGACTAAGATCCAGATACCGCGCTGAAATGTCTCACCCTTAGTCTATGAAACGCTGATACAAACAAATTGTTCAACTCCAGAAGACAATGGATTGATACGCCCTCTTTTGCTGCAGAGCTACATCATCGAATGTTATCTCCCTAGTATTATACGCAAACAGTTGGAAACAAGAACGAATGACTCAAATGTTTTTAAACGACGTTCAAGCAGATATGCAATGATTCGGACTGATTCCAGAGACATAGTATATACATTTATGTTTCGCTTCAAATATAATTATATTTTATCTCCCATGGCTATACCTCTATGATATCGTTGAGAATCCAACAACACAAAATAACTGGTGTTGTACAGTTACGTAAATTTGCGTCGGTTTGCAGGGTCTAAATGTAAATGTAAATAAATCATATCCATCTGAATATTTCTCTGCTGCATATCCAGCAAACAATTAACTAAATCTGAGAAGAAACTGCTTTCCTGTGTGAAGTAAAATATGATGTTCAGTTCTTCTTCAACATAATTGGGTGAGAGCGGGATGTTAAGGAGCCTGTGATAAAGGCAGCATATTTTTGGATATCGTAATGGTTAGAAGAGTAAAATATCCGGCGGTGGGCTTAACAAAAAGAGAAAGGTATTATGGATTAAGGTTATGGAAAGATCAGGGAAATTGAGAGTTGGTGGAATTACAAGATATATCATCAACATACATTGACCATTTGAAAACAATTTATTTCAGTAAAATTTTGGTAATTACATTCAAGATAATCGAAAAAATTGAGAAATTTCAACAGAGAATCGTTTCTTCCATCGACGCACTCGGAAACAAATGAACAATATCAAAGAACACTAATTATGCGTAGGAAGGCACCACAACCTCTGTTAACACTTTGATTACACAACGGAATTTTTCACTGTGTGCGGAGTTTTGGAGTCAGTTCACAGTAAAATAAGATCAGTCAGCGTCGAGAAAAGATTGTGCACAGGTGATGAGATAATGGAAATTGAACATTATTTTATGTATTTTTAGTAACCTATGCAATCTTGGAGTTCTTGGTTTCATACTAACTAAAATTCACTGGTCACTTTCACTGAAAATAGGTGACTGATTAAATGCATTCCTAACAAGGATTGTTAAGGATTGTCACCCTGTTATTCTCAAGAAAAGCATTAAATTTTCATTTAAAATCAGGTTTGTCTAGAATAACCACACAATAACGTTATTATTCTCGACATGATCCTTCTTCGTCCTGGATTTTTCGGATTCCGGACGATGATAAAGAAGAGTCCAAGATTTGGCATCAGTGTGCGCCATCGCCAAGCTGTCTTCACTGAATGGACCGCCATATTCCTTTTAGAAAGGAAAATATTTTGTATTATTAAAGAAAATAATTTAGATCAGTGATAATTTAGCAGCCTTAATAAGGGCTGTACAATAAAATAGAAAGTAAATTATATGTTGACAGAGCCGCTGCAAAATTTATTATTTATTTAGTTGCACAATGATTCTTCGTTTAATTCTAACATAAACTAATTTTCATGAGAGAAGAACTAATGAAGCCTCAGATATAATTTAAATCATCAAAATTTATAAAATTCATAAAAAAGCTCTTTTCATCATTGGCTTCATCAGTTCGTATTCTCGAAGATCTCGCAGAATTTTTAAATGATTAGAGTTGCAGCAATTTCATTATCGAATATTAGCGGTATATATTTACATAAATATACCGGAAACCATCCCAGTTATCTGCTTTCACCTGGCAAAAATTTCCATCTCATGTTATGAAGAAGTATATTAGAAAAATTCTTGAAACTTCCATTTCACCTGAGTGATTTTGTCAGACATTGTTGCTGAATGCCTCTTCTTTTACTGTCCGCTTCCAAAAAGATGGGCGAGGATCGTCACAGGACTTTCTGGGACCAGTAATGTAGGGCGGTCTTCCTATCTAGATCCTGGTCGTTGTAGCATTGTAATTAATCCATTCTTTCACCAAGATGGATCGAGAAAGAGAAGAAAACAATACGTGTCTACGATAATCTTCCAGCACCTTAATAAAAACAGCATACTAAAATCCAAAATATGATACTTTAAAGTACATTATTAAAAAAGATGGGTATTATTCATTGTTTCTCAAACTGATTCACAAAGAAGGAAAACTGAAGAAGCCTCAGATATACTTTAAATCATAAATCATTCATAGAATAGCTCAAGTCATCATTTGCCTCATCAGTCCATGTTCTCAAAGATTTTTATAGGGAATTTCAAATTATTTATGTTCAAGTAATTTTAATTATTCAATATATTTTTATTTAACCTAATATATTACGTGAAATCACCTGACAAAAATTTCAACCTCAAGTGATGAGGAAGTACATCACAAAACATGATACTACAATTTCACCTTGGTGATTTCTTAAGTCCGTGTTGCTTGATGATTATTCTTGTGTCTCCATTACCGTCCACTTACATAAATATACGCGAGCATCATCACAGAATATCACAGGAGAGTAATGTAGATCGATCATTAAGCTCTAAATCCTGGTCGGTGTATCATTGTGATTATACGATCCTTCACCGGATGGATTCATGAGAAAAAGAAAACAATTTGTGTCAGTGATATTTTCTCAGATCTTAATGAAAGCAGTACACTAAAACCGAAAAATAATACATTCTCCAATAAGACTTGAAATCTTTTTAACTATTTAGGATTCTTTAAGATATTTTGTTGCGTTTAGATATTTTCTATTGATAGTTTCTCTAACTGATTTACATTAGAGGAGAACTCATGGAGCCTCAGATTTATTTATAATCATTTAAAGATTCATCGCATGGCTATTGTCATCATTAGCTCCAAGTTTCATATATTTCACTTCAAATCAATGTTAATTCTCGAATAAACATTCAAAAATATGAATATTCTTGAAATATTTCATGAAGTTTCACTAAATTATGGTCTCACCTTCCAAAAATATCCTAGGCAAGTAATGAATAAGTGTGCCATAAAACTTGGTCCTACTTTTCTGCTGCCTTGATGACTCATCTCATCGATGCTTTGGAATGATGCATCAGGTGCCTTTTCTGATTGCTACTTACAAAATAAATGCATAAACAAACATCATTCTTAGCCTAATTAGAAAAAAGAACCGAAAGGTAGAAATTGCAATGAATATTAAACAACATTAAAGACATGAACAAAACATTACTAACTACTGTAGAACCTGCGAACATGTAAAATAAATTGACATTAATTATTACTGGGAACGTTTGCTTCGTATTGGAACGAACCAGAGATCACGTACATATATTAAATTAAGCTGGGCGTCTACTTTTAAATAAGTTCGAAATGTTTTAACTTCTATCTCTCGAGATTTATGTGAACATTAACGGTCACATTCAAAATTATGCACGTTGATTCCCATAGGATAATGAAATTTATAAACGGAATACAACTATTCACCTATTCAACTCTTAGGAAAACAAAACATTGCTATAAGGGAAGTAGTGGCTTGGTTCGCACCCCCGTACAAGTCCCCGATATTTGGATCGCAAGATATAGATGTAAATTTAAAACATTTCAATCTAAGGCCTTCTTAGTAGCTTAATCAAGTTGAAATAGCATTTGCTAAGTCTAGTTGTTTAACAAGCTTTCCCTAATGGTCGTACTTTACTCCCTGTTAGTCGACACTGCAAATAGTTCCTACCGCAAATACTGTAAGTTCACAAAAATTACTCCTCTTTATAGTGATTGTCATTTATTTATGCCATTATATTTAAAACTGCCTGAATTCTACGTGTATTCTTACGGGAAAGTGTTTGAGCTTCCCTTAATCATTAGCATTGGTCCTGCAGGAGACTCCTAGTTCTGTACAGCCCAAAAATTATACAAAATGTTCCTTTATTCCATCAAAATTCTCTAAATCGAGACTCAATAACGATTATCCACCACTGAAAACGACACTATTTAATTTCCTTACTTTTGGTACATACCTCGATTTTTTACAATTATTAAGTATAAATTAATATTCTGATATCGTTGATGGTCTTGATCGAGTCTCACACTCTCCTATATACGGTGCTTAAATCTGGAAATAAAGGATACCAATACTATAAGCAAGACTGTGTTGATAATCGTCAAAACCACAATTTGTACCTGTATTACAAGAATCTCTAACTCGATCCAAAAGTTTAGGTCTTTCCTACAGAGAAAGGCAATTAGTCTGCTGAATGCTCCAATCATGATTGAGGAGAATGTATGGGAGAAATTTTGCGAATACCAAGTGAATTATGAGGATGTCATTATCTCTTTACAATAACCAAATAACCGAGAGCATACACCCTAAAAATTCACTTGTTGTCATTCTTATCTCTTCATTATTGATGTTCCTGTTACCCCCAAGACAAGCATAATATGCATTGATCGCACTTGAAATCAAAAATACGTTTTCTAAACTTTTTTCTATATACATTAAGTCATTCTTATGAGAATGCTTAAACTCCAAAGTGAAACTTCAAATTTGTTATGAATAGAAGATTTTCAATATAATTACTCTGCAACCGAAGTAGTAGTAGTATTGTGAAAAATCCTTCGACAGCTTAGGTCACTTCGCACGTAGGCTCCCACCAGGAATCAAACCCAGGACCGCTTTCATTGAAGTCGAACGCGCTGCCCAGACGGCTATCCGGGAGCCCTCTCTAACCGAAGTTTTTTTATTAAACCGTATACACAAGTCTAATGGTTAGTATATACCACATTTAGCACTGATGTACTTGACAGCTGATAGTAACTGTAATTTAGATTTCAATAGCTACAGCATCAAAACTTTAAAATGTAGTTAACAAAAACACAGGCTCTTTCAATATCCATTCAAGGGACCAAAATTATATCAAAGGTGCATCAGTGGTACTTACGTTCACAAAATACATTTTATCATTACAGAATAGCTTTTATTATCCAAACCATCGTCATAATACCATATTTCTTGATCTTCCGATATATTATCTGTGATTTCTTCCTTGCGAGCCACGCAAAAAATGAATGATAGTGCACCATAGCATCATAAATATATGTAGCACATATGATGCTAAAGGAGCACTAAACATTCACTTTCGCAAAATGATACATCAAAACCTCCAGAAGATGTCACCTGGGAAGGAAGCAAGAAATTATTTTCCCCCGATGGATCCCAGTTGTATCCTTGACCGTGATCATTGCAGTGGAAAGAACGCTGTTAAATACAAAGTGAATTATCAAGGAGTCATACTCTCTTAACAATATCTAACTCATGCCTCGAGAGTAGAAACCCTTAAAATTCACTTGTTTTCATTGGTATCTCTCAATTAACAATGTGAGGCTAACATCTTCGTCTTCAAAAGAATGTTCTAATTTCCATCGGCAAGACTATGTTCTATAATACAAAAAAACACAAGAAGGAGAAATCCGTGCCTCGTTAAGAGGAATCTTACAGCCAATTCTAAAGTTTGGATTTTCTTCAGAGGACGGAACTTTTTTTGCTGAATGTCGCATCCTTGACTGCGTAGATTGTAGTGGTTAAACGCTGCACATAACGAAGTGAATTATCAGGGTGCCATACTCTTTTTACAGTATCTAATTCATGCAAAGAGAGTAGAAACCCTAAAAAATCACATGTTGTCATTCGTCTCTCTCGTCAAAAAAGTATGCACCTATTACCACTTCTACTTCTGTAGACTAAAGAATGATTGATCCATTATTGATTTACCTGTTACCCCCAACAGAAGCATAATATGCATTGACGATTAATCACACTGGTAAACAATAATACTTTTCCTTGAACCTTAACAAAGATACATCAGTGGTACATACGTTTACAAAATAGCCTTTATTATCCAAACCATCGTCATAATAGCAAATTTCTTGATCTTCCGATCTTTTATCTAGGAATTCTTCCTTGCGAGACACGCACAAAATGAATGATAGTGCACCATAGCATCATAAATATATGTAGCACATATGATGCTAAAGGAGCACTAAACATTCACTTTTGCAAAGCGATGCATCTTTATCTCCTGAGGAGGTAACCTGGTTGGGAAAAAATATCATCGGAGGTACATACTCTCACAAAATAGCTTTTATCACGCAAACCATCACCATAATAGCAAACTCCTCGATCTTCAGATGTGTAATCCGTTATTTGAACCTCCTCCGTGATCCATGCACAAAATGAAGGACAGTGCCCCATAGCATCATAAATATCTGTAGCACATATGATGCCTTAGGAGCACTGAACATTCACTTCCGCAAAATGATACATCAAAACCCCCTGAGGAAGTCACCTGGGAAGGAATAAAGAAATTATATTCCCCCGATGGTGATGATGCTTCTGCAACACTTTTCAAAATCATGTCTGGAAGATAAACTACAACCCACTTTTCCATTTCAATATTAAAACATCTCTGAACAACTTTTGGGGTTAACTACTTGATTTTGCATTACCGTCGACCAAGTTTAAGACCGCACTGAGACTGCAATCGACTCTCAACTGTTTTGCGTATCACCGGCTGTATAAGTGTCAGGGGAAAAGATTCCTTGATGCTATTAAAATCATATGATAAATTTAGACTCTTAATGCTCTATTCTGACCTCAGTTATGATATTTCTCCTGCGTCGCTTTCCATTATATATATCGTTTCAATCCAGAATACAAGGTTACATTTGCTACTAGCGAGAATATGTTCTAGTATCGAGAAAACAATATATAGGACGAAATTAGTGCCTCTTTATGAGAAATCTTACACCTGATTCCAAAATAGCTTTCGTACAGACGACATTTTCTGCTGGATGTTCTAGCCTAGATGTGAAGATTGTAGTGAATGAACGCTGCATATAACGAAGTAAATTATTAGGGTTCAATACTCTCCTAACAATATCTAATTCATGCATAGAGTGTAAACCTCAAAAATTCACTTGCTGTCATTGGTTTCTCTCTATTTCTGATCAACTTCTTACCGCTTTTATCTGTATTTTTGGAATGAAATCTTATGCTTTTAATATTTCCACCCAATATCGTTTGTGGTTCTTGAGTAAAATCACTGCTCCATTGAAAGCATTCAAGAATAAGAATAAATCAGGTAAATAAATGAAGAGTTAGTTATTTTACTCCTTTAAAAAGTATGCAGGACTGTTTTATCTTATAAGTCTGGTTTGATATGAAGTAAGGGTAATACTCAGAATGTACTGATGCCCTTAAAGACCTCTTAAAAACGCTCCTAAAAAAATTATGTCTATTTGATTCCAATTCCTGAATTATATGTCTACTTGATAGCTAAAAGCATTCGTATTTTATCAGCGAAATAAGATACGATCTCCTAAGATGAATCACATCTTCTAATCGCCACTGTGAATAAAATGCTGAGTAATACGAAGGAAATAATCAGGATTTCATACTCTCACAGCAATATCAGTTTCATGCTTTGAGAGAAGAAACCCTGATATTTCACTTCATGTCATTGGTACGTGTCCATTCATAGTATGCGATTCCCATATTCCGCTGTCAGCTATTAAAAGAATAATTAGTCGATAACACTCTATATAGATCTCGGTTAGGATTTCTCTCCATTTTCGTTTCCTCGGAGAAGAAAATGAAAAATAATGAGTAATCAAACAATTTGCGAGCGGTTAGAAAATCTGTTATACGCAGCAAAACTTGCTCTGGATGTTTTACTTAACTCCCGTTGGAAAAAATTGATGAAAAGAGCACTAACTGATTCCAAATAGAGTTGGTATATTCATAAAAAAACTACCGAATCTAATCGTCTTTCCTCGAAGACTCGCTCCGAATAAAAATAAATTCTACAGAATGACCACTTCGTAGAATTTCGTAATTAGTTTATTTGGAGACACACATTTTCATGTGACTTTCAAACTATAGTGATGAAATAAATAATTGATTTATAAATACCTAACTTAACAGTTGATAAAACACCGAAGGAAGCAATAAATACCTGTGAGTTATTTGCTTCATTTTTAAGAAGGTATATTTGGAAACACACGACTGACGATACTCGTAGCGTAAATGTTGAATATGGATATGAATACATGCTGTGGATAGATAAAATGCATAGGCAGGATAAAATTCTACTTACAAAGAGATCCGGAGCACTGGAGTGGCAGAAATTGTTGATTCTCGTAAATTCCGATGCGTCTTGATTGAGGCACAAAATGGCGATGGTAGGGCCTAAATTCTCTCGAAGATTCTTCTCGTAAATTTAAACCCCTTGCGAAAAAAAATCACTTGAACAAGAATACTTTTCTAGCAAATATGCAGATTTTGTTTGCGGGTGGAAATGAACTCGACGCAAACCGATAGTATTTCTCTTCCAAAATGTTGACCGCTTGCGAACTGCTTCCCTACGAGTGCAACGACGAGTGTATACTAGGCCAGTGAAGTGATATGCACCGATTCTTCTCATTTTCTCTAGCCAATGGGAGATTTGTATATTGCCGTCATCCAATCACATTTCAGCAAATTCCGAACTCCTATGGGTGGGGTTGGAATCCTGTGGGTGGGGAGCGCTGAATTAGTACGCCACCATCTGCTTGTGGACAAATGATCAACCATTAAGAACATATTGTTCATCAATGGTTGTACTTTTGGATGAGGTTTTAATTCCAATAATAGTGGAATTACACTCTTCTGTGTAATCATAATTACATGATGAAATAGTTCGCGGAACAATTAGTAATAAGTATTTAACTGTCGTTATCACCATATTGTTTAGAAAAACACGATTAATTGCGTAGTTTTTGGTATTAAGGATCGATAAAATGTCAGGTCATACTATTTTTGTAATTAATCTGTTATTTTAGACATTATTGATGAAATAACTATACTGATTAATATGATGAAGAAAGTACGAAAGAGGTACTTTCTACAACGTAGGAAGTTTTGTACGAAATGCTTCAAAAATCGTAAGGAATTTCGTTCGAAATATATTCTTTGGAGCATACTGTGCGTATCCTCAAAGTAAAATATAGTAAATATATTAGAGATTCAATATCATCGAAGTGAAAGAAATTGATTGTTTCTGACAATTACATACGTTGCAGGAATTATTTTTATGCACAGGTTTCAGGTTGGTGTAAACCAGATGGCAAAATTTTCGTATTATTTCCAAAAATAAGCTTCTACTTATATCATTACAGTCCTTATGTATATTAAGCTACTCACAATACAGCAATTAACCAGTTGAAAAACACAGCTACATCACTTTATATTATGTTAGACTTTACAAACTGTACATACATGACCAAATTATCAACTACTACACTTTAAAGATAAATCGTTATTGTACTCATAAATCTAAAAGAAGCATATTCACGTGTCAACTCTCATACAGGAAAAAAGCAACCAAAAGTATTGAATCTAACAACAATAAATAGAACTAAATACATCCAGACAACCCATTATAATGAATAACGGCAAACAATAATTATAGAATTTAAAATTTAAATTAAAAGAATGATGGCGTATTTTACGCTTATACAATTATCGAATTAACTTATATTTTTAACGATAATTTCAAACTATTTCTTCATATTTCTCTTAAAACCAAATATATCTTTTTAAGGGACTGAGAATTTCCTTGTAGAAGCCATTCCAGTTAGCGCAAATTTATGAAAAAATATTTTCCCTCTTATTTTCTGCGACCCTTTGTTCTTTTTTTGAATCTTTGGTCATTTTCTCCTTATGCAATTAGAGATATTCCTATCTTGTAAATAATATGAGGCTCGCTTAATGAGGAATTTATGTCTGATTCTCATGACTCTCCTAAATTTCCTTTGATTTCGGAAAATATTACAAATACTTACCTCAGATATACTTGGTGAATTTCAGTAGATAATGTTTTATTATTGATGACAATTGTTTTAAACATGTTCCATTTCTAAAAATATGTGATAGGTATGACGCAAGAGTTGTGACTAACTTCCGGATACCGCGCTAAAATGTCTCACCCTTATTCCATGAAACGCTGATACAAACAAATAGTTCAATCCAGAAGACAATGGAATGATACGCCCTGTTTTGCTGCAATGCTACATCATCAAATATTATCTCCCTAGTACTATACGCAAACAGAAGAACAAGTGACTCAAAATGGATATACTGTGACTCGAGCTGATTTCAGAGTAATAATATATCTGTGTATCGCTTCATTAATAATTATATTTTATCTCTCATGGCTATGCGTCTATGATATCGTTGAGAAGGTAGCAACAAAACTAGCCTTGCACAATTACGTAAATTTGCGCGTTACATTAAAACGAATTGACTAATGTTACAGTTACCTATCCATCTAGCTACCATAGTAACTTAATTTTTATATAATTCAGTAACTATCCCCGGGTACTACATTTGTGGTATTAGGTGAAACTTTATTCAATCCGATGAGATACATCATGTAATTTAAGGATGTCCTTCAATATCGTGAAATATCACTTAAATTATATAATATCGTGAACTATCACTTTAATTATCTTTAACTCCATAGGGCAAGTAAAAGCTTATTAATAATTTAATAACTAATACCTAAAATAACTAATGATACTAATAAAAATTTAAGACTAACGTATAGATCCAGAATCCAGTTCCAATCCAATAAATTAACTCAGAATTCACTTCTTTTTTCTTTGACCTTCTGTTTACCAGACCCATTCCTAATTTTTTCTAAAATTAAAAATGAATCTGGAAACTATTCCCAGCATTCTGTATCTTATCGTTAGACAATGGGGCAGTCAAAGAATGGCAGAGCCGATGCACTCTCATTTCACACTCAACAAGCGTTATCACACAAACCTATTAAAATAGTTAATTTTAAATAAATTTTTCTGAGACTTACTGTTATAAAATTCCTCTTTTACAAAAATTTAAATATTATAGTGACTTGCCCTCAAACATTTCAAAGTTGAACTGAAAAGGCTCTTGAACCTAATGGATATCCAAAATTATTGCAAAGGCAATACACAAGAGACATATTTACTAGATCTTATGGCAACACTTCGCCTTATAGAAATAAGAATATCCTTGGAAATCCTGTCGTATTTTACCTTCACAAATTCAATTTTTAGTTCCACAAATTTTTCACCATGAAGGAGAGCGATCCATTACGCTGGACCAGGAAAGATCCACACCAAACTATGATGATTTGTCTCACCTGTAGCCGAAGGATTTCTCATATTGCGAGAGATTAGCTTTCTTTCCCTACGTGAATGATGAACAATGAGCGAATTCAAAAATTGGTCGTGAACTTATAGCCTTCCTGCTCTTAATTATGGCTTCGGGGAAGAAGAAAAGGGAAAGGCGATGCATCTAGCTGGGTGTGCATAAAACATTGGAAGGCATGATTTGATATGTGAGCTAATAAAAGATTCTTAAATCGAGGTTCCAGAGAAGAGCAAAAACACGCTAAGGATGGACCGAAAGAAATGTACCATATCACTCCATCTATTTACTCATATAGGTACAGGAATCACCCTTGCACTCTTATATAATAATAATAATAATAATAATTCCGTCTCTAGGGCGAATTTTAGCCAAGTCTGGCCACTCTTACAATTAACCCCTTATTTTTTTCCTTTTCAATTTTTCTTTAATTTTTTTTCTTTCTTTCTTAGTAAATACAAAAAACACAGATAACCATTCCTTAACCGGAAAAATCAGATTAGCTTGGATTCGAACCCGGGACTGTGTGGTTGGAGCGTTAACGCGCTAGCACTCTAACCACTCCTCCACCACGGCCAGAAAATTATTTATTTATATATTATTATATACAATTATTATATCCGCAATTTGTTAATTGTCCGACCCTCAAGAATAATTTTACCCACCCGACCCGCAACTTTTCATATATATAATAATATAATGCACCGATGGATAATAAAGAAATAAATGAAAATACCTCGGTATTTGTTTTAGTAATTACATATATGTACTATACTAGTGAATTCCCACGTCAAAATGACGGGAGTTAATTCAATTTACAGAAAAATGTACAACTATTATCGCATACATCTGATTTATGTCAAAATACCCCGTCAAAAATTTCAAGGATTAATTTATATACATCTGTCATATTATTTAACCTGCAGTAGTCTACTTAATGAAACTTTTTCTTGAATAAAAACCTATTTCAGCTAGCATCGTCATAATGGCCGAGTGATGAGAGGTTCTGATTTCCAGAAGTATCGAAATTTCGGAAGTCATTCCAAAAGATTATCCTCTGTGGTTCGAATCCTGCTCAAGGCAATTTTTTCCCAAGTGGTAAGTTCCAGGTTTGCTAAGAAGCTTAATAAGAAGAAGATAAGGAGTTTCCATAGCTTACTTGTTTTAATAAAGCAGTTTTTAGTTCGTTTCGCAATTATTTATTGTAATGACCCGCTATTAGATAGTTGTATAGGGATTCATAATAACTTAATGATTTCCATATATTTCGTACTCTAAAATACATATAACGTTTACTTTAGTCCTCATTTCGTTTCATTTCTTCATAGATCACGCGTTTCCACGGCTTGTTTATTTCATCAAGCAATTCTCCTTCCCCTACTTATTAAATGAATTCATGGGGTACTTTTATTTTATTTTATTATCCGTATATCTTAATTATCCGTATATGGTCTATCACACGTAACCCTTTTGGGCGTATAGCAGGAGGTGCGCGCACTCTATTTCTTTAATAGACCTTAAAAATTTAATCCTAGGGCCAACTTGCTTTGGCATCTATATCCCCTTACCCGCTACATCATTTCTACCTATGTAACGTGGATTTTTCTATGTATGTATTCTAAGAATGCATAAGCTATGATTCAATAATCTCATTGGTCGTCATGGGGACTTGTTTTGTACAACGGCAAAATTTCGCGAAATTTTTGTTTACTTTATCAAAATTCTCGCACTTTGGGAATCAAGGAATAATTCACTGCAAAAATAAGAAACTATTCAATTTTCTTTCTTTTGACACTTACCTCGATATTGTGGAACCATTACTTTTAATATAAGGCTGCGAAAGAGCAAATTTATGATGAATAAAAGAGAAGTGAATATGTAGATTTAGAGGTTCCTTCCCGGTGCTGGGCGGTTTTCACACTCTCAGAAAGAATACCGCATTCTTTGCTTGTCATCAGCTTCTTTTCTAATTAGTCATCCCCAAATCACGCCATCATACTGTGGTCTCTATTTCGCCGCCATTCAATTCAAAGTAAGCACATTCCGATACTTCCCGCTTACGTTCCCATCACGAATAGAATTAAAGGAAGATTACTGTTCAATAATTAGAATAAAGATAACTGCTATTAATTATTCATACTTTAACAACGGTTGACCGAAATATCTTGTAAGAAATTGCATATCTGTAAGGAAAGGAAGAAAATTCCCCCCAACGGTTTGCCGATATTCGTGCCGAAAAACCATATCTAGGAAACCACTTTTAAACCACCGAATTAATGCATTCCGACCTCCGTTTCGCTATTATATTTTTCTGCCATGTTAATGCCATTGAAAATCGAAGTAATGAAGTGATTCTAATAACAATGAAAACAAATCCTTCCAAACGCTGAACGTAGACCTGCATAGCAGACAATGTCCATCTTTATTTTCTCTCTCTCTATTTTGGAGGCCCAAAATGTGGTGTCTGCAGGACGAGTTGCCCCTGGAAGTGATTACTTTTTTTGTAAGCGACTGTACATCCGAAGAATAGAGGAAGTCATTCAGACTGTAAGCACAATCCTCGACTTCGATTTGACGCCATAATCTAGAAATTTGCGTTACACAGCGTGTCATTCTTTATTAAATTATTTTCAGCGAATAAAAACTACTGTGGTCTATCCGTCTACCAAAAGGCAAGAAGTATTTAGTTTACGAATATATGGTAGCGGGATTCAAGATAACTGTCTATGAGAAAATACTTCCGAGGAGAAGTTTGAATAGGCTACTTATTAAGAGCCACTATTTCACTATCACCATTGTAATAGCGATTGTTAATTTGATGAAATAGATATATGCAGTTCAGCTTCTTTAACGCAAATTGTAAACATGTGAAAGTTGTGATGAATTACGAATTAAATTATGAATGGCAGAATTGAGCAAGTTTCCTATGAAAATATATGGTACTAATATACTAGTTTAAATTTAAACATCCAATTAATCTGCGAAAGTTGATAATGTCCCGTAATTATTTTTCTTATACGAGCTTTACGATAAAATTATTTAGATACAAGGGACCCCACCAGATTGTTAAAGCCGTCGCTTTGGAGTTCGTGTCTATAGGCTTTTACGGCTTTGTTGAATACCAAAGAGACCAAACTGAACATGCGCAACATCAACAATGATTAAGTCTTTTTAATAATGACCAAAGTTCTGTAGGCGATAACAATAGTTCTCTCGTACATTCTCAAACGGAAGTCTGAAATCCTAAATCGATAATTCCGCGAAGCTCGTCCCCGAATCGAAAAATTCTATGACAGAGATGGGAAGCCTGCGATCTTCGAATTGATCGCGGCTTTTCTACTTTCTCAGAAACGCATTTATATGTACAGTAAAACTATTAAAACGAATTTTAAGGGCCTTTTAATACACCAAAGTTGAAGCACTTTTGCCTTTCATATCGCAGGATAGTAGGCATTATCGTCCTTATAAGCAGTAGTTAATTTTACATTGAACTGTGAAAATACATGGTTGCTTTTCCTTTTAGTTAGGTTGTAGGAACAAAATGCCACTAAGAATCAGAACAGGCAATTCTCAATATGAACTTTTATTTCACTTAGATCTCCCTGTGATTACATCAGACAAAACTAACCAAAAGGCAAAACAACAGTAAAACAGACATCACAAGGAAGACCGGAGGGGAAGAACAAGTCTGCCTGGCATTCGCCCGAAGTTGGAAGGAAAACCCCTCCGTAAAAAAACCTCTCAAAGGCAGCCAAAATCACAAATGTTAATCAGCAAAACATATCAAATTCAGTGATTTACAAACGAATTATTTAACTACAAGCGATTCCGCAGATAATTTTACAATAACGAAAAACCATGTTTGATTCCATCAAAGCGTAATGTAAATACATTATCTGGCAATGCAAGCAAAAAGCAAAATTACAAAAGTGGTAAAATTAAGTTCATTTGGTAACCTATAGTATTGTATTATTCATCACTCACTTCTCCTGAACTTCGATTAGGTGTAGCACCATTGGCCACAACATTTAAGGTCACAATATAGATTAATTTCTCCATGAAGAATGAATAGTACAGGGTTAAAACAACTTAAAAATGCGTTCAGCTCTTTAAGAGAACATGGGTTAATAAGCACTTCAGCACCTTAAGTTAAAGTGTGGCTTCACTGGTGGAAGAGACTATAGTTTCAGAAAATGTTCTTCAAATTTATCTGAACTTGCCACACGTCAAAAGTCACTTAACAATGCACACAAGTGATTTGGTGTCCATTACGGACGCCCCTCTGGAAGATGACCGTCGATGAAATATGCTGTAATATCACACTTCTGTCTGTAGGACTCCTAAAACTGAACTCAAGGGTTGTAATCTGATGGACTCAAGGAAACTCCTCCAGAACCTCAGCATGTCTGTCGTTCAATTGGCAGCAAGAGACCAAGAATCGGGCAGACCAAGGCTATCCTATCTTTGGGCACCTAAAACGGCTCAAACAGCACCTTCTCCACTAAGATTCCACCAGCAAATGAAAATTGTGGCTAAATACGAGGCTGGACCTGGAAATTCTGAGCAAATTACACGGAACAGAAAATACACAAAGCACACCTTTCAAAAACAAAAACAGCCATATGCGAATGCAAGAAAAAAGATTAAATATTTAATGCAAACATTGATATGCGGAAAAGTACGGAAAGGAAAGGAACAATACACCATACAACACAGCCTGTAAAATTTCAAAAAAAGTACATCTTATCAGCAATTACAGATAATGAGAAATCACAAATTCAAAGAAATTTCTTAAAATGTTGAAGACTTACTGTAAAAAAAGGGAAAATTAACCATATGGATTACCACAGAAAATATTAGAAATTTAATGCAACACATGATACTTAAATTCTCACAATAGGAAAAAAACAAATTATAACACCATGTAACACTTAATGAAAATAAAATCATCAGTAATAACATAAGAAAAGACATACTAAAACCCTCAATAACCTTACTGACATCCAATTAGAAAATTGGGTATAGTAACAAAGGGATATAAAAACAACTTATAATCTAGCAGGAAAAGTTGCCTTGAGGATAAGGTGATATGTAATATTAAATGAAGGACAAATACAGCAATATCTTTCGCAGTAGGTTCATGAATAATTACAAAATTCGTTAAAACCAATTGCAAAAACAAAAAGGATAAGTCATATACAGGCGTTTTTATAGATAAGTCGACTACGGACACCGTACGCAAAAAACTTGCCTAGTATAGTGCGAACATCGGCTACAGCCGATGGTGACGGCGACGGTGATCGTAGGCATCACGTCGACACAAGGTGATGATATAGTATGATGATCCAGTAATTCGGAGAACGCAGAGATTAAAAAAACTATGTCAAAAAACGCAGTATTATAATCAATCGCATTAGGTGGATAAGGCGTTTAAACGTACTTATCAGACGCAACGTGGACGTTTCGTGTCGTGGGATATGTAGAGACGAAGTGTTGCCGCTGAAATTCGGATTCGTGCGTGAAAATCGTCGCAGGCTATCTGCGTTGCTTGGCTTGGTGGATGGACCATGGACAACCAGTCCATGAACCATTTCATGAAAATAAAATCATATCAGTAATAACGTAAGTAAGCACTAATTCAAACAACTTCCTTGTAAGCTTAAAGAGTTCAATTTAAAAAATTAAGTATAGTATCGAAGGGATATAAAAGCAATTTATACTCTAACAGAAAATTATAGCCTTAAGGATAAAGCGAAATTTGATAACATATGAAGGAAGAACACTGAAATGAAGCAGGATCTTTGGCAGTAAGTACATGCTATTAACAAAGTTCGCAAACACCCAACTACAACATCTAACAGGCTAAGACATAAAGGCGTAATACGCATAGGTCGACTGCAGATGCATGAGGAAACATTACGTAGTATTGAGACAGCATCGGCTGCAACTGGTGACGTTGACACAATTGTACGCATGACGTCGACGCAAGGTGATGATAATATGTTAATCCAGTAATTGTGATAACGCAGCGTTCGAAAAAACAGTTTAAAACGATGAACAAATTATACCAGACCATGAAGCAATTCATGAAAATAAAATCATATCAGTAATAGCATACCAAGTAAACACCAATTCAAAAAACTTCCTTAAGCTTAACGACTTCATATAAATACTTATATTCCATCATAAATAGCCTTAAGGATGAGGCGACATATGTAATATTATACGCAGAAGGACACCGAAATGAGGCAGGATCATTCACACTAAGAACATGGCTATTATCAATGTTCGCAAACAACCAATCTTAACATCTAATGGGCTAAGACATATAAAGGCGTTATACACATACGTCGACTGCAGACGCCGTATGAGGAAACATTACGTAGTATTGAGACAGCATCGGCTGCAGCAACTGGTGACGTTGACACAGTTTTACGCATGACGTCGACGTAATGTGATGATAATATGATAATCCAGTAATTGCGATAACGCAGCGTTCGAAAACACAGTTTAAAATCGCTGTCTTCAAAAACGCAGAGTTAAAAAACGATAATATGATAATCCAGTAATTGCGATAACGCAGCGTTCGAAAACAGTTTAAAATCGCTGTCTTCAAAAACGCAGAGTTAAAAAACGATATTCGCTGTGTCATATTCGCAGTGTTCACTCGCATTTCGTGAATGCAGCGTTAAAATAGACTTTTTACACGTATTTTGGACGCTTCGTTTCGAGAAATATTTGTAGAGACGAAGTGTTGCCGTTGCAATTCGGATTCGTGTGCGAAGTTCGTCGCAGGCTATCTTCGTTGCTTGGCTTCGCCTGCTTTTTGCAGGCTCTTCTTTCTCTTCTTTATGCACTGCACGGGCTCGATCTGCGGCCACCGCTGCGAGGCTCAACCTGCAGTGGCGTAACTCTCGGCACCTCCTACGGACGACAGACACGCAGGTCTGACCTCTTCCTCTGCTCGCAGAATCTTCTCTGCGTTGACGTGAAAGCTCCTTCCTCAGGTCCCTGCACAGCCTCCCTCCGCACCTAATACATTCGACTGCCGTCCCGACACTTTTCAAACGGATCACAAAACACAAATAATCTTATAAATGCATAACATCTAAACAAAATGCTGAAACATACTGAAATTACAGATTTGTACTTAAATTCTAGTGTCCAATTTAATGTATTATAAAAGTAAGCAATATTAAAGACCAATGCATCCAGGCTCCATGAAGTACATCGAGTCTTCTAGCTCAAATCTCTGCTTCTAATGGGTGCTGCTGTAGGGATCGGCATTTGCTGCTTGAATTCAGTGTTCCAAGGTTTGTCTCATTTAATAGCCTTGTCAGTTCCTTTTGGATGGATTATTCACTTTATCCTCTTTCCAAAGGCGTCATATGCAGGCTACAACCTCAGGTTCTGCAAGCAAATACGATGAATATGTTGCAATCTATAAAAAACTCAGTAAAAGCAGGTTGAGAGGGTAAATAAAATGAATTTCATAAATGAAGAAAAGTAACAATACAGTAAAAATAGAAACCGCTATGTATTAAATATCTTGCAGAAGTTCAGAACAAGTACGTTGTTATCCTTAAATACGCATAATGTGCAAAGTAAACTAATTAAATACGCATTATGTGCAGGATCATGAACTCTGAATATATAAATATGCTAGTTTCCACATTCGAAAAATTCCCAGACAAATTGATGTTCTTTTCCCCACCCAAATTTGTTTAAACAAACACTCCGATAACTACGAACCAATACAGAAATACTAAAACACCCAAAAACGCCTTATCCTGTATCAGTGTTCATTTTATCTATTTTATTTCTCTCTTTGTCATATTAATAACATTCAAAAGGCTTCTGATATATAGTTTACCTGAAATGTTTTATAAATACAGGTAATACATTTTCCATTCCATTTTCACCGAATCTAATAAAGCATTGTGTGAAAAGTCTTGCATAAAACCATTTAAAATTCAGGAAGAGAAGAAAAGCTGGTACTGAATGACAGAAAGGTCATACATGGCACAAAGGTTGCAGGCTCCCCATCCATGGGCTAAGTAACTATAATCACTGTCGAAACGACACCTTTTCTAATTAAAAGCTATAACCTTCTTTCGGTGAATACACTTTAAACTTGCATAAAGCAAACGACTTAAAAGTATCACAAATAAAAGTTAAGGTACAATATTATTGCTATTTAATTCTACCATGCAAAGCTATGCTCCTATATTATCTAATCAAAATCTTGAAATATATTGGCTTGAAGCTCTATCTTTTTTCTTAGAATCGTTACATCTGGTGAGAGTACAATATGAGGGCTTGAGTTACTGTTCAAGACAGCAGCACCACTGTCTTAAAAAGCATTGCAAAACTCACTTTAATTCCACTACACAAACTGAAATGATACAATTTAATAAGAGGAAAACCTTACCCCTTCCGGCCCCCAACTGCTTCCTTCATTCCTTGATCTTTTAACTGCTCAGTATGCTTGCCTGATGTGGGGGAAGAAACTTCTGGAATCGACACTAATTCTCTTGAGTCTTCCAATGACATCCACTCAAGCAATTTTACTGAAAGTGTATAACACAAGATTTAAAAAGTTCAATTTGTGTTTTGATCTAAGCTGCAAGCCCTACGTTATCTATAAAGATTTTGGAAAGTTTGCTGAATTGCTACAACTCTTAAATTAATCAACACAGCATCTGCAGATGATGTTAAGCATATCCCCTCCAAAAATTTGATTAACTTTAATAATCATTATCGATATTTTCCGTTAAAAATACATCTACTGCTTTAAGGTGATCGAATTAAGGTTACATCATAATTGAGGGTACTCAAGCAATGTAATTCTCCGAGAAAGTGATTAAGTTTAAACGTATTTAAATATACAGAAATTACCTTTAAATAACTCCTTAGTAGTACCCTGACCAAATCGAAAAAATTATTAAAAGTACTAATTGCGCAAAAAAACTAAAGGGGGATTTATATCTAATTAAGTTTTCGTTGAAGTTAAGCACCACCAATTTAAGACAGCTCCAGATAGCCATGTGTGCCGCGCGTTCTGAATTGGAGAAAACAGTCACGGGTTCGATTCCGGTGGGAGACAACGAGCAAAATAATCTCAGCTGTCGAAGCACTTAAACCTAAAATACTACCATATTCTAATCTAACAGGTACTGCTTGAATCGAAGCTCCGAAAGGGCATAAAGGAGAGTCTTAAAATTACAATACAATATGAATAGGAGAATAAAAGCAGTACATAGAAAACAGATCAAATCTAGAACCAAAAAGCAAGCCTACGAACAGAATTCAAGATTTCTTAAAGTATGCCTTATTTAATGCATTAGATTATCGACTAAATTGACTGAAATGAATTGAGAAAAATACTCTATACGACCATAAAAACCACCAAATATTTAAACTATATTTGATGAAAATAAGCCAATATAAATAACTTAGGAAAGCTGAAAAGTCTGAAAATCACATGTGCAAAGCTGTTCACATTGAAAGAAATTTTAAACTAGCTCAAACGGGAGAAATGTTCAAAACTATTCCAGCCGAAGCACATTAAAAATTCATTACATACTGGAATATCTATTTAGATCGATATTTAAAAGCTTCTGTCAATATCTTCCGCGATAGGTGGATTTGAAGCAAAGCAAAGGATGGTTTAATTACAGTTTTCTTTAAAAATACATCAGAAGACCTTAAATTTGTTCGAATATGCAAATTGGATTTTCATCTTCATTGTTATACCACAACACATTCTCACGGGATCCCTCAGAGTACACACTGAATATATGTTAGATACCATGGAACTACGATTGCTAATACCATTATCCATCACTAAATACACAAAAGAGAACACCTCCAGTCACATCACCAGACACTCCATTCTTACTGAGCAGATAAACGTAGTAAACCAAAACCAAATACTCTCAAAATTAATGAAAATGAAAATCCAACTTAAATGAATATACAGAAACAAGTCGTTTTAAGTCAAACAATCCTCGCTTTGCTTCAATAAAAATATTTCTATTCACTCATTTTGGAAATTTTACCATATTTGAAAATTTGAATATGACTCAATGAAAGGAATTAGTGATCCAATCCCAAATTCATAGCAACGGATTACTTTCCATTCGTGGAATAAAAATGCACGAAAAACAAAATATAGATTTAAAAAGGGTAACATTTATGATTTACGTCTGTATCGAATCAAGGACAAAATTAAATCTAAGAAGCGCCGACAGCTTTGAGGTCTTGATTTACAAGATTGTAGTCTCTTACTATTCTCCAACGTACGTACCCACATAATGTGGACGATATTAATGGCTTTGTCGGATCAACCAAATTAACATATTTAATACCAGTTGTATGGTTCAATGTGCTTAAAAGCTGAGGTAATTTCGCGCATATAACATACCAAGGAGAATCGAACCCGGGAACGTTATCACCTAAGTATTACACTCGGCTATCCGAGTGTTCGACACGATAAAGTAACTGAAATCTGATGGGGCATATTGATCTAAGGAGAATATGAGCAGAGACCTACTCGAAATCTCCTATTCGGTGTGATTTTACACATCTCATGCTCGCCAAAGATATCCCTGATCGACTATTCTTCGTGACTGAATGAAATTTCGGAGGAATGTGGAAAGACTTTAGACTTTCCTTTTCCTAGGAGATATTTCGACAATCCTTAAATCCCACTGATACTTCGACGTAGTAGAAGTATTCCCTAGGGTTTCTGGCGAGCAAATCTACGAAAGCACATGTTAACCCTGACAAGCATCCCGTCGTGTGTGATTATTGAGTAGAAACGAATTCTCTATCAAATGGAGCGACTGAGGGAAATCTTGCCCACGTGGGTCATTAACTTTCAACCGAGCAGCATACCCGAGAACATACTTCAGGCTGAAGAAACCTTGGCAAAAATTACGGTATAGGAAAATGAATTTCCTAAGCACGCCGAAACCTTCGGAAGAGTTCGAATGGCTCAACGCCGGTCCAACCATTTCGTCAAACGCCAACGATTCAGATCGCAATTTCTAAGGGATGCCTGATATTCGAAAATGTGGTGCGATTCACCATGAAAATGACGGATTTACCGAGGAAAACCTGGATAAAATTACTTGGAAATAAGAAGGGATGACACGCTTTAGAATTCCTGAATGAAAGAAGTCTGGAAGAAATGTTCGAAATCACTTAACTTCTAATTGTAAGTCTCATTGAAGCTCCCTCGGCGCAGTTCCTCGGCATGGCAGAGCACATGGTTGGCAAGATAAGACTTCCGAAGACAAGCCACACATCCAATACATTTTCCAATTTAAGAAACGCTTTCCTGAAATTTAGAAGATTGTAAGGTATTTCAACTACTAGAATGTCGTAAATTACGTATTTATAAGCCATGAAGAATCTGAAGATAATAAAGAGGATAGACGCAGAGTTAAGTAACGTAGGTATCGAAATCTTTACTTTACCCAATATTCTTTACCAGAAGAGCTCGTGAAGAGGACTGGCGTTGAAGCATTGAAGTCCAGAAATGAGAATGAGGAAGGTAAGGAAGGAATCTATGAAGGTAAGTGGGGGGAGGAACTACGTAATGGTTTGGGGATACTCTCTACCAATAGTGTGGCACAGAATATGGATGAGTAATATCGGAGAGGAAAAAATGGCTTAAACTTTCCCAAAAATATTATTCACTAAAAACGTGGAATTTGTACACATAATTTTATAATTTATATAATCGCGTTGAATATTGACGAATCAGTTTTCATGTTATTTTTTTCTTTTTCGAACCCTTGCTATATCTGTCTACATCGTTGCCATTCTGTCTACATTGTTGCTATAATCAACAACTCCATCTTTTCTCATGATCTTGTTTTCTTACTCAATGCTATCATTTTCATATGCATGCTTTCCGGTAAGCGATGACGTATTTTATAATAATTTTAGGTCGAAGCATAGTATGACCTTGTTATCAACTTAAAGATATGTTAAGTCAGTATACTAAATGTAAAAGAAATATTTCTCGGCGAATATGAACTCCATTCCCTCTCGTGCGGATCCCAATTATCTATAATTGTAAAAGAAATCGAGATAATTATTATATATTTTCCTATTCCAGATACCTGATTGCCTTCAACTTAATCAACCCTTAATGTACTTTATTTATTAAGTAATTTATAATATACTTTACCTAATATACCTTTACCGTACACCCCGCTGAGGGAGTCGCTGGGTCTTCTATCTTTGTGGTAGCCGATGACTCTCCGTAGGTTCCAGGGGACATAGAAAGCCGCTCTCAGGTCATTAGGAAGCATGTGTCCCAATCTATAGGAGAGACTTCCGATGAAGGGGATTCTCCGCCATGAGGAAGGGGTTGTGGAGGATTATTAGAGGGAAAGAGTGATTTTACGTCATGAGAGGATATTTGGTTTTCTCCTCAAGAGCTTATCCACCATATCTGGGCTGTATCCGTCATTTATAGCAATCTGTTTGATGATTAAAACTTCTTTAAGGGAATTGGCCGGTGACATCGGGATGTGGGTGGATCATACTGTGGAAAGCGGGTAACTTCTGGGAAAAAGGATGGGAGGAATGAGAGGGATGGTGAGGTCAGAATAGGTGGGTTTGCTGGAGGGAGTTGAGATGATGTCTGTCAGACGAAACTAGCTGCCGATTAATTTATTTCTATGGAATTTAAAAAGTGTGTTTTTTTCTTTTGCATTATGGCACCATTCCACAAAGTTTGGCTGGGAAATGTCAATTTTAAAAATATATCTTGATTGTATACCAAACAGTTATATGTAGATTTCTCATTCTTTTACTAATAGATATAGATTACTCGTAAATGCCTCTTCTTACGGTGTGACCGAGGGTATAGGACACTGCGGAGTTCTTCCTTATCGCTTAATTTCTGTCTAGCTCTATTCCCGATCATATTCTAATACCCTCCTTACCATGCACGGATTGAATACTTTTCTTTGTGCACCACTGCTCGGATTTTTATTTTTAATTCTCGAAGAATTACCTTTGCAAAATTCCTTTTCAATCCAAATAACACGTAACAAGTTATAATCGTTATCATTACTCATTACTCATATGAATATGGTATTAAAATCTAATGAAATATATTGCATTTGCACTGAAGTGACAAGCATTATTTTTTCTTTTATAAGTGCACTAATAATAATTGATACAAGATTTTCAATTTGAATATGTTTACCGAGAATTCCTTAAAAATATAATTTTCTGTTATTCTACAAAATATCATTAGCAATGAAATTTTAAATTATTATACACATATGGATGTCTGCGTTATCCTGAGACTCGTTTATACAGCTGATTTTCTTCGCAAGTGGCTTTCAACGGGCTTTTTTATATATAGAATCTCAAAGCTTGCCACTTTCCCTTAACAACTCTACTTACTTTCCGTACCTTGCCCCCTCTTGTCATCGTTGCCCAGGGCAACCCCCGGCTCGCAGTATCTCCTTCTGGCTGTAGTCAAATATGTAAGCGATTCTACCGGAGAAGTTCATGCAAGAAGAAGGAAAGAGACTTCGAAAGTTTCTGGTTTCATAATCAGCCCTCAACTTTATTGCTGTTTTCCTCCCCCAGATGTGGGGGAGGGGGAGAGTCCTTTCCCGTCCTTCACTACCCACTCCATTTTTCCCTGAAATGCTTGTTGAGATATATCTGCAGATCATCAGCGTATAAATGATGTTTACAGAATTTAATATAATTTAATTTTTAATGTATATCCGCGTCAATAGAATCGAAGGTTTCACTTAAGTCCAGTAATTCCATTAATTAATCCATATCCTCAGATGCTTAGGAATTTTCTTAACGCCTTATATTAAAATGCAATTGGTAAATTCAATCTACGATTTATCGCAAGAACTAGCTAGCAAGACGCAACGTGCCCAGAATTCGTCTCCTCGGTTTATATTTAACTTGAAAAAGTATGACCATATTTCCGATACGTTTAAGAAAATATCTTGGATTAAACTGGAACATCGTCAAAGAATTCATGTTGTAACGCCAGGTTTCAGGGTCTTGCAAGCACAAACTGCGGAATATCTCTTTTCTGAAATTTTTAGCTTGGAATATATTCACCATTACTATACTACATGCAAAAAATCTAAAGTAAAACTATATCTAAAAAACAACTTTAAAATCACCAAATTAATCCATTCCGACCTCCGAATCGCTATAATATTACTCTGCCATGTTAATGTCACTAAAAAATCGCTTTAAATAAGTTATTTTAATAACAATAACGATAACGAATCCTTTCAAACGCTCAACGTGGACCTGCATAGCAGACAACGTCCTCCATCTTTATTTATCTCCTTCATCTCTCTCTCTCTCTTTTTTTCTGGAGGCTCACTCGACTGAAACGTGGGGTCTGTTGTACGAGTTGCCCCTTGGAAGTGGTAACTTATTTTTCTAAGGGACTGTACGATGGGATTCCAGGAAATATCACTAACATAGCTTATCCATTTCAAAAGCATTTAATTCAATATTATGGTTGAAAGTTACATTCAATATGATCAAAATATAAGAATAAGAAGCCATAAGTCTATTATTCCCATTATAATCGTTCTTCATCCATTTATCTTAACCCAGTCGATGTTGAAGTGAAGTCCAAGGTGCGGGACAAGCCAGGCTATCTACACTGCATTTCTCACTCACTACTGTAATCCAAGGCGACATATTTCGTGAAGGAAAGAGAAATTTTTCAATAATTAAAGAAACTGGGAGCTATAATTTCAAAAAACATCAATAAATGCATCTGAAGAAAATAAAGTACCCGTTGACAGATACATTGTAATATTTACCCATCTGCACATTCATTCTTTTTTTTATTCTCCTATAAGCTTATTTTTCTGAGAGAGGAAGTGATGAATACTCAGATGTATATTTTAAATCAACAAAGGATTCATCAAAAGGGATAATTTCTTCATTGGCCTCATCAGTTCAAACTCTCAAAGATCAGTCTAAATATTTTCGTATTATTTATCTGTCAACAATCTAAATTATTAAATATTAATTTAGTAGTATGAATTCCTATGAAATATTCAAGGAACCATATTTATGAACGACTCTCACCTGCCAATCTCTGCTTTCTGATCCATAAAATTCATAATATGGGAATTTCATTCATTTGCATTCAATGCATCCTCTCAATTGTCAAAAATTCCCCATTCATATAATGAATATTTTTGTCACATAATATCCTTCTATCTCTTCTTCATCTGGGTGATATCTTCAGTCTGCATTGCTTTATCAAAGTGCATGTGCCTTCTTTACTTTCTTATTACAAAATAAACGCCGTAAACTTCATCCAAGATTCAGGAGACAGGAACTTGTGGTGATCTTCCTCCTCAGTTCCTGGTAAAAGCAGCATTCTATTTCCTCGTATCTTTTAAGACGTGTTTCCAGAGAGAAAAGAAAGCCATTTTTAGTAATAGTCATTGCCTAAAACCTCAATAAAGTCTTCTATCTGTATCCTAAATTTTAGTAACAAATTCTCAAACAGAAAGTGACGCTTCTTTCCTTTTTATAAATCAATATTTATAAGGGCTTGAACATTATATGTATTATTTACTGTTTCTTTATATGTTTTACATTAATTTTCATGTTTGGAGAACTGATGAGGCCTCAGACAGACTCTTAATCCTTACATGATTCATATAACAGGTCTTATCATCATTGGCACATCAGTAGGTGTTTCCAAAGATCATTTTAAGAATTTCTAAATTATTTACCCTTTAGCAATATTAAGTAAATCATTTAAATGGATTTTAATAGCTTACATACTCAAAAAACCATGTGGGAAATTTCTCCCATTGTTGTTATTTTGTTGCAATTAGATTTCTGCTATTGACTTTTGCCGATTTACATAGGTGGAGCCTATTTATTCAAATGGAGCATCAGATATTTTTCTCTTCATAGCTGGTACTGGAAAATTCCAGTCCATATTCAGAGCATGGCAAAATTCATCATCTGCTCCATTTGAAAATATTGTTGAACTTTTTTCAGCAATTTTCATGTTTTTCAGTTCACATTGATATCATTTTTCGATTCACTTAAAAACACTGTGAATTTTTCTTAAATATTATGTGAATTTTACTTCGAGTAAGGTCTCACAATTCAAAATTTCCTTTTGATGAATTGAATAAGTGTGCCACAATACTGCATCCTACTTCTTTTCTCACTTGAAGATTCATCTCATCCATGGATTTAGAGCATGCATCAGGTGCCTTATTTATTTTCCGCAAACTGAAAAAATTATGATATCAATCAAATTTGTATATCATCCTCAGCAACGTTGAAATGACTAACAAAATGAAGTTGATGTAATAAAGATACTTACTTTTTCCGTGGAATATAGATTCTTTTGTTCCAAATTGTAAACATTAGGACAAAGGATGTAAAAACATGCATTGTTTACTAAAATAAGATGCCGTTAACATCATCCAAGATACGGTAGCCAATGATGTGAGGTGATATTTCTCCTCAGTTCCTGGCAAATGAAGTATTCTGTTTCTTCATATCCTTTACAATGTTTTTCCAAAGAGAAAGGAAAGCCGATTATAGTGGTTGTCATTGCTCAAAACCTTAGTAATGGGTTATATCTGTATCCAAAAGTTCAGTGAAAAACTCTCAAACATAATTTGATAATTTACCTTTGTAAAAATCAAAATTTATAAGGGCTTTAACATTATAAGTATTATTTACTGTTTCTTTATATGTTTTAAATTAATTTTCATATGTGGAGAACTGATGAGGCCTCAGACAGACTTTTAATCAGTACATGGTTCATATAACAGGTCTTTTCATCATTGGCCATATCAGTAAATGTTTTCAAAGATTATTCTAACAATTTCCAAAATATTTATTCTTTAGCAATCTTAAATCATTTAGAAAGATTTTAATCTTTTCATCATCATTTATTCTTCAGGGATAGATTTTTATTCCTTGTTCATACCTGTGTAATATAACCTTTGCCTTCTGTACCATCCACATACAAAAAGATTGCTGAGGGTCATCGCAGAATTTTCAAGGTGAGTTATGCAGTGACTTCCTTGTGCCCGGATCCTGGTCAGTTTAGCATTGTCTTTTCCATATCCTTTCCAAAAATGTTTTTAGAAAGAGAAGTAAAAATGTGTGTTATAAACAATATCCCAACTAATAAATAAGGCATTTTTTCAAGCAAAAAGTATGTTAGACTCGATTAGATCATTATACCCTTTTACCATTCCGGAATCCTTAAAAACCTCTGGTACTTTGTTGGTGTTAATGATTGTAACAATTGTTATTCTGAGATCTTAGTATAAAAACACAATATTGAGATCATCTACCTTATCTAACATATATATAACTTTAATTTAGTGTGCAAAGAGATACTCTTCTATGGTAAGTAGGTAGGTAGATAAGTAAGTCCTTATCTTTATATTTTAATTGGGAGGTTGGGGGTTCTTTTGTACCCCCTACATTCTTTTACAACCAAAAATGCAGTAATAATGGATACGAAATAATAATGCAGTTGAATTTCTAGTATGGAAAAACAGCAATCCTTGCTTGTTATTAAATTTAGAGCCTTTATATTTACCTTACAATGCATTAATTACATCTGTTGTTACTACGGCACTCTAGGTGGAAATATTCCTTTAAGGAAAGGTAATTATTAGGATTATGAAAGAAATTGGGATGGTTAAAATTTCTTAAATTGTCAAAAAGGCAGCATAATTAAATCTAAAATAAAGTACCCATTGATCGATTTGTTCTTATAATTAACATAGTTGATCCTTGATTATTATTTAATATTTCTTTAAACTAGTTTACTTCTGAAAACAGCTGATGAAGCCTCAGTTATCTTTAGATCATCAAATGACTCATAGAAAAGCTCTTGAAATCATTGGCCCCATCAGTTCAATCTCTCAAAGAAGTATCTATGGATATCAGTCTCAAATATTTCGGGAATTTCTTTATTATCTGCTCTCACCTGCAAAAATTTTTTTTCTGAATTCCTTAATCAGATGATCTATCTTTTGAAATCTCTACCATCCCCTTTCAAAATGACAAGCTAGTATCCTCACGATTCTCTCTGAAAATAGTTATGTAGGACAGTCTTTCTGCCCCATTCCTGGTCTTCGAACAATTATGATTATTCCATTCCTTTTCAAGTGGGTTAAGAAAAGAGAAAATAATTATTAGTCCATGATAATTTCCACGAACCTTGGTATTAACAGCAAACCATTATCCAAAATACTATGGCTTAAAAAATTTGTTAAATAATATATCCATTACTATTTATTTCTCAGGTTAATTTACATGTAAGGACAGCTGAGATAGCCCCAGACATGATTTAAGTCATATAATTAATCAGAAAGAGGTCATATCATCATCGGCATTCATTCCTCAGTCCCTCTTCTCCAAGATATTTAGTTGCAATTCTACGAGCCTACAGGAAACTTAATAGTTAAATATATATTACGTCATAATTCTTCAATATATCTACAAGTTAACATTTATAATTTGCCCTTTCTTATATGATCTTACCTGTCAAATCTTTCCCTCAAGGCAATGAATTATCTTTTCCTATACATCATGCTATTTCTATTACATAGGTGATTCCTTGACACTGTGTAGCTTGATGAGCATTCTTGAGGTTCCTTTAAAGTCTGTTTACAAGAAGATAGGTGACCTTCCTTAGATGACTTTCATGAGGCATCTATGTAGAGTGGTGATTGTGCTCTGATCCTGGTTAATGTTGTACTGTGATTGTTGTATCCATCACATTCGGGCCCATTAAGAAAACCAAACCATTTGTGTCAGTGATATTTTAAGACCTAAATGAATGCAGAATTCTAAAATTAAATATTTTATAAAACATGTTCAAATGAGACTTAAAACCCTTTCAATGCTAAGCATTCTTTATGAGACTTTTTCACATTAAGATTTTTGTATAGTTAGTTTCCCTGTCTTATTTACATAGAAGGAGACTATATAGAGCTTCCGACATAGCCTTCAGCCATAATCATTACAAGAATCATTGCACGTATATTGTCATCATTAGCTCCATTGGTAAATATTGTTAAGATTATCTGCAGCAAGTCCAAATAATAAAAAAAGGATAATGTCAATTATTAAGTGCACATTTCAACGTGAGATTTGTTATGATCTTTCCCTCCTGCTATTCAAAACTTTCAAATCTTACCTTCCATTAAGATAATTTAGGTATATTGCTTAAAATCACAATAACAGCTCATAGATTTTCAGAGTATCTAAAAGTTAGCATCAATTACTTTCCAATTCTAACATGATCTCACATACCAAATTATCCCTACAGGGCATCATCTTCAACACAGGATTTTCTTGAGGGATCTGGGATGTCTCTATTTTCCAACTCTACTCAATTTACACTAGTGAAATATTCATTTTCCCATCAACAGGATTAACGAAAGGAAATATAGTAATATATCAAAATAAATTACCAGCACCATAATACAGACAGCATATTAACATTCAGCCAATACCAAACTAATCTCAAAGAGGAATTTCAAATTACTAAGAGTGGATCTGATGAGGCCTCAGGCATTATTCTTATCATTTTATAATTCAAATTGTGATGTCTTTTCATCATTAGTCTCATCAGCTCATTTCCTCAATAGCATGATTACTGAATATATTTTAATCTTATACATTTTCATAACAAATTCGAGGAAAAATAATTGCTATATGCTATCACATTTCCATAATTCCCTTCTGATGAAGTAGTATGTCAAAAAAGATAAGGATTTTTCTTTACGATCAGGAAGATATTCATAAGTGGTTGAAGCTAGATGATTTTACTTGTGCCCTATATAAGTGCCCCATTCATAATGTTAAGGTAGAATCATCATAAGAACATAAGAAATTAGTGATGAAGAGCAGTCCTTTCCATAATATACATAATTTGGGATTTTCCTTAAATTTGTATTCATTGCATCCTCTCACCTGTCAAAAATTCCCAATTCATTTAATGAATATTTTTGTCACATAATATCCTTCTATCTCTTCTTCATCTAGGTGATATCTTCAGTCTGCATTGCTTTATCAAAGTGCATGTGCCTTCTTTACTTTCTTATTACACAATAAGACGTAGTTAACTTCATCCAAGATTCAGGAGCCAGGAGCTTGTGGTGATCTTCCTCCTCAGTTCCTGGTAAAAGCAGCATTCTATTTCCTCTTACCCTTTACAACGTGTTTCCAGAGAGAAAAGAAAGCAATTTTTAGTAATAGTCATTGCCTAAAACCTCAATAAAGTCTTCTATCTGTATCCTAAATTTTAGTAATAAATTCTCAAACAGAAATTGACGCTTCTTTCCTTTTTATAAATCAATATTTATAAGGGCTTGAACATTATATGTATTCTTTACTGATTCTTTATATGTTTTACATTAATTTTCATGTTTGGAGAACTGATGAGGCCTCAGACAGACTCTTAATCCTTACATGATTCATATAACAGGTCTTATCATCATTGGCACATCAGTAGGTGTTTCCAAAGATCATTTTAAGAATTTCTAAATTATTTACCCTTTAGCAATATTAAGTAAATCATTTAAATGGATTTTAATAGCTTACATACTCAAAAAACCATGTGGGAAATTTCTCCCATTGTTGTTATTTTGTTGCAATTAGATTTCTGCTATTGACTTTTGCCGATTTACATAGGTGGAGCCTATTTATTCAAATGGAGCATCAGATATTTTTCTCTTCATAGCTGGTACTGGAAAATTCCAGTCCATATTCAGAGCATGGCAAAATTCATCATCTGCTCCATTTGAAAATATTGTTGAACTTTTTTCAGCAATTTTCATGTTTTTCAGTTTACATTGATATCATTTTTCGATTCACTTAATAACACTGTGAATTTTTCTTAAATATTATGTGAATTTTACTTCGAGTAAGGTCTCACCATTCAAAATTTCCTTTTGATGAATTGAATAAGTGTGCCACAATACTGCATCCTACTTCTTTTCTCACTTGAAGATTCATCTCATCCATGGATTTAGAGCATGCATCAGGTGCCTTATTTATTTTCCGCAAACTGAAAAAATTATGATATCAATCAAATTTGTATATCATCCTCAGCAACGTTGAAATGACTAACAAAATGAAGTTGATGTAATAAAGATACTTACTTTTTCCGTGGAATATAGATTCTTTTGTTCCAAATTGTAACATTAGGACAAAGGATGTCAAAACATGCATTGTTTACTAAAATAAGATGCCGTTAACATCTTCCAAGATATGGGAGCCAATGATGTGAGGTGATATTTCTCCTCAGTTCCTGGCAAATGAAGTGTTCTGTTTCTTCATCTCCTTTACAATGTTTTTCCAGAGAGAAAAGAAAGCCGATTATAGTGGTAGCCATTGCTCAAAACCTCAGTAACCGCTTATATCTGTATCCAAAAGTTCAGAGACAATCTCTCAAACATAATTTGATAATTTTCCTTTGTGTAATCAATATTTATAAGGGCTTCAACATTATAAGTATTATTTACTGTTTCTTCTATCATTTCTATCACGATGTCCTTCTATGTCTTCTTCATCTGGGTTATATCTTCAGTCTGCATTGCATTACCAAAGTGCATGTGCATGCATGTGCTCAAAACCTCAGTAACGGCTCATATCTGTATCCAAAAGTTCAGTGACAAACTCTCAAACATAATTAGATAATTTACCTTTGTATAAATCAAAATTTATAAGGGCTTGAACATTATAAGTATTTTTTACTGATTCTTTATATGTTTTACATTAATTTTCATATGTGGAGAACTGATGAGGCCTCAGACAGAGTTTTAATCAGTACATGATTCATATAACAGGTCTTTTCATCATTGGCCATATCAGTAAATGTTTTCAAAGATTATTCTAACAATTTCCAAAATATTTATTCTTTAGCAATCTTAAATCATTTAGAAAGATTTTAATCTTTTCATCATCATTTATTCTTCAGGGATAGATTTTTATTCCTTGTTCGTACCTGCGTAATATAACCTTTGCTTTCTGTACCATCCACATACAAAAAGTTTGCTGAGGGTCATCGCAGAATTTTCAAGGTGAGTTATGCAGTGACTTCCTTGTGCCCGGATCCTGGTCTGTTTAGCATTGTCTTTTCCATATCCTTTCCAAAATTTTTTTTAGAAAGAGAAGTAAAAATGTGTGTTATAAACAATATCCCAACTAATAAATAAGGCATTTTTTCAAGCAAAAAGTATGTTAGACTCGATTAGATCATTATACCCTTTTACCATTCTGGAATCCTTAAAAACCTCTGGTATTTTGTTGGTGTTAATGATTGTAACAATTGTTATGCTGAGATTTTAATATAAAAACACAATATTGAAACCATCTACCTTATCTAACATTTAAATAACTTTATTTTAGTGTGCAAAGAGATACTCTTCTATGGTAGGTAGGTAGGTAAGTAAGTCCTCATCTTTACATTTTAATTGGGAGGTTGGGGGTCCTTTTATACACCCTACCTTCTTATAAAACCGAAAATGCAGTAATAATGGATACGAAATAATAATGCAGTTGAATTTCTAGTATGGAAAAACAGCAATCGTTGTTTGTTATTAAATTTAGAGCCTTTATATTTACCTTACAATGTATTAATTACATCTGTTGTTACTACGGCACTCTAGGTGGAAAAATTCATTTAAGGAAAGGTAATTACTTGGATTATGAAAGAAATTGGGATGGTTAAAATTTCTTAAATCGTCAAAAAGGCAGCATAATTAAAAATAAAATAAAGTACCCGTTGATGGAAATGTTCTTATAATTAACATAGTTGATCCTAGATTATTCATTTAATATTTCTTTAAACTAATTTACTTCTGAAAACAGCTGATGAAGCCTCAGTTATCTTTAGATCATCAAATGACTCATAGAAAAGCTCTTGAAATCATTGGCCCCATCAGTTCAATCTCTCAGAGAAGTATCTATGGATATCAGTCTAAAATATTTCGGGAATTTCTTTATTATCTGCTCTCACCTGCAAAAATTTTTTTTCTGATTTCCTTCTTCAGATGATCTTTCTTTTGAAATCTCTACCATCCCCTTTCAAAATGACAAGCTAGTATCCTCACGATTCTCTCTGAAAATAGTTATGTAGGACAGTCTTTCTGACCCATTCCTGGATTTCGAACAATTATGATTATTCCATTCCTTTGCAAGTGGGTTAAGAAAAGAGAAAATAATTATTAGTCCATGATAATTTCCACGAACCTTGGTATTAACAGCAAACCATTATCCAAAATACTATGGCTTAAAATAATTTGTTCAATAATATACGCATTACTATTTATTTCTCAGGTTAATTTACATGAAAGGACAGTTGAGATAGCCCCAGACATGATTTAAGTCATATAATAAATCAGAAAGAGCTCATATCATCATCGGCATTAATTCCTCAGTCCCTTTTCTCCAATATATTTAGTTGCAATTCTACGAGCCTACAGGAAACTTAATAGTTAGATATATTATTACATCATAATTCTTCAATATATCTACGAGTTAATATTTATAATTTGCCCTTTGTTATATGATCTTACCTGTTAAATCTTTCCCTCAAGGCAATGAATTATCTTTTCCTATACATCATGCTATTTCTATTAGATAGCTGATTCCTTGACTCTGCGTAGCTTAATGAGCATTCTTGAGGTTCCTTTAAAGTCTGCTTACAAGAAGATAGGTGACCTTCCTTAGATGAATTTCATGAGGCATCTATGTAGAGTGGTGATTGTGCTCTGATTCTTGTTAATGTTGTACTGTGATTGTTGTATCCATCACATTCGGGCCCATTAAGAAAAAAGAACCATTTGTGTCAGTGATATTTTAAGACCTAAATGAATGTAGAATCCTAAAATTAAATATTTTATAAAACATGTTCAAATGAGACTTAAAACCCTTTCAATACTAATCATTCTTTATGAGACTTCTTCACATTTAGATTTTTGTATTGTTAGTTTCCCTGTCTTATTTACATAGAAGGAGACTATATAGAGCTTCAGACATAGCCTTAATCATTGCAAAATCAGTGCGCGCATATTGTCATCATTAGCTCTGTTGATAAATATTCTTAAGGTTATCCGTAGAAGGTCAAATATGAAAAGAAAGAATAATATCAATTATAAACTGCACATTTCAACATAAGATTTTTATGATTTTTACCAACTGCTATTCAAAACTTTCAAATCTTACCTTTCATTATGATGATTTAGGTATATTAGGTATATTGCTTAAAACCACAATAACGGCTCATAGATCTTCAGATAATCTAAAAGTTAACATCTACTACTTTCCAATTCTAACATGATCTCACCTGCCAAAATTATCCCTTCAGGGCATCATCTTCATCAAAGGATTTTCTTGAGGGATCTGGGGTGACTCTATTTTCCAACTCTACTCAATTTACACTAGTGAAATATCCATTTTTCCATCAACAGGATTAACGAAAGGAAATATAGTAATATATCAAAATAAATTACCAGCACCATAATACAGACAGCATATTAACATTCAGCCAATACCAAACTAATCTCAAAGAGGAATTTCAAATTACTAAGAGTGGATCTGATGAGGCCTCAGGCATTATTCTTATCATTTTATAATTCAAATTGTGATGTCTTTTCATCATTAGTCTCATCAGATCATTTCCTCATTAGCATGATTACTGAATATATTTTAATCTCATACATTTTCATAACAAATTCGAGGAAAAATAATTGCTATATGCTATCACATTTCCATAATTCCCTTCTGATGAAGTAGTATGTCAAAAAAGATAAGGATTTTTCTTTACGATCAGGAAGATATTCATAAGTGGTTGAAGCTAGATGATTTTACTTGTGCCCTATATAAGTGCCCCATTCATAATGTTAAGGTAGAATCATCATAAGAACATGAGAAATTAGTGATGAAGAGCAGTCCTTTCCATAATATACATAATTTGGGATTTTCCTTAAATTTGTATTCATTGCATCCTCTCACCTGTCAAAAATTCCCAATTCATTTAATGAATATTTTTGTCACATAATATCCTTCTATCTCTTCTTCATCTAGGTGATATCTTCAGTCTGCATTGCTTTATCAAAGTGCATGTGCCTTCTTTACTTTCTTATTACAAAATAAGACGCAGTTAACTTCATCCAAGATTCAGGAGCCAGGAGCTTGTGGTGATCTTCCTCCTCAGTTCCTGGTAAAAGCAGCATTCTATTTCCTCTTACCCTTTACAACGTGTTTCCAGAGAGAAAAGAAAGCAATTTTTAGTAATAGTCATTGCCTAAAACCTCAATAAAGTCTTCTATCTGTATCCTAAATTTTAGTAATAAATTCTCAAACAGAAATTGACGCTTCTTTCCTTTTTATAAATCAATATTTATAAGGGCTTGAACATTATATGTATTCTTTACTGATTCTTTATATGTTTTACATTAATTTTCATGTTTGGAGAACTGATGAGGCCTCAGACAGACTCTTAATCCTTACATGATTCATATAACAGGTCTTATCATCATTGGCACATCAGTAGGTGTTGCCAAAGATCATTTTAAGAATTTCTAAATTATTTACCCTTTAGCAATATTAAGTAAATCATTTAAATGGATTTTAATAGCTTACATACTCAAAAAACCATGTGGGAAATTTCTCCCATTGTTGTTATTTTGTTGCAATTAGATTTCTGCTATTGACTTTTGCCGATTTACATAGGTGGAGCCTATTTATTCAAATGGAGCATCAGATATTTTTCTCTTCATAGCTGGTACTGGAAAATTCCAGTCCATATTCAGAGCATGGCAAAATTCATCATCTGCTCCATTTGAAAATATTGTTGAACTTTTTTCAGCAATTTTCATGTTTTTCAGTTTACATTGATATCATTTTTCGATTCACTTAATAACACTGTGAATTTTTCTTAAATATTATGTAAATTTTACTTCGAGTAAGGTCTCACCATTCAAAATTTCCTTTTGATGAATTGAATAAGTGTGCCACAATACTGCTTCCTACTTCTTTTCTCACTTGATGATTCATTTCATCCGTGTATTTTGGGTATGCATCAGGTGCCTTATGCAATTTCCTCTGACTGAAAAGGTTAAGATATCAATCAGATTTGTGTGTCATCCTCAGCAAAGTTAAAATGATAAACAAAAGGAAGTTGATGTAATAAAGATGCTTCCTTTTTCGTGGAATATTGATTCCTTTGGTCCAAATTGTAAACATAAGAACAAAAAATGTAAAAACTTGCATTGTTTACTAAAATAGGATGTCCTTAACATCATCGAAGATACAGGAGCCAATCATGTGAGGTGATATTTCTCCTCAGTTCCTGGCGTACTCTGTTTCTTCATGTCCTTTACAATTTTTTTCCAGAGAGAAAAGAAAGCCGATTATAGTGGTAGACATTGCTCAAAACCTCAGTAATCCTTTATATCTGTATCCAAAGGTTCAGTGACAAACTCTCGAACATAATTTGATAATTTTTCTTTCTATAAATCTACATTTATAAGGACTTGCACATTATAAGTATTATTTACTGTTTCTTTGTATGTTTTACATTAATTTTCATATGTGGAGAACTGATGAGGCCTCAGACAGACTTTTAATCAGTACATGGTTCATATAACAGGTCTTTTCATCATTGGCCATATCAGTAAATGCTTTAAAAGATTATTCTAACAATTTCCAAAATATTTCTTTTTTAGCAACCTTAAATAATTCAGAATGATATTAATCTCATTCATTGTTATTTATTCTTCAGTGTACTATTATTATAACTTTATCATACCTGCACAATATAGCCTTTGCCGTCTATACCATCCACATAGAAAGAGCTTGGTGAGGGTCATTGCAGGCCGTTTGAGGTAAGTTATACAGTGAGGTCCGTGTGCTCTGATCCTGGTCATTTTATCTTTGCTATTTTATAGAGAGAGCTCATATCATTGGCATTTATTCGTCTATCCATTTTCTCCAACATATTTAGTTTCAATTCTTCAAGCCTACAGTAAGCATCATAATTAAACTTTCTTTTTTATCTCCAAAATCTTCAAAATATCTGAGAATTATCATCTATTATTTTCCCTTTCTTTCCTGATCTCACCTATTAAATCTTTCCCCAAGGCAACATATTAGCCTTACATATACATCATGCTCCTTCTATTAAATGGGTGTTCCTTCACTGTGTGTAGCTTGATGAGCATTGTTGAGCTTCCATTAAATTCTGCTTACAAGAAGATAGGTGACCTTTCTTAAATGTTTTTCTGGAGTCTATTATTTAGAGTGGTGATTCTGCTCCCATCCTGGTTGGTGTAGTACTGTGATTATTTGATCCATCACCATTTGGGACCATTAAGACAAGAGAACAATTTGTGTAAGTGATATATTCAGACCTAAATGAATGTAGTATGCTTTAAACTAAATTTTCTATAAAACAAGTTCAAATTAGACATACACCCTAACAATACTAAGCATTCTTTATGAGACTTTTTCACATTTAGATTTTTGTATTGTTAGTTTCCCTGACTTATTTACATAGAAGGAGACTATATAGAGCTTCAGACATAGCCATAATCATTGCAAAATCATTGCGCGCATATTGTCATCATTAGCTCTGTTGATAAATATTCTTAAGGTTATCCGTAGCAAGTTCAAACTTTAAAAATTGGAATAATGACAATTATAAAATGCACATTTCAACATGAGATTTTTTATGATTTTTCCATCCTGCTATGAAAACTTTCAAATCTTAGCTTCCATTATGATGATATAGGTATATTAGGTATATTACTTAAAACCACAATAACAGCTCATAGATCTTCAGAGTAACTAAAAGTTAACATCTATTACTTTCCAATTCTTACATGATCTCACCTGCCAAAATTATCCCTTCAGGGCATCATCTTCATCAAAGGATTTTCTTGAGGGATTTGGAATGTCTCTATTTTCCAATTCTACTCAATTTAGACTGGTGAATTATTCATTTTTCCATCAACAGGATTAACGAAAGGAAGGAAAGTAATATATCAAAATAAATTGCCAGCACCATAATACAGACAGCATATTAACATTCAGCCAATACCAAACTATATAAAAGAGGAATTTAAAATTACTAAGAGTGGATCTGATGAGGCCTCAGGCATTATTCTTATCATTTTATAATTCAAATTGTGATGTCTTTTCATCATTAGCCTCATCAGATCATTTCTTCATAAGTATGATTACTGAATATATTTCAATCTTATAAATTTTCATAACAAATTTCAGGAAACATTCTTGCTATATGCTCTCACCTTTCAATAATTTCCTTCTCAAATGATGATGCAGTATGTCAAAAAACATAAGGATTTTTCTTTACCATCAGGAAGATATTCATAAGTGGTTGAAGCTAGATGATTTTTCTTGTGCCCTATATAAGTGCCCCATTCATAATGTTAAGCTAGGATCATCATAAGAACATGAGAAATTAGTGATGAAGAGCAGTCCTTTCCAAAACATACATAATTTGGAATTTTCCTTAAATTTGTATTCATTGCATCCTCTCACCTGTCAAAAAATTCCCCATTCATTTAATGAATATTTTTGTCACATAATATCCTTCTATTTCATCATCATCTGGGTGATATCTTCAGTCTGCATTGCTTTATCATAGGGCAGGTGCCTTCTTTACTTTCTTATTACAAAATAAGATGCAGATTAGTTCATCCAAGATTCAGGACCCAGGAGCTTGTGGTGATCTTCCTCCTCAGTTCCTGGTAAAAGCAGCATTGTATTTCCTCATATCTTTTACAGCGTGTTTCCAGAGAGAAAAGAAAGCCATTTTTAGTAATAGTCATTGCCTAAAACCTCAATAAAAGCTTCTATCTGTATCCTAAATTTTAGTATAAGATTCTCAAATATAAATTGATGCTTCTTTCCTTTTTATAAATCATAATTTATAAGGGCTTGAACATTATAACTATTATTTACTGTTTCTTTATATGTTTTACATTAATTTTCATTTTTGGAGAACTGATGAGGCCTCAGACAGACTTTTAATCAGTACATGATTCATATAACAGGTCTTATCATCATTGGCACATCAGTAGGTGTTTCCAAAGATCATTTTAAGAATTTCCAAATTACTTACCCTTTAGCAATATTAATTTAATCATTTAAATGGATTTTAATCGCTTACATTCTCATAAACCCATATGGGATATTTCTCCAATTGTTGTTATTTTGTTGCAATTAGATTTCTGCTATTAAATTTTGCCGATTTACATAGGTGGAGCCTATTTATTCAAAAGGAGCATCAGATATTTTTCTCTTCATAGGAAGAATCAGCCTGCGGCTAAATTCATCATCTGCTCCATTTAAAAAAATTTTTGAAGTTTTCTCCAGCTATTTTCATGTTTTTCAGTTTACAACAATAACAATTTTCGATTCACTTAAAAACACTGTGAATTTTTCTTAAATATTATGTGAATTCTACTTCGAGTAAGAACTCACCATTCAAAATTTCCTTTTGATGAATTGAATAAGTGTGCCACAATACTGCTTCCTACTTCTTTTCTCACTTGATGATTCATCTCATCCGTGTATTTTGGGTATGCATCAGGTGCCTTATGCAATTTCCTCTGACTGAAAAGGTTAAGATATCAATCAGATTTGTGTGTCATCCTCAGCAAAGTTAAAATGATAAACAAAAGGAAGTTGATGTAATAAAGATGCTTCCTTTTTCGTGGAATATTGATTCCTTTGGTCCAAATTGTAAACATAAGAACAAAAAATGTAAAAACTTGCATTGTTTACTAAAATAGGATGTCCTTAACATCATCGAAGATACAGGAGCCAATCATGTGAGGTGATATTTCTCCTCAGTTCCTGGCGTACTCTGTTTCTTCATGTCCTTTACAATTTTTTTCCAGAGAGAAAAGAAAGCCGATTATAGTGGTAGACATTGCTCAGAACCTCAGTAATGGTTTATATCTGTATCCAAAGGTTCAGTGACAAACTCTCGAACATAATTTGATAATTTTTCTTTCTATAAATCTACATTTATAAGGACTTGCACATTATAAGTATTATTTACTGTTTCTTTGTATGTTTTACATTAATTTTCATATGTGGAGAACTGATGAGGCCTCAGACAGACTTTTAATCAGTACATTATTCATATAACAGGTCTTTTCATCATTGGCCATATCAGTAAATGTTTTCAAAGATTATTCTAACAATTTCCAAAATATTTGTTTTTTAGCAACCTTAAATAATTCAGAATGATATTAACCTCATTCATTGTTATTTATTCTTCAGTGTACTATTATTATAACTTTATCATACCTGCACAATATAGCCTTTGCCGTCTATACCATCCACATAGAAAGAGCTTGGTGAGGGTCATTGCAGGCCGTTTGAGGTAGGTTATACAGTGAGGTCCGTGTGCTCTGATCCTGGTCATTTTATCTTTGCTATTTTATAGAGGGAGCTCATATCATTGGCATTTATTCGTCTATCCATTTTCTCCAAGATATTTAGTTTCAATTCTTCAAGCCTAGAGTAAGCTTAATATAATAATTAAATGTTAAGTTAAATAAATATTAAGCTTAATAATTAAACGTTTTTTTTATCTCAAAAATCTTCAAAATATCTGAGAATTATCATCTATTATTTTCCCTTTCTTTCCTGATCTCACCTATTAAATCTTTCCCCAAGGCAACATATTAGCCTTACATATACATCATGCTCCTTCTATTAAATAGGTGTTCCTTCACTGTGTGTAGCTTGATGAGCATTGTTGAGCTACCTTTAAAGTCTGCTTACAAGAAGATAGGTGACCTTCCTTAAATGAGTTTCTGGAGTCTATTATATAGAGTGGTGATTCTGCTCCCATCCTGGTTGGTGTAGTACTGTGTTTATTTGATCCATCACCATTTGGGCCCATTAAGAAAGGAGAACCATTTGTGTAAGTGATATTTTCAGACCTAAATGAATGCAGTATCCTAAAACTAAATATTCTATAAAACATGTTCAAATGAGACTTAAACCCCTTTCAATACTAAGCATTTTTTATGAGACTTTTTCACATTATATTTTTGTATAGTTAGTTTCCAGGTCTTATTTACGTAGAAGAAGACTATATAGAGCTTCAGATATAGCCTTAATCATTGCGTGCATATTGTCATCATTAGCTCTGTTGATAATTATTCTTAAGGTTATCCGTAGCAAGTTCAAATCTTAAAAATTGGAATAATGACAATTATAAAGTGCACATTTCAACATTAGATTTTTTATGATTTTTCCATCCTGCTATTAAAAACTTTCAAATCTTACCGTTCATTATGATGATATAGGTATATTAGGTATATTGCTTAAAACCACAGTAACGGCTCATAGATCTTCAGAGTAACTAAAAGTTTACATCTATTACTTTCAAATTCTTACATGATCTCACCTGCCAAAATTATCCCTTCAGGGCATCATCAACATCAAAGGATTTTCTTGAGGGATTTGGGATGTCTCTATTTTCCAATTCTACTCAATTTAGACTGGTGAATTTTTCATTTTTCCATCAACAGGATTAACAAAAGGAAGGAAAGTAATATATCAAAATAAATTGCCAGCACCATAATACATACAGCATACTAACTTTCAGCCAATACCAAACTATTTAAAAGAGGAATTTAAAATTACTAATAGGGGAAAGGATAAGGCCTCAGGCATTATTTTTATATCATTAAATGATTCTAATGTGATGTCTTGTCATCATTGCCCTCATATTATAGATTCCTTTCCTCATACACATGATTACTGAATATATTTTTATATTCAAAATTTCATAACAAATTCAAGGAAAATTCTTCATTATATGCTCTCACCTTTCAATAATTTCCTTCTCAAATGATGATGTAGTATGTCAAAAAACATAAGGATTTTTCTTTACCATCAGGAAGATATTCATAAGTGGTTGAAGCTGGATGGTATCCTTGGGCCCCATATAATGCCACATTCATATAGTTAGGCTAGGATCATCACAAGAACATAAGAAACAAGTGATGAAGAGCAGTCCTTTCCATAATATTCATGATTTGGGATTTTTCTTAAATTTGTATTCATTGCATCCTCTCACCTGTCAAAATTCCCCATTCATTAAATGAATATTTTTGTCACACGATGTCCTTCTAGCTCTTCTTCATCTGGGTGATATCTTCAGTCTGCATTGCATTATCAAAGTGCATGTGCCTTCATTACTTTCTTATTACAAAATAAGATGCAGTTAACTTCATCCAAGATTCAGGAGCCAGGAACTTGTGGTGATCTTCCTCCTCAGTTCCTGGCAAATGAAGTATTCTGTTTCTTCATATCCTTTACAACGTGTTTCCAGAGAGAAAAGAATGCAATTTTTAGTAATAGTCATTGCCTAAAACCTCAATAAAGTCTTCTATCTGTATCCTAAATTTTAGTAACAAATTCTCAAACAGAAAGTGACGCTTCTTTCCTTTTTATAAATCAATATTTATAAGGGCTTGAAAATTATAACTATTATATACTGTTTCTTTATATGTTTTACATTAATTTTCATGTTTGGAGAACTGATGAGGCCTCAGACAGACTCTTAATCAGTACATGATTCATCTAACAGGTCTTATCATCATTGGCACATCAGTAGGTGTTTCCAAAGATCATTTTAAGAATTTCTAAATTATTTACCCTTTAGCAATATTAAGTAAATCATTTAAATGAATTTTAATAGCTTACATTCTCAAAAAACCATGTGGGAAATTTCTCCCATTGTTGTTATTTTGTTGCAATTAGGTTTTTCTATTGACTTTTGCCGATTTACATAGGTGGAGCCTATTTATTCAAATGGAGCATCAGATATTTTTCTCTTCATAGGAAGAATCAGCCTGCGGCTAAATTCATCATCTGCTCCATTTGAAAAAATTTTTGAAGTTTTCTCCAGCTATTTTCATGTTTTTCAGTTTACATCAATAGCAATTTTCGATTCACTTAAAAACACTGTGAATTTTTCTTAAATATTATGTGAATTTTACTTTGAGTAAGGTCTCACCATTTTAAATTTCTTTGTGATAAATTCAATAAGTGTGCCATAATACTGCATCCTACTTCTTTTCTCACTTGAAGATTCATCTCATCCATGGATTTAGAGTATGCATCAGTTGCCTTATTCAATTTCCGCTGACTGAAAAAATTAAGATATCAATCATATTTGTATATCATCCTCTGGAACACTAAAATGACTAACAAAAGGAAGTTGATGTAATAAAGATGCTTACTTTTTCCGTGGAATATTGATTCTTTTGTTCTAAATTTTAAACATTAGGACAAAGAACGTAAAAACATGCATTTTTTACCTAAGAATTTTTATACCTTTGGTAACAACTAGTCTCACTGATGACTAAGGTAATTTTTTACTTTACATTCATACCAAAATATGCCATAGATAGGCTGAATGGAAGTCATGGGTTAGGAAAATGGACATTACATTGTTAGGAAACCATCAGCATACACTTGAAATCAACATTCAGCAGTACATAATTTTAGAAATAATAAAATTTCAGATGATGTAAAAAGTTTGAAATGGACCTTGCAATTATGATAACATAATTAATATTTTTGTTCTTTTTAAGTTTTTGTTGTATTTCAGATTAATATCGATGCACGATTGTATGATATTTTTCTCCTTTTTTATTTATTTTTTTACGGAATATATATCACTTATTGATGACCTACTCCTAGTGTGGATGCTACCGTTATGAATTTAATTTAGAGTTACCTCATCGATGTATGAGCTCGCTCACAATGGGATAGTCATATTCTTCATATTGGGAGCTTCCTGTGCAAAAAATATTCAATTCGGATAGAAATATCTATAACTTTCTGTAAGATATGAGAGGGTCTCCGGGTAGCCATGAGGGCATCGCGTTCGATCAAAGCCGAGCTCGATTCCCGGTGCGGGCTCACGTGAGAAATGACCTCAACTGTCGAAGCACTTATATATATACTACTTCCATAGATAAAGAGATGCTATGATATTATGAAATATACTTGTTAAACATACCAATTACGGAATCGTGAATGTACGAATTACAACATGAGGCCATTTTTTCGGAATTAATGTACAATATGAAAATAATTCGGCTGAAAAAAATATAGCTAATATTATTATTAGTTATAGCACCACATATACAATATTCAATACAATCATTCGATGACAAATAGATATATGCAACCTATATAAATGATGAAAAGCGCATGATATGATAATGTTGGATATAGAAATGAAGGAAAAAAGTCCACCGTAGCCAGGACTCGAACCCGGAAAGTTAGACAGCCTTACGGGTTCGAGTCCCGGCTACGGCGGACTTCTTCTCCTTCATTTCTAAATATGCTACCTAGAAAATCCATTTCCTAAAAATCCGGTTAACCCGAAGTTTAAGCTACTAAATTAAGTTCCAAATTATTCCAGGGACTTCTTGAAGAAGCTTAATTCACTCTAAACATGGAGTAAATCACTAAATTATATCAACTTTCCAAAATAATACCAAATCTTAGTTTCGATTGATAGCTATTAGTTTTATCCGTCACATTGGTTATGGCGGTCGCGGGTTATGCCGCTTCGTTGCACCGTTCTTTTACAAGTTAAGAGAATTGCAACAGAATTCAATGGAAAAAGCTTACCTTTCGCTGAGGACGGAGAGAAGTGGTCCAAAATTACAATTAGCGGTCTTGTTCATGGATAAGTACCGTAATTAAGCACTTTATAAGAGATCCACCGCGAGCACGTTTAATTAGTGCGACCTGTCCGATGATAGATCCGCGTAGCTGGCGCGATACCGACAAGTGAAAGCTTACTCCCGATTATCCGGGTTTTATTCCCCTGATTTATCTTCCAAAATTTAATTTAGGCCACTAATGAAGTTTAACTACACTTTTAAAATAATAAATTCATGCACCTTTGCGCTGGAATTACCAAAAATGACGAGATAAATATTTTAGGATAAATTCATATTGAACATCCCAATTACTAATTCCTGATTGGTGGAAGTAACATACTATAACGCCACCTTTTGGTTATAAATTACAGATTGAAATCAATGCCGCTGAAATTGAATTAAGTCAATATTATTTTTTTATTTATAAATTATAGCATTAAAAATACAGTATTCTAGACTGTGATTCAAGTAGTGAGAGAAATCCGCCAAGGAAATAAATTTCCCCAACCCCGCATAACAAGAAGTTTAAGCTACAAAATTAAATTCCACCTAATTCCTGGGAGATCTTGAAGAAGTCAAATTCCCTTTAAACATGTTGATACACGCTTAATTATATCAAGTTTCCAAAATTTCACCAAATCTTAGTTTCAATCAGGAGCTATCGGTTTTATCTGTCATCTGTCAGCTGCCGCTGGTCTAGCCGCTTCTCTGCTCTTTACAAGTTGAATGAATCGCAAAAGAATTAAAGGAAAAAAGCTTACCTTTAAATGTGGACGGCAAAAAGATGTTCAAAAATACAATTTGTGGTCCAGTTCATCGATAGGTAACATAATCAAGAACTTAATTAGTCCTTCCGATGTGAACACGTTTTAATAGTGGCACCTGTTGAATGTAAGACCCCCCTCTTAGGTGGCGTAGTAGGGTGGAATGATGACAGTAGACATCTGATAGCCCGGATATTAAATTTTTCAGATTTTTCTCGCTAAGCGTAATGAACTCCATTAGTAAAGTAAAAATTAGCTTAAAACTCAATTATCACCGCATTTTTAATTAGATTTAAGGGTTGATCAATTTTTCTTTCTAGCCTCAATATTAGTGTACCTTGTGCAGGCCCAACATACTTGGTTGACTCTCAATGAAAAAATCGTGATCATCAGAAGTTAAGGTTAAAATAAACTAAAGAAACGCGGAGTTCATATACAAAAACTAGCGGGAAGAATGAATGAGAAACGTATGGTTATTTTTGATAGCTTTGTCGATTTTTTCTCGCATACTAAAACTTTTTAATCGTGAAGCAGTTGGTATTACACCGGGTACTAGAATTCTTTTAGAACGCCTGTGTTTGTACGGCTGTCACAGCGGTTCCTCAAATGTTACATGATATGATACTTTGTAGGTAAAGGACTGGAACCCTTTCCAATGACGAGTCATCGTCCGCGCGACTGAAGCGGCTCTAGCGGGACTGCTTGAGTTGTACGACTAGACAGCCTTCTTGAGCAGTGTATTCGTATTAGCCGTGATTATCAGCGATTAGCCGAGTTCAATGTATTTTAAGCTGGTGAAATGTATAATTTCAAACTCACTTAGTTATTGCGCGAACACCCAAGCCTTTACAATACTTTTAACACCATCTGTACAAAAACTCCTATGTCAAGTATATCGCATGGACGGCTTCGAAAATATATTTCTTATATTTGGCGAAGTTTCTTCTGGTTGAGGAGAATCAAGTGTCCAGTAGCTCCGATCACGTAAGTTGGGGTATTCCTGTAAAGAAATGCATGTGTACGGGGAATATTGGTGAATTTATTTCCGTATATGATGAATCAACATTTATATAGTGATTATATTCATGATATTTTCCTTAACTATCCAAAACGATTATTTGGGATTATACTTGGGAATGCAAACCTAACCATGAGAATATCATGAGAGGTGGTGATGATAATTATTTGCCAGAATACCGAGGAACATCGTGAAAAATGATGCGATTGATAGTTTGTGCATTCAATCGTGTCTAATACATGCGATTTTTCTGTTTTTTCGTTCTTTTTTATTGTTTTTTTAGTTGAGGATATAATAATGAGACTATAAAGACTCATTATGACGTTAGACATTAATGACAGCATGACTATGACGTCACTAATTTTTTTTTCAAATATACAAATAGTCACTCTTCAATAACAGTTCAGGTTTATATATTGTAAACGAAAGACAATCCGAATGTATTTCTTCTGCAAATTTCTAATATTATATCTCTTGTAAATTTAATAGTATCTTGGCATAATAAATTATATGTGGTATAGTATCAGATCCCTTCTACGCAAAACACTGATGTGGGTATTTATTTATTTGGTTATTAAAACAATATCGAGTGTGTTTATATTGTTATATGTCTAAGAAATCGTCAAATATATAAGGATTAAAAATGGCATATGTTGCCTGAAATGTCCACAAGCCCCTGCCGAATAAGTTAAACCGAAGGAGTTTAAAAGTTGATGCTGTAGTTTCTGTAATTAAGTGAGTATGTATGAGTCTTGTAATTTTGTATTTTTGTAAACATGACGTTGTAAAAACGATGATTTGAAATTTTGATGTAAAAAGGAACATTGTAAACTGTGAGGTGTTGTATTTGTGACAATGGTATGTATGTGATGTGCATGTATTAGTAGAGGTACAAGGAGGAGGTTCCTTACATTAAGTCTCGTTGTAATGGTGTGCATAGGCATGGGCAGGATTTTCCTTTTGGGGTACCAACGATAAAAATGCCGCCTTTTGCCAAAACCCATGACAGTAATCATAACCTCGAGTGCTCGGGTGAATGCCAGTTCCATAAAACAACTTTCATAACAGAAATAGAAGGCACCAATATGTGTGTAAAATAAAATATCTATATTGCGAAATTACTGAATAAAATATAAATTACTTTTTGTTTTAATTTCCGATGGTAGGAATAGATATTTTTCTCCCAAATTCTGTGAAAATATTGCGAAATAAGTTATTTCTTTTCCCCAAATTTTGTGTTCCATCCAAATTTTTTGGGGGTGCCGCGGCACCCACTGTGCGTACGCCTATGATGTTGTGGTGTTCTATACTATGTGTAAAATAGAGAGACGTATTAATTAATAGAGTTTTTACCTTTGGGAGATTTCTGTGTAAGGGATTGAAGATTTTGTTTTAAGTGTTCTACACAATGGTTGGGGCTGCCACCTGAAGAAGCTGAATCTGCAGCAATAAATAAAGAAATTTGTTTATTTGTTTATTTGTTGCAGCAGATTGATGATTTATTAATTGATTTAGAAAATAAACGAAAACACTCTTAGTTTAACAATCTTAAAGTTAGTAAATAATATAGTATAACTACTTGATGATCCTCCATTTCTTTTCAATGTGAGAGAAAATCAGCAACTCGGAGGTCCCTTATGTTGAAATATTGGAATAGGATTTTTCGTTTTGAACTATGTTGAACAATTCCGAATCGGAATCGGATAATTTTCAATTTTTTTTAACTGATCTTACAGGCTAACTCTCTCTCCTTCTTTTACTTAAGGCAGTAGTTGCTGATAAAGACGTTCCCATGCTTCTCAACTAGGATGTGCCCGACGCTTGTGTTGACTCGTCATGTACTGCTAGACCCTCTACTGATAGTATTACCACTTGGTAATGCCATGGTATAGTAAACCAAAGTTATTATGTCTAGGCTATGGTCCTAAATAAAGAAGAAGACTGTCACTACAGCCTACAGTATCAAGACGTAAGTCGTATTAAAACCAAACTATATAACCTAAGATTTCCATTATCTATATCTCTTTATAAGGTTGTGGCACTCATTGAAACATAGTTAACAGAAGATATTCAGTCCTTTGAAATAAGTTGGCCTAATTATTGCATATTCAGGAAAGACCAGTCATTTCTAACCTCTTCAAAATGTTGAAGTGGTGGTGTATTAATTGCTATCAAGAGCGATCTAATATCTCAAGCTCTTCACATCCCTAATGATAATATTGATCTTTTCTTTGTAACTCTAGGCTGTGGACCATCCAAAATTCTAGTAGGCTGTGCATATTTACCTCCAAGGTCTTCCACTAAAATCTATGAATCTCATGGTCAAACTGTAGAGAATATCCTTTCAACCAAATCATTTGCTGGGGTCCTTATTCTGGGTGACAATCTTCCTGATTTCATTCAGTCTGATGATCCGTGGAATTATGAAAATTTTAAAAATTCTAACATGGCCCCCCATCTTTCTTAGGTTTGCAACAAGCCAACTCATTTAAAAATCAAAATGGTGTTCTGCTGGACCTTGCTTTCAGTAATTGCAACGTCAAGTGTAATATAGTCACTGAGTCACTTCTGGATTGTGATGTGCACCACTCTTCAGTAAGTATTCATACTCAACTTGTAAATAATTCAAAAGTTACTCCATATGTCATTATATTCTTCAATTACAAAAATTGTGATTTTGACTCAATATCTAATGCTCTGAATAATTAACTGGGGAGGACTGTTAAGTAATTTAAATATTAATGAAGCTACTCATTATTGCTATGCCATTCTGAAAGATGTTATCACTGCATTTACACCAGTAATTACTATCAGAAATAGTAACTTCCCTAAATGCTTTTCTTTAGAATCTAATTTCACTTAAAAAACAAACTCATAGAAAATTTAAATTAACAGGAAGTGGTAATATTTACCAAGATTTTTCTGAACTATGTAAAATATGCAAAAATCCTCTCTAAACACAGTTACCTTATGCACATCAATGATGTGCAATGATATGCAATATCTTCAGAAACGCAAAATAATTTTGGACACATGTTAATAATCTCTGTAGCTCTTAAAAAATCCCCTCACCAATGCACCTTGATGGTAGGCTGTGTGATAATTATGCTGATATTGTAATATTTTTGCAGATTATTCCTCAAAGGTATACACAGATACCAAGCCTAATGATATACCAAAGATTAATTAAAATCATAACATAAACCTGTCCTCAATAACACCTGTGACAAAAACTCTCTTATCTAAAATCAGTTGATGTTATTTATAATTTTTAATTGATCTCTCTCTAGTGGAGTTTTCCCTGAAGCTCTTAAATCTTCTTTTGCTGTTCCAATTTGCAAGAAGGGCAATAGGGATTATGTGAATAATTATATATCTATTGTTATTCAATCTACTCTTGCAACTATTTTTGAAAGCCTCACTGTGGATACATTGAGCCCTATTATTGAACCCATCCTGATCAACAAGCAGCATGGCTTTAGATAGATCCACTGTAGCTAATCTACTTCTTTTTCAGCAAGATATTACTAATCATCTTAATCAGTATAATCAAGTGGACATGATCTACTGCGATATATCTAAAGCATTTGACTTGGTGAACCACATAATTTTGTTGGCTAAACTTTTGGTATACAGTATTCATGGTAATATTTTGAAATGGATTAAAACTTATCTATGTAATAGAAAACTCTTTGTTAAAATTAATGGTTCAGTATCATCTTCTTTCATTGCTAATTCAGGCATTCCACAAGGATCCCACTTGGGTCCTTTACTGTATTTATTATTTATTAATGATATTGGAAATCTTCTGTCTGAAACTGTCAAATTTCTTTTGTATTCTGATGATCTAAAATTCTGTCATTGTGTCAACTCCAATACTGAAGTTAAACTTCTGCAAAATTGTTTGATTGATGCTAATGATTGGTGCCACAAAAACCTAATGGAACTCAACATCCAAAATTGTACCATTATAAGTTATCACAAATCAAAATTTCCCATATATACTGATTACCTTCTCTCTGAGAAAATTTTAAACAGAGAAAACTGCATTTCAGATTTAGGGGTTGTTTTTGACTGTAAGCTTACTTTTGAATTGCATGTCAAATCATATAACTATAAAAGCATATAAAATGTTGGGTTTTATTGGAAGAGATTCATGTTATGATTTCAAGGGCATGTCTTGCCACAGATTACTCTACACCTCCCTAGTAAGATCACAATTTGAATACTGTTCAATTATTTGGAATCCCTTTTAAATTAAATATACTCATTCCTTAGAAAGAGTCCAAAACAAATTCTAAGGATTATCTCATTTAAATTCAACATAGAAAGAAAAACAGGCCATTATGAATCAATAATAAATAAACTCTACCTTCCCAATCTTCAAGCCCGATGGTATATATTGGGATTCTTTTCTCTATAAAGTATTAAATAACTTATTGTCATGTCCTGAAATTCTAAGTCTTGTAACCTTTAAAGTTCTTCTCATACCAACCTGTAGTTGCAACCTGTTTGAAATCTCTAATACCTCCCAATTTTCCACATCATGGAATCATATAAAAAAACTTGTCATAATGTTGATGTATTTCATCTGTCCATAAATATGTTTAAAAAAGGTTATTTAATCAAAATTGTGAAAACCAAATACTTTTCTCCAACTTACCTAGTTGTTCTACATATGTACCATTTTTCATGTATAATATCTTTCATTGCATATTTTCTATAAAATTGCTTACTTATAGTACTATTCTTGATGCAGTTTCTTATACATGGTATATATATGTATATGCGAGTGTATACATTTTGAAAGGGCAATCTCTCTGCCCGTATAGTAAACTATAATTATTATTATTACATCTTTTTCTTTCTCAGTGTTTTCACCAGATAAAATTTACCCATCCGGTAGATGGTTTGGACTAGGCTTAGTCCACATGGAGAGAGAATTCACCCTAATCCATGTGATCCCACAGTTACTGATTGAGGAACCTGCACACAATATGACACATTTGCAGTAAGACTGCCTTCTGTCCTGTTTTGATTATGTTTCAAAATAAATAGAATTTTTCTTATTAATTAAAAACTATTTAATAAGAGGGTTCAAAGAATAAGCCCTTCTTCAGTTGTGTGGGGTTGCCTACTTTAATAATTTTCTAAAGTTAAGTTTATAGTTTTACAGGATTATATGCAGCAACTTTGTCAGATATTGAATGAGATTTTGAATGAATTTTTTACAAATCTTGGATATGATTAATTAAAACAAAACTAATAAATATTCTTAACCCAAAATTACCAGCTCACACTAATTACACAGATCTGCAAAAATAATATTTGTCAGCTGTATGGTTTCTTTCACTGACTTAAAAGTGTTTGGGTGTAGTCACCATTATTTTTGCCCATCATGTACATGTTTTGCTTACAAAATAAGGGTGTGCAATAGCTTGATTTGACAAAAAACACAGTCTAATGTCTTGATTTCTTTGCTTTCTTTTATTCCCCACTTAAGTACCCAACAGTACTCACCCATCTTACTCATTCCTTGGTAACAGCTCTCCTTCTCCTTGATATATATTTGTGAAATCATTCTCCATGCTTCTTGCTTTAGGATTAATAGATTGAATACTCAGAAAATTAGTTCATGAATGAATGTAAGAAATGGACCTTCAGGGTAATATTACAGCCTTGAGGTTTAAAATGCAGTTACCATCTATTGAACGATATTTCTGTGATTTGCATATTTGTAATTTCCCAAAAAAAATATCGAGTACATCTTTAAAGGCAACCCACTTTTTTCTTTAAATTGCATTCTTGGAATTAGGAAATAAGTATTCGCAAATATGGAATCTCATCTTGGGATACGATTCTGGATTATAAATGGATGATAAATTAATGGAAAATGATAAATGTTTCTAGATCCTGAGGTATACTCAGAAATTTCATCTCTTGTTACATTTTGTAAGCTTTAATTTTCTATGTACATCATGGAGTTCAAAATTTTCGTCTTTCTTGATAAAATTTTTTGTCATTATCCCATATCTTGGAATTATTCTCTTTCCATAGTGCTATTGGACTAAGTAATAAACATAATATCCATTTGTAATTCTTTCTCTATGAAACAATTTTTCTGTAAATCTGAGTGTCCTAAATTAAGCTTGTTAGATGGCTTCAAGTACAGAAGCCACATAAACTAAGAAATATTAATTATTGAAAAACTTAGTAAAAGCTTGATAACTTAAAATTTCAGATAGCCACAACTGCTACTTAGGCATTTTGTATAAGTGCATTAGAACTTCATTACTTCTTCATGCTTCATATTTAGTTTAAGTGCAATTACATTTTATTTCTTTTCCATGTATTCATGTGTTGTAATTATTTTGTTTTAAAATTATTACTGTTTTATATATTAAGTTACTGAGTAAAAATTTTATAGTAATTAATGAGGTCACTATATTGGTATCTTTGATACTCCTTCATAGCTAGTTGGTAGTTTTGCGCATAGCTCGCCATGTATAGGTTTCAAACCAATTCATTAGAAACTTGGAATGCATTCAAATTTTCATTTTGATTGTGGTAAAAGATCGAAATAAAGTTCAAGATTTTTTAGCATTACTATATAATTTAAAAAATCATTGGCGTAATGTTACTTTCATTTAATTATCAAAATTCATTAGTAAGATTTGTAATCCACTGCAAATTCAGAAGTAGAGATTTTACCTTGATGATTTTAAAAGTGGGTTGTAATTTCTCTTCATTTGATCATGTTGGTTTAGACAATTGACTATCGACAAAATTCTTATTCTATGATTAGACTTGAGATGTAACTTTGATTTTTGTGGTTATAATTTCCATCAATCCATTTAAAATAATATTTATTGGTGGCAGGTACTTGTTGCTCTAAAGCTTAAGGATTAAGACTGCTTATAAAAGTAATGTCAATTGAAGAGGCAATTACAACAAAATTTATGGATTGATAGTTTAAAAAATTAGTCTTTGCTAATACTCCTATAAGATTTAATGCTATTTATAGATATTGTGTGTATTGAGGTCCTTGTATAGACTGCAATAGCATTGATAATGAAAATACCATCAAAATTTTGATTTATTTACTTTCACATTTCAAGTATGGTAGTGTTGCAACTAAACAAGGAATGTTTTAATGAAAATTCTGAGAATAATTTTTATGCTTGCTCTTAGATGTTCGATCTTTCATCTCTCTTAATCTATTGCTGTTAGCATACAGTAAATAACTTAATTCTTTAGTTGAATTTTATTCTAATTAGAAAGTTTAATATCTTGAATTTTTTTATGTACAGGACTTATAAAAACCAACCAAGAGCAACATTTTAATACACTTTAAAGTACCTGAACGTGAACTACTAGTCTGTAGCTGATGCAATTTACAATACAGCCATTTTATATGGAAGAGTGCCCTGGTTCTTGAATATTTGCTCATAAAGTTTAACACAGAGCTAAAATTCTTTCAAAGAATGTTTTTCCATTATTTGAATTAATGGTCTTTAAATACTTCAAGATATTTTTCATTTTAATGTCATAATGCATGCAAAAATTAATAAATGACTAGTAGTTTTTTTGAGGATAAGAGTTGGAGTTCTAAATTGTATTTAATTGTAAATGATTTTACAAAAGTATATATTTTAATAAAGTATTTATTATCCAATAGTACAATTTGAATTTTAATTTAGGATACAGAAGTTCCAGTCCAGCATCTCTGGATAATTTCTCAAAGTCCTTCCCTCAAAAGAAATTTTCCTCTCCTCTTCTTCCTTTCCTCTTTTCCCTCTTGGTCTTGAGATGAATGTGATGATTCCATTGATGTTCACTAGTTTTCTGGCTCTCCAGATTCCCTTGGACTTCTCAGGGTCAGGTCTGTCCAACTCTATGAGTCTTTCTGACTCTTTCTCCTTAAATCTCTTTTTGATGGGGCTCTATATACCTGGGCAATGACTTTCATAAAATTGGTATTTACCATAGTGACTTGCTAAATTATTTTGAGCTTTCGTGAGAGATATTTTGGCAGGATGCAAAAGGTAATATGATATAAAATGTTTCAACGCACCACTGTTTTCTTTTGCCAAAGGGGAGGAAGTAAGGTGGGAAATCAGGGTATAGAGTTGCATATGGGCAGCTGATAATCATAGGAATACAATGCAATAGTCTTTTAATGTATAATAATTGCAATAATCAAGTCTTCTCCAGCTCAAATGTGCATTTCTCTGAAAATTTCCTATCAAAATTCAGAACTTTAAAGAAAATCAGTATTGAAAGATTCTTTTAAATGTCATTAGAACAATTTGAAAATATGAAAGTCCAAAGTGTAAACATCAGAATTTTCAACATCCAATATTGAATTTTTTTGGGTCAAAAACTTAAACAAAAAATATTGTAAAATATGTAAAAACCCTAATTCTCATGTTTTGATCTGTGATTTCTCAGAAAATTTGATTTTAGGAAGTATTATACAAAGTGCCACTAATAATTGGCATAGTTTCAACTGCTTCTTAAAATTCAATCATTCATTTTTGTTTGTAACTCAATTTTTATTCTTTTTCATATCATACATAAATGCTTCAATTTGGAAAAACTTTTCAACACAACTAAAACTTTATATTCTCCTCTTTCCAATCCACTTCTTTTTTCAGCCTGTCATCTTCCACTTAATGCTTCTTGTCTTCACCTGGAATAAAAATAAACTTCACTATATTTACAGAATAACAAGTCACCACCATTATAAAGAATCCCTCATATGTGCAATCAGGAAACTGATTAAATTTCCATTAATTGAAACACATTGGCACTTCTACGGCACATTAGGAATTTCTGCAATATATTGGTTTGCATTGCACCTTATCCAATGTAATTGAGTCAAAGTTCTTCAAAGAAATCATTTATAATGAAAAATAATTATTACAGATGGACAAAGTTCCATAAAAATTACTTGCTTCTTTCCTCTGTAACTTCATATTCCCATACTTTAAGCAATTGCTAAAGAATACATTTACAAAATACATATGTCTAATGTAGTTAAACCAATAACATCCATCATGTTCTCAATAATACTCAAATAATTTGCTTAAATATCACCTTTACTGTTCCATACATCATTACTGACAGGAAATTTGCAAGCTCAAATCGCTGAAAGCTGTGCTTAAATTCAGTAATGTACGACAAAAAAGTGATCAAAACTAAACAATCTTTCCATTTATCAGTACCTTTAGGAAATAACTCTAAAATTAACGAATTCCATGTAAATAATGCCAATAAATTCAATAAAAATATTATGATTCTTATTTAACTATTATTGTAAGCAAGAAATATAATCACAAATCATGGTTATCTACTCATTTGAACATAAAACTCTATTACTTTTTAAAAGCTCTTTTATGATTTGTCTTATTCAATACTTTTTCATAAATCTATAATAATCTCCATGCAAATCTTTACAGTAAAAATCTCTTTGTTTTTAATGCAAAGTACTTTCTACTCGCCAATCAATACTACCATTAATCATCATCAAATCCATCATAATGATAAAATGTCAATTACTAAAAATAAATTAGCCTTGATTTTACTAAAACAGCCACTGCACAGGTACTTCATGTAGTTGTTGCCCCGATTAGGATGGTTTGTCTGAATTAACATTCATCTGAAAAATTAAATATATTATAAATTCTACATCATATTAGCCAACAATAATTTTGAAATTTAAACTTAATGAGTCTTTGCAAAGGATATTGAATTTCTTCATTTAAAATTTAAGAATTATACAAGGAGTATGCATATTTTTAATCATAGCATTTTTAGTGCTCTATCAATATCTAAGGCAATAATTAACAATGATTGCTCCTTTTCCATCAAGAACTGAAGGTGTACTAATATTCCAGTCAATATTCTTTCATTCAAACTTCAATTTATAGTTTGATCTTAAGTTTGCATCAGCACTTTATATATAATGCAAAAACATTTATAATACACACTAATTCCACCACAACATTTAATCAATGTTTTCATGCTTTCTCAAATTCTAAAGGATAGTTACAGCATTACTGTTGATATAATTTCAAATAATTGCTACATATTACAGCAGCATTCACAAATTTTACTATCTTCTACTTCCTCCAGGTCCAAATTAATACACCATTAAACAAAAAAAATTGAGTCTGATGTGTAAATTAAGATTGCTTACTACTGTGCAACTGTCACACATCTATCAGCACAAAAGCAAACCGTATTTTGAGAATTTATAAGTCAATGTGAGTAATTTTATTATAAGTACCTATGTACTAAAGATTTATGCATTTTTTTCCAGATCATCCATTCCTATGAACAATCTCTAATGTTGTTCCCTTTCTCTTTGTGTAAGTCTTAATGTATCAGCTCATCATTTCAGTATGATGCAGAATTACAGTTTTACAATTATATTTTGGGTTGTTTTCCTTATATTACTCAAAAATATTGTATTTTGAATTGCAATGAATAAAATTATATTTATCAATATATAATATCATATTCAGATAAATGAATATAAGAACTGTGAATAAGATATACCAAGATTCAGCACAATTAAGACAGGGAGAGTTTTGACCAAATTTGCCATCAGAATATGACAATTTTTGTTCCAAATATGGTACATCCCTAATTTGATTTATATTTACTTGGAATTAATTTCATATAGGAATTTTTTAGGCAAATTTTCTCATGTTGTGCTTGTAAATCACAGTATAAATGCCTCATTTCAAACTATTATTGGAAAATCATACAAACATATTTATTGTATTTTACGTATGCAAATATTGACACTACATGCTATTGTTATTTTTTTGATTAACCAAATATTTTTCAATAATTTAAATTCATAGGGTGGTTAAATATACTGTTACTTGATATATGAAATGTACATTGATTCAACTATGAGCACAATGGCACTTAATTGCACTCAATTGCAATGATAAGTTATTGCACTTATGTGATTGTGTCTATGTGTTAACATTAAAGAGATCTGAAAATGTTTAAAAGAAATAATTTACCATATTTCTTTTGGTAGTTTAGTATATTAAAATAATCTAATCAGGAATGTTTTAGAATTTCTCATTTTTAAGAGAATAATGCAGAATTTCCATTTGATTTTCAAGAAGTCTTATCATCTTACTTCAATATTTCATTCTTTTAGTAATAGCCATTTAATATCATTCTTTGATACAATCTGTTTTTTTCTGACCCTAGGGATGTTTCTCTGTCAGAAAGAGAAATAATTACTGATTGCGTATCTTACCTCCTATGGCAGATGTATCCAGTGTGGCTTTATCATACATTTATGTATGAAGAAGTTCTCTTGAAACATTGTAAATAGATTTCATCCAGATTTTCTTGAACGTGTCTTACATGTTCAGAATTCTTTGAAAAATAAAGAACTATGTCAAATATTTATTTGAAAGAATCAGTCAACAATCAATGAAGAATAAATGAGATTTACTCTGTATATTACTGTAAAGTGTAGTAAAAATTGAAATATTTCATGCAAAAAATGGGTCGGATGAAAATATTAAATATTTTATATCACAAACATGTAAATCCTTCTCATCAAAATGTTGGGATGTATTTCTAAAAACTGTTAACCCTATCCTTATATATTATGTAAAAAATTATTGCTCTTATTCTTTATTTTTCTCTTTTGCTGTACAGGTGTTTATTATACTTCTGAGATAAGGTTCTGTAATTTACAAGTATTGCCTGTAAATAAAGTCAAGAGTGCTGAGAATGTTTTAATTTGTTATCTATTTATGCTGAAAATCCTGGAACAGATAACAGAATTTCCTAACACATTTAAAAATGCTTATAGCATTGTTATTTTACTGCTGAGCAGAAAAGGCAGCTTGAGATGTCTTAAGAAACAGTGGAGAATTGTATTTGGCATGGGGATTAACTACACACATTTAGAAGAAAGTCACTGTAGCAAGTTTTTATTTCATTTGAGAGATTTTGTAGTAGACAGGCAATTTGTAAGGCAAGTAAGTATGTCTAGTAGTACTACTAAAAGTGCTTTGAGGGCTGAGGCAACTATGTACATATGGGCCCCCATAAGGAATCAAACCAGGGACTGCTTTAACCAAAGGCTGTCCACCACACTGACTATCTAAGAATCTCAACTACTTTAATTAGAGAAGTAACTACGTATTTTCATGGACAATATTTCTATTCATTTTCTATAATCATTAATAGCTCAGATATATTTATATGGATCATAATAATACAATGTTTAGATCCTGCTTATCTTGTCATTCCCCATATGCCCTTTTAAAAATGATTTATTTAAAAGATAAAGCTGAGGATTTCCACCATTTGCGGTGGGAACTGGTTCTGGATTAAATTTCCAAAAATTATGAATTATCTGAGGGATTTAGATTCTTTCTACTTGTCTTACCTTGTTTCTTTCTACTTACCTCCTTAATGCCTGGATGTTTTGTTGATACAAATAATAAACAGAGCTCCTCGTAGGCCATAAAATCTTCTAATTTTTACTTACCTTACCAGTCACACAATTCCAATCTATATTTTCTCTATTTTAAATTACGACTCTCTTGAAATTACATATCATAAATAATATGTATAAGTTGACCTTTAAATGCAAAATTTAATGAAAAATTTAATTCTAGTCAGAAAGAAAGATTTTATTTTAGGGGTGAGTAAGAAGTCTACTAATTATCTTTTATAGAAAACAGCTATTGCCAAAAAACTGAAAGTGATATGTCACATTACTGTATAAGTCACACCCATTATCATGAGGGAAAAAATCATGAATTACAAAGAATGCAGTATTTTATTGAAAGATAGAGCGATTTCTGATATAGTATCATTTAAGATTTTTCCTACAGTCAGATAATCAAATAATGAAAAGCTTTATTAGAATTTATTAGATACAACATTGAAAACACTAATAATCAAAGCTCTCCATCTATCTTCAATTTCAAACCTAACTGAATTTTCCACAAGCAATTAATATTTTGAAATAGATTACTCATTCAGTGAATAATTTCCTAAAATGAGGTTAACATCATCTCCAGATACAAGAATTTTGCAAAATTACTGCTCAAATGGAGAATATTTTGCTATGTCATCTCACCTTACCATCAACATTCGAGCCATTCATTTTTCAGTAATTATGGATCAAATTGCTGAAAAACACAAAATAATACAATCATAAATGGAATGCATTCCTGTAACCACATCTTGATGAATGGATTATTTTCAGTTGTCTTTTGATATATGATAGAGATAATGTCTTTCATTTACTTTTTCTCATCTTTATAGGAAGCTATGATTATATGGAGCTACTGAGGAAGGATGTCACTGAATAATAGCAAATATTTTTGTCACTCCTTTTCGAAAGATATGAAGTGTTATTCATATAATAATTATACTAAATTATGAACTTTACACTCCTGACATTGACTCAATGAGGAAAGCAAGGGTTACCTCTTATATGATCTTGCCCAGTTGCCTCATAAGCTCTCTGCAGCTTTCTATTTGTATGTATATATATTGGAGGTGGTGTTTCAACCAGCCTTTGAGAAAGTGAATTTATAAAGGAACAGCAAACTTTATCAAAATATTTTATATAGAATTCAGGATTTGTAAAAAGCTCTTCTTAATTCTTTTTTGCAGCCAAATCAAAATAAACTATTAAGAGAGACTGAGACAAAGTTTGTTCCATTGCTAGCATTAATTTATGTAACATTTTTCATCAACTCATAGAGAGACGTAATTCACTCAAGTTAATTATGACATACTGAAAAATAATGTATGATCTTGCTTTAGAATTGTTCAAGTCATGACTTATTGTTTTAGTAATGTTTAAGCAACTCATGATAATTAAAGAATGTATGTATAATATGCTCAGCTGAGTGATTTCCTCTATTTATAATCATTCTTTGTAAGAACACTGTAAATACTTTTCCAACATATATAGCCCATAATTATTACAATGGATGCATTTCAAACTGAAACAGCTTCACTGAATGTATTCTGCTAATAAAATAAAAACAAATATTACACAGATGAAATTTGGTCTGACAAGATACCAGCGCATATATTCAAACAACTCACACTCTTTACAGGATTAATTAATCAATTTATTAACATTCTACCATAACACATTTTTCACACTGAATCCTATAAACAAAACTTCAATAATACTTATGAATAATAATTAAACAGACTCTTGAAGGAAAAGCTATTTCAATTTAACCACTTCATTGATTATAGCACCATCTGAAATCACATATCCAAATTTTTCTTCAATATTTTCAAAATACATATCTAAAACAATTGAAATGCAAACTTTAAAGAAGTCAAAAATAAATTATGTGATCCCTAACCCTTTGGTTGTTATGAAGTGCTTTGAACACGATAGTAAAATTAAGAACATTTTTTTCAACATTTAACAAACTGGCAGTGGATTATCCTCTTCCATATGGACTTACAAGAGAAACTTCAATGTATTTGACAATAGCTATGAGAAATTTATCATCCATGAGCTGCAAGATAGAAGCATTTTACACAAATTATTGAAAGTCTGTTATAAAAATAAACTATTAATTTGATTAAATGAATTATTAATTCATATAGTGAATGAAAAAATTTGGTGTACAGAAAAATCATTTATTATCAGTTCACTGAAGCATTTACATTGAAATGGAAAGATGCAGATGTGATCAATAAAAAGGGCCTCTTTAAATTGTTCCACAGGGACTTTGTGAACTGAAAACTTGATACAGATTTTGGCTTAGCCCAACTTAAAGTTTTGCGAAACAATGACATATGATGTCCAAGACTTAATTAGAAGGTATTCAAAAAATTTCTATATAAACACCAAAGAGGAGTTGGAATATTCATGATGGTTTCCAAGTTAAGAAATAACACATGGCCCCATTAGCAGAAAGGTAAGAAAGTTAACTGCTAGGCAAACGCCACGGAACTCAATGACCTGCAATTCGAATTTCTTCCGCCTTCATTTGCAATACTGGAAGAATGTATGTACAGTGTGCATATATATATATTTATATATTTATATATAGAAGTGGGTGATAATCACATAATGAAAAGAATCATTTTCTACCTTTCATACAATCACATGGGTAATGTAAACAATATTGAATACAACAGCCAATGAGCAACAAGTCAAATAGATACATTTTACATAACAAATAACTAATGCGACACAAATAACCTAATTAACTAAGATTAGTGATCCTGTGGTGAATCACATGAACAGGTAAATGGATCAATTATAAGTTTCTACGTGCATCATAAAAGTAAACAATACTATCACCATAACCAATTTCACAGGTTTGACGAAAAGAGGAAATTTTGAACGGTTGATTCAAAAATTGACGGATATGTTACACACAGTTATAAGTGCAATGAATATGAAATGGTTTATAGACACGGCAGTAGGTTCTACTTTCATCTACACAAAGAATTTTTTCATAACTCAGGTTATTAAAAATCTTTTTTGAATAGATTCTGGTCTAGTTGCATACACATGATTTACATGATTTAGAACAATGACCTGAAAGGGAATCTACTATACAGAAAGTAATAAGGCCACAGACTGAAAAGAGAATGCAGTTTTACCACAAACTTTTGGTGAGATTTACTTTCAGTGAAGTAATTCAGTTTGCAAGGAAGATGTGCTACACACAGTCAATTCATTCTTCTCAGTAGCCTCAAGAGGAAGTCCAGAAGTACGATGGCATCAGCACATAATGCCCATTTGTGCACATTTCAAAAAATTCAGGGGCCACATCATTCATAACCCCAATTAATGTTCAAATCATCTGCTTTTTTAAATCTTGCTTCACATCAATGGAGGCATCATTATACCAGAGCCTATGGATTTGCTTACTCCAAGCAGCAGCAAAACGTTGGAAGAAATCTCATAGTCTCACAGAGATTGGAAAACAACAAAAGTTGATTGATTTTGATGATTTGATGATTGTTAGGATATCCAATGATTGATTTAATAACCATAAGGGAAGACCCTCCCGCCAGTCCACACTTCACAACATTATTTACAATTCAGTTTCCTTTGCGCGGATCATCACTTCCATCCAATTAGTCTTAAAGAAGCACACATGGAGACTTTTTCTTTTGCCTTGGCTTCTTTTCTGGAGACTTCTTGTTAATTTGTCGAACTAAGTCATAAAATATCTGAAAATATAAATTATTTGCTATTATAAATTATAATGAAGAAGAAACTCACTAATATTAAGAAGATGATGGTATATATTAATTCTGTTAATGACAGAAGCATTAAATCAGAGAGCAATTTAATATTTCATAAATAAGAATCTTAGTGAATTTTGGAAATTATTAGCATTATCATCAAACGAAAAATCAATTATATACAGCAACTTAGAATAGATGTTTTATTGCTGTTAATTGTTACATTTGTTGAAATTAAAATTTTTGAGTATTAGAAACAGTCTTTAATTTGCAGACATCAAATTTAACTATATGCTATCAAATGCAAAGTAATATAATTAAAATGCTGCAGTGAAGAGCAAAGAAAATTCATTTCAAAATCAACACTATGCAATTACTTTTCATAGTAAAAGCACCACATAGCTCAAATCACATAAAAAAGAATAAAATGAACATGAAAATATTTTGTAGGACTGGGACTTTTACCCAGATCTTGTAGGAATCTGAGTTTGAGTTTTGGTCTTGTTAGACTATATTCATGTCCATTTTCCTTAAGAAATTTCCTAGGCGCATGCCTTTAAGTGCAAAGCTACCTTTAACTCGTTGGCAACATCACCAGTTTTCTAGATCTTCCCAGGGACCGTTAATTATACAAAAATTAGAGACAAAGTCTTACATTGCAGATGATACACAACGTGTCATCATGTTAACCCTTTACCTTATAAAAACTCACTTTACTTGATTAGAGAAATTTTTTAAAATTCATGCGTTTCAACAAACACAAATGATACACAAAAGAAAACATTTTAAAAGAATGTAAAACCCAAAACAAGTTTATTTCCATGTAATTGAGAATTCAAAGGGTATTGAAGAGTTGTAGATCATTAATACATAATTTCCAGAATTCACTGAGTGCTTTTATACCCAGATTTTTAATTCAAAGGGTGAAATCATAGTGTACACAAAGAAAAACAAAACATTAAAATGATCTTTGTCTCAAAAACACACTGACAATATTACTTATAAAATCAAAATGAAAAACAACCATTACTTACATCATTTACATTAATTTTTGCTTTCGCGGAAGTTTCCATAAATGCACAGCTAAAGTGACGAGCTAAGGTTACTCCTTGGTCCTTTCCAACAACTCGTTCATCCTCCAGGTCACATTTGTTCCCCACCAGAACCATTGGAACATCATCAGTATCCTGCAGGACACAGAATAATTGATTGTTACATTAAAAAGGTCAAATTTACCATCAATGTATCCAAAAATATCTAATACAACTAAATTTACAACAGATGAATACACTTAATCATCAAAACATTGCAAAAATGTTAACTAAATGTACATCATACATTCTCTACTGAAGAAAGCAAGAACATCTAAGACATTAACTGAACTACAAATCAAAACTGCAGTAGCTGACAAAAATTACATGCAAGTATCCTTCAATTTAAAGATCTTATAAAAAATGACTTACCATATATACTCTTGTGTAAGTCAACCTTTAAATGCAAAATTTAAATGGGAAAATTGTGGTTAACCTATCCAAGAGAAGTATAAGGCATGAGTAAAACTTCTTCCAAACCTCTTTTATAGATTTAAATGGTTAATATATGAAATGGAAAAAAATATAAATTAGATACAGCTTGATTACTGCCATCATTTATAGAGGGTGAACATTAGAAACCTAAGAATTAGAAAATTTCTCAAAGACTCAAGAGTCAACCCATATGCAAGTCCCATACAAGAATTGTACACCAGTAAAGACATACTAAAAATTAATGAAAATATTCAAAGGACATACTACACCTCAGTTCAAACTTCTACTGAAGTGTTCTTACTTAAATACACACATTGCAATTCTCAAGACTAAACAATGCAAATTAATTGATTTAACTGATCCTAACAAAAATTCAAGTATTTCCTTAATTAAAAGAGCATTAAAGGAGTATATTTTCATTGCTTCAATAACAAATAAAACTGAGGCAAGTACAAGCTATGACTCGAGATACTGATGTCATAAATAATGAAAATGAAATTACTTAGGTAATGGCAACCTGCATAAAAGTACCTAAAGATATTGCTTTAAAATGTGAATAAATTTCTAAGTATGTTTAGCCAGAAAATTTATATTTTTAAAAATGAGAAACTAAATATTATTTTAGTAGTAAAATTGGAAAAAGTTGCTTAAGTTCACTGATTTTTTGTATTTTGGTACAAACAAGTACAAACAGGCTCCTGTGTCTCTCTTAAACACAAAACAGACTTTGATGTGCCAAGAATCCATAAAGAGCTAACTCTTAGCATTATACTAAGTTATAGAAAAAAGTAATTTGAAAGTCCCAATGTTAAATTTAAGAGACCAAAATTCTTCTGAGATTAGTAATTATATTAAAACTGCTTCAACAGCTGAGGTCATCTTGCACAAGCCCCACTGGGAATCGAACCCAGGATGCTTTCGCTGAAGTCAAACGCCCACTAGGCTATCAGAGCCCCAAACAAAGAACATATGCTTCCAATGAGACAATACATAGAGAAATAGAAATTTAAACCATATATACCTGTATAGAGGTTGATAATGCATATAGGTTGACACCTTGACTTTTTATTAAAATTTTCTAATTTTTGCATATCTTTTAGATTGTCCCTAGGCTTTCCCATAATTATTAAATAATACATCTGTGCTTTTAGCTTGCAAATATTCATTGCTACATATGGGCTCATTCTAAATGTATATGCCCTTGTAATAAGGACCAAAACCATCTGGTATTTTCTTAGTAGACAATCAGTATACTTTATCTTGACAAACAGTAGAACAATAAATCACATTTTTCCAATATTATTTATAATAGTGATTGCAATTATAACTCTCTAGTATGAGGGGAGATATTGAAATTTTGTATCAAAGATTGACCTGTACACAAGTATATATGCTACCTCAGAAAACATTATGAATATATTTCACTTAAGAGTTAATACAGAAGGAATTATATTTGGTGAATTATCTATAACTGTATAACAAAGTAATTAATGGTAGGACTTACTTTAACACGTAAAATTTGTTCTCGTAAATCTTGAAGATCATTGAACGTTGACTGAGCAGTTATGGAGTACACCAAAACAAATCCCTGCCCATTTTTCATGTAGAGGTCTCTCATAGCTGTGAATTGTTCCTGAAAAAAATAGTTTTGGTTTGAGAAAAAGTCAGCTATTTCTAGATGAATATCATTTTATACTGACAAAACTGTGAAAGTTTTCTAAAGTTTCTTAGTTTATTAAAGAATCATGCTACAAAAGATTTGGTAATGTAGGTCATTTGCTTTTAAATAAATAGATATACCATATGGTATAAAAATTTCAAAATAATATAGCTAAAGGGGCTAAAAAGACCCTAAATGGAAACATCTACTTAAAAATCAACATGTTTTACCTTTAAACAGGAAAATATTTACATTAAAATGTACTGAAAATTTTAATATTCAACTATCATTTCATATGTATTGAAATTTAATAACTTTCTTGTTTGAAAAGAAGCAAAATCACAGTAAGCAAAGTCTTTTATAATTATAATAATGTTTGCAAAAGCCTGCACCAAGGGATAAAATAATTTTAAAATAAAATTTAAAAAGAAACATTGTACCAACATAAATTATTTAATATCATTCAAATGTAATTGTCACTGCAAATGCAGCATAATTATTACTCAGAGTAAATAATAAACAAGATTTTCAAATTTTTAGAGTTTTAGCTTGTAACTGAACCAGAATTAGTGGCAATGTAGAAACTCCAAGACGAGGGATACCACACACTGGTAATACTATTTACATATATATAATTCACTGGAGAAAAATGTAGACAGTTTTTATTTAGAAGCCCACATTGTAACAAAAGTAAATGGCTTGTTGAGCAAAACACTGAAGGGATGATTGCTTCCATTCTCTTTGGATATGCCCATGAGGGTGACAATATTTAAGAAATGTCAAAATCATAAATGCTCACATTGAAAATTTGGGAAACTTTACAAGTTCCTTTTACAATGCCATTACTTTCGATTTGCAAATGTATCTCATAATATTTCTAAGAAATTATGCCCTTTCAGTGTAAAATAATACAAACTGAAAAAAAATGCTAGGAAGTGAGATTAGAAAAAAAATTGCAATACTATATTCTTTGGAATATAAAACCTACTGCATTTTGCACATTAAAATAACGTCACTATGATGATGATATAGAAAAAAGAATACATCAGAAAGTACGGTGATTATGTGTGCTTCTAAATAATGCTTTGTCTAAATGAAAGTGGAATAATTTTGTGCAAGTGCTGAGATCAGTATTTTATAAAAATGAATGAGGAAAGGAACTATTTTACCACTCTACCACAGGATTTTCATCAGTACTTTCATTATGCTTTACACAACCAATTTGTCACAGTCATGCCACATAATAAAATGTACCTAATTTTCCTCTTTACCTATACAGAAACAATGAATAAGATTTCAATTGAAAATAGTTTTATAACCATTAATGTTAGTCTATGTACTTTAACATAGTTAAATATCTCTTTTTGGTAATACTGATCAGAAATTGAAAGATAACATATACAGTTATTCAAAGTTCACTCATCATGAAATTTTTATGATAATGTTTGAAAATGAGACACATTGAAAATATGATGTTAGCCAAAACATTCAAAGATATTTAGAAAATATTGTATTTTTATTATTTATTTATCAATTTTCCAATAAATTCTGGAAAGTGAAACTTACAGTTCCAGCTGTATCCAAGATTTCCAGCATGCACTGCTGTCCATCAACTTCCACTTGCTTACGATAACTGTCCTCAATAGTGGGATCATACTTCTCCACAAATATACCCTGCACAAACTGCACCGTTAGGGCAGATTTTCCAACACCTCCACTACCTAGCACCACTATCTTGTATTCACGCATCCTTCACGGCAATGCCCAACTCCACTCCTGAAATAAAAATAATAAAAATTAAGCAATTAGCCACTCACAATTTTGTCAATACCAGTTAAGTCCACACTCAGACAAAACTCGAACATTTCCCAGAAATCAATATTTTTGTACATCTTAAGGATAAACTCAGTGCTGTAACCAAGATTGTCCAAAACAAGAGAACTGAAGTTATTCCATAATTTAAAATATTGTTACTTAATGAACGCATAGTGTTCACCATATGTATTTATAGACAGGTTATGCCCAAGCTGGCTTTAAATTGAGTTGTATGTGACACAAGCTCTTCTCTTGTTTCTAGTTTAACAAGGAAGAAATCCTTAAGAAACAAATAACATATTCTCCCCAGATAATCATAAGACAATCAAATAATGGAAGGGCAAACAGAAATATATGGACTTAGAAGAGATCAATAATAAAGATTAATGTCTAGCCCTTTAACTCCTCCCTTTGTCGATAACTAAAAATATCATAAATTCACACAAGTTTAATCTGAAGATTATGGTACTTGTACTATCAAACAGTCATTAAAAGTGATGGATTGCTCTTCGTAACTTCCACATGTCAAGCAAAGTTTAATTAATACATAGTATTGCAAAATAAAGAACCAAATTAGCATACATTTCCAATTATGAAAGTTAATTTAGCATAATTAGTAAGAAAATTATTTTCTTGCCCTTGCAATGAAAAAACAACACTTAATACATGGTGAATTATAGTTTTTCTAAACCCTACGTGCATCAACTGAGTAGCTCATATTGCATAACTTTTTGATACAGAATAAACTTAACATATTTTTAGAAAAATTGAAGTTTAAAATTATTATCTATCTCATAGGTTTTACCATAGAAAAACACTTATATCAGCTTCTTTGCAGGAAAGGTTAACATTACCTACTTTTCTAGAAAACATCCAAGTTTTAATGTCTAAATTTACTACACAAATGAAGAGTGGATAGAAAAAATGCCTTCAAAATACAGCAAGAATGAGACAGTTGTAAGATTTAAGCTTCTGACCGGATAATTCAAAGCAAATCACCAAATTTCTTACCACCACAAATTTAAGTTACTTTTTACTAAACAGATAACCGCAATATTTCATCAAAACATTAAATCAATACATTAATTCTACTTTTGCATTTTTTTTCATAAATATGCTACCTAATTAGTGCCATAACTGTATCAATCATATTGAGAGAGTTAAAAAAATAAGATTGAACATTTTCTTTAAAAATTTTTGGAAACGAATATTGGTAATAATTGGTAAATCAAATGACATTTCTAGAAGTGTGATAATCTTGTTACATTTTCTCAGCATTACTAATTTAACAGATTACTAAATTCATCATTAAGGCTTCACAGAAAGAAAATAGGCTAAAAAATAAATATTATTTGCAAAAACAAACCCATGAGAATACACAAACGAAACTTCATGAAATATTCACACAGGAAAGCATGAGCTTCAAGACAAAGTTGAGTGACATTCTTAAAAGCAACTCCAATAAATTTATTATAGCTCAATCTATCAATACAATTACTAAAGAAAATTAGGCCTACTAAAAATATTTGTGTCAACTTTTTAGCCAATGGATAAGGAGAACTATTGGAATGTGAAATATCCAATGTAGCAGAGGGCCTTAATCCCTTACATGCTAAAACTAGCAGCTTAAAAGAGAAAAATGTGCCTCATTCACTATTTAACATCCCTTTTGCACTTTACCAGTAAATACTGAGGCAATCACATTTCACAGGAAGCCTTATTGCTTACACTTTTGCTGCCTGACTCTTCCTCTTGAAGACCTACAAAGTCATCAACAGAGGAGAATAATTTTGTCTCCTAAGTGTTCATTTCCAGTAAAGTGCTTCGTGAAATCACTTGCTGCAATATGCAGTTATCTCAGGAATGTAGCTATCACTTTCTTTCCATAACAATATTGAAGGGATACTACATTTAATAAGATAATTAGAATCACAACTTTAACGCTAATTCTGAGGTTTTGACAGTATTTATTCTCCTCCATCTCACTATAAAAGAATTTATCATTCTGCTGTCTAACTCATCAAATGCACCATGATAATAGGAAACACTAACTAAATTAACATAACCCCATAGCATCAGCAAAGATTGTTACGCCTGAGGAATTCATAGGTGTGTGTGCAAGAAAATAAAAACTGAAAATATTTGTAGAAATTAAAACAACAGTAGTCATAAAAATGTGTTAATCACAAGATATCGCCAATAAGTTCAATACTAAATGGGAAGGACATCAAAATTTTTCTTGTATATAGAGAATTTTCAGTTTTTAGGGGTAAAAATTTTAATTTCCTGAGAAACAAGAAAATTTTCTTGAAATTCAAAACTATACCATTTAAGAGATAAAGAAATTACGGCTGTCTACAAAAAAACAAGAAAATACAATCATGACAAAAAAGTAAATTTCCTGTTATCCATAAGCTACATCAATTATTCAGGATTGTTATTAATAAAAGCGATTTATGCCCTCGCTATAGAAAAAATATCTTCTGTTAAGAATATTATCGATTGTCACACAGCAATTGCACATTATTGTAAACATATACACACTAGTCTAACATCACTGAAGTAATGGAATTCCTAGAAAAATTACCAAAATTGGATACAGAAAACCCAACAATAGTACTAAAGTTACTCAAAAATAAAGAATTTATCTTACTTTAACACAACGTTAGCAGGCGACCAAGTCCTATCGTTTCAAGAGTAACAACCGTAAAAATAGTAAACTGGAATTCAGAAATGTCTACAGATTCAACAGGTTATTATAAGAGTCCCGTTCAAGACATGTAGAGCCTAATGGAGCTACCCATGTTTAATTGTAGCTTCTAAACATAGAGGTTAGGAAGGCGATAAAATACACCTCGAGAATGCAATTTGTCTGCCGCGGAGGAGCAAACCAACAGCGTGACGACGTCTGTACATTCGAAAACGCCCAAGATAGAAGAATTAACAGGTTGTGTGCGGAAGGGAAGAAGGAAGAATAGTTAGACAACGGAAAGGTAAGACGTGGTGGGGAGTGGCTGAGCCACTGCTGCGGTTTCTTGTCAACCGGGTCACGTGAAGTAGCGAAGACGCCACGGATGGAATGAAGAGGCATCGGCTAAGATAGCGGGCGCAGGGTAAAACGACGGCCCTCCACGGTCACGCGACAAGAGATGAATGGATTGCGGCCGCTCCCTCACGGATTGGTAAACATCACGAAAACGATCCGAAATCCATCCCCTTTGGGATACGGGTCGAACCTTGGGCGATTTTTTCTCTTATCGATTATAACTGTGAGAATGAACGCCGACCGGTGACGTAACTTGGTGAGACAGAGGAGAAAGGGCTCGGAGTTATTAATAAATAGCGAAGTTGACCCGAACTCCGTAAGATGGGGAAAGGAAGCTCTGCGAGACAAAACGAAGTTCGAGGCGGCATTTTTTTATGAACCTTTCTCGAAATGCACAGGAAGATGATAAAGAATTCCGGATCTGGCATTCTTTCGCGGCGGAGAGAAATCCGGCTAACAGGGCAGCAAAATAGTCGAGCCCAGAAAGGATCTCCTGATCGAACTAACAAATATTTGTTTACTATGGTATAAAAGTATATCTTCTGTAATGAAACATGGCGTAAAGGATTTTTGATGAATGATTTATCGACTGAAAAATTTACAATAAAACTAAAGTAGTAACTAAAATTCTTTGATCGACATTTGAAAATATCCATTCAGTCGCAAACTAAAAATAAAACTTTTATCGAAGTCTATGTAATCGGGTTACATTGTCTGGGATAAATCATAAAGTCGAATTACATCAGTAAAAGACGTTAATTTTCGAGGAAAACGCAATTATTACACGAATACCATGATAAAGTGAATTTAAAAAAGAGACATCAACAACTTCCGCGGAAGTTGTAATATAATGAAATTACGATTAAATTAAGTGCACTAACTACTGAGTGCCAACTTTACAGAAAACGAATTAGTCTCCACCATTGTCATGCAATAGTTTTTTCCCCTTTAGCTATGAAAAATACCTCAGCGGAATTTCATGGAATAATTTAATAGGAACAATGACGGCTACGTGAGGGAGCTATTCTTTCAAAGAACTGGACGTCTTTTAGTGATGATTCACTTCTTACGTTCCACAGTTCGTCCTCGGACTGTTTCCGTTAGTCTTATCGGACCCTGCTGTATTTCCTGCCGAGATTTTTCGCCACTGAAAGAATTTATCTAGAAATAGAAGGATTCGATAAAAAATCACGAAGTACGAATGCTTGGGAAAAGAGCTTGAGAAGGGGTTGGGCAGCTTTAATTCGTTTAAAACGGCGCACGGAAAAGTTTCCCAACGCAAATACGAGCCGTGTACGTTAGCAGACAGGGTAAATTTGCACCGCAGTACGGTCGCGTAAAAATGAAATATCAACTGGGAACAGAACATGCGAGCATGATTCATGGCATATCTGCCAGCACATGGTAGAAGTTTCACGACTACTACATTTATCAGTTTATCGCAGAGCATGGTTAGGCGACACAAGTAGCGAGGTCGTACCATGGAAGGACCTTTAGCGACGCTTAAGTGCACCACCGCGTGATTCATCCCAAGCATCGCACGCAAATTATTGAAACATCCGGAGAACGTTGCTTAAAAAGAGCAACGACTTTTAAGTGGCACAGCGTATATCCCAGTCAAGGGCGGACGAGTACATCAAACCGGCGAATGAAGAATGGTGGATTACTGTTCGACGAATGTCGTCCACGCTATCGATCTTACAATTAGTTGCCAACGCCTCACGATTCACTTGAGCACTTCAAGAGACTTCACAGCCAGTGCTCTCCTCCAATCGACACTTCGGAGCCTTCGCTTCGATGTGATAATGCCCCGTGAGAGAGGGTGCTTCAAGTTTGACAATAGACGCTCCTTCGATTCTGATAATCCCCGATCCTTCCCCTCATCAATTCGCTTCCTTTAAAAATATCGAGCTATCCTTTTGCGTATGGACAAGATAAAAGCATTATCGAATTCTATATCTCGTGTAATTCATACAGCGCATGCGCCTCGGAACTTCACGTTGAAATTGTTAAAGGATGACAACCACAAAAGATGTAGCTCCATAATTATCTACTTTAAGTTTAAATTAAGTTTTTTAGCGAAACATCTATACAAATTCCTTAGACAATTTTAACCTATATATAACAGAACTTAATAGATGCACATTTAAATACATGCGCTACTAATTTAAATACTGTTATTTTAAAATACTGTTAAATAATGTTAATTTAAATACACAAGATATTAATTTAAATACATGAAAAATTAATTTCAAGAAATTTCCTAGAGGAGATTCTCTACCTCGTAATGCGGTTTTACTGCGGCAGAAAACCTTACCACGGGTTGCGTGAAGATAGTGGAGAATTGTATAAAAGTTTAACGTGAATCAAATTGTTTCAAATCAAAGAATCAATTTGGAAATGCAATTCTTAACAATATTGGATCCTTCACTGATCTGAAGATAGACACGAAACGCAAAATATTTACATCTATGACCTCAACTACGAATTTTCATAACATCTATAACCTCAACTACGAAAGTCCATAACGATTTTCAACGACTTTTCACCACGAAGAATAAAAAAAACTTTAACTTTAATTCATACGTGGCTCTTTTATTGAACAAAAATCAAGATAGAGACCCATCGACATTCAACCGAACCATCATAATATCGAATCAAATCGCGTTACAAAATACTTGATCACGAGACCAACCTGTTAAGTACCCATCTCTGATTATCGAGGTTGGGGAGTGTACATTTTCATTCTCAACTTATCTCGGTGAAGAAAGGTAATCTTCGGGGGAAACGATAATGGAACAGACGTAAGAATCAGACATCATTCACGGTCATCCTGATTCATGTCCTTCGCCGAATCCGAGTGATCGAGAGAATTTCGCTCATTCTAGAATTTCCACGAATGAACGCTTCACAAAACGGAATGACTCGAACACAGAAATGTCGACCTTCGCCGGCGAAAAAGTAAAATTTGCACACGGAAAAGCCACAAACATTGAAGTGATATTAAAAGGGCCAAATCACACTACTGTTTCTACGAAATTGTCCCGTTTATAAATAAAATCATTCACTCCATTTTGCATACTGCACAAAGCTATGGACACGGTTAGTCGAGAGAAGTTACTTATTATCACGTCCTAATTAAGACTATTTTTAACAAAAAATAATAGTTGATGGCGACACCTTTCCGTCTACAGTAGGTCGCGAACAGCGGCCAGCGTAGAATTTCTTTGCTTTAAATTACTCGCAGTGTCTGAGATGGGAATATATCAACTAGGTCATGACCTCATTGGAACTTTCCAAAATAATTCCTATAAGAGAGATACACACATCAAGTTGCATTTTCTCTTTGATGTGCGGCAACCTTTTTATACTAAGAAAAAACGGTTGCTAATATAAAAAGCGAAGTAACCCGTGTTTTGATATCTTTTCGTCCGCCTTTTTTAGGTAGTAAAAACCAGTAGTGGGAAGTAAAACCCAATGCGAATGAGAACCGTCGCGAGACATATAGGCTTTTCGGCACCCAATTGAAAAAATTCTGGATTATTTCCGCAGACGCCTGGCGCCTCTATACCTTTCCAAATCCCTCCAATGCGACCCATTTTTTTGGAAAGGTTCACGATTATATGGGTCGAGGATGCGTCCCGTACGTTATGGCATTCTTGTCTCGGCCCTCGGAGGACATTCCAGTGAATCCGAGAAAGAAACGACAGCGTGCCGCACCTATGCGATTCAGCCTCCTCCATAAAAAATTAACGAATTGATAGCGTGGTTAATTCCTCCTGATTACAATCACGTTGCGCATGTCCTCCGCAGTAATATGCGTAACTCTCGAATAAAACAAACTGCAATCGTTTCAACTCCGGAATTCTAATTTCGATGTCGATATTCAACCGGATTTTTTAAATCGACCAATATGATGGAAGAATACGCATAAATTTCTGTAATGACCTAATCCAACTCTAAAACATACAATTGTGAGAACAACTGACTTCTTGAAACAGTAAGATCGATCACAAGTTAACAGAATGACTATGGTATTATTCGACGGGTGATATATACCAATGTATCCCAAACTATGTGCCGCCTGAGGCAAGTATGAAGTGAAAAATTTTAAGCTATAATCGAAGCGAAATTATCGAACCGTAATATTTTTCGTTCCGGTTTTCTGGATCGGGTTCGTTTTCACTCTGGCAAGAATAACGGTTCTTTGGGATTCGGTTTTCGGTTCGGACGGACTTTTTCCATCCAACGGAACGGAAATTTTCCATCCAACGCGGGAAAGCTATTCAAGCATACACTTAGTTTAGCGCGAAAACTGTCAATTAACTACCTTCGGATTAAAGTAATAACTGTAACGCAAGATCTGAATGCTAAATCATGACTGATAATCATATCTGATGAACATTTAACCTTTTACACTAGCGAAAAAATCTGTCCGGTGCGTGCAGTCGTATCTATATGGACAGTTCCGTATTAATACTACTGCACGCCACTCTATGGACAATTTCACACTACACGAATTTTAGCCGGCTACAGTTTCGTGTTTTTCTTTTTCTAGCACCATTTACCTACATCAATTATTTATCTAATATTTAATCTTGAACGTAATCAGACATCTTTTATCATGCCATTTCATCGCCAGTACCTTCTTCGTTTGACAAATTTCTAACCTTTCTAGTAATTAACAGGAAATTTTATATTATCTGTACCTTATGATGGTATGTATCGCTTGAATTCCAAACACCTTTTAAGTAATGATGATTCACTAATACTAACTTAAGGAGAGCTTGAAGAAATCACTGAATCTCCCTGAATTCCTTTCCTACTTTTATTTCGAGAACATGAAACTACTTCACGTTTTATTATATCGAGAAAATAACTATAAAGAAAAATACTTTGGAGAAAATGCATCAATAAAGCCAAGAAAATACTTCGTAAAAAGCCACAGAATAAAAACTTAACAATTTCCCACGAAGTATGTAATTGGAAAAATATGAAATAAACTGTCGAAATATTAGTACTTATTCTTCTGCGAAGTTCAGATCAGAATTAAGGAAGAGAGACTATATTAAGCATGTATTAGGATGAACATATGCATGAAAAAGTGAGTTCGTTTTTAAATGGAGAGAAAACTTAAACAATACACTCGCATCTGCCTGCCGAGTCAATACATAAAGTACAGTTGCACCAGCGAAAAGGTTAAAATTTTGGGAAGATATTTTGAATTAATATGCATAACTATGACAGTGACACCGAAGTTTTACCATCCTGATTTTGCCTAAAGAGGAAAATTTCGAGTAAAAGATGCCTCGCGAGTAGACATGGATTTCACCACAGCCAGATTCTGCAGAGGGAATTCCAACTGATACACATGTTCTCATTTGTCTTTTTTTCGTCGAAAAAACGGCGTACGCCCGTCGAATTTAAGCTTGGGGTGCTGAAAGCCCTCGAGAGCGAGAAGCCGAACAGACATTTATTCTTTTTCAATGGCATTATCCCCTGCGTTGGAAGGATTTAATGAAAAAGAAATTCTACAATTTCAAATGGACGTTTTAAATGTAATCGCTGACATCAACGCACAATGAGAGAGACTCTCATACCTCACTTCCCCTCAACCTCTGTGCCACGCGTTACCCATTATATCCATCTTCGCTCAATACCAAAAACATTTTGGTCAAAATGTGCGATCCAGTCCTTCTCATTGTCCGAGAAATAGTTTCTAGTTCGCAAACTGCAGTTACTTTATTAGTATTCTTTAATTTACGCATATTATAATTCCTTACAACTTTTAAAAAATCTTGGGGTCATCAATTATTTTATGTTTTATTAATTACTATTTTTTTGTTTTTACTTCACTATTGCATCTGTCAGTTTGTGATAGCAACTTTGTTATATCTTTCTGTGGGAAAATTTAATTGGTGACTAAAATATTTCAGCATGAAAACATCCGTCAATTACTCAGAGTTAAGGATAAAATTCGGATGGGTTGCATATGCAGCTCCTCATCTTGGTACTTTACCGTTTAAAGTTGTATTTCAGCTCGTTCTGGAGTTCATCGAAAGATAACAGAATTTTAGAACAGAGGAACAATAAGCGTTCGATAATCAATTTTCTACTTTTCGGTATCTATCACGGAAATTCTAACCTGATAAATCGCCAACGTGACAGTAGATTATACTCGAAAGATGACTGAATTAACGCGGTTATTATAAAAAGCAAAATATTCCCTCTGAACATATGCTTGCAATATTTCATATTGTAGCTGCCGTTCACGATAATTAACCTTTTTAGAATAAATCAATTCGCGGTATAGAAATCACTAAAGTCTAAAAAATTACAATGAGGAAAATGCGCCTAGATAGTAACATTTTTGAAGGAATTCAAATGTTTGAAAAAAATCACTTCATCTTGAGACATCGGTTGATATTATCATAATGAAATATTTTACACTTTCGGCATTGAAAATGAAACTGGCGTGGCGTTTGCCAAAAATAAACAGCCTCCGGAGATATGAAAATGTATATTCCGCGCCCACTCGGTTCACTCCTACGTTATTTGGGTTCTAAAAGGATGGGTTACGGGGAAAATTTCAACGCCCCAAAACTTACCCAACCTAAAAAATTAACAAACTGAAAGAAAAAATATCAATTACCGACAAAATACATATTAAATATCACAAGGAAACTCATTAAGGTAGAACCACTAACGTGTTAAGGAGATAAATAATTATCCTTGAATATTAAACTTCTGTCATTATTTATGTAAAAACGCTAAACTACAAATGCTCCTAAATTTTAAAATAAATATATTAAACCAATCTTGCATAAATTATGTAATTGGTGTTTGTATCAAGCATCATTTTGATTTTAGAAATCATTACAAACTATTCGTTAGGTCATAAATATACCCAGATTGGATTTAAATGAAACAAAAAATAACCACATCGCGGGAATTATTTAATTGTAGATAAAATTCATACTCTTCAAATTCGTAAAAATTTGAAAAGTGTTAATTCAATACCAATACGTTCATTCCACGTCATTTCCCGAAAAATGTATTGCGTGCGTTCGGCTTATTATCTCTATCCCAAGCCTGTAATTTAACTAGTCATACGGCATTCCGACCTTGTTACGATCATTATCTTAATTCTGCAAACAGATAGAGAGTCCGTCGCTTTGTATTAGGCATAGCCATACACACCCTTTACGTCACGAGAGCCATGGTCCACGAAAATGATTGTCATGCGTTTTCGCCGTGAGTAAAGAATGGTGGGAAGCGAGGCGACGGCTTGGATACCTACGCTGGTTAATACAACGCTCGAGGACAAAGGGCGTAAATGGTAATTCACCCGTGGCACTGCCTTTATATTGAAACAATAGTCCTGTCTAAAGCAACCTCATATACGTGTACGCTACCTCTGGATGCGAAAATTATTATAGAAATTTATTCGAACCTGCGGAACTAAACGCCTCAAATATTTTCACGAAAATAAACGTTTTACTGTACGATACGAAGTTCTCGTCCACTAAACGCTTTTACGGTGCAGTCTCTCATATTCTCACGTGAATCACCGCGGATAAGATCATTAAGACAGCACGATAGCACCGTTACAAATCTTATCGGATAATGAAAATACAATGTATGAATACAGATGGCGGTGAAAATAAATTCGTAGCGTTAACAAGAAAAGTTTAAGACGAATGTGTGTAAAAAGATTCCCGAGATCACTCAAAACCCTCGCCATTATCGTGATGTACCTGGATGCAACAATTACTGTAAATGTAGGAGAATTTGTCGCGAATTTGTACATCAAACTAGCATTTCCATATCTAGAACATTACTGTAAGGATGACGAACCATACTCTTTAAGGAATTAATCCTCCGAACTGCGTTCAATTCAAAGCCTTATCAGCAAAGATGTTTTTAACTACTAACCGGAGCTTCTAATCCAAACAATGCATGCATTATTCACTCCGAATGCTTACATACGGAGCCCATTCATGTTTACATTGTCATGAGTCAGGCTGAATAGAACTAAGGTAAACAGAAATTTACACGACTTTTGAGTTATCTTCTCTAACGCCAACTGTCGCCACTGCCACACCCAAGTACATTCTAAGAGTAACGATTTACTTTCGGATAAATTTTCGAATTGAAACCCTTTCTGAAATTTTCGTAAATTCCATACGTGAACAATTTACATAACTTGGATGGTGGAAATGGAAGAGCGTTCCAATGCTCCTCGTGTAAGATCCCTTCCTTCCTTGTAAGGACTCGACAGCCGCCGAACGATGCAGGGGTGGCGTCTAAAAATCACGTCTTTCGAACTATTTATGACGAGACAGGAAAACCAAGACTAGGCGGGGGAGACTTGCCGAAAAAGACATCGTAAGGATGTCTTCTGAAAGGCCAGCAAGAAAGGGTGAAGTAGATCCTACGCTGGAATAACATGTTCCGGAGGCGACACATAATTCGAAAAGAATGTAGGCTGGGTATTACGAAAACGACGGTTACTGAGACAAAGGAACTGCAGACAAGAGCTGGATGGAAGACGGCGTTGCCCAACCCCATCAAATGGAACTGCTAATACCTAATAACGTGGCTTATTCAAAAGATTTTACCGCTAACAAAATTAGTCTAATTAACGTTCTTTGGAAATTTTTAAACCTTGGACATACTTTATTAAATGGTGCATAGTCTAGGCTAATATGAACCTGATATTGTTATAGGACATTTTCAAAATTATTATTAAATTGACGATAAACTTCTACGCTGCTAAACAAACAATACAAAAGTGACTCTAATAAATTTATATTCTTAAAACGAATAACAATAAAAACCTAACAATTAATGCCGAAAGTAAAATCGCACAAAATCAGTCATAAAATTAACCAAGTTTAAGGAAAGCATACTTAAAAATGATATTGAAACATCACAACATCATTAATCCGAAATGATGTTTCTTTTTCTAAGAAACATTATGGTCTATTATTTTACAAAATATAAATTTCAGTAGTAAATAGCATTCCGAGGCTCCTGAAAACAGGATTTTAACGCACTAATTTCAATAAACAACAGTGGTGAATAAAATTACGCATGTCTTCCGGAGGGAAACTTATCAGTGGAATCAAGACTGCATTTCTGCAGAAAAAGTTTTCCGTGTTTAAGCAACTTAAATAAGTATTTAAAAAAACATGCCACACTAGAAGATACACGTAGCATGTAAGCCCGCGGCGATTTTATGATGAGACTCTGGCCAATCGATACATAAGTATTGAGCCTGTATATTTCATTTACAGTTCCAGAAAGGCAAGCGACAGTTTTTTAAGTTATATGATGAAGATGACAGAGAACGGAAACTTACAATTCAAAAGGAAGTCGAGTAAGATGGCGGACGGAGATTAAAACGCTGAAAATTAACACTCCGTGGAGCCGCTATCGAACGCAGGAGACAAATGGGACGGACGGCAGTGATTAAATGAAGTTACACTCCCGGAACGTAAAGCCTCACAGCGGAGTAAGACTTAGTCCATGGCTACATATTCTCCGAGAAACTCGCTAAAAATTTAAATATATTCACTCGCTCAACCGGCTCTATTATACACTTTAAGTCAAAGCAACAGTCGATGGCACAAATACTGATAAGACCGAAGTTACAAAGTTCGCTGGAGGCAGATTCGAGATACACACTAAATACCGACAACAAGCTAAGATACGAGGCATAAAATACATTTTAAACGTGCCTAATGAGTAGAGTTATAAGCAAGGTGAGACATTGTGAAGGATATTGACAATGCGACGAATTACTAACTAAATTCCGAATAAACTTCAATATGTTGTACTGGAAAATACGGAGCCAACAATTTCTAAACTAAAAAACTTTTTTCGTTGATAAAGAGGAAGGATGTTAAATCTTGAACTACTGATATTAAACGAAGTACAACAATCCTAATTTCTTTTGCATTGCGAATCCATTTTACTCTAACAGAACAGAAAATTCCACCGAATTAGACAACAAAAAGAATGTGAACCACATTAAAAATAATAAAAACATGCTAACACAATCAACACAATAGAGGTAAAACAGATTAAAGAGTGCAATCCAAGAAGCAAATTAATTCATTGTATCCGTCAACGATTCCACTAAGAACGTCAAATGTGCTGTAACTAAAACGGCTACGTGAAAAGGATGCTTCGAGGATAAATTAAACTATAAAACAGAAAGTACAATTAGATCCTTAAAGTTGAAAATCCTAGGCTTACCGTCGACAGAAGAAAGGATTGCTGTTTAGATGACCTGATCTCTTGGGTCCCTCCAGGCGAACTGACAAGCAAGTGCATCTAAACCTACCAATTTATACACGAGTCAGCATTATCCTACCTATTTCTCGCCCCTCTCACACCCAATGCGTTAGCAATGAGACAAAAATCATGGAACCGCACAATACTTTCTTATGAATCAGAGAATATCTGCTAATACTCGAACGTCAGCAGACGAGGAAGAATTCATGTTATCAACTGGACAAAGACTCCACATTTGGGAAAAAAATAGGGTTAACACGGATAGCGAATTTGTTGTTCGTGGCCGGGGTGATTCGCTATTTGCATGCACAAAAATTCTAGCTACTTATAAATCTACCAACGTCAGATTCCGAATTCTTTTGCCACAATTTGCTTCCGGTCATAATCTACTACTTCCAGGAAAAGGAGATTTCTTAACCTCTAGGCTAACGCAGCCGCTGTTTCATTTCTCTAACAAGAATTTGATATTCCAATGCATACTATCATTATCTGCAACGTACTATAGGATTAATAGTAGTACGGTATTGTTAAAAGTGTTGGACAGCAGGGTCATTTCGCACACATGGACCCACAGGGAATCGAACCCGGACCGCATTCATCAAAGATGAAAACACTCGCACAAACAGACTACCCACTTGGCTATCCGGAAGCCTTCAGGATAAACTTTGCACACATATATCTAGAGGGAATGATTTACATAAGAAAACTTTTGGTAGAACTTACAAAGAGAGTGGCAGTCGCTGGCTAGTCTGGATAAGAAAAACCAAATTTACTTAAAATAACAAAAAGCGAGGTTTAAAATAAACATTCGAAGTACTTTCTAACTCACGAGAAATGAACGTAAAATTGTCGCTAATTACTGAAAATTCCAGAGTGCCTGGTCATTCCTATATACCACTATAATACACCCTAAGATTGGGTCATGGTTTGTGGGCCACTTCATTAGGACAAAAAGGATTTCCTATATCGTATTCTTTCGTTTGTTGCTTTCATTTTGCCTCATGGAAGCGATAAAGTAAATGAGTGTTTGCCGTTCTTTTCTTGTGAATCACAGAGTTATGAAATATGTCACTATGTTAGAAGATGACGGCATGTGAGAAAAAGTTCATGCTATCTATTGGGAAAATGTTCCATATTTGGGAAAACAATAGTGAGTGAGCACTTGAGTAAAATTAAATGTTTATGGGAATACTTCAAAGATTCCAAAACATAATCATGGCGATATATTACGCATATTTCTCTTACCCTAAATTATATGCTCAAATTATAATGTTAAAAATTGAAAATTGATCAACAATTTTAATATAAACCAAATTACGTCACCGTAAACATAAAGAAAAAGGATCTGAAACAGTTGCTCAAATATTATAACAAATTAGTGTATCGAAACAACCCAATTTTTCTTCCGGAAAAAAAATCAAGAAAACGCTGGACAAGAGATTCAAGCTAAAGTAAAAGTGAATTGGATCAATATTCTTTTACTAAATATATTTTACTTCTGGATTCAGTAGACGATTCGCCGACTGAAAAGTTGACGTAAAATATTTCCGGAATGAAATAGATATTCCATCTGAATTTTACAAAATCGTTCCAAAAATAAATTCTACATAATGTATTTGTAATTTTACCGCTAAAAACAACTCATTGTTAATGAAAACAACGAATGCGTAACGAGGATTTTTTCCCTAAACTAAAGGGCTCAAAATAATTCTGAACTAATCTAATGACCATAACTTGTATAAATTGAAAATTCCGAAACCCAAAAAAATTGTGCCCCACAAAACATTGTCCTAAACAAGAAATGTAATGTACGTGTCATTCTGATGGAACTCCACCCTGCTCGTTTACTATTATCCACTAGGGTAACTAAGGATTTTACGATGCTATTGTTCAGCAAAATTAGAATTTACGCTTAAACAGGCATGAGAGCCATAAAATCTGACCACACCAATCCCTCGATGTCATAATATTACGGTGGAGTTTCATTTGCATATCTACCTCCTAAGCCGCCACTGGCATACGGCAGGGGGTGCACTAACACCAATATACATATCGGGGTACACGGATGAGAATACAAAAAATACTTTAATTTTTAGAAGAGAAAATTACCCCATAAATTATTCTTCTATAGTCAAAATCAGCCGATTATTAATGTTAGAGTGGAGAAAATATGACCAAAAATAAATAAAATGGATAATTCTGTCTGAATTGAGTCAAAAGGAAAATTATGATGGAGAAATTGGTGACGGTCATTATGATCACTAAAAGTTATGTACGATATATTCTATCTCATAAAATTTCAATTTCACATTTTAGCAGTTAATAATGTTTTATTAAAATACTAATTTGCTAGAAAACCAAGGGATCTTAACCCTTTTTCCTTGACACATCATTAATCCTAAAGCGTCTGTTATTATAGTGGGCCTGAAAACCATTACCAAACACAATGATTTAAACTATAATAGAAATTAATCACGACAAAAAATTTTCCCTAAGACCTTCTCCTTCAAAAATTCCAACAATAGTTACGTCTTATTTCATCTTAAATAACTCATTCTATTTTAGAAAGTTTCTAAAAATAAAAATGTCTCATATAATGCAGACATCCTTCCACTTAAATATCTCAATTAATCATTTGACCATTAAGGAAATGAGCCGAACTGATAGCACATACACTTCCTGGAATTATGGCAAATTAGTCTTTATCACTCAAAAGGTTCCACCGATATTTAAGAGAAAAAATTCCTCACATTTAGATGCATAAAAAAGTTCGAAAGAAACATATCCTTCAGAAACACGTGAACGATGAAGAGGCAAATTAAATATTTCAATCATTTTTATGGTAACAACTCCACTTCCTCGGATGAGCGCGAGATTACGTAGCGGAAAAATCGGGATAATTAGATTTTTTCCAAGGAAATCAAGATGCGAATTGATATCCTTTTTTAATTTCCACCATCAATCTTCAACTCTACCGAGATCTAATTTTTAACTCCGCAAACGTACAAAATTAGTTCATCTGCGAGTTTTTCATCAACTTTCATCCAGTTCCTCACATTTTCTTGCCAAAACGTCTCTTTTTACTAGCTATATTACAGAGACAGCGAAAAAAAGTCGGCCCGACTACCGCAGAAAGGGAATACGTAACCTCTACTAAGATATTTCGTAACCCAAAATTAACCTCCAGTCGAATAGTCCGCGAAACGCATTACATAACGCAAGTACCAAAACTGAAGAGTAAATTTTACACTAGCAAAGTCAGCGCGTTACGGGCCGATGAGGAATTCCGAATTTCCTAGCGTGGCAATAAGCGATACGGTGGCTGGTGACGTGGGGAAATTCCTACGAGACTAGCAGCCAATAAGTATCGAAAGGCGATTGGATACTAAACTACGACGTTCCAGGAAAAAGCGGATCTTCCATGGGGGATAAAGTAGGGAAAATCGAGGAAAAGAGCGCGGCTGGAGCCAACATCGACACCAAGTATATACACGGCCATGCGTGGGACTTGTTGCTGCGATGGAGATTTCGCAGGAAAGAAGATAAGGGATGGGGCGGCGGCTGTATAAGCGGCAGGCGGTCATTGTTCACTGTGCGGACCTTCGCTGACACCTATAACCCTGAGAGGAGGAAATGATAACTAAAAGGAAGTGGTTAATGGAACGTTACCGAGTAAGCAATTCTCTTCAAAGGTTTTCGGAAGCCTTAACGAGGTGAGAGAGAAAAATTAACGTTTAACAGGTCGACTCAAATTGAGGAAAAGACGACGAGAACCACAAAAAGAATGTTATAAATTGCACAAATGCATAAAATGTAATATCCGCATCAGAAGTAGTTGATGTGACCTAAATATACACTCTTGACGTGAGAATCTATAGGAATCATTCTCGTGTAGCGAGAGTAACACAAAAAGTAACTAGGAATGGGTAGTGAAAAGTTACTTGCAAATACCGTTAGATTGTAAACAATTAAAATGATTCAAATTATAAATCAAAGAACGACGAATTGCAGAATTACTGTCAACATTAAAAAAAAACTTCGGAAAGCACATATCTTAAAAACCAAACAATAAACTACTTTTCCTGAACTGGCTTCACATTTTAACCGTTTCTGTCCTACGTAGTACTCAGAATAATAAAAATATTACGATATTCTTGCTAGGCCAATAGTGGAAAAAACAGACTCTGCGAAAAAAACGCGTGCTGACATTGCAAAAAGAAAATTTAAACCACCAAACAGTGAAATTCGAACAACTATAGAGAGACGACAGATTCCTAGCACTGAAAGACGCTGTATTGAAATATATTACCATAAATGGCATTTTAAAATTAAGGATACGCGTCGATTACCTTTAAAGGCTAAATCTGCCCCGACTGCCTGTATGCCCGAGGTTGTCCACAAACTTGTTGCAACTGTTTCTGCTGAATTGTTCTCTAAAAAATGCGATTTCACGAAAATATTCCGCGCTAGAGAAAAATGTCGGTTAAATACTGAGAGGAAACCCACGACGAAAATGACGTGAATAAGCTAGAAAATTACGCCATCAATTGTTACGAAAAGCGCCGGAAAGTGGTCTCAGTTATGACGAATAACTCACGGTTTAAAAATACCTACTCGAGATAAATCAAGTGACAGGATTGTTGGAAACATCAATTCAATGTAAAATTTAATTTAATAGAAATATCTAGCGAATAAAAATTATACAAGACCTATTGACAGAATCTGGATCACGAAATAAACCTTACTGACATAGTATAATTTGAAGCTATAAAAATTACAAGGATATCATTTGAGGATGACACTGCTTCTCGGGAAATAAAATCATGGATAAAGGATCGTTATGTAAAAAATCCTGAAACTTGTTCTTCGTTACCAAAACCTAAAATGTTTGTGACATTAAAGATAAATTAATGAATCCACTGAGATCGATTTCCAAGTCCTCTTAACTTTATTTCTAAAATTAAAAATGCTTATTATCTAAATCCTCGGGATAGAAACAACTTTAGATTCCTAGTCTTAATACCTTAGTTTTCAACAGATTCTTTTCAACTTATCAACGTTTTGAAACCCACGTTCGATATTTGACTATCCCGCTCTTTTCACTACTGACATTTGCCCATAAAATTTTATAGAAGGTGACAGGAGAGGTCATTCGATTTTCAAAGAAACTATTGACGCCTGAAATAAGTTGCGCAAGAAATGAATTACATCCTATCTCTGATAATTAACTCACAATTAAATGGAAGGTAATATCTACTGCATGAATTACTTATGCTCCAAAATTTGAAAGATAGAGTGGATCTGAAAATTGCCAGTTTAATAAAACTCGAGATAATAGCGAGAAAGTTTGTTTATAAAGGGTAACATAAACAATTTTCAGCCTTCAAATCCAGAAAATACCAAAATAAATTTCCCAGCTACAGATGGCGCGTTGATTCAAGGGTCTAAATTTACTCATGCAGATTCACCTGCCGAAAATATCGCTTCGTAAACCCATTTTTGTATTAAATAACATCAAAATAAATTGAAAAATGATAAAGGGATGCTATAACAAAGCCAACATCTAAGCTACGTCAGAATGTTTGACACAAAAGATATTATTGAATTATTAGACATGGAATCAGTGTAAAACGAAACGATCAAGCTTCGATAAAATACAAGCCACAGTATCACAGTTGTGCAACGAAACAGGGTTGTCTTTCACGGCTGCAACTACTGACATGCATTTTCTCTTTCTCTAAATATGACTTGATAAGTCTTGGAAACAGGTTACTTCAGGCTCAAGACATAGCATGCCACATTGCTCTGACGTAAACCAATTATACATTTTCAAGACTTGCGGCTATAACGTGTATTTCGAACTACAGGGGATAAATTATCGAAGTCAACCTTTTAAACACATCAGTCAATTCTGAACATTGATTGCACAGAAGTCTCACCAGTTCTGATGAAGAACATACATTTCAAAATTTTTTTCTTATAACCAGGCCGAAACAGAATTCATCAAGAACGGTTTCTTATGCATAATAAGCGTCTGGGGCAAAGAATATTTATCCCAGTGCTATCATAAACGATGGCATTGACCCCTGTACAATCATGCCATCCGTTGATGTGTCAATATATTGAAAATAAACGCCAACTGAAAAAGTATGAAAGACTATGCACGTTAATATTATTACACAAGTATTCTATATGGTAGCCGAGTATAATTTAACTAACTACAACGTCTGCTTTCAAATAGAGCCGCACAGATCTACTCCTACAAGACTAATACTATGGAGGGTGAACGCTTAATGACTAAGAATTTGCTGTCGGAACGCCCTTCCGGAAAATCCACAGGGATAGGCAGCAGGCGTTTGCCGAGTTTTTACGATGTTTATAACCGTCGGCAGCTAAAAAACCTTCGAAATATGACTGAAAAGGTCCTCCATAATTTACGTACATATATTTGAAATTAACGAAACACGATAATTATGTCATTGGGCTAGTACAACCTAGCCGACTGTTTACAGTACATCAAGAACAAAGCGACTTTGTTCTCCACAGGTGTTTTACTAAGTGAAGTAACACTACCCTTGATAACTTTCAAATTAAGCTTTCTAAAGCAATGGAAAAGGTTAACCGTAAGATTCTAACACAACTAACTCGCAAAATATTTTGAGAGCCGCCATAGCATATCAACAACGATAGGAGACAAATGCAACCTGCTGCAATAGTCTTAATCTCAGCTTTACTTTAAAGACCTACCAAGAAACTTGAAGAAATCGATCACTTTACCTTGCATGCACGTTTAGTATATCAGCCGGCCGGGCGTATTCCCGAGCTTCTGGCTGTCTAAGAGGCGCTCCAACTTTCAGCAGTTTATTCCGCCATATCTTCACGCACTGAACCCAAACGATTTATCAATAACCCTTAATCTTCCAAGACCCTCCTAATGACAATAGTTCCTTAATATCCTCTAATAAAACTACAATCCGTAAGAATGAGTGAACACTTTTAGTTGTAACTATTACTCACTTACCGTGGACAAACTACCGTTATCTAGGGCGATGGCTTCTGTACTTCCGTTGACGCATGCGCAATGAAATACCCGATGACTATTTCCGGTTGTATGACGAACGAAAAAATTGAGGGAAGAAAGTGTAGAGTCGTAGCATAATATGTTATGCTAAGCTATGTAAATCTAGACATCATGTCATTCTAAGATTTTTCATCCCTCATTTACTTGCAGAAAATAATAATACAAAAAGGTTTAAAATCATGTCTTCATTAAGAAGGGCTCGTTCTCTTCAGAGTTAATTGTCAAGATTTGAATTCTTCTATGAAAGTTGGTGACAATTCAAAAATAAAGCATGTCACATAGTAAGTTTCTCCACGCTGGTCAAGCTGAAATACTCCGGGCAGCCCAGAAGGACGAAAGTTATGTCCTGCAGATAAATGATATATTATCTCAACTTACCACCCTAGGAGGTAGCATAGTTTGTAAATACTTAAAATTTTACCTAAAGTCTATCACTAAGGTTGAGCTTCATTTACAAAACATCACCTCACTTCAGGTAGAAAACTGTGGCTTAAGTATGCTGCTTACCATGTTATCCTTTCAAGACTCCTATATTACTTCAGCACAAATGCTCGGTTGGTGCAAACCCTTGGAGAAGAATACACTGGTATTATACCAGTTGAAAGGGATAGCTTAAAGCTTTTATCCTTTAAGGTGAGTTAACATACTTTGTTTTAAATATCTGATTAGCATCGCAATATGCATGGTATTAACGAGGCTGTCTTTCTTTCAGAAAATGTTTCTATACCTGATACTTCTGAGCAGTGGAAGTGAAATTCTCAATAGTCTTTTGAAAATGTTGGATAAAATCCATCTCTCAAGTTGGATTTTGAACCCAGCACCTAAGGAAGGATTGAAAAAGTGTATTCATATTTTAAAGAATTCCATCCCCTACTTGGATAAAATCAACAAAACTCTTTTCTATTTCAATGGAAGTTATTACTCTGTGGTGAATAGGCTGATTGGAGTTAAGCACGTAAGTGGTCTTCTTCTATCTCCTCTTTCTGAAGTAAGTAAAGCATTATTTTAATATTTTCCACCCATTTTTTTAAGGTACTTGTCCGGAGCTGGCTTAGAGATACAGAGTCACTTTATGGATTCAAGATACTTGCTATTTTATCTTTGTTAAACCTAATTTTATCATTTTCGATTGATATCCAAAATTGGTCTAAACTGGAGTCTGACGTCGAGTTGTACACAGGGAGCGGTGATAAGGCATCTGTACGAAATATTTGCAGATTATGCCTAAATCCTAGGAAAAATACAAGTGTGACACCATGCGGTCATTTGTATTGCTGGAAGTGCATCATGGAATGGCTGAGGTTTAAGAAAGAATGCCCACTCTGTAAGAGTCCAATAAATAATATGTCCAGAGTAGTTTTCCTCCAGAATTATGACCAACCTACCGGATAATTTGGTTGATTTTGTAATGTATTTTAAAAAGATTTTAGCATTTTTTATGTTTAGGGAAATGCTACTGGCGAGCTGAAAATAAATAACTGTGATTAAAAATTTGAATAGGTTAACTGAGAAAGGTAATTATATTAGTTAGAATGTCATAACATTTATTTTGTTATTCTTGCCAATGTAGGCAAGAAGAAACTTGCCTCACTCTAAAATATTTTGCAATGTATGGTTGTGAGTCTGTGATTTAAAGAATGAGTTGATATTTTCATGAGTTCCTCAGGGTTGTATTTTTATTTCTGTTCAGGTTCAAACCAGTCTCCTCAATGCTGTACAGACATACTGTATTTTTAATTAAAAAGATTGTCGTTTGGCTGAGACTTAATGTCTATAATCCCGTTGCTCTGTTAAGGAGTTTTAATCAGTAATTATTAAAATTAATTGAATTCTCTTATTGCAATTTGTTTTAAAGTGTTGTAAAAGTGAACTATAAGGTTTGTCGCATTTTGAAACATTTTGGGGAATTTAAGGGTCTGTTGGAAAGTTCCAGGACATGAACGACACTTAAAGATCTTGAGTTTTATATTCAAGTTTTTTTATTTTGTGCTTCAGGACTGCTTATCGCTCTTGAAGTTCACTTAATGACCTACCGGTGCCTTATCATTACATAATGTCCATCATCTAAGTTTTATGGAATTTAAAGTTCATTCCAAAGATATTTTATTCGATAGTTTGTAAAATATTGAATGTTTCAGTTACCACTCCAATACCGTTTGCATTTCCACTTCTTGTATCAGCATAGTTACTTAATAGCTTTTAATGTATCACAGATCCTGATGAATAATTACCTTGAATTGCGTTTCATTGGTAAAATTTCATTCAGCATCTTTGAGCATGAACTAGCACAAATCTATTTTGTTATGTGTAATGCATTACTCAGTTCATGTTCATTTTAAAGGCTGTGTTTGTTGATTTTGTTTCAAGAAATAAAATGTTTTACATTTTGAAAGTGTCTCAATCAATTTATCCCTAACAATGATTATATTTCTGTATTACATCTTAAGGTTCTCTATAAGTTTTCATTTCATAATTGAATTATTAAGTTTGATTAGATGTGAAATAACTAGTCACATAATTTGGTTTCCAGGTGTAATTTAAAAGTATCTTAAATTTATTTCACCTTTTGATCACATAAAGCTAATTCATCGGTAGAAATATAAATTATATCACTTTGCTTATCTTTGCATACTTCATTTTATCTGATTTACATGTTGCTTTAAATGGTTATGATATGAAAAACTGAAAGGAATCTTCAGTCAATGATTCTATACATTTTATTGAGAAAACAAGAACAAAATTGATACTCTCACATTCAATGGAAATATCTCTAGTTTGTATAAACATGAAGAGGATATGCCTATCACAAATTAATGTTGATGTCATATGACATCAACAGTTTAATGATAATGCTTAAAATCTAATTTCGTAGGTAATAATTTGTCAAACAATACTGAAGAGAAAATAATAAAAACAAAACCATAGTTAACATACACTGTTTTTGGAGAAAAAATCTGGTCAGTCATAATTTTACAATTTTAAACATACAGAAGGTAACATGAAATATGAATCGCATATGAATATGAAACTGATAAATAAGATGAGATGCAAAATCCAAAGTAAATGCTATTGGTGACAACTCCAATCTAAACAAACCATAGCTTGTATCTTAAATTTATCTTGGAGATGCATTGCAGTCAGGAACTTTCCATTGTAGAAGAGCTCAATCATCAGAAGACTATACACATCTTTTACATTGCTACGAATATAATACAGCAATCATTACATCCCCAGAAAAAATATTGAAGCCAAGAGCTTCACACTAGTGAGAGTAGCTTCACTACTATAAGAAAAGGTGGAATTTTATGTCTACTGGATGACGGAATGAATAAAGTGAAATAAAACATAGTTTACAAATGCTAATACAGAAAAATGCACTGGAGACAACTCTCAAATGGTCCGTCATGCTCTTTGGTTAAAACAGCTCCAATATTACAAATGCTCAAGAATGAAAAATACCAATCTGCTGAGATATTAATTCTGACTTAACCATTTTGAACAATGAATGAATCAAAGGTGGATGCACTAAGATTTAAATATATCAAAATATTTCTAAGTATATACAATGTATTTACTGATCAAGCAAACTTTTATTTGAAAGAAATTTCTCCGTAATTACTCAATGAGTTATATCCTGATAAATTTACAGACAAAAATTTCTAAATTCCTGAGTAAAAGCATTGATAGCCTCATCTTACAAAAAATATTTCAATTTACTGTATCTGCCTGAATAAAAGCGAGATTACTTGCAAAAATAAACACCTTTTCCCATCTCATTTATCAAATCTTAAATTGGCTCTTGAGGAGTAAAAATTCCATATTTGCTTTATATTTCTAGGTAATACACAATTGATTTTTGAATGGGTATCAGATATGTGAAACTTTTGAACTCTTAACAACATTTAATGTGAACGTGAACAGACCTGAGATATGAAAATCCTTCTGTTTGTTTTCAATGAAAGGATTTTTGCTACATCGATATTCATAAACATTTCTCCAATAAGCATTAATTTTTTACATGTCCCAGTTTTCTTGAAAAAAAAAACAATCATTACATTTCAAATTAATTTACAAGGAATGATCACAGCCAACGGAACTAAATTTACTGTAACTCTTCTCAAAAGTGCATTGATTTAATTAAGATATTCATTAAAAACATTTAAAAATTTGAAATATTTTAAAGGACTTTTTTAACATAAATAATTAAGATTGTAAAAGAAGAGTAAAGAAAAATCTTTGAGAATTCTTCTTGATTAAACGATATATTATAGGATATTTCTGAAAAATTCTTCAGGTAAATAAATAAAAATTCATATACTAATAATAAAGATTGTTGCATAAACCACTCTTAAATAAGTTTATTATCGTTAACAGCTAGTAATCGAGTCTTTCTATGTATCCATGATGAATAGGATAATCTGATTCTATTCAGGCAGACACAGCATTTAATCGCAAACAGCCAATGTTACATCTTAACAGAAAAAAATTAGTAAGAAACAAGAACTGAATATGCTGAAGAACTGAAACTGCCTTTTCATTAACTAATATTTATAACAAATTTTGGTACTTACAGTGGGATGCAAAAGTAAGTGATGGTGCAATACCAACATAAAGACCTGTGAAACAGCTTTTGGTTATGTTTTTTGCCCTCCATGAATTTAATAAAACCCTACTCACAGGAAATCATAGTACAAGAAAATCATCATCAATAATAGTGAGATTTCTACATCCCATTGTGTTTCTTTCCAATCCTCTGCTTATAGGCCTTTTCCATAGAAAATACATACTCCTGCTAAGAAAATTTCATTAGCAAATCCTACATATAAATGGATATTGATCCTCAAGAAAGAATATCATTAAGATATAGTGATTCTGTGATAGGACAGCTGCCCAAGAGAATAGATAACAAAGTCTATTCCTGATTTTTCTTATACACTGAAAATAAGGGTTCTACTAAACCACTGTAATTCCTCCAAAAATCATGTACATAAAAATAGGAATTTACAAACAATGATATATTTCTATACAATCCGCATTTCAAATTTTGACCACAGAAAATATCTATTACTGACAATAATCTATACTAACATTCAAAGGTAGAGTGTTTGCATCTTTGCTATCTCAGAATATCATCTTCTTTGCATAAATCTTATGAACAAGAGGTTCCAAAGATTTAAAGCTTAGAATTTCAATAGATGTAAATACCCCGAAGAAAATAGGCAACTTTTGATTTTCCGATTTTCTAATATATTATGGCCCATCATTCAAAAGGATTTTCCTATTACGACATGAATGTAAATTCATTTATATACTCTGCAATGTTTGCATGTTCTGAAAATTAACTGTCAAAACAATGACCGCACCAGGTCATAGTCAAATTTATTCTTAACAGACTAATTGTATAGACAAAAATTGCTGAAGGATTGAAGTTAAATTTTTATCAAATTTAATTTTTATAATTCACTGATAAGTAGATTCAATTATTTTCATAATTTCATTTTCCAAATCATTCTGAAAATCCATCAAAAACATTCTCCTTAAACCCCATTTCTTGGACGAAAAATGCCACCAAGTTTATTTACTTTCTCACAGTTCTGAAAAGATTCCATCACAAAACTCAGGCCTAAGGAATCATTGGTTGGGCTTTTGTGCTTGAATCTGAATTCTAGACAAATTTACAATGACACTGACCTATCACAGAATATAACAACAACATTTAAACTTTGCACATAATCAAATCACTTCAATCCACAGATGCTGGGCATTTTACATTTACAATAATTCCAAATTTAATCATAACTTTTATTAACCTCATCATGAAATAATATATTTTTAAAGGAATGATTGATATAACGTGGTTTAAGATTTTTTCTCTTTAAAGAAGGAAAAGAAAACTCTATTATTCATTTCTTAACTTAAGAGGGCTTTTTGTTTATATATATCAGTTCTATTTGGATGCTGTAGTTTGGAGACAAGCTTGACAGATTTAGAAACAGTTGTTATGCAAAAGAAAGAGATTCTTGTACCTTACAGAAATTATGGCCCCATATTTGATGATAGTGTTTTCTTTTGATTCTCAAATACAGTCTTTCTACAGATGGTTATTTAACTTTACCTCATTTCTTCACTAAATATTTAACATCTTTTGAAAAGGATTCCACTATATTTCATAAAAATTTTGAGTTTTTGGGATGTGTTTATATTTTGACCACAGAAAAAATTTACCTATGATAAATATTTCACCATGTAACTGGACACACCATAATAAATGTAAAACTGTACCAAAATAAAAAATAATGCTACCTAAAATAAAACAGAGCTATCTGTTTAAACAAACAATTTTTCGTCATTTTCACAAGTTGGAAGTTATTTTGAATCTTCAGCAGCTTCCTCAACCTTGTCACAAACATCACAAAGTATTGACTTTACTTCTGAATGCCACTTTTTATGATTGATGTAATTTCCTTTTTTGTTGAAAATCTTACCACAATGACTACAAGGATATGGTTTCTCTTCATAATGGGTTTTCTTATGAGCATTTAAGTACCAAATAAAAAGGAAACTTTTACCACATATTTCACAGGAATGAGGTTTCTCTTCACTGTGACACTTTAAATGCTTCTGAAGTGATGCCCGATCACCAAACCTGAAAGAAGGAATATGATGATAAGCAACATATTGAAATGCAAAACATAAAACTTGTTGAATGACCTGATAAATAACCTACCTTACATTTTTAATACAACAATCCTTAATCATTCAATTTTCTATAAACGTCAAAATATACTGCTCATTGATCGTTATTTTTGAGAGATTAAAATAAAAAATTATTGGGCAAATTTTAACATTGAGTCGGGAATAAACCCCAGCTCAATGAAATGCATTCAAAAGTGTTTTATAAAAGAAAAATATTAAAAGTGATAATTTAGACAAATTTTGAAATTATTATTGAAATCTCAAACTATATCAATTTGAAAAGGAAAGACATTCCTAAAAAAAAAGGTCAACAACGTGATTCATTAATTCAATGATGAAAAGAGGCCTTAAGAACATTAATTAATCTAAAGGAAAGAGAGAATCCAACAAGGAACAGTATTTGCAAGTTAAATTTCATAAAATGAGCAAACACTAGGCCATTATGACTAATATGTTTCAAAGTATTTTCAATCCATCTAGATTTCAAAAATTAAAAATTTATGCCATTATATATATGTTTTTGCCATAAATATATGCATATATTTATTAAACAAGTAAAGAGCATACATAAATGCCATTTTCACAAGAAATTATGAATATATTCAATGATTTAGTTAATACTTCAGGTATACAAATATTCAAGTATAGCTCATGCACAAATTATTCATCCCATCTTTGGTTTCCAATAACAATTACAGTAACAAACAGCTAAAATTGCTACAATCAAAAGAGAAAATGATGACTAAAGTAGATAAAAACATTACTGACCTTTTGTCACATGTATCACAAGGAAAGGGTTTGTCTCCGGTGTGACCACGGAAATGCTTTTGAAGGTCTGCCTTTCTTGCAAAATCACGCCCACAAACCTCACAAGTAAAATGCTCTCCTGAGTGAAGCTTTAAATGAATGTTTAGGTTGGTTTTCCACTTGAAGCTTTTACCACAAACATGACAGGTGAAAGGTTTTTCCTGAAAATAGATTATCAAGTCACTTAAACATTCATGTAAGACAACTAATATTTCTATTTGTGAAACCATTAAATTTATTCGTAATTGATAACATGAGAACGTAATTTGCCAAAAATAAAATTAAACTTCATACAAAAATTATATTTAAAATAGTTATTATATTCTCCATAATCATTAGAAATCTATGCAGAATATCAAATCAAAATCCTTTGCATAAATAGCCCAGGTTTGAACTGATATATTAAAAACATATTTTGAAAAAGCAGAGAAAATAAAATATTCACTTCAAACTCTCGACTGACAGTATTAATCACTGTCTGAGTCAATCATTAATAACCATTAACAAGGAAATTTACTATAATATTGATTAAGCAGATAATTTAATAACAAAATATCAGCACAACTTAAAACAAAATCATATCAATTAATAAACATCTGTTATTTCATCAAATAAAAGTAAGGGAAACTTGAGAGAAAGCAGAAAAAATATATACAAAACACATTAATAATTTATGATTATTTACATCAATTACTACACATAAGCTTGCCAATAAAACTATAAATAATTCCATTGACAAATTTGCTACTGAATCCTGATCTTTAATTTATCAGATAATGTCATAGACATATTAATATCATAACAACTCTTTTACAGTTTCTACATATCATATCATAACTACTCTTTCGTTATGCTTTCCTAAGCTTAGTATCATATAACCCAAGCCAACTTATTTTTTATGAATAACTCTGGAATATTTTGCAAAGAACTGAAGGTTCACTACAAAATATGGAATTCTTTAGTCATTCCCAGTATGTGAGAGCATTTGTTTTAGTGATTTATCCAGAGAAACAGGAAAAATAGCCCCAAAGGATTGTAATCTTTTGAATCCAAATTGATTAATGAGATTAAGGGTAGTTGTGGAATAATTTTCAGATTAATGTGCAAATACAATTTCAAATTTCCATATACTCAACTTCAATTTCATAAAACAAAATTTGAATATATTCTTTAGTTATAAAAATTAAACTAGTTTAAAAAAATTTATATGATATGCATAAAGAAGAGCCTATAACTCCTTTATGAAGGCCAATGTTAATAATGCCTTCAACTAAGGTTATCAAAGAGTCACTTCATAAAATCTACATAAATTTACCAAGAATCCATTTATTTCTTCAAATTTCACAACTTTAGATCGTTTGAGAAAGAAGATTCATTGATTTCTTTTCTTATAATGTGTATCTAACTTAAATAAATAATTCTTTTTGATCTAATTTTGCAACTGAGACCAAGCCAGAAAAAGAAAAATAAACATTTTCAAGTATTACTTATGTGAATAGTTTGTTTTATTTAGAGAAAAATCAGGGACCATTGGATAAAATAAAAGTAGCTTATTGTCCTCAAAGAGATGACATTTAATAATTTTGAAAGTTTAAAATATTACTCTTCTTTTTAATACTAAAAACGATAAACAGCCTGTAGACTGCTAATAATTCGAATGGTAGGAAGTTCCTTAACAGTAAGAAGTAATGACCTGTGAGTGAACACGACGATGATCCGATAGATGGGAATTGACACGAAAACTTCTTCCACAAACTTTGCAGGCGAATGGTTTCTCTCCAGTATGACATCTTCGATGTGCTTCCAGGTTGCGTTTATCACCAAATGCTTTGGGACATACATCACAGGTAAATGGACGTTCACCTGTGTGAACTCTTCGATGCCTTTCAAGTTTGCCCCTGACAGCAAATGCTTTTCCACAAAACTCACAAGAAAATAATCCTGAGTGTATTCTTTTATGTAATGTTAGATCCCAGCGTACCACAAATCTCTTCCCACAAAGATCACAGCCATGTGGTTTCACCTAAAAGAGGAAGAGAAGATGATTTTACTCCCTCACAATAGTATTTCTGCAAGCAACTTTAGGCTAATTTTCTGCAAGAACTAAAGATCACATCTTTAGTTGATACATCAAGGAATTATGAAGACTCAATGTATTTAAAATTTCATAAATGTCTCTTTTAGAACTCCGTAACTAATAAGACAGTTTATCAAAAGGTAGTAACGATTCTTCCTTCCAAACAAAAACTTTTATCCTTTAAAAGTTCTTTGTAACCTTCTCATTTTATATAATGAATAATTAAAGTTTTTCCTCTAATGTTTCAATATTTTCAAATTTTCCTTTGACTGTCTCACAAAAAAATGACAAAAGAATCACTTTCATGGCTGAAATGAATAGGTAGGTTTTTAACCACTTTTATTAAATTAAGTTTGATAGGCAAATCAAAAATTTTATATGTTATGCTCTCTACTACCAAATAAAATTATTAATTTACAAGGCATACCACTTAAATATTATGTTCTACATTGTGAAATCTTCTGATTAATACAAGTGAAATATTCATCACATTTCCCTATATCATATAATACATATTTATCAGAGTATAAAATTACCTTTTATATTAAAAGTTACTGCTGTTATTGTATGTACTTATGTATTAAGCTATGTATAATAGATACACTAATATGAAATTTGTATTCAATAAACAGGAGCTTATTCACTTTATCAATCTCTATATTTCTTCCAATATTTTAATAAAATGTACTTTTAAAAAGTTAAATAAATGATATATGTATTATAAAGTTTTTGTGTAGTTATTTATCAAAAAGTGTGAAGTACTAATCCTTTAACATTAAATTTAATTACAGAGAGAAAAATTTTCCTCTTCAGATAATGGTTTTATATGGGATGCTATGCATGGGATATAAGATATATGCAGTAATCAATGACAAAGGTTAAGATATCTGAACTATGAAAATTAACCAACATCTTAGGTCATCTCTTTTCACTCCTCCCTTCACGATATCTCCTTCACAAAGTGTTTACTCATAACATGTTATAATCCAGTAGCTAAATTTAACTTACAAGGGTTTTTTCTTTCTAATCTCAACCAAAACTTCTTCAATTGTTGCTCTAAATATCAATTTGAAATTTAGCATTTTTCTGCAACAAATATGGAACCCCTAAATTCTATTCTAAGAAGATGACATTCCATATCTTTCTCTGCACTGTTCATTAGAGATGTGCAATTTATCTGCTGATATCTGTATGAAAAGTTGCAGGTTGTATAGGATAATTTGTTGTTGCAGGTCAGATAATTCACTATCTTTTGCCAATTTGAATAAGATACTGAAATGTTGCCCACTGACATGAAATTCTGTATTGATACAGATCTATACTGTTCATTATCAAAGCAGAAAAGCATCAAATCTAAGACATTTCATTCCCATGGCCCCAAAAAGTTTACTCCATTCTCCCATTACCAATATTCATACGCCATTTATTATAGTGATCATAAAATTTTTATGCCATGACGATTATTTTCTGTTGAAGAGGAAAATCAGAACTATGGAAGGGAAATTTCAGTACATAAGGAAATCAGTTAGTTAAATATCAAAATTGTGCAAAAGAAAGCCAAGAATTCACAGCATGAATGTATAGATGATCAAGGTAATTATTTCATAATACACAGATATCTAAAAGAGTTTGTTCTTTTAGTTTTATAACACTGAAAAGTTTTGTATGTATTAATTCTAACGTAAATTCTAATGTATTAATTATAACTCGTATGTATTATTGCATATTTATACTTTATGAATTGAAAATCAAAGGCATCAATTACAAAAATTTCCCATTAATAAACTATATAGAATTTTTAAATATCTTATAAATATGTGTGCAAGTTCAAAGCTTGTAGTTGAGCTCAACATCTCCATAGAATGCTAACAAATTAAACTAAGCTTCCTCCATGATCAAAACGAATACCTTGATTTCAACTGGTAAAATTTTGCTTCAAAAATTCATTTGCCAGCATAACTGATTGCTATTTGATTGAAAGGTCATTCAAAGTAAGTATTTATGAGCATAAAATAAAAGGGAAATAAATTCAAATAAGAAATGAAGTGACATTCTTGAAAAATCAAGCTTTGTTCTAGAAATATTCTAATATCTTCACGGTATTAATATGTTAGACTTTTTTAGAACGAGAAGAAGCTCTGAATCTACAATATAGTTTTTCAAGTAGCTGATTCAGAAGATTTCATGCTGCATTAATGTTTCACTTGGAAAACATTTCATAATACTGCAATATAATAATGCAGAGAAAGGATTCTAAAGGTTCTTAGAATGTGACAACTGAATGTTGTAGGAGATGTCAGTCATTATAAGTATTAACTTCAAGGCTTCAATGATTCATAAAATCATATTTTTGAAGCTAAAGTTAAAGTAACAGAGAAGACTAAGCTAAAATAAATTGACACAATTATATAAAAAAATATAAACTAAGAAAGAAATTTTGTGTACAGGGAAAGGTCATTTATATGTTGTGGGAAAACAATATGTACTAAAAGACTATTTTAGATATTGATATATACTTTCTTCATTCTCTTATTTTAAAAGAAGTTAAAATTATAAATGAAACAACCACATATATATTTATTTGTTCAATAAATCTATAGAAAATAATATTTATATCTAGTTTTCACATAGGTATCTTTGAATACATTGAACATGCAGAATTTGCAGACAAAAACATTTTATAGTTACACAGCTTAATTATTCCCTCCCAAGCTAGATTGTTATGCTTCTTGGGATAAGATAAAGATACCAAGTACTGTTTGAGCAAGACCATAGTAAGTTGTTAGAAGAGCTGCTAAAGATAAGAATTTTCCATTACAACTCAACAGCAGTTTGTGGTCACTAGATTGATTTTATGCCTGCATAAATTTTTGGACATTAATCTTAAAAAAACTCTATAAGCCACCTTTGCTGTGATTACCTAAATTTCTTTCCACTTTGGAAACTAACGGAAAACAAATTTCTTTCCCACCAGTTTTTTTAATTCAATTTGAATAATAAAATTTACAATGAAAGTGGTGAGAATTTTCACATTTGTGAAATGTGAAAATTTAAATTTAAAATGTAAAATTAAAATCACTCAAATTGCATTTTTTTATGTTTTAAAATGTTTCATGAACGCACTTTCATTTTCTTAGTAAAGAGTAAATGAGTAGATTGGATAAATAACTTAATGTTCATGAATTTGAGTATCAAATAATATTTTAAAATATGTCATGCAGGTATGACAAATGAATCTTTAGAAGTTTCACCCATGATTTTTTAAGTATATTTACTAAGATTATAAAATTTAGCAAAATATTTGAAAAATTCTGCTGATAAGTCAAGCTTGAGCTACTTCAACTGATGCTAAGCTGTAAATTACCTTAAACACACTAAAATTTTTTTCTCTCTAATCTCAACCAAAACTTCTTCAATTGTTGCTCTAAATTATTTTATTATAGTTTAAATACTGGCATAGCTATTATCCCAATGGCTAGAGTACCAAACTTCTGGCTAAGTATAAGAAAAAACCTTGTATATAAAAATAGACTACATAAGGCCAAATCCAGGCCAACTTATGAAAGTTCTGGACTTGCATTAGGCTCAGAAAATCAAAGTTTTATTTAGAGATATTAAAAGTAGCCATTGAGATAACTAAGAAATGAATTAGACTTAAATCAGAGTTGGCCCCAAGTATCCTCTGAATCATGCCATTATTTATTTTATGAAGATGAGGATATAGCCAACAAAATAATCATTAATATTTTTTAAAAAATACTTTTAAAATTAGTTTTTATTGAATGTTATCATACATACCCAACAAAATTTAAAAATAAGAAATGCCGTTTTCCACATATGTTAAAATATTGAATCAACATACACGAATATAATAAAAACTTTTAATATGGGGTAATTCTATCCATATACTATGATGGCATCATATTTTTTCATTAGACAACCAAAATTATAAAATACTATTTAGAATTATTTAAATTATTACCAAAATCCATTAATGCAATCTTCAAATTTTAATTCACAAAAATGTTGATGATCAGATGATAAAATCAATGCTTAATACATACAAAAATATACAGGATAGGTAGGAACTAAATTTAAGAAATAGAATATAGATGCAATGAAAATTTATGTGACGATTGATTAGGTGATGGTGCAAAAATATGAAGTTATAAGTATATATTTTATCAATAAGGAATGGCATCCAATTTAACCCTTAACTAAGTATTAAGAACAGAAGTCATGGGTTACAAAAATTTCAGAACTTTCATTTACTGTAAAGTTTTCCAATAAATAACTTTTCATCTGTAAGACAGTAATTACCTGAGTGTGAACTCCCATATGAGCATTTAGATTAGTTCTTCTCATGAATGATTTCCCACAGATATCACAAGAAAAGGGCTTATCAGATGGTGCTTGTTGAAAGACTTGACTTTCCTGCTGTTCCACTTCATTAGTGGGTTCTGCTGATTTAGGAAGAATGTTTGGAGGCTGATTAACTTCGGTCTCATCAACAGTTCCACTAACCTGTTTGAAACTATAATGAAAGATATAATTACTGCCATAATACATACGTATCCATCTTGAAATTTATCTTCTTGATCATGGATAAACAATATCACTTGCAGCAAAATTATGGCTAAGAAAACATGAATAATAATAAAAGCACCAACTTATAAGGATGAAAAATATTAAAATAAAAAATAGCTACCCTACCACTACCTCCATTAATTCTAATATTTACAGTAAAATTAGATGAAGATGATAATGCAGAGTAATCACCATAGAATATTTGAACTTACTTTAAACCATCACATATATAGATTCTCAATTCCTAATTAGTAGAATGAAATCTAATATAAGTGTATTCTTTATTTGATTTTCAATAAAAATACATGCCTATAATTGAAAAGAAGATAATTATAATGATTAGACCTTAAAAAATCATTTATAAAGAGAGATATTAATTTCTAGAAGTCTCTTTAAATAAAAATAAATTCAGACTAAATGATTTTCATGCACCCAATACAATATTGAGAAATTTGAGCATCTTTGTCTCTAGCTTTTCAACATTCCTCATGATATTGCTCAATTTGAATACTGTAGCAAGATAGGATAAGTTCATCTTGTTATTTATTATCAATATATAATACACAAAAACTTCATAATTAATATTCTAACCAGCTGTCCAACCACCCAGCCATGCCTATTCCTATTTTCTATCACATCCAGATATGAAAAACTACTAGGCCTATGTTTATGGGCATGATTATTGATGTATGGTGGGAAAATCAGAAAAAATCAGATTGTCTAACCTTGATGCCTCCAATACTACAGTTGCTTGAGGTACGAGTGTCGGAACATTATTGGATGCAGGAATAGATGAAGCATTTGCTTCAATTGAGACAGTTCCTAAGTCTTGCTGGTTGGGAGAACCATCAGATGTAAAAGAAGAAATGTGGTCTGAAGTTGATGCTTCCACTCTATGCTCAGCAACCAATACATCTTTATACTTTAGCTCAACCATAACAAGTATATCCTGCAGATGGGAATTCAAATTCATTATCATTGATTTGTTTGTAGAGGATTTAAAAGGATATAGAAATCTGTACTGCCAATTTCTCTTAATATTTGCAATCTAAATTAGACCAGGTTTAAAGATGAAAGTATATATTAAGTAAATTAAATTGTAAATAAAAATACTTAAGTCAACATGACTTGTGTTGACATATCATTCCCATTCCCATAAAAATGTAAAAATTCTCATTAAAAAGAAAACTTCAAAAATAAAGAAAAATATCTTTCGTTATATTTACTCATTTACACTAAAATTAATTTTCACTTGAAGAATTTTTTTAGCTCTAGCTCTTATATTTCATAAATTTTGAATTCAATTAATTATGATCAAAGATATGGCACCAAAACTAAGTGAAAATCACTTGATCAACTCAATTATAAGGAAAACAATTTGACACAAGAATGAAATAACGTAAAAGCCAAAAAGCAACGGAAGTATGAGGCATACAATGCAAAATTATGAATTTATATCATTAGAAATTCTTCATAAAAAAGTTGCTTTCATAATCATTTCAAGGGCCACAACTTACTTGACAATCACCATCTGTTACTTGATGAGCAGTTGTTTGTGTCTGGATAGGGTTTTCAAGGTGTGAATTTGACACCTGAGATACAGATGCATTTCGAATACCATCAGTTTTTCCAAGAACAATCACTCCATCACTTGAAAGTTGAGCTGCATGAACAGTTAGGGATGTTGCAGGTACCTCTGATTTTATTGATTCTCCTGTAAATCATAAAAGATTAAACTAGGAGATTTGACAGTCTATGGCAGTGATTCTCAAAGTTTTTGATTGTCCTATGTTCCGTAAACATCAGCGCAATCATAATTTGAAGAAGTTATTGATTTATCTTAATAGCTGTGCATTCTAAAATGCAGAATGTCACCTAAGTTAATCTGGTGCCAGGTGGACTATTCTAGGGGCTGTTTGATGCATTTGAATTTTATTACATAATCTTTCTCTCAATTGAATTTAGCTGGATGATAATAATAATAATATTCATATTTACCCAAAGATCCAGTACAGGATATAGATTTTGCCAGTAACATTAAATTAAAATTAACAATAAGTAAGATAATCATCAACACTATAAAACATGTTTTCATTTATGAAAGACCTAAATTTGCATTTAAAGAGGCAATCAACATATTTTTCTTAAGGCAACCAGGGATTTTGTTGCAAAGTATAAGGCCCATATGCCTGGGACCAAGGTAATTGGATCTCATGCATACAAAAGGAACATGTAAGTTATTAAAATTCTGAGTCATATGATGATGCACATCAGCATTTGTCAAAAATATGTGGATTAGTGATTTAACTGATTTTTTGTCATGGCAGCCATTATTTCGCTACTTATTACTTTCCAAATTGTCATTAATTATATATAATATTCATAATTGACTTGGCTGGAGGCCAGTTGTATGGAAAAAGGGGGGCAGTAGCATAAAAATATTTGGGAAACACTAGTCTAAAGAAGTGTAAATACAGAGATTCCACCATCTCTTATATACCTGAATCTTTAGGATTGTCTATAATTGTAGTTATAGAATCTGCAGAGCTCATTAGATCTTGGTTGTGGGCAGAACATTCACTCATATCATTTTTGGGAGCCTGGACGATTGATGCATCAACATCCCAAACTCGATTCTGAAGGGAAAACATAAAAGAAACATTAATTATAAGTCATTACTGTGCAGAGTGAAAATTTCCTATAGATTACTACCTTTCTGGTAAAATTAAATTGATGGAATGCACTGTAAAGATATATTATTAAATTCTACACTAATTATTGCATTCTACAAAAAGATGATCGATAAGCGATTAATGAGAATTCTCCTAAACATAAGGGAGCCTTTAAGCTACAAATTAAAGAACAAGAAGGCAGGACATGAAACTATTTCTATTACCTTTACATAGAAAAACTGCCTCTCACAGATGTTACACATAAATTTAAAAATTAATTGCAAAATATCTAATCTACTCTTTATCTACCGACCAACTGCTTCAGTGTGAGTCATTTATCAAAGAAAATTAAAAACACAAGCAAATTCTTGATCTTTTTCATTTTAAATTTTGAAATTTACTGAAGGCTCAATATAAACAATCAATTTCAGAAAGTATAACCACAGGAGTGAAAAATTCGGATACGATTACAGCACCTGCATTATATCACTTGGTGAGGACTCTTTTCTAAATGCAATCCTCGACTGCAGTGCACTTTCAAATTTGAATTCTGCAGCCAAACATTGTTCCACGAGATCGTTGCATACATTTAATTTTGAAACACAATTCAAACATACTTGCTTCGGTTTTTCGTCGTCCTTATTGATCTAAACAAGAACAAGAATTCAATAATTAATGTGATATTCTTCGACACAGGTATGATGCAAATAATAATACAGTCAGTGGCAAAGGAGAAGGGATTAATTCTCAAGTTATGAACTTACTGCTATAGGTAAACATTTCTTGATTTTAAATTCAAGCTTTTCCTTGTTATCTTTGGAGTAGACCGGTACCAAAACATCGGATATGTTTGCACACAACCGGCACACATTATTACCGAAGCTCAGAGGACTCTCGGTCCACTTGATTGTATGCATTGAGAAAAAGTATATAACGCTCACTTCAACATGACTTTTCTGGTTTTGCACATTGTTATTCTTTGGAAGAGATTGATGAAATCGAAGTTATTTGAGGTAATTGAGACGTTATCGCCTGAAGAAATCCACCAAAACAAGAGCCATCTCCGAAAGGATTTTGCTTGTCCTACGTTCCGTAAACATCAGTGAAATCATAATTTGAACAAGTTATCGATTTTTCCTAATAGCAGTACATCCTAAAATGCTGAACGTCACTTAAGTAAATCGTGCCACAGAAACATTAATTTTCTTTGCTTGTATTTTAAAAACGTTTAGTTTTCAACCCTTTGTCGTCTGTCATCTCTATGAAACTGCGATAGTGCGCTAGGCGCGCTGTTAACTCAACAGCAAAGAACGCTGATCCGAAACCTAAACTGGCGGAAAAAATGAATCCAAAGACGAGCATGATAATCTACCCAACTTCATGTTTCATTCTTTCGCGGTTTCATTGAAGATGGCATAAATGTAGATCTAACTTTTAATTAATTCATAATTGATGTAATCTTAAGTTGTACGACTAATTTAATAGGAGTAAGATTCAGCAGTGTCCTTTCCTTACATTCGAGATATTTCATCTTCTCCGTAGCATTTTGCCCAATCATTATTACCTCTTTGGGATATGGTTTGGCAGGAAGTAATTTTTAAAAGCTAGGAAATACTTATTATTAATTTAGAAAATAGATGCTTTATTTTAGCAACTAATAACTCCTCGTTTTTGGGATCAAATTTGCTCATAGTTATCATAAATAGGAAGAGGCTGCTTAGGGAGAGGAGGTAGTGCTGCAGCAGCTATAATCTGTACTCTTCGGGCTCAACTTTAGAAGAAATATAATCTTCTCATTTTTGGTATGTAAATAAAGCTTCAATAATAATTTCTTGTTAATTTTTCTATTCGATTCTGAATAAAATCATTTATGAAGATAAATTCATGCAGGAATGTAATCTAAAGTACAAAAACCTGGAATTTTCACGCTTTCCACCGACTTCGGTAAATCTTGTTAAGTTTCCAGTTGCATAGACGTTGAATCACTTCTACCTAGTACTCAGGATTTTTAAGAGACCAATCTCTTCCTTGTCTAATTTATTTTTAATTAATTAGAAATACCACATTTATGAACATCCAAAACCATTCTCATTATAGAAATTTCATCATCATATTTTACCCAATAACATAAAATATTTAGCAAGTTCAATCTCCTCAAGATTTTAAACATGTAGCACACCCAGGCAAAGAGGACTAAATGAGTAAATATTCATATGATCCTTGACATCTATAGAGAAAGTTTAAATTCAGTGGATATTGATGATAGGACCACAATAAAATGAGATCTTCATGAAACTATATTATCATCCATTTGATTTTTAACCTCAGGCCAAATGGTAAAATAGCATTCCATTTTTTACATTTATTTATTTTTATGCATTTTTATTCCATTGAAGACACACTATGGAAACCTTATGTCAGTTAGCTTTTGAGGCCTGCTAAAGAAATATATTTGCAAGAGGAAATTTAGTTGCTTATTTTCATCCATTGCTCTAGATTTTAGTATATTTAACCTTATGCAAAAGAATTCTTCCATTTTTCAGCTTTGTATGGTAGTTTAATTCTTGACTATAAGAAAAATCCTCATGTAATTTGTTATGATTCTCAGCTCTCTCACACACTGAAGAAGTATTTATTAACGAGAAGTATTTTAAAATCTTGTAGAATTAATATTTAAATATGAATCTATTTTTCTTATGTGTTACAGTAAAAATTCACAAACAATAATATATAGGCAAGAATAATTCCTTCCAAAGATGGTCTACATTAATTAATTTAATAATAATAATTTAATTAATAATAATAATCTATACAATGATCTAAGAGATCCTTTACTTCAATGAGTAGTCTCAAGTCCTTCACAAATTTTTATTTATCCCAACAAAAAATTCAGCTGCCTTAATGTGTTTATCATTGCACAATAGACCAATTTTGTGAGAAATTTAAAATTTGTGAAATGATGAAACAAACCCTGAAGAAAATGAGTCATGAAGTCGTAAAAAATATTAAGCAGGAATGCTGAGAGTGCTGATGCCATTCAGTAAATGATCACCAAAAGTAAATGATAATTATCAGTCAGTAGCTAAAAGCTAATAATTGTTAATAAGTAGTTAAAAGGATTGTAGAGGATCATAACAGAATCCATGAAAGATGGTAATCCTCAATATTTCTGATAAGTCAATTTTTGTATCATGGTAATACTTGAAATAGGAGGAGGATAAATAAAAATTAAATTAAAAAATAAAATATAAGGACAATTTTTAGCACAGTGATATTTCTTGTTGCTTCTTTAATATTCAAGTAACACAAAATCAGTCTGCAGGAATGATGAACGGAAATGTCTCCTAAATATTCAATTAAGGCGTAAGTAAAACCTTTATCAGAGAGACTGTTGGAATGTTGATGAATTTCTTTTTCCAGTCTATTGATATTTCATTTGTAGTATAAGTAGAATTATTTTTTCTAAAGATTAGGATATTGGAAAAATTAAATCAAGAAAACCATGGAATAGTAAAAAAATAATATTTTGTATTTATTTTGATTTTTTAAATGCTGATTTCACACGTCTATTTGCCACATCGTTTTCATATTTTCCTTGATATTTTCAATATGTGCTGTAAATAAATATTCAAAAATTTTATACTCATAATCCTCCCGTTACTTCAATTGATGTACCATTAATATAGGAACTTTTCTCTGAGGCAAGAAATGCTATTACTTCAGCTATCTCTGTAAAGTAAGATCACGTTGGTGTAAATAATTTTTCACAAAGTCAATTCACTGATGTTTGCCTAATAACTAGCTCAAAAGGTTTTTTTCCAAATAAATCGAATACCGGTAATATTTTGCTAACCTGAAGGCTTTCCAAACCTAGAAAGTGGAATCTGCGAACGAAACAAGTCCTTCACCTTTTCTGGTACTGTCTCAGTCATTGGACTTTCTATGAAACCAGGTACAACAGCATTACAACGGATTCCAAACCTGATGGGTTTAAATTATAAAAAAAACAAGAAAAATAACAAAAAAAATAAGAAAATATACGAAGATAAGATACTAAAGCACTTACTGAATTTTTGAATGAAATCAATCATTGAGTAAATTATATAGTTTTTGTGAAATGTCATAAAGCAATTATGTAGCTTATCCACAAATGTAGTTTCACAAAGCAGCCACCACTGGGAAGATTAAATCAACAGAAATTTTTTTGCAATATGTTGTGAGTTAAAATTGATATTTTATCATTTGCTCTTGTAAAATAAAAAAGGTTTAGATTTCTCTTGATATCAGAACTGTTTTTTGAGGGTTGATGAAAGGACTCATAGCAAATCAATGGCTAAATCATGATAAATGCTGTTATAACCAAGAAAAACTATACTCCAATAGTATTTTACTAATAACCAAAGAACTGGACTCACTTTCCAAATTCCTTCGCTGTTGTTTTTGTTAAAGCTTCAACTCCAGCTTTACTTGCAGAATAATTTCCTTGCCCCATATTACCTCTTACACCCACTATACTAGCTAAATTTACAATAGATCCTCCCATGTTTGCTTCCACTAGGGCTTGACCTGCAGCTTGTATCATCAGAAATGTGCCCTGTGTTCCATCAAGAATACTGTTTCACTCAGAGGTTAAGCCAACAAATAAAAGACATTAAAAGTTGAATAATCTCCATTTACCTTCAAATTAACATTAATCACTTCATCAAAATCAGACTCATCCATTTTTAATATAAAGTTGTCCTTTGTAATCCCAGCCGAATTGACAATTATTGATGGTGGTTGACTGAAACACTTTCTCACTTCCAGGAACATTTTCCTTATGCTTGCTGAATCCATTACATTTAATTCAAAAGGAATACTGTCCTTTTTACTTTCTGAGAGATGAAATAAAAGCATAAAATGTGGAAAGCCATTTTAGTATTTAAGTTTCCCAAACCAAGTTAAATAAAATTCAGATTGGAATTGCCAGTTTACTTTAACAAAAATTTGCAAGATTTGAATTTGTAGATATTTTTATGATTAGCAATGAATCCACATTGACAAATTCCTGTTCTAATTTTAAGTATCTTTTTATGAATCAGTTAATCGAATTAAAGCTTATTTTTTAAATTACAAGCATCCAAAATAATGCTTTCTTAAATTTCTAGAATAGAAACTGATGACCACACGACTCTAATTGCTGTGACAGCATTCAGGGAAAACATATTCCCTCTGATTAGGTTCTGAATGATTCATCTGCCACATAAACGTAACGAGTGTCTTTCCTATGCAGAGGTTACGTCGACTACATACCATCTTCTATTTTAATTATGATATGATTTACATTTCAGACTGAGATTAAACTAATGCGTCTCATCGTACCTGATAAGAGTTCGACGGTAGTTTTCGCGCTGTTTAAGTTTTTATCTGCAGCTATGATGGTAGCACCATCTCGATATAAAGCAAGACATGCTGCGCGTCCAATACCACTCCCAGCACCTTCAAATTAAATAAATTTTAAAACCAACACGTATGCTTATCACTTCATTTAATTTTACGTGAATGGCCAAGGAGAATCCTCGAACACGACCTAAAAGGCTTTATCAACGAAAAGTATTGAATTATGCGATTTGCTTTAAAGAAAGCACCTGTAACCAAGGCAATTTTTCCAGACAAGGAACCAAGCATCTTTACAGCAGCGGTTGTTTCACTTTTCACACGCTTTGAGGAAAGTCGAAACTGGGAAAGCTCTGATCAAATACTGATAGTATTTTCTAAATTTGTTTGAAATAATATTAATAATAGCATAAAATTCTAGTAAATAGAAATAGAGTAGCAGACGGCAGTACAGAGCATACACAAAGTCGAGTGCCTCGATCGTTGGCTTCTTCGAGTGCGTGTATTCGATGGGTTCGATATTTGTACCTTTTCCGTGGGATATTGAAACAAAATGATAGGAGCAGTTTAGGAGTAATCAAAATATGGAATTTAACATAACTGATTAACTGATATGAAATGAAATAGTGTATTCTTAGTTTCATTTAAAGGTATGCAATCGGATAAAGAATACGATTTCTTTCTTCAGAAGAATTGAGTTTTCGTTTATAAAATAGTTCATCTCTTAATTTTGAGATTTGGCGTTGTTAATTTTTCCTTTATTCATTTATATATAGTAGTTTAAGTGAAGGATTTACCGATATGATTATTATTTTTATTTGAAAGCTCAAATTGAATTTTTGTAAACACAGCGGGCACTTTTACCTTGAAAACATGTGCATCGAAATTTTATAGTTACCAATTTCAATAAAAGTTATTTGAGACCTTACTTTAGACTTTCTCGTTGAGTGCTTATTGAATCGACTCTTCTATGGTTTCGTTGTTCCTTACACTCACTCGTTAAAGCTGGTTTTAGGAGACAGTACAGTTTTCAGCCTGGTTTGAACCTCATTCTCTCCAATATCATTAATGATCAGCAACATAAATTTTTGGATAGGGGTGTATGCGACTAAGAAAAATAAAGAGTGAGGTAGGTTTCCCTTGATTTCGTCACTGAATGTGAGTCAGAATGCCATAACTGGACAGTTCTCGTAAAAACAGCACAGTGGTTTTATGAATAACACATTCTCAGCTGAAATTTCTCCCATAACATTTATGTATTCATCGATGTAAATTATATTCAAGCTCTATATCTTTCATCCGAGTAAATCGACATAATTTCTTTTCGTTGGTTGCGTTCTTCAAAATATTTAACTAACGTTTAATTGAGCGGGCTCGTTTCACAATGGATCCTTTCATGTTGGTATTCCTCAATTTGAATCACTATCGCGGTGGTATGAGTGGCATCATGGTGGGTAAACTTGAGTATAGGAATGCCTAGTGTATTGGGAATGAAAGGTTCATAAGGAGACGTGAAGTGTTGTTACAGTGGTGAAGATAGATTTGAAATTATGATGAATTTAGTCAAGTGAATGAAATTAAGATGATTTAAGAGAGCATTTATGATTGAACGGATTCACTCGTGTCGACTCAGTTGAAAATGTGAATTCAAAATCAACGTGAAAGTTATCGCTGCGGAAAGATTTTATCCAAGGAGAAGCAACAAGTTTTTAAAATTTGTTGAGATTTTCTTTTATTCCATACTTCGGCAAATATTCTCGCATTTTCGTTCAGCACTGAGGTCGGATTCTTCTGTAAACTGCACTGTGTATGCCCACGTTAGTTTGGTCACAATGACAATGGAAGAAGGATCACAGAAACCGGGAAAAAGAGAATCGTTTTCTGGAAAGGGGACAGCTGTTAAAAGGACAGTTAGATCGGTGTTAGATACACCTTACACCCCACGGTATTACCAGTGTTCTTATACAAATATATGTACCTCCTAATGAGTAAGATCTATTTAATGTGGATTAATTTGCCACACAAGGTTTCAGAAAGAGCCTCCTAAATGTTGAAAAGGAATAAATTTCTCTATATATTATTTTCAGGGTGGTCATAAATGACAGCGGAGATGTTGCAAACTGCCTTTTGAGGTTAGTGTTTTAGTATCGGTGTGTTAACCATGTATTCAACTAAAGTAATTTACATTTAAATGTTTACTTTGTAGCCTCAGCATCTCCAAAGGTGAGAAGCAGATGCAGTGGAATATGCTTAAGAAAATGTCAAAGGAGGAAAGGCGTACATATCGGCTGTCGGAGAACGCTGAGTTCATGGATTTAAGGTAACAATTTCCCCTCTTGCTCCTCCAGATAATACATTTGTGTGTTCATGGTATATAGGCAAGTATTTGTCTGAAAGTGACTCTTTACTACACAAGACTGTGATGACCATCTTTCTGCCTGCTTGAAATAAAAACATGAAGATAGTATAGATGAGCTTTATGTCAGAAGATATTGATACTTAGAGGACAATTTCAGACATTTACCTCATCAAACTCATGTTTACTATTACTTTATTATAAATAATTATTAACTAATTAAAGACATTATTAGTTTCGTATTATCTTTATTGAATATTTCCACTTTCTCGTAAATATAAGATTTCATTACTGTTGTATGATATCAAACTTACAGGTCTCTCTCATTTGCCATGAAACTAATGAAATTGCATCCTATCTTCGGGATGGTTCAGATAAATTTTGTGGAGTTTCTACCTATTTCCTTTTCTCAAACAAACCATTTTTGTGAATTAAATTTACAAATTGGTTTAATCTCACTAATGTAACATTCTTATGGTATTGAGATTTTATATCTATTAATTAAGAGAACACAGGTATCATGGAAAAATTAAAGAAATTCATCAACTATTGCATTCTCTTTGATTTTGCGTTTTAAAAGTATTATGACTTCTCAAATTCATGATTAGAATTTTTATCGGTTTTTTGAAGATTATAAGTTATTATGCAGGAAATTGACATTATTGTTACATTTTTTTTGCAGAATTATTTGGATTAATGGATTTTCATTTTTCAGGCATGATATGGTGTTAGGAATAAATGAAACTTTACGTGGACTACAGAAGGGGGTAATTGGATCCCTCGTAATAAGTGATAAAGTTTCGTGGAACAACATGCTAGGCAAAATTCTTATAGAATCAGCTGAGAGAAACAGCATTCCTGTTATAAGGATACTCACACTACACGAATTGTTAAAAAACATGCTTGACGTATCATGTCATACTTTGGGAGTGAAGGTAATACAAGTTCAAGTTACCCTACAGAACTCACTTCCAGCTCTTCCACCTTTGAAAGGCTTGAAGATGCTGGAAATCAACTTTTACTACCCATTTGCATATTACCTGATAATATCAAAGACTGGGAAATTTCCTTTCTTTCCATAGCTATTTCAGTTTTGTGAATTGCCAGAAACAGTGTGTAGCAACAACAAGTTGCTAGGTATATACACCTCATTTGATGTTCTATCAATTATTTGTGCCAATCAAGGTTTGACTAGGACAGTGAAATTGGGAGGCAAATTAAGCTGCCACAAATTTACTGTGTTTGTATCTTTGAAATGGTTTGTTTTTGAAATACCAAGTCCCTAATTTAATTCATACATAATCAATTGCTGATTTTTTTATTGCCCTTGGTGAATCTATTGTCATTTTTGATTGGTTTTTACCAAATATCTGTTGGGTTTTATCATTTGAACTGCTGACTTATGTTTGGCTGAACTAAGTTCAGAATTGTTGATTATACTGAGTCATTTAAAGGAGATGGGAACATGGCACATGCATTTACTCTATGGTGTCTAACAATGCAAAGAGTTGAGCTATCTACTTCATTTACAACATACAAGGTTTTCTTCCATTGTCTGCCCTAGTTAAGTCATGGATGATTTCCCCATTGTTGGTATTTTTAAAATGCTGAATATTTTCATAATTGCTGAATGTTTTCAAACTCTCATTGAGTTTGATAACATTTGATAATATATAAAATGGCAATAATATTTGGTAAAGTAGGATTGCATAGGCATGCAACACCCCATCCTCTCCCAGCTAGGTGATCTTCGAGCCCCCCAGCAGCATCTGGGGTGGATTCCCTGAATGCCAAGCAAATTACAGCATTATGAGCTGCAGAGGTCAGTCTCCTGACTACTTCAGTAGCATTTTTGCCCCAACTTTGATTCTGCTTGAGTATTTCTTGGCATGTAGGCTCAAGTTTGTTTGGTAGGCTCAAGTTTTAACCATATCTGAGCATTGGATACAGATTGACTCGATCACATACGATAGAATCTGAAACCTATAATGTACCAGTAAAAAAATGCACAAGTACCTTGGTATAGATGAAGATAAGATACTCTAAAAAATCCTGTATTTGTAAATGGATTTCATGTGACGCTCTTTTCACAGAATTGTCAATGACTCAATCTTAGAGTGCCATCTCTTATTAGCCTTATAGGAAACTCTATTCTAGTTTATTAAGAGTTTGGATGCATTGACAGTGTAATACAGCCTATGCAGCCACTTGTAATTGGCCCAATGGAACTCAGTTTATGCATAAGGCGGTCTGAAAACCCAGCTTTCTCCAGTGTTGCCAAATCGCAATATGGTCTACTGAGTTACTTATTTTACCCATAAACATTAAAACTTTAGAAATTAGATTAACAATAGTGATTTACTTTAAATATTAATGATATAAATACATTTTTTTCATGCAGTGCATGCCTTGAAAGGCTTTCAGATCCCTTATTATACAGAAGTAAATATTTAAGTGTCCCTGGTAGGTGTACCTCCTCATAACTTTGAATCTCCGTTGGCAGTTGATTCCTTTTTATTATGCTTGCATTGAGTTCAGTCGCACATGTGTATGTGAGACTAGATCAAATTGTTTCATTTTCAATCTGTTTTTCTGTTTATCCAAATCCTTATGTATAACTTTGTAAATATTATTATCTAATAATCAGATTCTAGATTTTCATGTGTTTTACTCATGGTTTTCTGAAAGTTCTAATAATTTCTTTTCATTTTCAGAAAACAGCTGCTGAAAATAAGAACTCAAAGCTGCATAGTTTACATGAAGCTATTGTCAAGGCAGATAAGGAGTTAAGAGTATTTAAGCAACATACTCAGAAAGGTAAATTGGGGGTTATTGATTAAGGCTGCTGTAGTGCTTTACCAAACAGATTCAGGAACATTTGGTTTTCATCTTTTAGGGTGTTAAATATCATAAAGGTGATATGCAGTTTTCTGCATTTGCAAGTGAAAAGATTCAAAATTGTGTCTATTATAATCTAAAATAGTCTTTAACAAGAAATTTGACATGAAAAAAGGAGATATATTGTGAAGGCATCCCTTTCATAGCAGTGGTAGCTGATGGTGCTTGGCCAAATGCACCTAACAAACAATTATAGTTCTCAGTCTAGTGTGCTTTAGCATATATTTATGATACCAAAATAAAATGTAGGCTTTAGTAACCTATTCTTTTTATTATAGGCTTGCATCATTGGCTACAGAACTAAGAAAGTTCTATACATAGAAGATTATATATTATTGTATTTGTGCTCAAGATGCAGGCAATGATGAGGAAGTAAAACATTTGATACAAAAATTGGATGAATTCCTCTACCACAATGGAGGCTGATATAATTGTAGGAAGACTCAAATACAGCATTTCAATGCATTGCCGTAAATTTGCTAGGCTAATTGGTAAGATTTCCTTATCCATTTATACCTTTTAGAAATGTCAACATTCTTTTGAAAGTTATTTTGGGCATAAAAATATGGAATAAATCTCTCCAGCTTGATCTAAACTTTCAAGGTGTTAGTGACAGTAGTTTCATGAACTGACCAGCTAAAACATCTTACTCCACAGGTTTAGTGGTGGAAAAAATTGAATGTTCTAATCACATTCTTAGAAAAAAGTTCCATAATCTCCACTCGCTTATATAAAAATTCTGAATTACTCAAGGTCATGTGCCATTGATATCAAGGATAGAACTCAAATCGTACTAATCAGATTAAGAGATGCAGTAATGGGCCAGCAGTATCTAGCAGTAAGTAGTCCATTTATGGGAGAGTGGAGTTACTTTGGCAAGATTTGAGAAATGGACTAAGACTAAGATGGAGTTTGAGAATGGACTAAGACTAAGATCTGAGATATGGACCAAGACTTTTTGAGCTCAGAATGTACAGCTGTTGGATATATCTGCAGTGGAGAAAGCTCTACGGAAGGAAAATCTTAATATATGCACATTTGAAGCCTATGAAAGGATGTTTTCTGCATTTGCAAGTAAAAAGATTCAAAATTGTTTCTTTTTCTAATTTAAAATAGTCTTTCACAAGACGTTTTACATTATAAAAAATGGATATGATGTGGATGGTTTCCCTTTCATAACATAGCTGATGGTGTTTGGGCTAAATGCTCCTATCAGGCAAATTACAGTTCACAGTCTAGTATGCTCTAGTGGATCTACATCTACATATGTACCCTGCAAGCTGCCTTTAGGCATGTGGCTGGGGATGCAAGCACCAAATGGATTGGATGAATGCTCCAACCGCATTCTAAGAAATAAGTACCATAATCTCCACTCTCTAATATCAAAATCTTGAAATACATAAGATCATGTGCCATTGATATTAAGGATAGAGCTCATATAGTACTAATCAGATTGAGAGATGCAGTAATAGACCAGCAGTATCTAGCAGTAAGCAGTCTATTAACAGGAGAGTGGAGTTACTTTGGCAAGATCTGAGAAATGGACCAAGACTATTTTGAGCTCAGAATGTGCAGCTGTTGGATATTTCTGCAGTGGAGGAAGCTCTACGGAAGGAAAATCTTGCTTAATATATGCAAATTTGAAGGCTATGGATGTCTTTTCTGCCATAAATTTGGTTATATATTATCGCTTATGCTTGATCTCTGATTTCATCGGCAATAAGGAAAAAATTCTCAATTTGCTGATGGTAAAATTAGCTGATGGAATTTTTCTTTTTGAAGGGCCTATCAAATTCAATGTGAAGCAGCAGTCATGAAGACTTGAAGATGAGCTTGTGGAAGTTAAAAGTCCCTAGGATCAAAGAAAACAGCAAAATTTTACTCTCCATCGGATTTATTATAATATGACCATAGTTGAGAATGACTCCAAGAGTGAAAGATAGCTGTTTAATTTTCAAGAAAAATCAAGAGTATATGTAAAAGGGCAACTGCATATTAATCAGAGAAAATTTTCTATTCTTGTTCTGTGGTTCCCTATGGGGATGTTGAAGCAGTCTGAAGAGAAGGATGATAGTTTTATGGAACAGTTGTATAGACAGTAAGTTGGAAAAGGTTTATGTGGAATGCTTTCTCCCAGAGATAATAAATTGGTGATATTCTGTGGGCTCAAAGTCTACAAACTAAACAAAGATCAGAATGGAATAGCTGAAAAGTTTTATGTCCCCTCAGAAGCTTAATTAGAGGATGTAAGCTCCCTTAGAGGATCATAAGTAAGTTGATCTTTGTATAGTTAATTTAGCATATATCCAAATGATCCATCATCTTATTTCCTGTCTGATAATACCATTATTACAGATCCAAGAAAAGCATGTTGAAAATTGTCTTTGGAGAAAATTTCGCTATGTCAAGTACTACATACAAAAAATGTTCAAGTGTGTATTAAGTAGATTCACAGGATTACACTGTGTTGTCCATATAAATGGCAATGTAAATTGACGTTGCTGTGTAATCCCAAAAATCTACCTAATACATACCATGGAAGCATCAGGCAGTTAAAGCCTTCATAGCGGAATGCTAAGGGATGTGAAGGAGACTAAAATAGTGCTTAGCACTTGTAAGAATGAGGACATCTTAGGTGACTTTGGGTATGTTTGTTTGTGTGTGACAGATTATTTGCATGGTAGAGTAAATCATAAGTCCTATGGACAATGACCGAACCAAAATTTACTTGTTAAAGTAATGCAAAATTTGTTGTAATATACCAAATGATTGTCATTTCTTGAGTACAGTCATCTTGACCACCAATGGCATGGTTGAGTGTAGATTTCGTTCACTTTCTCTCCCCTTTTTTCTCATTTATTCTCATAATAATTCTCAATAGCTGGGCCTTTTTATTCCAGACCTTTTATTTTACATGCATTACAATCAAGATATATTTTGTAGCTTGCAGTACTTGTAACAATTTAATTTGAAGAAATTTACATTTACATAAAGACCCTGCTAACCGCCACTGGCGCATGGCAGGGGGTGTGAAACACCAAAAACCCTATCTACCTTTGACTGCTGTTGGCTTCTCTAATACTTCGCGGAAAAAATGACCAGAAATAACTATCTGTCCTGGCAACTATTTCCCTGTAAATATTTATATGAAGTCTAGAGAAGTACATTAAAGTAGGAAATTTAATAAACATTATTATTCTTGTATTTGATTCTGAATTTCAGTTCAATTAATCATGCAAACTTAGTCAAAATATATAAAAAAATAGGTTAAATTCATCACTATCAAACACCGTTCTCTTATAGTTGCTGTTCTTATAATATCGATGGGAAGTAAATTTGCAAAGAGTGATATAGTAAATTGACTTGTTAATTTCAAATATTTTTCAAAATATCAAGGTTACTACCAGGTTTAGCTGTAATAATATATACTACTGATGAAAATCCATCAGTGTCATATTTTGGCCTAACATGTTGAAGATTTACATTTTAAGGGGTTTTATTAACACCAGAAGCTTTACCTAATCTACCCTGTTGGCTTCTCTTATGTTCTGCAGAAAGAAAGACCAAAAGAAACCATCTGGTGTAGCAATTATTTCCTTATAATGCTTAATTGGCACCACTTGGAGATTGCAACTATTGACCAGAATTAAAACTTGGAGAATAGTTTGTTTTGAAATATTATCAATACAAATAGGCATAAATTCCATCTTTACCTCTTGGAAATAGGAATTCTAAAATACAACTTAACCAAAATCAACTATCTCTCTTCAGTTCTAGACTTATTTTGGGGAAAAGTTCAGTGAAGTTGATGGGTATCAATGACAGTCTTACTGTAGGAATTACATAAGCAAAGAAGCAGCTTTTTCTGTCAGAGAAACACAATTTAGTGAGCTGAGCAATAGCTATATTACAATGGGATTTGTGCCTACTCTTCCCCCTTCCCCAACTTTTTTAGTTCTAAAAATCACCTCTTTGTATGTTCTAAAGGGCAACTTTTAAAATTAGATTTATTCAGAACGCTGCAGCAGCCTTAATGTTAAGTAGCATATAGCAAATATTTATGATACCATAGTTTCTAAAACTCTGTATTCAGTTGATGGAAAGTAAATTATGTTAACTTTTCTTATAGAAAAAAAGGAAAGAAAGAAACCCCAACCCTATTGCAGAGAATTCTATTCCAAAAGGAGAAAGTCTTCCCGGGATAATAATCATGTTGATGATAAAATGGATTTTGAGGAGCAATGTCCTGGAAAGAGCAATGCTGGTGTGGAAAGTTTGCTTGATCATTTGACTGTGGATCAATCTGTAAGAGCATTTTATTTTTCAGCCTCAAATGAAATTAAGATACTTTCATTATTATTGATCTAGAATTATCTGTGGGTTCAGTTAAATCACAAAATTAATGCATGACTTATAATTATTTTTTGAGTGTGATTTAGAATTAACATCATATATATTATTATTATAGTTGTTTTAGATTAATGTTTTATTAGAAATGTATTACTTAGTCCTTTTCAATGTTATTAAAGGGTAGGACTAAAAATAAATATTACATATAATAAAATGTTGATTGATTCTTTAAACAGGAAGTAAAAAGTTATGCATCTAAAATTTTAAAGTATTTTTAATGTCTCCTTGAAACATACATTGCATTTTCTTCATATTAATTCAAAATCATTTTAAGTTACACAATGTTTTCAGCTGTGTCCCAAATGTAATTAACATAAACTCCACAGATAACTCTTAGGATTACAGTGTAACTCATGTGAGAAATAACCTTGTGAACCAAAGCCAAAATTAATATACAGTGGTAGCTTATTTTGTGCTTTGCCCATATTGTGTACTGAAAGTGATATATACTAACCATTCTTTGCTTCTCCATCAGCTTCAAATCATTGATCTCTAACAGATACTAAAAGTCATTTAGAAAGTTTTCCTCAATTCATTTTCTCTTCATTAGATTCATATGCTCCTCATCTGTGGAATGTATAATTTTTGTGTGTTTCCTCCTGTTCCATACTATAATCAATAAAATTAAGTGGAAGGTACTCTTTTGCTCTTGTACTTAAAATATATTTTGAAGATCTCAATTTATTTTTCTTGTAGCCTTCTATATTATGAGCCAATGATAGGCCACTGGTATTTTAAAGCCTCTTTCTTACTCTTTTCGCTTATAGAAATGAAAAATGCAATGGAGTAGTATGGAATGTTTTACCCCACCTTGTAATTAAATATAATTTAGCTTTCAAAGAATTCTACAATGAGAGTGACCTCAGTTGCCGTTTCAGAGGAAAAATTGATGATATTGTAGGAAGAAAAGATATTTTTATTTACTCTCATATTTGATAATTTTTCGTTAATAATCTCTTTGAAAATGATGAGTTAATAACTATTTCTTACATTGGCTTGATATTATCCAATGACTATGCTCATTATATAGAACTAGTATTTTTAAAAGTGCTTCAACAGCTGAGGTCATTTCACACATGTGGGCTCCCATAAGGGAATTAAACCCAAGACTGCTTTCGCCAAGCTGAAAAAATTGCCCTTATTGCTATTTTGGAGCCCATTCATGATAAAATTTCAATTATAAAATGCATTCAGAATGAACCAGTATTCCACTTCTTATTCATTCATTGAAAAAGCATGACTTGGGTTAAACTTTCTCTTGACACAATAAATGAAGACAGCTCTGTCTTTGTCAACTGTCAACAAGTTAACTTTTCAAAACAATTTTGTGTTTAGTATGCTTGTTTTAATTCAGGGTTTATTCTTATTTTAGAAATTTGTGACACCAAAGCAGTCAAGGGACCAGGAGAGGGAGCACTATAAACCACTTAGGGTTAAAGAAGTGATTAGTGTTAAAAATCTCCCAAAATCTAAGAAAATGAAATAGATTAAACGTGGTGGGTGACTTGTTCATGGAAAAATATGATTTTATTCCATATGACTGCATGTAGGGATTGAAATCCTCAAGGAGTTGTTTAATTTCAGGATTATTGGATTGTAACTACCTCAATCCTGGGAATTGGGTGTCCCAAGATTGATGCAAAATGTTCTGTTATTGGGAAAAAGAAAAAAATCAATTACGAATAATAATGTTACATCAAGCATTATATTGTATTTAGGTATTTGCATCATGTATATAGGATAACTGTGTGCAGTAATATTGAAAACCACATTTTTAATGTGTTTAAACTGAAACAAAACAAGAGACATGGAAAGTGTGATCACTACTAGATTAATGATCAGTTCTCATTTGCTATTTAACAATATCATTTAATTTCTCTTATTGCTGTTTATTCTTCATTTGAGAACCTAACAGACATGAAATGTTTTCTTCAGTAAATTCTTACTAATTCACCTTACAATATTTCAATTCACCAGAAGTCAATCTCTACTTCCATCTGTTTGCAAAAGGATAAGATAATCCAGAAATCCCAGTATTTGTATCTCCATAATCCCAGGATTTTGGGAGTGGTGTATAGGATGGGATTCTGAGATACCAGAACTGCAATCCCTAATTGTATGACTTTTAAGTTTCTCTGGTAAATCTTTCAACCTGAAATATTCATAGGAAGAGGCCTATAGAGTGAATGGTCTTTAGTTTGATTTCTCAAATATTTTTCCAAGATAGCTCAATGGCATCATTAAATATTTCAATTATTCACTGAAATTATTGGTTGATTTTGGTGTTTTTGGATACATATTATACATTTATGTGTTTTTACTTATTGCAGTACTGTAATAAATATTTTTTGCATTGAATAAAATTATTGTTCATCATCATAACTGAATATTGATGACTCTTAGTGTTATTTCTATTGTTGAAAGTGCAGGATTTTTTATTGCATCAGATATAATTTGGTTCTTTTCTATCCAATATTTGATGAATAAATTTTATTATTACTATACAGTGTCAACTGCTGTGAACAATATAGATCTGTTACAGGATTGTCATTAACCATGATCATTAACCAACACACTATTTTTAACAAATATAATAATACACTTTTTTCCTTCCAGCTCCATTCCACTATGTCAGTTATGCAAATAAAGCTCATTTCTCAACATTTGACCATGAATGAGGTGTTTCAAACTAAAGTCTATATTATTAATCTTGATGGTTTTTGATTAGTCACTCATCTTTAATGAACTAATTTGTTAACCAAGGTACCACAAGGTATTATTTGGAGCAAGGTATTATTATTAAAGGTATTACATCTGAGATAATTTTGTTCATATGGACCCCAACTGGTTAATCTTACTCCAGACCTCTTTCACCAAAAGTAAACACCCTTGCCTCTTGGCTATCCAGGTTAATGGCTGAGTCATATGTTATCCCTCGAGGACTGTTAATGATTGTGAGCAAGTTACTTCATGAAAATCATTTGATTTCTGAGACCTATTTATGATAATTTAATTTTAATCAAGTCATTGAAATTCTTGCCGGATTTGGGAAAGGTCTCTTAACTATTTTAGAGAATCCGACTTAATATTCATTTTCAAAAAAGTGATGATTTAGCTCTGTTAAGTGTATGATTCCAAGAAAATGTAATTCTTTCCTATTCTCATTCTTAAATAATAGAAATCTTTCTCAGTGAAATTATTATTGTTTAAAATTTAAAATATAATAATTTTATTCTAATAAACAGATTTATATTGATCAGGGTCACCCAACATTTGGATGGTAGATCAGAGCTAGGCTTGATGAAGGTTTTGACATCGTATTCATATTTCCTCAAATTCCTTGAATAAATTTGATCTTGGTATCGACGTAGAATGATTAGCGAACAATGATTTAGTGAAATGATAAAATAAGCCTTAAGTCCTAGCAAAAATAATTTCAATGGATACTTTTATAAATTATAACTATTTTTACCCACATTTAGAAGATTCTTAGATTTGTTAACCTTCCAATTAGTTTTATAATGTAAGAAGATTCAATGTTTATTTTTCTTTTTCACTGAATAGTTTGTTTCATTTAAAATTTACTTACGTGCAGTTCAATGGTGTTAAGATGCTGGGAGGCAAACACCATTCAAGAAGAATAAATAACCACAGTAGGATGTCACAAGCTGTTTGATCCATGTGTTATGAAAGAAATTCAAGGAAGCATCTTAAGATTTTCAATCTGATCTTCATCAGTATGCCTGTTTATTTTACCCTCTATTCTTATGTTTAAGAATCATGTAGCAACTAAAGCTAAATGATTAGAAAATCTAAACTCTCAATAAATTCAGTGATTTATTTGGTATTGAAGTGTCCCCGACAAGGCCTTACTCAGTTACCTCAGCATATAGATGTTTTTAAAGAAATTCTTGTCAGTGATTCACTAACTTTGAATGTAAAACTTTAAATACATTTGAAATTATCCAAATGTGGCATTTGGTGATGTCATTTCATTACTCTCAAACCATTCACAATATTTCACTAAAAATTGACCTAATGGATCGGTAAAAAGAGAGCCAAAATGTCATAGTCAGCATATTTAGCTAGATGCTGTATGTAAATTGATATCTTGATAATGTATTATCAATTGCATCAATTTGGATTTAAAAAATTTAGTAACAAAACCCACATAAGTAATTATTTTATGATTGTAGGTTTACATCCAATAATAGCTAATTGTAAACTTATTTAAAAAATTCTCAAATTGGGATTCAACAATAATAGTCTATGAAACTTGTTAACAGTTGAAAATGCAGTGTAGTTGGCATGTATACATGCATGACTTTAGTAGAATAAAATGTCTATTTTAACCAGTGGAAAGTAAAACTAAGTCATCTTTCCATAGTCAAAATTTGCACTCTATTTATTATGCTATATTTATCAGATTCCTCCATGTTTTCTTTAGTATCCTATCTAAATTCCCATTAACAAGGTCTACATGGTGACAATTTCAAACATTTGTTCTCAGGTGCTTTATCATTGTTGTTAAATATATTATTTTCACTGAATTTTCTTATTAAAATTTGTGCAATTCCATGATGATTATTTTTATGTATTGCATAAATGTTTCATGTATGAAAATAAATATCTAGATAGGCATTCCCATATATGTTGTAAATACCCCATCTTTAGATCTCAATGCCTTGTTTACGTTCTATTGAAATAGTATTGCTATCCCATACTTGAAATCTCTGTATTTCTATCAAAGTTACCATTTCACCCAACTGATCTTTTTTTACAATTCTTTTCAGTTTTATGTTTATTCTCGTTGTTAAATTATGATCAGAATATCATTAAAATTGCTGATGATCCGAGAAGTCACAATTAGCTGACACTTGAATATTTTTAGTAATTTTCATCAACTTATCATTGACTTGGATTACATTTTGTTCAAACCCCTTAGAGGTTTGTGATGAGAATAAAGGTAAATATAATATGATTTAGGAAGAGGATAATGATAATATTATTGTAGATCTCTGCATCAAAGTAAAATATGTATATTTTCATAATTATGTACAAATACAAATTACTAACAAGGTTAGCCAAGAAATATGCACTCAAAATACAAGAATGTATTAATAAAACTCACAACAAAAATTTTCTTTCGTGTGCACAACTGAAATCAATGGGATTGGTTTTACACAAAACCAAATCATTATTCTTAGAATAAAGTTTCCAAGTGGTTCCATCACTTTAAATAAAAGCATTAATTAGGAATGATCATATTTTTCCTTTGCTGTTGCATACAAAATGAAAATGGCCATTTAAAGATTTTGATGAGTTTGTCTATGGAAGTATTTCTTACATATATATATTTTAAGAAGACACTATTAACTAGGTTTCTACATAAACAGGAAATGATGTGGCAATATAATACTCAACAGTCATCTCAGTTTCATATGCTAAACATTAATATTCATGTCTGAAATATTTTTCAAAAAAGCTGTGAAACAGTTATCTCCAAAATTGTAAAAAATATATTATTTAGTAATAGTTCCTCAAGACAGTACAGTATTTCATTAACTTGTTTTGTGTCAGATTTCATTATCATAATCTTTTAATATCTGGGTTGAAACAATGCTTGGTGATTTTGTGTGATGCATAGCCATTCATAACCATATCATTCTGAAATATGTCACAAACATAAAATGATAATCGAAAATGGCCAGTAGTATAATTGGAATGGATTGATCATAATTTTCCTAAAAATGATGAAAATTTCCATCCTTTTCACATAGGAAAGTTCCTTCACTAATGCAACTCATCTACATTGTCTCATTTCATGCCACTCAAGTTTTCTTTATCCTACATAACCACAGTTTTTCTGCACATCCATGTTAAGTCTCCATCCATTTCAATATCTATAATGGCACCTATTTTCAAAACTCTCATGGATTATTAGTTTTCTGAGATATAAGTAGCCTGCCTTGGAAGTGGTAACACTTAATTTCATGTTTTATTGCGGATGGGCATCATTTCTTCTCTTGCTTCTTCTGCATCTTCATCATTTACATCCTTTGATTTCTTCAGGAAGTCTGGAGCATTCCATGGCTGAAGTTCTCCAGTGCCAAAAATGAGGAATGATAGAGAACCAACTCCATACACACCAGCCAAAATCCAGAATACTATTTGCCACTGAGCGTATTTTTGCTGAAATGAAGGGAGAAGATTCTTTTAATTACCATCATCATAAACATTCAGCCAAGAGAACATAGTGTGACTTCACATGTGTAAAACTATATAGAGTTTATTTAAATTGATGTATCTAAGCTGTTGGAGTCCAGGCTCAGAACTATTTAGTAGGTTTAACTCATTTTTGTTGACTAGAAGAGATCCCATCTATTTTATAAATTCATATTCTTCAATGTATTTTAGAGGGTAAAGAGTAAACTTTCTGAAAATTTTGTTTTGATGAATATCATGCTTTACCAAGTAACAATAACCTGTTGCATGGGCAGAGGTAGTGGAGGAGGGCCCAATAGAAATTTGCAGCCAGGCCCCTTTTTGTAGATAGCTGACCCTGTTTACCTTCATGGCTTAGCAGGGCAGTTTACTTTCAGTTATTACTTGTTACCCATTATTAGATCTCAAGGACTACATACTTACATCTCAAATTTTTACTTTCAAAGATTTTTTTACTTAAAAAAAATGAGAATAATCTGGTAAAAATTTTCTTCTGAATACTGTGAGGTATCAATTTTTGAATTTTTTGTGAGGCTAGAAATTTTGGATCTCTTTATGGAAAATTGTAGCACATTACTTACATTGTTATAAGTGAGTACTCCAACCATAAAAGTTGACAAGAAGCCTCCCAAGGATGACAAAGTGTTAGCCAACCCAAATATAGTTCCTGTAATGTAAAGAAATTTGATCACTCCTCAACTATAGGGGCAACTCTGTGCAACATAAGTTTTAGGTTTTAAATTGTAATTATTAAATTTGTATTTTAGATTTAATGCCCACCTGAGAAGTTAGGAGCGATATCTAGACCATTTCCTAGATATCCTGCAGTGACAGCACCATTAACTGTCAATGCAATAGTGAATATTGCAACAGAGGCAAGGCGGTCACAACCAAGGAATACCTGAGCCACCATTAAGAAAGATGGTATCATCACAGCTGTAAATGAAAATTTTATCATGTTAAATAATCATCTGAAACAAACTATTCTCTAAAAATATTGTTCCTTTACAGTCAAAAGTTTTTAATTATGTAATTGTATTTACATATTGATAACATCATAGGTTCATACAAGCAAATTAAAGAGAACAATCATTGAATAAATGCCAAAAAGAAGCATACAAATAATTTACCCTAAGTGAAAAACATTTGCTTAAATGTTTGAATTTTTCTCTCTGTTTTTTCTTGTGATTATCTGTTAGCAAAACATATAATTAAGTTGTAATAATGACATTCAATTATAAAATTTATTTTTTATGGTAATGTAAAATACTATGAAAGTCCAGTTAGACTTGCCATAAGTTAAGATATTTGATATTTGGTGAAATATCTTTTTACCTAATTTAATACTCTTAAGGTCTATTTCAGAGAATAACTCAAAAGCATAATTTGCTCTAATTATGATGTCTTTAGGCAAGAAAAAAGTACTAAAAGCAATTAGATTATGGAGTAGCTCAACGATAGCAATGGAGGAATGTGTAGTTTTAAGCTCCCTACTCTTTGTTATTTAATTTAAATCATCATTTGTACATGTTTATTGCAAGCTAATTTAATTAAATTTCATTTTCAAAGACAAATATTTTATCTTATACAAATAATAGTCTTGTAAAATAAATATATTTTATTTTCAATTTAGGGCTAAATTAAGTATTTCATTGTTTTAATTCATACTATTTCATACTAAACTACTAAACTAAAAGATCTAAACTACTTACCAAAACCAGTGAAGATTTTCCTAGTTGCTGTTGTTGTAAGTTTACCAGTCTTACGAAGATGATCAGCCAAGGTACTTGTTGCAATAGCAAAGATGTATTTTCCTAGATATGGTAAACTGGACAGAAGACCATTCTGAAACCAAATGAAAGTATTTCAATTTTTATAATTAGATTAGTTCATCATAATTTTTCTTCAAATAATTATAATTGATTTATATTTAACTCTCATTAGCTTGTAAATTTGAGCAAAAATACTCTCCATGATAAAGAACTGCATTTTTATAGAGAGCTCTATCAAATAATTACCTCCTTGATTTTGAAGTATAATATATACTTCATATAAGTTGGAAGTTGGTTGACAACAGTGAAGTATCCAAACACACTGGCACCGTGTGTGATAATAATTGCCCACACAGGAGGAGATGAGAGCATGCTTTTCCATGGCACACTTAGATGCTATAAAGAAATTTATTATTACAGGATTAAAATTTTCAAATTACTTATTTTAGAATCACTTATCCTATACATTTCAGTTGAAGCATTAATTATCATTTACCTATAATCAGTATTTTGAGGAAGGAAATAAATTATTGTTTTATTTTTGGCTTTTATTATTGGTGTTGCAATGAGTTTTTAAAGAAAAGCATATGCAAACACATTGAGGAATGCTACTTCAGAGATTGTGCTCTTCAAAAGTTACCTTTCCTTTGGTGGTAGCTGTTCCAATTGCAGATTCAATGTATCGCCTTTCATCTGGGGAAATTCTTGGGTGCTGTGCAGGTGTATCATAGACCAATAACATCCATGCAATGCTCCATGCAAGACCAACAGCACCAGTGACGTAGAAAACAGATTCCCAACCCAAGGAAGCAATCAGAAAACCACATATGGGCATAGTTATGGCTGCACCCAATGAGGATGCTAGAAAAAAGATTAACAATTACCATCAGTGAGAGAGAGAGAGATTGTGAGGCTCGATAACAGCAATTGATTTAGATTGAAATAATGTAATCTACTTTCACCTCAAGATGTTCAATAAAATATGATGGCTTTGTTTTAAAAAAATTCCTAGTTTTTATGACTTTTTTTAAGGAAAGTGATGTTTCACTAGTTACACAAAGCTTATTACTTAAGAAACCTATGAAGTATCTAATAATATAGGGAATACTTTTCCAGGTATAATGCAGTTACTACTTAATATACAATAAATATTTTTCATTACTAACATACAATAAATATTACTAGATTGCTGTTTTTAAATGGCAATAATTGCAATGCCAAATTAATAAATATTTAATAGATTGAATTCCTTATTGGTATAAAAGAGTTTTGAATATTTAGTTACAAAATATTTTGATGAATGATCATTTAGCTTTAATTTAAATTACTTGCAGCAATAGAATATTCCTTACCCATCATATTTGATATGAATTTACTCCTTTCCATTGGAGGTATCCAACGGGCAGCCATTGGGTGTATTGCTGGCCATGTAGCTCCCTAAAGAATAAATTGTAAGATTTTTTTAGTTCAGTTTATAATAAGTTCAGTTGATAAAAATCATAGCAAAGTCACAATTGGTTATAAGCAGGTTATCTGGCAAGCCAAGGATGTCTCAGATAACCTGCTTATTCCTTGGTCTAAAATGTATTACTTTAGCGATTGACAAAGTCTGATATTTCAAACATTGGTATTCTTCATTACTCATTCTTCTTTGGTTGAATATAAAAGTAGCTGTAGCATTTCCTCACTTTACCCTCATTCTTCTCTTTAGCTCTCTATTTCAAGGAAACAAATTTATTTACATTTTTATGAATTAAAACTTTTATACAAGTAAGAAGTACCTAATATTGATTTTGCTGACAAATTGTCATAAACCTACCGATTCTTTAAGGATGTTTTTTAACCTGTTCATGTTTTAGTATAAATGTAAGTTCAAAAACAGCATAGAATCTTGCTAGATATTTTTGAGCAAGGATAAATTGAAACAGTAAGTAAAGATATTTGGTATCTTTCTTTAATCAATCTCAAACTTAAATTCATCAGGCCTCAACCCAAATTGGCAACAGGTTTGACCTAGGTGGAAGTGGTCCCTGGTTCGATCCTGGGTGGAGGTCAAGTACGAAATGACCTCGGCTGTCAAAGCACTTTTTAAATATTACAATTACTTAGATTCATTACTTTTTCCTTCATTTCCCAGCCACCATGTAGCGAAATGCATAGGAAAATCTCTAACTGATTAAGCTTCAGCAATCATAAGTTGTGAAATGGTTTCTTGAAAATGTAAACCAGAATAGGAAAACTTAGCTCTCTATTTGATAAAATATTCATGCAGAGGAGCTTATGATTATATGAAGTCTCTTACCAACATAAATCCCAAGATAACTCTCAAAATAATCAAGGCAATGTAATGGAGGCGAGCTGCTGGAGGTGTGAGAAGAGTTACTGCTGATGCAGAGAGCATACTGTAACCAAATACTCTTCTTGCACCAATCATTTCTGCCAAACGACCTCCAGGGAGTTCTGTACAGATGTAGCCCCAGAAGAAACACCCTAGTATCATATTCTGGGTGTACTCATCCCATTCAAAGCGAGGACCTATTACTTCATCAATCTGCAAGGAAGATAGAAAATTATACATGTTATACAAGTGGATTATTTTCATTTTTCAAAACACACAATTCGGACCATCGGGAATCTTGAGATTAATATTGCTTTAGTTTACATATTTTAAAAAGCTACATTGTTCCTAATTTCCTGTATTATTGAATTTTATGTGCAAATGTAACACTCAATATTAGGCATTAAGCCTTCATTATCACCTTTAATTTGCAGTAATTTGGTCAAGTCTGTTGCCCTGAAAGTCATACATCAAAATTGTGTTACCTGGGAGTGGGATGCCTGCAGACATATGTAGTGTTTTTCATTTCCTTCTCTAATGGATTTTGATTAGTGATATCGAGTAGAAAAAAAATAGAAGTATTTTTTACTAAGTAAGTTAATGAACTTTTTTACCTAAAAAGAATTTCAGTTTTGTACACACTGATTAATATATACCAAACACTTCATAGTTAATGTAGATGGCTCAGAGCAATGTCACCCTAACTTTGATTTAACTACAGTAACCCTTGTTTTCTGCTTAAAGTGAGGCTGAAACAGAAGTTCTCCTTTTCCATCACTGAATAGAGAATAACCACCTTCTTCACTAGAAAATGTCAAATATTAAGTAATTAACGGGCAATTTCTTGAGTGAAGTCATTTGTGCACAGAGGATGGTGCCTATGAATTGCAAGCATTTCCTTGTTGAGATGGCACTAATGCTTTCGAGGGTTAATGGCGAAGTTTACATCATTAAAGAGTACTTTAAACAAACGACCCGATACTGTAGTACTAACTTAAAATTTGGACTTGCACGGAAAATAAATTCAGTATTTTTTAAGAAAATTTCTCACTGGACGTTTTTTCTAAATTAATTAGACGAAAAATAGCAGGCGCCACTTTTTTCCGCAAAAAAACTCTGGACTTCCCTATTTTTATCTATTAAACATTTGGCGCAGATATTTTTGCCAGCAAAATGAATAGTGCAAACGAATAGACAATAATTGGAAATTATGCAAAAATTTAAGTGTCTTGAATTAGAGAATCAATGGCACCAGTTCGAAGGAAACCGGAACGAAATCCTGCGTTTTTGAAAATATGACTTTTGCACTTTTTCCGCAATTATGTTAGAAGTTTTTTTTTCTGATAAGACAGTTTTCCGCTTAATTTAGGGTCGGCCGTTACTGGTAGACGCACACCGGGACCAATTTTTTCCGGATAAGACGGATTTCACAGTATTTTCGATAGTGCCTTCATGAACGGACTATATCAGGCCTTCACGGCTACCGTAGTTATCCCAGAGGTCTACACCGTACAACACCCTACCAGGAAATTCTGTACCTCACCTCCACGTAGCCAACGACAAGATCAATCGTCGTTTTGTTTGAAAACTCCTTGTGATATTTTTTGAGAAGGGCTCGAAGACTCCTCAGACAAATTATTCCACTGTATATCAGCGCGAAGATTTAAAAACGAAACTAATGTTGGACTGTAGCTTAATCAATTAACTTTATCCTATGGTCTCTCCTACTACAAATTTTGTTTTTTTTTTTTAACTTCCGTTGATAATTCCTTGGTCGACTTTATTCTTGAGTACACTCATATACTTTTCGTGTAGCGGTTCCTAGGTGTTATTCTATCTTATTAATTTGTTGCCAGTAATAAGTATAAAAGCATAGAATAAAAATACTCGAGTATACTGAAAAAATAAAGCCAATCTTTTCTTCGCTCTCCTCTTCTCCACACTATCCCAACAGAATTCTTTTATTACAAAATTATAACTTAAAATTAGAACTTTATTCTTTCATTAAAAATTTGCGTGATGCTATGAAGTCTTTCATTCATGCCTAAAACGAATCTTGCTACTCTTCTTTGTACCTTTTCTATTCTTTACTTTAGTTTTATTTTATGCGGGTCCTATAAGTAATCCCCAAATTCTAAGACTGGTCTAACGTAAGATTTATATCCAGCCTCTTTACCTTTTTGACATTTTAACGGCACGCATTATGAACTATAACGTTTTATAGCTTTCAAAACTACTACTGAACGTTACCCCTAAGTATTTCACCTTAAGCTCATATGGTAAGACTTTTCCTCCCAAAGAATATTGGTTGTACACCGAGGAGTATTTTGTTGCATAAAGAACGGATTGCTCGTGTTTGAGAATGCTGAATATATTTCTGTAACTAAGCGATCTTTTTCCTTTAATATTTTTATTTCATAAAGTAAATATTATTTTAATATTTAACAATGACAATATAATTATTTTTTCCAGGTATGATCAAAAAGGTATCATGAGGAAAACTTAAATAGGTCGATGCAAAGGTGAGAGTAACGAAAAACTCGCCAACCAACATAACCCAACTTTTACTAAGGAAAAGTGCAAAATTAATTGAATTTACGATTTGAGCTTGTAGTAGAGCGTTCACACTTACACCGTATTGGGTTTGTTTTTTCAGTAGTTTTTGGTAGTAGGAATTTGGTGACTATAACGAATAAGTAGCCTTGCGGTGACTTTGACTGAAAAGTGCTTATCATGACAACATACAAGGTATAAAGACAAGTATAGATGAGTTTTGCCCATTGGGAACCGAAATTCGATGCAAAAATCGATCCAATGAAGCCTGACCTTAAAAGTTCAACAATTTGACTCCGTCTTATCGAAATGAAGCAATAAATTTGCTACTGATTTACGAAGATCTCTCTCATAAAGATGCGTTGAAAAGATGCTTAGGGCATACTCCAGGTACACGAGAGCATCAAATTTCAAGGAGATCTTTTATTCTATCTCAGAAACATCTTGATATAGAGCGCTAGAAAGTCTTCCAGCTCACCTCTGGAGTGAGTGATTTATAAATTATACTTTATCATTTAAAATAGATTTATTTTTACTGAAAATGTATTTAACTTAAAAATATACTTAAAAACAAACCGATTAATTATCTATGAAATATACCGTTTTTCTGATAAAATTTTCAAGTCAATTTTCATCTATGTAAACCACGTTTTCCTTTTAGATCTCCACGGTTTGGTGTTGGTTTCCCTAGGGAAATAAATTCTCGTCCGCAGAAAATAATGAAAGAATAACAGGATAAGATACAACTACGATTCGAGCTTTTGATTTCTTAGTATTAATTTTCGAACTTATCTAGTACATATAATAAAAGTATTCGAAGAAGATGGATTACACTCTGTTGGGCATATGTTTCGCTTTCGCGATGGGCCGCAAAGATGCCATTGTAATTATTCCTCAAGTCCATAAACCTTGGAATAATGGTGCCATGATTTTTAAATGTGGTAATGCCGTTCGATTTCTTTTCAATTTCTCCTCTCATAATCTTCGTTTCTGTTTCCAACCCGGTTGATCAACTCGATAGTAGCTCAAATCTGAATTAATAAATCACAATGACACTTTATTCCCATAAATAATGATACTTATATGACACTTTGAGAATATTTATACGAAGATGTTTTTCTCTTCTTTTTCCGAGTTATCAGGACGATTATATTAATCGGTCTTGCAAAAGTTGGGAATTTATCGGCGTTCATAAAATTGACGAGTTCTTTTTTGTATAGATTTCATTTTCTTTGTATTTTAGCTCGCTTGTTTTTGATATGGCCTGATAGAAGAAAATGTCTTTTAGGCGAAATATTATAATTGATCTTCCTATTATCTATATATATACGATATCGTGAGATTTTGAATTTTATGAATGAAATCATGGCTTTAAAGCCAAAGAAGTAACGTGCAATCTGGACTCTGGAAAAGAACAATGATTAGAACGAAGATGGATCTTCACCTTTGGTTTGGACGTCTCATTGGATGATTTATCCTCCGGAGGTTCAACATAGCATTCAGTTGAGTAGAGATCTTCACTGGTTGTCTCTGTAGTGTTTCCAGGAATTACCATAGCTACTATAGCAATGGTAAGGTTGACTCGGAGCATGTAATTAAACATGAACCCGAGAAAAACCATTATGTTGAGGACCTGCCTGCAATTGATGCGATCTGTGAACGAAAGATAAAGAATGCTGATTAAGTAAAATGTTCAATAAAAATATTTAATTTTTAACGCTATGGAAGGAAAAGACAATGATTTGAATTAATGTTCTCTTATACCTTTACTTTGAAATCCGTCGCAAGGGCAGAATAACCATATTTTTTCAATAACTAATAAATTTATATATTGTTAGTACATAAACATATAGTTCATAAAAACATATTGTAAAAATGAATTACGATTTAATCACGAAATATCCAGCTTACAGGTATTACTACTTTTAAAGCGTGTTACTTATTAAATTTGAAGTAATTTTTTTCTCCCAACCTTACGGCAAAAACTTATGGAACTTCTTAATTTGCATCACGAAAAAGAGCTTAAATATCTTTCTCATCAAGTTCTTTCATAAATTCAAGTTTTTCAAGAATTTAGTCTTTAGTAATCATTACTCCTGACTCCAATACATGGTTAGGCTTCCGAATGAAGTTGAATCAAGACTCTATTGCCTCATTTATGCGATGTGAAATTCTAGAAACATATTTGTGCTCAAAGTTGTGGTTTTAATCGGAGTTAGCCCTCGTTACTGAAATATGATTACAATTATAGATACGATACGATACTAGGGTTAGTATTCGAATCGTTGGAATTTCCACCAAAAGCGTTTTTTTTTTAATTTTGATGTTATGGTATGTCATTCACATGACATGAAGTTTTTGACAAATTAATCAAATTATTTATTATTATTAATTTATTTAATAATATTTTTATCAATTTAATTTATTTACATCATTGATATTTTATTAGTAATAAAGTTATTGTTTTAAATTTAATTAATTTATGTTAATTTAATTTTATCCGACGAGAACAGAATGAGAATAAATTTGATTTTATTAAAATTGAAATCACAACTCTCTGATTTCCTCTCCTTAGGCGCGGCAATTACGAAAGACGGGAAAAGCGATACAAAAAGAAGCATGTGTGACAGAAGGATACAGCTATCCAGTTGTTCTCGCCTCATGTTACGACCGGTGGCGACTGAAGAGAGAATGTGAGAACTGTATTACTCGTGAGTGGTCAATGAACCAATAATAGTATATAAAGCAACTGGAACACGGTGTCTACTTTTATATCGAGCAATACATCGCGATACATTTCTCCGGTGAGTTAGTCAACTTTGCGATGTAGTCCAGTTGCGAAGGACGTATACGCTATTAGAACTCAATAAGTTTGATATTGAGGGAATATGTAATGTACTCTGACGATTGCCATGTGAATGGTGTAACCGTAGAATTCTTAGCGAGACCGTTTTTATGCATTTATAGTAAGATAAGTGAGCCGAAGACATGAAATCATAGAAATATCGGTTATCATTGGTTGAAATTCAATTTATTTTGAGATTAAATGTTACGATTTTCGGCGATTTATTTTTTCACTTAGTTTCTTTTACTTTTAATGTAATTTTGGCGAGGATTAGTGGTACCCTATTTATATAGAAGTATAGCTGGAAAAAGAGTACTCATAAATTATTTCCCGAACATTCAGATCGCCTTCTATAGTTTTTCTCCGAGGAAAGAATATTGTAGTTCTAACTTTTTACAGTCGGCGAAATAACTGTATGTTACAGATACGGTAAAATTTAAAAATATCTCATTAGGACTATTTTTGAATACCCGATGACCAAATATTTTTTCAAATCATATTGAAAATTTTCGAACTTTAACAAATATCAAAGCTTATACTTGGGACATGAATTCGATAACGTCGAACCACTGGTCGAAATCAGAAAAGTCATACGAAATCTAGATGTTCAGGCGTTACCTTGTGGAAAGCCATTGAAGTAATGAAAAAATAAAACTTTTAAATTTTCCGCACTATTTTATTTGATGAGTGGAAAACTTCGCGCCATAGCCTTTACTTTTAATCGGTCTTAGCACTTCAACCGACAGAATTTAATCTTGGTTGGCATTTATCATATAAACCAGCCGAAGAAAGGAAGGAATCAATATACACTACTCGCATGGCAGTAGTAGGAGGCTCTAGGTTAATTTATGAGAATTTCATTGAATACTGCGGTGAAAAGATCTTGAGAACATTAATCTCTAGAAATAATTCAAAATACGCAAAAATACCCAAGTTTTTAATTTTTGGTAACAATACATATGCAGTAAGACCCCCTGCCACACGCTGAAAGGCGGCTTGCAGGGTATTCATGTAGATGTAGATGTAAGATTTTTATTTAAATGCGAGAAGTTGACCCGGTTTTGACTCTCGGTCACATCAGAACATTCCGCCTCTATATGTTTGGATAACAAAGATATTGGTTCATTCAGAATATTTTCTCTTCCTCACATCCATCCTCAAACTCAATATCCCTCTATTACATTCTTCAGCGAACCTTCACCTCTCTAAATTGACCTCACCCACTAAATCTCATATCTTCGGTCGATACCCCTCCTTCTTCCGCCGTGGGCATTATTTCTCCACCCAACATTTTTGTTTTTCACGCCACACCCACCTTTTAATCACTACCAGGATCCAAATATTCCCCAACGCAATCGAGCTCAACAGTCTGTCGTCTCAAATTGTGGACACACTTTTCTCTTTCACGTCTTTATGGTCGCAATTTTTGTATTTATACTAATTATATTTGAGCATTATGCTATATGTGTTTCACTAATAAGCTTGAATTTAACAAGTATATAAGTATCTTCTTAATCACTTGTTCATGTCTTTCACGCCAGCGCAATAACCTGACAACCTTTGCGCGGGTAGCAAAATTAAAACATCAAGAACCATCTATATACTCATATAGCCTACGAGCAGCCTTGTGTCAAGTCTGGCAAGAGTTTTATTTTTTTGAGTTTCCGAACAGTTGTCTCGTAGAGTCTGCGGAAAAGATCAGTCTTTTAAGCGGTCAGTTCTAGCATCTATTCGCCCAATTTTTTTGCGATATCTGATCGACCTATGTAATAGGGTGGAAGGTCTACATCTGAGAACGTATTATTTCTTAACTTATTGGATAAGTTTAACCACCGATTTAATCTCCATCTTCTTAATGAGTGGCCAAGGGGCATCTTAGAATATATTACTATACTGATCTTTTTTTAAGCTATTTACTGCCTGTAATTACTTTGATTTAAATTTTTCATTCATTGAATTTTCCACCTTAGGAGTTGAAAGAGGAATGGAATAATTACCTTTAGTACTTTTACTGCTAGAGGGAATAAGGTCAGGCTTAGTGGCTCTGTACCAATAAATGGAAATATTGTAAGTAATATATAAACAGAGAAATTCGGACATACAGTATTGAAGCACACAGGTTAACTACTTATAAAAGTGAAGGAAAGGGTAATGATGAAGGCTGGTAAAAACGTAGGGAAGTCCAAAATGGGGAAAATATCCAATAGTGGGAAGACGCTAACGATACAAAAGCGAAAAACCTACTAAATCTACTCATACCTTAGTAAAATATGAATTCAGAATCTGTTTAATATTTGGGAAACGGGGTAAGAACGACTCCCATAATAAATCGGGCTTATGGCGTAAATTGAGTCGCTAATTTCACCAGCGTTTTACTATCGAATCTTATCTTTCTCCTAGTCAGTATCATGTATGCATGCATTCGGTGATTTTTAATTTTAATTTTTAAATTTTCTCTTATCTCAGAATTAACTATTAAGCATGATCGACTTCCAAATGCTGAAACGAATATTTCGAAATGTGATAGACATAAAAGCATTTCATAATTTATGATTAGATATTAGTATTAAACGAGAGCGAAAGCGGTTAGATGAGACGGTCAAAGATTGTGTTGTATCCTCGCAGAAAATCTAAAAATAACCCGAGTCTTTCCTCTTATGAAAGACCAAAGGGTTTATTTCATAATGGGATTTTTCAATTCCAAAAAAATGAGTTTACCCTCCTTCTTTCACATAATACTGACGACGAAATAAAACAAAAGAGGGGTTGGTATTAAGACGGTCAAAGAGCAAGTAAAGGACGATGACTTAAAGGATGTGATTCAGCTATTACCGAATCCTCAAGCTTTTGATCTTTTAGGGACGACAAAGATTTGAGTTTTCATTAGATTTAGAAGAAAGGAAAGTAATTGGATTTGTTTGATTTGGAGAAGACAGTCGCAGATTATGAATCAGTAGCAAGGACATCACTATACTTGTCGAAGCATAAGTGCATGTAGCGAACTTACGCAAACGTTGTATTCACCGTCTAGAAGACATTAATGTGAAGTCAAAACATTACGGAACCAAGGAAAAGGAATTAATTGGTCCAAAACCTTACTAAGGGTACAATTTAAGCGACTTCATTTAAAATAAACGCAGATTATTTCGCTGTTTCTTAGGAAATAATGGAAATTGTTTGATACAAACGTAAATAACAAATTTCATATAAAATGTTGAGTTGATAGGTAAAAAGATGCTAAGTTTTGCGGACCCATTATAATCAAGTGGCTCTCTGATTTTGTCTCAATTTCGAATTCGAAATCGTTGATTTTAATCCAAAGAAAATTCGCCATTAGTTATTCGCAGGCCTCTAAATCATAATTTTAAAGAATTTTCTTTATCGGAGTTTTCGAGCTGACAGATTTTACTAAATATTTCATGGACTTTTGCCTCCGACTGACCGTTCAGCCTTTTTGTTTGATTTATGGCTTTCTCTCGTTTGGACTGATAGTGAGTTACACAAGTACCAAATAACTGTATCAATGTAATCACAAAATGCATCATCGAAGCGGTCTTTTGCAAAATAATATCGCTGGGCCAAAGTTTGAACTGATAATCTACTGAGGATTTACGCTAAATAAATGATAAGAAAGTAATAAAGGATGGAGGAAATCGTGAACGTCACAGGGACGAGTATATCTGGAATCTGATCTAAGAGAAGATCGACAACTGATTGTGAGTCAAGTTCGAAGAGTGTAGCTCATCAAAAATACCGTACTCTCTGAAACAAAAGAAAACCTCTTTGTCAGCTCTAGTATCTTATTTCATCGGTAATGTTAAGCTAGAGCAGAAAACTGACCCAATGCAACTAAACCGCATGAAATAGGTCATAAGTGAGTTTTAACGCAACTTCTATTTTTAAATATGTACTTTAATTCTTCTATCGAACGTTTCAAGTATGTACGTGAGATAATTTTTTTTAAATTTTAAATTTCGCAAAGGTGGTATGTATACTTGGATTCCGTTGAACTTCTTTCTTCTTGAAATCCGTAAATTTTAGGATACTGTAAACTTCAGTTAAGACCAGCACTATCAAATTATGATTTATAATTATATTTAGTAAATTTATATTTATATAATGATTCGGATTTAATAATTTTGTAACAGCCAACTTCTTAACGAAATTTTAATAAAGGAAGAAATAAAATTGTTGCGTTGAAGGATAGTTTGTCCTAAGAGAAGGTAAGATAGGTTCCCCTCAAGAGAAATTCATTAGGTTGCAACCCTAAGTGGGAAACACTGTAGTTGGTTTCGAAGCCAACTTTCGTTGCCGCCTCCAACGAAGATTAGGTATCATATGATTCCTCACCTATTTAGAGATTAGCTGTGAGAAATACAGACGAGAACATAGATCGATTGGTCGAATGAAAGTTGCTGTTCTCGATTTACTCCACAGTATTTCACTCCAAATGGCGTGACACGACTCCAGAGATCAAATGTTGTTACATAAGGTCTGCGGGCAATCGGAGGTATCTCCGCATGTCATGGATTTTAACTCCTTAGTGAGAAGAAAAATGTTCTACGTTACTGTATATTGATGAATGGAATTTTTTCCCGTTTGTTTTTGTTTGTAGAGGATAGAGGAAAATTTTCTTTCGTTTAATCTTGAGCCAGTATTGTTCTTGGTGATAATATGGGAATTTCTGAAGTGTGAGTGGTGCTTAGTAATGTTTATCCTGATTCTTCTTATCAAACGCCACAAAAGAGCTACTCATAACGTCATTGTGCTGTATATACGAGAAAATTTTCCGTTTATGGTATTATAGTTCAATGATAAAAGTAAGGGGAAAGCATCTCATTCATCAGAATACTCGTCTCGTCTCTTACTCGACTTCGGGCTGATGACTTTGCAGACAGATAAATGAAACTACGACTACATTAATTTGAAATCTATGGAAATTTTATTAACTATTGAGAATCAAGAGATAGTGGAGTAAGAAGATGTGAAATCAGCTAGTTCAGATTTAGGTGTCATGCGGAACGCAATATATATCAAATAGATCAATCAAATATATTAGATAGATTAAAAATAGATTAAAATAATTAATGTTTTAATTCTAATAATGATGATTGAACTCGAAAAACAAACGCATCAAAGATCGAAAACTTAAGTCGAAGAATTATTTGCATTCTCGATATATTTTCCATAAATATTTATCAATATTTTTTGTAATAAAAATTTTTGTTATCGCATATACAAAATATACAATCTTGGATGGAAACCGTGTCACGATTCATATCTCTCAGTTTTCATTTTAAATTAACCGCTTAGACGAGTTAAAAGTTGAGTAGCTAGTAATAATGATTCCTTAGAAGTATTTTAGATAATGAAACTGATTGAACAGAATATAGTTCCCATATTTTCACTGGATATTAGTTTCTAATTAAGTACAGAGTAATACAGTAAAAAATTGGAATCTTCGGAGGTAGCTTAAAGAGCTTCTTTACCAGGAAATAAACGTGCTCAGTGGAATCAAATTTATGTTATATAGGTAAGTTGGCATTTATTAAATAACCGAAGGAAGATATTGGATTTTAAAATGGGTCTTACGCATACATATATACTATAAGTATGACCAAATGTCATAGCATCAATTCGCCTTTCAATTTTTATAACGATATTCGGGTTATTATCAACTTGAGCGATGAAGTGTTCAGAAAACTGAAGAACTCATTGAACGATGTACTCAATTCGAAATCAATACTCTCAACTTCCAAGTACCCACAATTGGTGTCGACACTAGTTCAACATTATTGAGGGTACTCTTAGAAGAATCAGCAGATAATATCGACTAATATCTCTTAGAGAAGTCTAGAACTTCCTGATAAGACTTACAGATTAGAGAAATGACGCGGAAAAGACACATTAAAATTATTATGATAAACATGCAAGAATGTACAGTATATTCTGGTATCTAAATAATTTTTGTTTTTCTAATTCAAAAATCAAGTTAATCTTTTCGTTAGATTCGAGTGCGTGTTAGATTAGCAAGTTAAAATACCTGAACGCCAAGAAAAGTTACTCAAACATTTAAAGCTATTAAAAGGTGATGGATATCCGAATTCATCGGTCACCACCGACAATGATATCGACAAGAAATTCGTGGTATAGAGGTTTTAGCAGCTTGAATTCGACTTATAGAGGTTTCCATTACTTAAGAAGGTTGGAAAAAAACTCGAGTTATCTATGGTAATTCTTCGAATCGTCAGACTTTCTCAACGAGAAAGACTTTTTCTTCGACTTAGAGAGGTTTTCGAGTATTCGAGGTTCAACCGTATTTATTTCCCCCAACATGGCATGCATTGTTAGATTTAAGAATATGCGGAATACATTTATTTTCTCGCAAGGACGTTTGGTAGAATCGAAAAATGTCAAAGTAGTCCAAGTTAATTCAACGTAATGTATTTAACACTAAGGGTTAATTTTTCTACGGTAATAAAACTGTTACCAACGGAATGTCGTAAGCGAAAACATCAGGCCGTATGTGAATTGATCGTTGACCAAATTTGAGTATTTCCCAAATTGACTGACAAATTTTCTTTTCTAACAATATTAAACACTGGGAAAATATTTTCTATATTTCTGTCAAGAAACGCTGTCTTGAACGCGTGCCCAGAAAATTCAGAAACCTCCACAGCAAAATGCTTACGGCAGATTGATTCTTATTTATTCGGATTAGAAAGGGATGCTCGAATAAGTTATCTGTCATTCTGTATTCTAGAATTTCATTTTAGCAGATGAGGGGCTAAAATATCATGCAACAAAAGTAGAGGAGGAAAATAAAATGATATTGAGTTATTTGAAGAAATATTTTTAGACATCCTTCCGGTCAGAATTAGATAAAGTCCTATTAAATTCACGCATGTTTTCCTCATTGATCAATCTATCTTCAATGATGGTTTGACCCAAATAGAGATGTTTTGAAGCAACTTGGAGCTCTGCTCTATCTAACCTCATAGGGACGAGTGACGTTCTTGTCTCGAGTGGCTCTAGTTCAGCTAATTTCGAAAGGTGGTACGTTCATACTTCGCAGCAAAATTTATCTTTAGCAACCAATGCTGAAATGAGGACGATTAAATATTTAAGGAATGGTTAATATGGTCGTGACGTATTTTCGTCTGTATTGTTTTCATTTTCTAGCAAAGAAGGCGAATTTTATGGATGAAAGTGTACGGTAAAATTTGAAAATTTACATTTTTTACTCTTAAAATTTTAATAATTACTTATGTAACTCAATTGCATATACTATTTTCAAATAGTCTAGAGCTTCAATTCAAAGGAAATAATATCAAAAGGTTTCATATCTATTTCTTGATCGATGTAATATTTTTCATGTGTGTTTGAGTACAGATTAGAGAATAATGTAACTTTCATTTATGTCTTTCCCATTCTTGTTCATGGTTGCGATAATATTTAAGCTGTATTAAGATATGCATGATGCTTATTAATGGCGTTCTTTTAGATCACTCCTAAATGCTATGAAAGAGTTATCGTCAGGGCCTTTTTACCGCACTTACGTGGATATTTTCCTCTTATGGCATTCTTAGTGAAGAGGGTAAGGATACTCACTCTTTATCTTTCCTAGTTAACCAATTTCGCTCTCTAAAGCTCTTGGTTGCTAATGGTGTAGGTGTTCGAGCTCAAACCGGCCTTCAAACTGAATAATTTTCCGGCAAATATGATAAAATTTACCTCGGAAATAAAACGCAATACTTTGGGTTTCATGTTCTTAACGTTAGCATAAAAACATTTATTCCTTCAAATCAAATCCATGATACGATACATACCGAACAGTAGGAGCAGATGAAGTAATATATAAAAATTTAAACGATAAAATATTTATAAATAAATTATATTCAAGTCAAGATACGTCACTAAATGACGAATACAACCCCAGTTTATAAGGTATAAGAAAAGGCGACTATTTAAGTCCTTCTTATTCAATAGTTAAAATAAAGAGTTAAAATGAAAGGAGTCATAGAATGGAAAGTCAGGGAATATAATTATGTGTTATACTGACGATGCCATTCTATTGGCGTTCTATTAGTGGAGATTACTTATAAAGGTCTCTGCACATATTTAATACTGCAACACAACTATTACACCCCATAAAACCGAATGTATGACTATATCAAAGGAATCTGCGCTGTAAACTGGAAACAGCCGAGAAAAAGTTATTTAACTATGTCTTTTATGTCCTTTAAATATCCAAGAAGAGAAGTTTCAAACTGTGGGGACATTGAGAAGGAAGTTTCAGAGCAAGCGCCAAAAGGAAGCAGAATTGCGGGTTGCCAGAATCTTAGTCTAGCGAAACAAGTACCAAGAAAGAGATGGAAGTTAGATTTACATGGCGGTGGTCAGACCAATTTTAATACATGTGAGAGAAACAAGACCGGATAACTCCAAAACTAGAAATAACGGAGAATTCAGCGGAAGTTCGCAGGCAAAACGTTACTTGACAGAGAAAGGAGTGAGTTGATGAGAATAGACTGTGGGATGGAAGATATTAACGAGTAGGCTCACAGAAGTAAGCTAGAATGGAATGAACACAAAGACAGAATGGTTGATTGTGAGAGTTTTGAGGGATAAAGTTCCAAAAAGAAAAAGAGCTTGGAAAGTCGACCTGAATGTGGTATAAGTGCTGAAGGAAACAGGCATGAGCCGGGAAGGAAAGGAGGAAGAAAAGCCGTTATGTATTTCAACATCCTTAACCAAAATTATTACATGCATTCTTACTTTCGTTTCATATTTTTGGTGTTACCAGTTATTAATTGCATTGATTCAAAATTTTGTCTTGACCTCTTGGATAAACATTTTTTAAATTATTTTGATTTTTAACTACCTTTCAAATTTTTCTAATTCAATTTGAAGGAAAGGGGAAAGAAAGGAAAATAACAACTAATTAATACTATGTGATACTCAAATAAAATACAGGAATACCTTAATTCGAATAAAATGGGCGTGTTAGGAGAAAGTTTCATAGCAAACAACGATTAGTAGTTTCATGGTTAAAAATCATTAACGATCATGGAGTTTTGCCAGGAAAGCTTCGATAGTAGGTTATAGATAAAGTTAATATTTGATATGTTCGCAATAACCTAACAAGGGATGAGGGAACGTTATTTAAAGCAGGAAATAAAACAACAATAACATCTTTTTACAGCATGTAAAATAAAATCTCTGCTCATTAGATCCCAAAACAATACCTATATTGGGTTCGGAGGGATTTAGTCATGGATGTAACTCTTGAATTAGGTCATGCTATACCTCGAATTTTAAAAAATCGGTAGACTTTCAACAGAAAATCATTACCATTCCGAAATTGAGAATACTCTCGGAACTTCACAAGTCAATTTTATTAGTATTTGTATATATATTTTCCTCTAGTTTTTAATACTGACGGTCTTTTTTGATTACCATCTCGGACTTGCAAAATAGAGTAATTCACGACATTATGAATATGATACCGAAGAGATGATTAGATTATAATGATAAATTATGGCTTCATAAATCACGATATTCATCTCTACCCATTCATACCTTTTCACAGCGGTACTTACGACCAAATTCGGTAGGAGGTAGCAAGAGTTATTCAATTTACCGTGTTCTTTGCATCATCAGCCATTGAGACAATCGTTTTATATCGCTAAACTCGGGCAGCGCGCCAGTTTTCCTGAGGTTTGTGGTAACTGAACAGTGGAGCGCAGTTTTTTATGATCTTCGAAGAGATAAAACGGTTTTGAGGAAAGATATTTTAAACATTCTTGGGAGAAAACATAACGTTCTCTATAGGTGAAGAGATTTTAATGGTTGTAAAAACTGAAACGTTGGCAACTGAGCACAAAATTTATATTCTTAAAAGATTTGTTTAGATAAGTAGATTTGAAGATTTTCGGGTAAAAGATGATTTGGGATGAAAATGCTGCATTGTTTCTGGAATTTTTTCGAAAAGGACGAAATCAGCTGGAATATATGTGTTTAAATATAAGAAATTGATACATCGTTTTCTTACACCCACTGCATATTCTTCAGTAGAAAATCTTTCCTTTAACTTTTTATAGTCTCCTGATTTTAAAAGCAAGAATTATCCTTCTACTCCACAAATATGAAATAGTTTTAAGTCTGTATAGTTATGCTCTTTTATTAAACTACATTAATTGTTTATATTTATGGATTTAGGCTTAAAAGCTCATGATGTTACGAACATACGAGACCAAGATGCTACTAAGCTGTATCTACCAGATAATCCAATGATAAAAACTATCGTCATGACAAAATCTTTGAATACGGACCTAGAATATTCTCATGAGTAGCAAATACTCCCGATGAAATTTCTATCAGAATTTCCAGAAATCTCTACCGATCTTTTCGCTTCCATTTTAACCTTCTCTAACGACTTATTATCTCCACAATAAAACTAGAAATGTGAATTGGATCTTTTCTATATCCAATCTTCTCTGGGAATGACTGTTATTCAGTGGAAGAGACCTTCAAGAGCGTGGATTTCGTTTGACAAAATGATCAAAATGAATATAACTCCTGGGAAACTTCGTAATGAAGCCAAGAAAACGTCATGAATGTGGAAATTACCTAGATCGTTTCAATTCTTGCAAATGCGTGTACGCCCGAATGCAAGGTATAGCGAGCGCTCGTGCCGAGTGGATAATTTACCTACCGATCTCAAAAGGCCATTTCTTACCATAAAAACGCACTGACAATATGCTTCAAACGATTACGTGGCGAAATTACATGTAATCTCGTTCATAAATCGGCAGGAAATGCAACATTTTACGTCAGCTTTACGCTCAGTTGAGTCTAACATTAAACTCATTCTGGGACATTATATCCGCTCACGGACAGCATATTACTTAATTTGTTACCGCTTTCCCCGCAAGATTCCAGTCCTCTGTTCCCCGAGGGGATTTTCCTGCAAAGGCTTATTTTCCTCGACGAATTAGCGAAACAGTTATGAATATTGATATTAATGAGACCAGTTATTTGTATACCGCATACAATATGCCTTTGATAAGCATATAATTTCTTGATATTAGAAACGATAACCAACCTTGGTTTTCGAATACAAAAAACGACTATTAGCGTATCGAGTCCACCGTGAACTTGAAGAATCTTTCTGGTCTTCAAATTACCTATTTTAAAGTTATACGATGATTAGATAATAAATATTCTTCCGATATAATATATGCGTAATTGAAAAATTTTAAATTTGATGACGTGGCTCAGAGAAATTTTGAAAATTACTACCCCACATTTGATCAAAAAATAAACGTTATCTAATTTGCTCTTGAGGAGAATGGACAGATAAATTTCGATGCCCTACTTGCCTAGATTTGCTGACTGCGAGCACAAAAGGTTTAATTTCATATCGAGTGGAATCGCAAATGCAGTAAAGGCCATTCATTTTTCTTGAGTGCAACCTCTGTAGAGTCGCATTGTAGGAAAGTACAGAGTTTAATAAAAGGAATGTGAGAAGAAAAATTAGGATGCCTGAAGAACTGGTACATACCTACGACCGTGACGTAAAATTTGATTACAGAATCTTTTGGATTAGACTAATAAAGTCATGTAAAACTTGTCACGGATTTAAAATATTTTAATCCCGTAATCACTAGGCTAACAAAGATAATCTATTCTGGATCGCTGAGATGAGATTTCTCATAGGGTACCAAAAGAAATATTATAATAATAGAAAATAAAAGAATAACTTCTAAATATTCGTTACCCGAGGCAGAGAAAGAACGAAAATGTCTTCGCTAGAGTGAGTGATACGTGAGTTAATATCAAAAATGTATTGGGGTACGATTCAATTATTTCCGCAATTAATCCATTTTGAATTTCCGTAAAAATCATAACCGTAAACCAATTAGAGCTTTATCGCTGATGACGTATTCCTGTATCTTCCAGTTCTTCAAGTAGCACTTTCTTTACCATCGTGTTATTATATTTACTTCGTCCTTAAGAGCTAATGCATGTTGCGTATTCATTAACCACAATTTAGGCTTTCGGAATAGTTAGACTACTGATCACTTCATTGAATAACTATCCTTGGATTGTAATTGGAAAAGCAGTCTCAAACACCAAATTCTGAAAAGTTTGAATTCTATCGGAACTTAATTCATAGGTCCTTTTTGCTCTACAATTTAAAAAGAAAATTGAAATTGGATATCATTTTTTTTAATGTTGGAGGAATGGGAAATTGTGATTTTTTTAGATTTTTATATTTGGAAGTAAATTCTTTTGCGAAGTGGGTGTCGGCTAGTTCCTCTCTTAAGGCATTATACATCGGATAGGATGGTCAAAAGCTCTCTCCCACCAATTTGAAGGTCAAATATATAATTTGTATGCATATTAGTCTTTCGGAAATGTTTCTTTCGATACTGGTTTGAGCGTAAAATATTGTCAGGCATTGCGACCAACAGAGATGGTCTTTGAATTCATTTCGCATCATTCGGCTTTTAGTAATTGAGCTTGATGTAAAGTATGCCGTTTCCAGAAAATATAGGAGTAATATACCTGTTATATAGCGAAGTTGTTATTGAAGAAATTATCATAACCAGATAAAATCCTATAGTGTAAACATTTTAAAATTTAGGCACAACTAAAAATTTACTCGTAACATTAAAATATTTTTATTTCTTCTTCTACCATTCACATTTTACTAGATGAGGAATTCACGGAAAACTTAAATGATAGGAAAGCTATTACATTCTTATTAATCATAGTATCGTTTCAAATTAAATAACACTCTATTCAATGAGGTAAAAATATAATTCTTTTTCTTTATTTTTAACAAATAGTCATCTTAAATGGTAATCATTAATTTGATAGAGCTTGTCAACGATAACTCATAGCTTATGAACTCTTGAATATGAAACCGAAATTAAGGCATTTAGATGCGAATAACTTGAATATTGCCACAACTTTTACCATCTAAGACTAGAAGTGACATTGTCTAAGATTTAAAATATAAATTTATTGGTACTCTTGCCATATGATCTACCGCACTATTTTCATTCTAATATGTGATTTATCCCCTATACTACACCGTTTTATTTGATATTGTTATTTTTTACACACGATAGAAAATTTTATTAACCTAGGCAACCCAACCTTAACCCAATTGATAATTTGACTGCGGATCACTATTAGGTAGCAGAAAATAAACTTATGGAGGTAAATCATTAATTGGATGAGTATTTTATTTTCAAAATTTTGCACCTTAGGAAAACATTCACTTATTAACTTTTTACTATATGCTTTAGATTAAAATCTTCCAAGTCAAGTTCTAAAAAATTAACGATTATCATTAAAGTTGAGAATTCAGATACAAAGATACATATACCTCCTTTACTTAAACTAACTTTTCTGCCCCGCATTCACGTACTCGAGGAAAAGTATATTGAGGACTTTCCATTTCGATTCTCCTAAATCCTCACCTCGAGTAGTAATTCTTGTAATACGTAACGGATCGATTAATGCTACTTTCTTTGGCTTATCTATCCAATCCGATCCTCTTAATGCTGCTTAACATAGCACTCATCCTTATGTCCTGTAGAGATTCTCAATTTGAAACCTTTGATTATGACGCAACATTTTATTGCGTCTAATGCATCTGCCTCAAGAATTCCTTCTGCTTGCGTCGAACAAGTTCATTGATGTGGCCTTTCCGTTACAGATCATAGGAAAGTGGCCCATAACATGCTGGTATTCTTAGCCATTTAAATCTTTTCTAACGTACTTCAATGCTCCATAAATCTTTTTCTGATTGAGTTGTATTTTGATTCTTCGTTCTGAGATGAAAAGGAGGTTAGCAATTACGAGACATTTGTAGTCGTGAGTTAGTGTGAGAGTTGATCGGAATCAAAGTTCATGAATCTGTAACGTTATGACTGTAACGTTATCTGTAACATTTCTGAGTAATACGATTTCAGTAATCGTCAATCGTTTGAAATGTCGATTTCTACAACTGTCCATACCTTTATGTAACTGTGCCGGGGCTTTATTACCGATAGAGTTGTGACGAGCTGATTATTTGTTCCACTAAAATTGGAACTTGATTTTCAATCGTTATGTAATTAAATAGTCAACTAATGCTACATTTCGATAACGTTTGGAATAAGTATGCTAATCGGCTTTGAATAAGGCTTTAAATTTTTCGCCGAGATTCCAGAGGTGTTACTTCTTTATTAGGCCTGATATTTTTTACGTACTCTACAGTACGTAAAAAATATCATTGGTAACTCATTGGTAAATTTAAAAACATCTCTTCTAAAAGCTAAACTTATCACTCTCGATCTCACGTGTCAGTATTTCACCATTTCAACACTTAACTTTGAAATTATTGTCGGACTTAATTCAAGGAAGAGAATCTTAGGTTTCGGAATGAGCTAAACAAAATTCGTTTTCATTCATCTAATAACAACATCTATAGGGGTCAGGACATTTCACAAACAATTTCCCGTCCATCCAGCGGAGAAATTTGAGATCATAACAATTTTTCACTTTTTGTACACATTTACTGAAAGGGTCTGTAATAAATTAGTTCATTTAGGAATTTATTGCGGTATATTTCATACATGAACTTGAAAAGGAAATGTCATCATGACGTCTGGACACACTTCAGCGACTTTTCACCACTATTTTCGTTTTCGAACCAGAAAAAGCCGTTGGGAAGGAAAGCGATTTACTCTCGGACATTGAGTTAATGTTCCTAAATCTTTACCATTTCCTTTGAATCAAAATCCTGAAATTGATTTGAAGGGAATTTAATTCGAATCGACTCCCTCATAGCTGATGTCTGTTGACGTGCGTCAGCTGCAGAATTCCCTACATTCTCGATCTGCGATAAGTGATAAGATTTGCTGGTTCAATCGAATTGATGGAGAAACTTTGGGAGAACATAGATCAATCTCGTCACGATACGATTGATAGCACATCGCAGGAGGAAAGAGGATCAATAGGCTGAATTTCCTCAAAAAATTGCGTAGATTGATAGGATACAGCGAAGGAAATCAATGCCCATTCGCTTCAAAACTTCATTTTGCCCGAACTATACTACTTTACTGTTATCTATGCAGTATTAAACCCGAAGGTAGATTTTTAACTTCGAATTCTTAATAATAATAATAATAATAATAAATCGTCTTTATTCGGGCGAGATTGAGACTGAAAAGTCTCTTCTTACATCTAACCCTTCGTCAATTTGAAAGAAAGAGATAGCAGAAAAAAAGTGCACGGAAGAAATTTATATTGTGGGCTGTAAAACCTAGGATAGGAAAAATAGCCCACAGCAGGAAAACACCCCAATTCTTCACCACTAGCACCCGAAAACTTGGAGAAGGAATGAAGTTTACTACGCAAGGTGAGGCAAGTGGAGTTGCTTACCTTTGCTTTTCTCACTGATAAGATTAATACAATCTTTTCTATTGATGCAATGAATGGAAACAATCCACATAAGTGTGGCACAATTACCCTACGTAGTAGTATTAAGTGTGCCAAAATCACCTTCAATTACCGCTTTTCATACTTTAGCAGCTCTCGTGTTATCATAGCCATGAAAAAGGAACAAATTACAAAAATAAAATAAAGATACATTTTCACTATCATTTACCAAATGAAAAAATTGAAAAATTAACCATTTATCACAAGATTTGGCAGCAGGAACACTCGAATACCTAAATGAAGGAAAATGATATACATGGGTGGTATGAAAAGTTTCCGACATTTCGCCATTTCTCGACATGTTCTCTGAAAATTTCCTGAAGATTTCTGAAAAATCTGTGGTCGGAAACTTTTCAGACCACCCTCTTATATGGCTCATGCATCTAGTGCCACGGGTAGAAAGTCCTCTAGTAGGTTGGCATGCAGGTGTAGAGAATTCTTCCCAAAAATCTTGTCCGTTCGTCTCTTAACAAGGGGTTGAGATCAATGACTTTTCAATCATAACGGTGATGAAAATATAGTAGGTTACGTTGGTGACGTACAAACCTAGCCCACCTAGAGGAAGTATGAGATAAGTGAAAAGATATGAGCGGTATAAAGATGGCCGCTATGGACGGGAATCTGCCGCCCTCTTAGATAAGATACTTCAAACCATTCTGGAACTTCCGAATCGGTTGAGAGGCGATAAATTTCGGAAAAAATGACAATCGTATTTTTGTCAAGAATGGTGGCTTCTTTTACACGAAACGCGTGACAATGTGAGCTAAAGATAGGATCCTTGCCCAACCCAAAGGAGTGAATTCGTTCTTTTGCTTCGTGCTGTATCTCACAATCAATCCCAGAAGGATCCCTCATAATTCCTAAATGAATTTTGTTTTGATGACTGCAATTTAGCAATAACCCAAGTCTTCTCTCATAAGGGTATCGAGCCCTTCTAAGTGAATTTTCAGAACCCGATAAAAACCGAGTAATTTGACTAAGTTATCTCATAGGCATTCTTTTTAACACCATAAGAGCAACTATAGGAATCTCCTTGTAAATTGAACATCCGTGCTATTTGATAACATGGACATTATTGCTTATTTAACGGTATTGCCTCAAAAATATCTTCCACGGTTCGCTATTGAGGGAAAAATTTCTTTGGAAGAGGCAAACTTGAAAAATAGCATCCGTCAAACATTGATATCAATGTTTTGAACGATAATTTTCACACTTATACAAGTAATACGAACGTTAACCACGTATAATACATTCAATAAGTACTTTAATTAAAGTAAATAATTAAGTAAAATATATGTAAAGTACGAGCGCTATACATACAATTTGCACAAAGAAACAATAGTTTCCCATACAAAATGGATTTTATGAAATGGACAAATTTTATTATGAACCTCCTCTCCTGAAATATGACTATGGCTTCCTTGATTAATTAAGCATTTGCAGTCATTCACAACTAATTTTATTCTTTATAAAAGGTTGAAGATACAAATGGCTCCTGCCCGAATGGATTATTTAGAACTCTCAGAATGATCCAATGCTAATATATTTGACAAAAATTCTGATTCCATGTAAGAAAAGAGCAAAGAATAATTTATATACATGAGAATTTTTTGTTCAACCTGAGCTGTAATTTTAAATTGACGGAAGACCCATTGTATGAAATTAGAGTAACCAACTTATATTCGAAAATGCGTTCGGAAAATTAAATTTAAATCATCTTAAGAGCAAATTTCCGTCATATTGTGGAAGATGATGGACTTTCTCCCTTGCAGAACGTCAAGGTCGTTGCACGAAGTCAGATATGGGACATTCTGAAACTGGAATATCGAACGAAATAGAAAATAGTTTAATATATGAGTGATAGAACATATATCCAGGATAAACCAGTATATTCCTCTTAGATTTAAGATCTTTTCAGAAATATAAAAAAAGGCGATGAAAATTAAAGAGTTGTTCCTTTTATGTCGGCTGGGAGGGTGCTAAGAAGATGGTTAGGAGTCTTTATAACTCGGGAAGGGCAAGTGATGAAACTGCCCACTTTCCTTAACGCATATTCCGACTATCCAGACGTATAACAGATAAGCAATGTGAGGGTGACGACCGAGATATCACCCGAGATTGCCTCTATTATGACCCGTGAAAGTCACTAGGAGAACGGATATAAGTATACGTCCTCCACTTATCTTGTGAAGCATAATCGTCGTGCCAGTGGACGTGTTGATGAAGATTATCTCTAAAACCTTTTCAGCTTATCTTTCGATTAACATGATCCCTCTAATCCAAAGGATTAATACTACGCGTCCCACTTACGGTAACCTATATGATCCGAAGATTTGCTACCTTTTGCGTCATTTACCAAACTCTCAGCTCTATTGGGATCAAAGAAATGCCGAAACTCTTCCTGCTTTTCGGTCACTTGAATCTTATTTAAGTATAATCAAAATCTTATGTCGAATCTTCGTACGATTTCCATCAATACATTCTGCAAAATTGAAAAATTGATAGCAAATATTCCACGGAGGCTAATTGAAACATACCTTAGATATTGCGGAGGGAGACTAAACATCAGTATCTTAATAGTGCACTTATTGCGAATAGACACATCATAATCTGATTGATTATAGTAATCTAATTCAATTTCAAAATATTTTTTTCTTTCTGGAATTTAAATTATGACATAAATGAATGTATCGCATATGATGAGGTAGGACCGTTTCTGACCACCAGAATGATTTGATAAATATGAGAGGAAAATTTCATGTTTTTCAGAGTCATCGGCCAACGATAATCAATCTAAATTTCTTAAAAGACGAATTTTTGGACGTCTAAAAATCAGGCTAACATAAATGGAAATGGACAAGTGAATAATTTATGTTTTTAGAATATACAAGATCACTGACGGCAAAGAATGATAGATTCAGACACACCATTAAACCATCCACTCTATTTTTAGTTTTAGATTTTTATTGTTTAATGATGTCTCTTAATCTATAATTTATGCTTTTGTTCGATTCGAATAAAATTTTCCTCTATCAAGGCGGAAACCAGTCCAGTGTTTTTAACATAAATTATAAGGGGTAAACTATTAATAAAGCAAGAGGGAGTTGTATGCACCTCGTAGAATGAATTCAAATACTTCCATTTAACATATAAATATTTCCATTTAACATATCGTACTATAAAAAATCAAATTGATTTTTGGGAGCCAACAGTAGATCTTAAGTGTCCTCAAAATTTTTTTCCTACTATTGGCATCAAAACCCAGATCTATAGAATAATAGTTGGTGACTTATGTATCTTACGTTCTAATATCACAACTTTTGTGGCTTGGGAGTTAAAAAGATGATTGGAACTTGTTAAGTTAAGCGAAGTTTCGCCAGCCCTGGTACGTGCATTTAAGCCAGCATTCAAAGTTGAAAGATAGAGATAGGCTTTATTATCGTCACCAATGGAACTAAAAATCAGATACCTGATCATGGTCTAAGAAAGTGAAATAAAAAGTGGTCGTCTGTCATTTTATTTTTGACTATAAAATCTCTCCACCTGTCACATATTTCTACCAAAACTTCTATGAATGTGTTTAACATGGAAAGTTTCAATTTTATTACGAACAAAGAAATTCATCGTCCGTCTGTAAAATGTTTTGGTACGCAGGCTGGTTTGAACCTTTACTTCTCCAAATTAACTATCAAATTCTTCGAGAAGAAAAGACGCTTATTGGACAAGATGAGGATTGGGGTAGTTCTTCCTCACTTGCCTCTTGAGCGCCAATTAAAAAAAATTGAAGTATAAAAAATACGATAGAAATGTAAATAAAAGATTTTTCACAATGATTGATTACGTTATGGAATTTGCCGGTGTTTTGATGTTCTTGAATACGTTATCTACGCAGAGATTTGATTTGACCTAAACAAGATAGAAGTCTCACATTCCTTCGCTATTTTGCAACATTTCCACTTCACGAAACTTACTTCACATTTATCTCCCTGACGACGGAACTGATGCGCTGTCGGTCATTAATAGGGAAAACAAGCTCGGTACAATAAAAACGAAAAGGCAATAGTGATTGATGTGAACGGTTCGTATTCCCTTACGTCAATGGGTGGAGACAGCTCTTCTCGTCTCGTCGTGATTAAGTAGAACTCGATTCGGTCAGCGGACTCTCGTAAAAGAAGAGGAATAAACATGGAAATCTTCGCCTATTTCCCAACGTTTTACAGGATTAGTCACAAGGCGGTCAGATTATCGATCAGAGGTGGATGGGGCTAACGTTTAATAAGTCATTTAATTTTATTTGTCAAAGTAAGGAGGGCCGAAAGCATATAAAATGTTTATGGTCCATTCTCAAGTGTTTAATGGGTAGATAAATCTATAGATCGCTTGTTTGGGAAAGATGCCAAATGTTTGAGTGTATTTCTCAGAATACCAAACTTGCATTTTTTTCATCTGCTCAAATGACACTTGGTGGATCTCCATATTAAACGCCATAAAACTACACTAAGAATTTTGGATCTATTTGCAGAATTTTTTTTCTAAGCGTTGTGTTATTACACATTTTCATTACTAGCGAGCAACTTCGTGAAAAACTCAGCGACGTAATTTTTCGCGGAAAATATTTCCAGCTAATTAACTCGTGATAGACCGTGGATGCGGCCTTTGTTGATCTATTAGCAGTAAGAAACACAGACCCAAATGACTTTTCAAACAAACATCTTTAAACCCAGAATGAGGGTCGACTTTACGGTTCGACACGTTTGCAGCACCTGCGGGCTTGTAAGTTGGTGTGGTGGGAATATTCTTTCAGGGTTCAACCTTTGTTTGGAAATGATAGACGGATAAATAAATTTTCACTGGAGGAAAAATCCCAATGTTTACAGCATACAGTAAAAGTTATGGTACTGAAGTTTTTTTGAGTTTGTTAGAGATTTGTAAGATTATGGAAGACCATCAATGTTTTCGCTAACATCCCATGAATGGAATGTTTTTCATTAGTCTTTTGGTACAGGATAGAGAAAATTGTATCTCACTTTTAATTTTTTCAGTCTGGTTCATGGCTGCGTTTGTGTGAATGTGTACGTGTACTGAAGAATAAATTTCACTTTAGTATTGTTAATTGGGTAATTCTGTTGCTCATACATCTTTACCTTCCAGCATTTTGGCTCAGTGAGAAAAGAAACTACCTCACACATCACATTACCTAATAATTTGCATTCCATCGCCAGGGCTTTTCTTCTTCGAATTGAATACTTCACAGATTTGATAAATCAATTATCGAATCTTTCTACAATTAAATAAAAGATAAGTTGATGAAAGCTTATTAGCAAAAGATATGTTGGAAGTGTAAAGAAGGAAACTTATTTTATGAAAAGACGACGGAAGAAAATATAAAGGTACATACATGGAAGCATGGACTTCAGTGAACCTCAGAGGCTGAGTCGTGGCTTATCCCGAAGGAGAAGCTATCTTCATTTTAATGTATGATTCATGTATGGTAACATATATGCAGTGGTGGGATTCAGCCGCACCAGATTCGCACCGGTTCGCAAGAACCGGTTCCTAGAATTTCCCGAGTTAGTCGAACCGGTTCTTGAATCTATCTGATGCAATAATAGAAGAAATATATACATAAAGGTAATACCATCCGCTCCTTACAACGAGAATATAATTTCAAGGTTGGATCGTGAAAAACTTCGTTTTCATTCCACCTGAAAGTTTCGTAAACAAATTTTAAATTAGAATAATGAGGGAATAATATCTTATCCTTAGAAGTGCAGCGCGTGGTTGCATACTTCTTAGGCATAAGAACCTCTTCCTCAAATTTTTAAATCTCATCCCCGAGTATATTAAATTATATATTTTGACAGTTTGATGATTAGTTATATCTTTAAGGAATTTTACTTAACTTGAAACCCGGTTATATCATATTCTATCGTAGCGCCTACTAGTTACTTCAATAAAATTTCAGAGCAAATAAGAGGAAAATTATTTCGTTTTGCGTGATCGTCAAAATCCACTCACATAGAAGCATTCATATGTCTTTTTGAAATTATACAGCTAATCGGAGAAAGATAAGTGAACACAAACCGCAGAACAGATACTTTCAACCAAATACTGCACTGGTTAATCGGAAATTCGGAAATTTTTTTCGGAAAACTTCCTTAGATTTTCTTCGTAAAAAAAATGATTCATAGCTCACTTCTATTTAAATGCGCATTATCACCCTCAAGGCAAACTCCGATTTCATTTATCACAACATTATCGGGAAAGTATTTGCCGAGTTGATCTGCGGTCAACCGTAACGTAACTATTTGTTGCGTCACAATTAGATTATTGGAATGTGATCCTTCATTCTCAATAATTCTTCTCATTATTAGTTAACTTTCTTTGCTATGTTTAACCGTTGTCTGGAATTTTCCCTCTGTTAGTTGGGTAATTTATGTGACAAGGTATTACTACTGCCACTACTGCGATAATCTAAAATCTTTTCAACTAAAAGAAAGGCTTGTAATTGGAATTATTTTCGAATATTATTCTTTAGACCTACTACTAACAAATTATTTATTTCAGTTGTAGTGTATTACCGAATCGAGGGTCTTCTCGACAGCAATCAACTTTAGGAGGAGCGAAAAAATCGATCTAAACTCAATGCACTTTATAAAATTTACATCCCACAAAGAGACTCTATTACAAGTGAAAGGCAACTCATAATGAATTACTGACTAAATAATGAGTAGTATATGCAATAATACATAAGTGACACTTATCATGGCCATTACGTTAATTCGCAGTAAATAGATGCTCATAAAGATGTAATTTATACGGCACTTTCTAGCCAAGATTAACTCCATTATAAATGATTTATTCTTTGAATCATCATTTATATTCTCTCTAATTTAAACACTCTTTCTTGCTCTCTCTTTTCCAATAATCTTGTTTTGTACACATCACGATTGAAATTTATAACTGAGGTTTTCCCTAACTATGCAACGTTGACTGGAAACCAGATTATAGCTTTGAAAGTTCCTGAGGCAGATTGAAATTCAATCCTATAAAAGATTTAGTCATTATTTAATCTCCGAATTAATATTTATACAGTGCATAGTGTTGTGTACGCTAACTATTTCGAAATAATGTTGATTGGTAGTGGGTTAGAATTACTCACGCAATACGTATATATCGTAAAAATTATGGTATCGCTGGTCTATATAAGAAAGGAGAACTATTAACCTTTTTCAAGCTAATACCACTATTGAGATTCTTTCATTCAAAAGATATGAAAATATCACTATTTATAAACGTATTTCTGCACGAAATTTTAGAGCACTCTTGAAGGCATTCAGGCCCTATTCATTGCCGCATGTTTCGAGTAAAGGAGATGCACTCATTGAGATATATTTAAATGTATGACGTTGGAACAAATAAAGTCAGCGTGATCAAGCGTGACGTAGAATTCATTCTTGAGTGAACCCATTGACTTCTTTTTTTGGTAAAAGGTACTCTGAACCGGCACTGGTGCAGATTCGGACGGAGTTGTGGACACTTTCTCCCGAACGACTTTGGAAAGTGGCCTCCGAGTTTGATGGTGTAACTTTCGTCGCATTCGGCCAAATCGCAAAGTTGAGCAAAGGAAACGAAATGAAGTGATTTTTGCAGCACCATGTCACCTCATTCAGAGTGAATACCAGTCAACGTTATCCTCACTCTGAAAACCTCTGAGATGTACGAGTGATAGTGATCGCAGCTCTGTTCCACGTTATAATGCTAATTAATGTAGTACAAAATTAACAAAAATCAACTTTTTTTTTCGGGAAAGATAGGATAGGCATTTGTCCAACCGTCATCCTTCAGAAAAGTGTTACAAAATCAGCCTGAAACATTTTTAGTCTATGCTATGATATAAGAAGGTGCAAGAATGCCACAGAACATCTCGGAATATCGGCTAGCTGATCGGAGAAAGGCACTTCAAAGCTTGCTAACGCCTTGAAACATCTTAATTTAACAAATAAACGAAATGAACCGTTTGAGGACATCGCTATCGTGTATATGATGAGCGCTATCTCTAAAGATCTTACGATTAAGGAAAAGCTCATCTTTACCATTGATAATCATCCGTACCCCCTTAATTTAATTTTCGATGTGAGTGTTATGTTTTACCTTTACCGCTATCTCGATGAACATGAGTGGTACTTACTCTCTATCAGAGGAAATTCAAGGACGCGGATTTTCCCATATCCTTGGATAGAAAAATCTGAAAAGACTCGTTTAACAATAAGATCGAAAAACAAAGAGAGGTTGCTAAATGTTCATCAAGTGTTGATTCGCAATTACTGAAATTACTGAAAAAAAATAAAGTGAAATAGAGAGTATTTAATTTGATCCTCAATCTAGGTTCCTCGTATATTGAATTACAGTAAAACACATTTAAGACTCTTTTCACGGAACCAAAGGAAAACCGCGCTATCATTAACGGGAAGGCGTTATAGCTATATTTACTTGGTTAATTTTTATTTCTTTTACATCAGAGGAGAAAAAGGTAGGGTTTTTGGCACTGTAAATTTTCAATAAGAGCTTAACACCCTAAAAACGAAAGGAAATCTTAAGTTTGCTCTCTTTGTCTCAGATGTAGATATATAGTGTCCGCGAACTATTGCTGTGTAATACTTGTTACCCATTCATCCTTTATTTTGAGAATGATCAGCTTTTCAGAGAAAGAGAACGTCTTCCTTTGTTTAATTTGGTCATATTTTACCCTACAATGAAGTAATTTTAATCTGATAGACAATTAGGCTAAAGTGGGTTGCAGTGAATCTAGCAACAGAAAAAATTAGCATTATGAGTAGGTAGTAGAGCATCTAAAGCGGTATTTACCCTGTGTTTATTGTGGAAGGATCCAAGACCGAGAGAAAACCACGTATTAAGCGGGATAGCGTCTTAGATAAAGGCATTTTAAAGGGGTTTTACTGTATGTAGTTTTACCCAAAACCTTCGATATCACAGATGCTCACAGTGCCTTCAGCAAGCTAATTTTTGGGAGAGAGATTAGAAAAACTGACGACGACGGATTATTTTGTTTGAAATTATTATTAAAATGTATCGTATAATAGAGGCTAGAATTTTATGCGTCATGGAAACATTCTTAGCTTAAGACTCGAAAGTCGCAAGTATTAGACAGAAATACTGAATAGCCTCTAGGATTTAATAACCGTTTGACATTGGTTTATTGACTTCGAGAAATGGAAGATTAAATTTTATAAGCTTTATGTTAATAATAATTATTTCATCAATTCATTTTAATTGCCCTCAACTTTCTGGTTAGCAAGGATAACTTTAAAGCTCTCGCAGATTGACACGTTGTGTCACAAGAATTCATAATTTTCGAGGAAGCTGTAAAGAATTTGAAAATGTGAGAATTCGTTTAAGAAAAAAATAGAGAAATACAGTTTTAAATAGAATAAAAAAATATCCTAATTTTATAAGATCTGAGTAGGGCCTACACCTGCGGGCGACGATGGTTTAGGATTGTGGGTGAGAGAGCATGACAGTCCCATTTCTTTGGTTCGCTGAAAAGGGAGCATAAATGGGGAGTAGCTATTTTGGGGCTGGTAGAGACGCGCCTCGCCTATATTTTAACTTTCTCTTTCTAATTCACTTTTAACTTCCGTCTAAAATTTGGCGACCAGCTCTAAAAAAACACGGCGCAAGGTTGTAGGCCACACATTTTTTGCGGCGTCGAGGAGATAAGATTCTGCAAAGAATACATGCATTGTTTCGATAATCCTATCTCATCCAAATATTTCCTGCAACCTTGGAATTAAAGCATCGATCTTTTTCGCGCCTATTTTTCATTATCAATAAGTCCTTGCGATATCATCCGAGAATAAAATTATTTAGTGATAAAACATTGGAGTAATTGAAACACCTGATGATAAATGTGCTTTCTCATCTCTGTGCGCAGGTAAGGGTGTCAAAATAGATTTTTAACGTGGTATTTAGTTTATCGGTTAATCATTACTTATTGCCTCTGGAAAGTTAAAATTCTGCGATAAAGAATCGGTGCGACACAAGAAAATTACACTTAAAATTTTCACGCATAATTTACCAAGTATACGTAATGGTAGTTGTTATTAAAAGAGTACGATTACCTGGAAATTCCGAGCAATGTAGGCAGTAAATCACGAGCGACATTATCACCCACGATGAATAGTAGAGGCTTTACGCTGGAAATATTTCTTCGTGATTTCCGGCACTATGGATAATGTAACAACTATAAAGGGAATATTTACTGCTATTTCGTGTTCTCCAAGTGAGAACCCAAACGTCAATCAAATCGTGACAAATTACCAATTCGTTGGATTACGAACTTCCCACATACTATAAGTTGATCTGGTTGGTCATTGGGAGTGTTCGATCAGTTACTTCAACCAGTTAACTTTCATTTTAAGTGGACGCTTTCTGCCGATAAAGATCTTTAGTTTGCATTCGCCCATTCTGCAAAAAAAATTCAAACCAAATGGTCTAAATTTATTTCAGAATTCATCGAAGCGAATTTCCCCAAATGAATGAATGAATAAAATTTGAAAAAATTTCATGGTCTGGTATCCTCATTCAAACACAAGTTGGATTTTTCAGTCGGTAAAGAATTTCTAGAGGGTTACGGCTGTCAAATTAGTATTAGTATTGTTAAAGGTGCTTTGAAATTGATGTCGTTTCGCACGTGGGCTCCATCCGGGAATCAAACCCGGGACCGCTTTCATTAAAGTCGAACGCGCTGCCCACATTGCTATGCGGGAGCCCGGCTGTCAGATTATTCCTTTCCTTTCATAATCAAAGATTTTGTAACATTATATTTCACCGCAATTAAATGTATTTTACTGAAAATTTCATCGCCGTGCATACTATACATGTTCGCTTAAATATACTTTAGATAAGTAAAATAATAATACGTATTGTGCAACGTATAAACATATAAATCAATAAAATAGACTAACATAATTCATAATCACTATTAATTGACGATTATAATTGTTGAATAATTAATAATAGTAACGAAATATATATTTTTCGACCGATTCAGCAGAAGGGAATGATTTATTGCATTAAATCTTTGGTATTTCCATTTTATACCAAGTAACCTCTTTTCTGCGGTTTAGCCCTTGATAATATTCAGATTCTTTTCTTGTAAGCATTCTAAAAAATCGAAATTTTATCTATGCGAGTGGTGAGCGTTGGTCCGGGATATGGACTCGACCTTGAACTCATATCTTTCTAAAGCTTTCCTTCGGCGGCGTATAATTGCGAGATCGAGGAGTGACAGCGTTAGAGCAATAGCAAAGCATTTCAATATCAGAAAGAGAGATAACTGAAATTAAAGCAATCGATGAATAATCCAACAAATCTTCCTAGACCTACATCACGTCTGCGCATTTCAGTTGGCATAGTTCACTATCCTTATGCAACTCGGTGTTCTGCTTAAAACTTCTCATAGTTATTTTTCCAATCTATTAGAATCAAGATTATTAAATCGAGACTTGAGAAGTCCAATAAGCTCAAATTAGATACTTTGTTTGAAGATTAATTAAATACCGGCGGATTGTGATACTTCGACTTCGTTAAATGAGTTAACCAATGCCAAAAATCAAGCAGCACTCAGTATATTTCTCAAGAACTTTTCTATGTAAATATTTTTTACATAGTGAACTTCCTTTAAGACATGCCATGCAACATAACCTACATCATGGGAAGTTTCTCAATCAATTTTATGAAAAAATATTAGATATTTTAGATTATTTGAATAAATCTCAAAGTACTTCATAGACTTAAACGCATATGAATAAGATTTGGTCTTGTATGAAGGCTTTATAAGAATCAACAGTATTGAAAATAATAATGTTACAAGGATGTACTTTATATCTTGAGATATATTTTAACCTGAGCTTTACTTACTTTATCTAGATATCGATTTCTTTGTCTATGTATAAGTATATACAAAGTGCTTAATTTTATACAGTTTGTTAAACTAATTCGGTAAATGATTAGAGTCGTTTCTTTCCTAAATCCATTACCTACCCGTTTAGGTGTGAGATTAATGGCTATCTTTTTGATAATTAAACAGATAAACGGAGATAAAAATTATCTCCTCACCAACCACAGCTGTGGTTAAGCAATAGTATTTCTACTAACGACAAGATCGCCGATTGTTAGCCCGCCTACTCGGAAATATTTTGCTTCTACACAAATTTCTTTTTACGCCAATCCATTATTAAAAAAACTGAGCCAGTCCCAACTACCGATTCATATAAAATTTTATGGCATCAAAATAACAATGTCTAATCTACAAAAAAATTCCTATTCCTTTCTGTTTAATGCCTTCTATTCAACTTGGTCTAGGCTCTGAAAACGTTTAATGCTTAAACTCCTCCTTCTTACTTATTTCATTATCACAGATATCGTCAAAACATAAAAAATACTTATACTCATTAAACATAAAAAATACTTATTTATATTTAATGCTAACTTTTCTCGAATTACCTCTCGAACATGCAAATCTTTCTTAATATTTTTTATTTCTATCATATCCTAATCACTGAAATAAATTTCACCAAACGATGAGTGTTTTATGATTACATTATCAAGTCGTTTAGAACTGTAAAATCGGATTCGAACAAGAAAATATAAAATGAATAACTGTAGATTTTTCTCCATTTACGAATAATTTTCTTATCTAAATAATAACTTCTTTTCCAAACTAAATTTATTTCACGCAAAGAGTCAAATATGAATATCTTTGAATGAATCGTGTACATATAGTATGTGTTATCCTTGAGATAACTGATCTCTTACAATAGTAAATCGGTCATATTGATGCTATTAAGGCACTGGGTGGACCCAGGAGAAACATAAGGCAAAGATACCGACATAACTGGAACTCGAATCCAGGTCTCCCACTTTCCTGGCAGGCATTCGAACCAATAAACTACCATGCCACGTCAATCACACTTCTGTTAACGGGATGCCTGGATTGTTCTGTATAGAAATGCTTCCCTAGAGAGTAGGAGACCTGGGTTCGAGTCGCAGTCCTATCGCTTTTTCGATTTTCTCCTTGGTCTTTCTATTTCGTTAACATTTACATTTGCTGCTGAATTAAGATATGCAAAATTACTCGGTTAGCTGATCCTAAAATGCTTTCTATATTATATTACGGATTCGATATTGTATGTTGGATCCATTAGGCTTATTAGGCTTCTTTAAATTAGAGCTAGCACCGTTTAATAAAAGTAATCCTTCCTAAACTCACGGACCGGAAAAGAAGAACTCAAAGGTCGAATTTTCTACCGCGTTCATTGTTTTCGCAAATTCACATGTTCCACTCTGTATGAATGAGTTTTGTGTAAGAAAAGGCTTATTTATTGGCCTTTCTTCGGAAGCGTTTATTTTAAAAGCGTCGATTCGTTTGTGGGACTGATGCGTCAGTAAATATCACGGAGGGAATTTTCATCCCTCAAAGAGAGTACACGAGCTATTTATAAACTTTTGTTTAAATCGGAAGGACGGACTGTTTATCTTCCTTTCGCTTATATCTTCTCGCGTTATCGGGGAATATCTTCGAGTTCCAAATTCCAAGATTTTAAAAATAGTTATTAAAAATCACTAAATAGCATAGACAGGATAAGATGATAATACAAAAATCCAAATCCAAGAAGCCAACGCTGAACAGCGGAGATTCTAAATATCAGTGTCTCCAAACCTTTTTCCTTCCATGGCACACCTATGTATTAACTCAAAGTTTGTGGATCACTAAACAACTACTTTATTCCACTTGAAAAAATGAAAACACCAGGTGTGGAACAAAATGTCTTGATGCTCCGTCGCAAGGTTTCATCAAACGAAAAATATTTCGCAAATTAAAGCGCATATGTGATGCGAAGTTTGAAGAATATGTTACCCTCTGTCATTCCCAAGAACTTAATCACGGTACAACTCTGTGCCGCGGCACACCGGTTGGGAAGCATTACTTCATATGAATGTATGTACCTTAGCAGTTCTTTTCATTTTCTTTCTAAGGAATGTGCGCAAAAATAGTACTTCCCGACCGGTGTGCCACGGAGGTATATTCATAGTAAGCTCTAGGTGTTTTTTAAGAAATTATAAAAAATCCTTAAAATCACTCATGCTTGTAACACAACTCTTACTTTCCTGTACACCAACTCATAATGTAACGCAAACTGAGCTCTGCATGAGCTTCGGAAGAGTATTCCATAACGAAGATGTCCCACAAACGTAAATTCGTATAACTTAAGTCATAAACACATAAATTAGAGGGTAAATATCTGTAGTAATTAACGTGATGAATTAACATGATGGATGAATTATATCAGTAACGAAGTATATCCTTAAAATTGAGCAAAATGTCTAGGGCAAAGGAATGCGGTAGCTTTGCTAGAAGGCTTTAAATAGCTATAGAGCGTTGTGCATAGTATATTTAAAGAGATAATTGAATTTCTTGTAGCTATAAACGAGTTAAATGAATTATTAAATAAAATAGAATAGTTATGATTCAATTAATACTCGAGAACAAAATTATCTACCAGGCCAGTATGTATTTAGGGAAAGGCGAAGAAAGCTGCAGGTTCCAATTCTAGATCTAGGTTATAGAAACAAGAACATTCTAAAAGTTTCCCCTAGATTCAGAAACATATGTAATAACGCCTAGGAATAGGACTGACTACCTTCGTGTTTCCTAATAACCACTGCAATTAGAAAACATGCAGCGCTGAATGAGTGGCATGATTATCCAAAGATATTAACTCTTCGAATCGTTAACGATCTTTTCTTAATCAACGAAGACGAAACATAAAACGTGTGGCTAGAGAAGTATCCCCTCACGTGATAATTAACCTTTTCAAAGCATATTCAATGACCTTATAGAACTTATGACACATCCTTGCTAAACTTTCATCGATGAACTTAGATATAATATTTTTACGGCCGATTGCGGCAGACTTTTATTGCTGGTGTTCGTGGAAACTCAATTTAGAAATAATTTTACTAAAAAAGTTTTAATTTTTTTCTCAAACCATAAATCATTCGGATATTGTACGCCGAAAGATATTAATTTCGAATTACATTCGAATAAAAAATTTTTATGTAATTAATCCGATAGTTATAAGAAGGTACAAACGTTCTAATTTATAGCTTTTCAAGGAGAAAGATTTGTACCCGACCCGTATCCATAAGCTATCCGTATTCGTAAATTAATGTAAAAAAAAACACCAGTTAGAGTAACTTATCCAACCCTACCCACGGATATCCGTATGAGAAGTTACGGGTTCGTACTTCTCTAGTACAGATTGAACTCTAAATGACTTTACACTGAGCGTGGCAGCAGATACATATCCTGAAGCCAAGCATTTCCACATGTTGAAAGCGCTTGTTGCAAAACTAAAGTTTCGCACTGCGTGAGAAATTAGTAAACGAATATCACTGGTGACAAGATTCGTACGAAAAGCCTTCGTTGCCACTGTTGTGAAAGAGGAGGATATCGGTGGGAATACATTGTGATTTCCTCGTAAAACTGTAGGTATTCATAAGTATGACAGATTTATGAAAGGAAAAAGTACGAAGCATAAACGTAAACAGTGTCGAAAACTCTCAGAACCATTCCAAATAGGTGCATGGATTTACTCTGACACGCTGTGACAGGGACATAATTTCATTTTTATGAGCTATTTTTTCCTTAAAGATCACACTACAGGGTCTTTCGAATAGAATTAACCGATTTCTAAGCATTACAAAATTTGGCTTTATGGAATTTTAAGTGTTAATAAAATGTAACTTTCTAAGTGTTAGTAATATAATGAATTCCGTTCATTCCTTTTGAAGGTGCCTGTATTTTTAGATCTCTGCTATAAATTTTAGGAAAAGTATGATTACCATTTCACTCATTTGAGAAAGACGTGATTCCGTTTTCCATCTCAGGTATTGCCAAACTATAAAATTTATTCTTATCTAAATTTTAGATTATATTAGTCTCCTTTCGGCGTATGGCAGGGAGTGCATGCTCTGTTTATTATTTTACTTATATTAGGTAACATAAGTTCGCTAAAAAATGAATTTTTGAGACGGCTAGTCCTTGCGAAAATATCCCTAATACCCTTTCATCTAAATTTTTTTCCAATCGGCTCTTTTAACAAAAATGAAGCATACTATGCACAATGTCTTTCTATAACTTACTACATCTGAATTTGTTGAGCAATGAAAACCATTTCATCTAGCCCACCGAAAATACGTAATTTATTTTAGTCTACTCTTGCACAGTTTCCTCCTCCGCGCAAAGATTCTTCCGTTCAGATTCTGATGTTGGAACAAAAATACAATTGAGTGAACTTATATGTAAACCAGTAAATGACTTCTTATCGAAATGACTTGGGATATAGAATAAAAGTACGAAAAGAAAATTTACACCTCTGCATAGGATTAAAAAATACCTGCTGGTGGTTCCCGACTTACAACCTATTAAAATTACGACCATTCGCAGTGATGACCTATTTAATTTCGTCTTTCGCGTGTACGTAAGCTTAAAACTCAGGAAACGAAGCACGAAAGACTTTCAATATTTTCAAATAAATATTGTTTGCATGATTTCATCAGTTTCTCTTATAGAACCTATAAATAGTCGAATGGACCAAATATAAACATACGTTATAGTTAATTTCTAACCGACTTACTTGACTTACGTCCAAAACAGTCTATTCAGGGAACGCAATCGAGTCGTAAATCGAGGACCACTTTTCTACTCATACACCTGCGAATGGGTTGCGTTGATACAAAGTCGCGCGGATATATCAAAGGATCTAGGGATAAAAATTGAGATAAGCAATACTGAAGTAATGAGATTCACCAGATGTAACATTTCAATGTGATTGCATCAGGTAATAGTGAAACAGATGCAGCCGTTCTCTTCTTTGTTGAACATTCTTGCTTCGCAAATGAGACAGAGGTCAAAGGAAGACCATTGTCAATGAATCATTCTTTTGATCCGAAATGTTATTGAAATCATTTGAAGAGAGAGAATAAAACAGTGCATCTGGAGTGAGACTAATGGATTTTTAGCACGAACGTGGCAACGTAGGGGTGGAAAACGTAGAGTAAGGTTACGTAAAAGAACTTAAAAATTTAAATTTGGGTGTGGCTTGAATAACTCAGTTTTAACTGGATGCATGGGCAAGCAAATGAGCTGAACACCCGAAGGAATTACATCGATCGGAGAATTATGGCAGTGGAAGACATCTTGAGGGAGATCACTCAAAGGAGCTTTGTAAATATGCCAGGAAAAAGTAAGAGTAAAGGGAAAGGCTTTCCGAAGGAATTAATGGCTGGGAGAAAGTAATGACCCGTAGGTTAGGGATGTAACAAACACCACGCCCCTCTTTGGTACGTGACTCAAGAGGTCCCAAAATACATTTTTACTGGAGACAATAGGAGTACTTTGAAGCAATGTTTACCGAGTGGTAGGAGGCATCTAAAAAAAGGCTGAAAGGCATGCAAGGTGCGACTCGAACATACAGCTTCTTTCATTACCTATCTCTTTCCATTAACGCTAATTAATTGTGATTCATAACTCAAGAATTCGGTTTCGTTAGTGCATACAAAAGATATGTTAGTAGTTCCTAATGATATTTCTGGAGAATATGAAAGTGTTCAACTGAAGAAATCAATATGTTCTGGCGTAACTTTGTGGAAAGCCATAATAAATTATACAACTTTGTAATTTTCCACGGATCGGCAACCGGTTTCGTAAGAAGCTCTTACATCTTCAGGCAATAATGAAAACTTTTGCAGCAGTATATATACTATAAGAGGTTGAGGGGAAGGTAGGGGAGGGGAAAGGACATAATGGGAAAATCTTTTTATGTTCAACTGAAAATATGTTTCATTTTTCTGTCACGACTCTCTTGGATGTGGCACTCCAATAAATATGAAATGAGGAACTTAAAACAGTAAACGTGGACGAATTCAATTACAAATCGCAGATTTATACGATCTATGTTAATTGTTGATTTAGATGTATCTTATTAGAAGTGAATAAAATAGAAAAATATTGTTATATCTCGACTTCTCCGGCTCCAAATGCGCTAGATATTCATTTATATGTATTAAATGGAAAAATGGAAATGGACTCATAAACTGAAATATTTAATTTGCCTATTAAAAATATACAAATTGAGATTTTCACAATTTTATTTCGGAAGATTTACTCATTTTTAATTCCAACTGTAATTGCGAGGAAATCTGAGAAGAATGCAGAATCGATCACCAATATTGTACTGCTGGATTCATTTTCAGTCTGGAAACAATTTTGCATCATTTCTCCAGCAAGCTATATTTACGGGCAAAATTGCAACATCTCGTTAATTCTGAAGTGATCATTGGCCATGCGTTAGGAATTTATAATACTACTGCTACGTAATTTACGCGCTCATGAGAATGCTAAGAACACTTGTAGTGTGAGAGGAGAGTCGAAGCAAATGTGTAGCTTTGAGATCGTTTCTTTCTCAGCAAAAGTTTACCTTGAGGATGCAGCACTAAAAATTGAACTTGAACTCTCGGGCCATCAATAACATAATAAATGAGGTCGGAATAGATCTAGGTAACAAGTCACCTCATTGAAGCATACACTTTTATTTCTCAACTATGATTATTGTACATACCTCAATTCCATCAATATAGGACTTCATAAAACAAAATTTTCGGTAAAAAGCAAAGCTACACTCGCAATCAAATAAAGTATATAAGCTAATATTACACGGGGTATTTCGGTTAGTTTGAAAGACCATGCATTTCAAATATTTTCAAAGCCAAAAGTTTTCGTGGGGTTGAATATGGTTTTCATGTAAAAAAAAATATTAATTGAGTAACTTCATTCTTAATTTCTTATCCAGTCCTTTTTTTGGATCCCTACGTTATTTATCAACTTTTTCGTTAATGCTAATTAAGTTATCGTTTTGTATTTATCGAAAAATAGTATTTATATTATTATTCAGTTAAAATTCACAAGAAGAATTATTTTATACATTTTATTTTAAATTATTATTAAAAGTTGCCGACGCAGACTGTACAAATTTACCAAAAAGCAATTCTGAATCCGCACCCGAGGAATGAACTGAAAAATATTTTATCCTGTAATTGTTTGTCTAGAGTCCCATATAATGTTTTGATAAGTATAATAAAAGATTCCTCCTACAACGAAATCTAGGAGCAATTTTCATTCTTTTGGTATAGAATATATAAAATACACCTCTCGCTTTCTTTTTCTCGGTCTTACTGATGGATATGATATTACGAATCTCATGCATTATGAGTGATGCTACGTAGAGAAAACTGTCATTCATAGTTTATTGTGCTGCATTTCCGGTAGACATTACCCACTGATTGCATTCTAACTCAGCGGGTAATCAAGGAAAAATTACCTCATTCCACACCTTTTCTAGTAAGCCTCAAATTTCCTCTCCAGGGGATTTCAGCTATTTTTGTATGTTTTGAGGTTCATACGTTTCTGTACTCGAAAATTTACCTGGAAGTTAAATATTATGTAGTTTTCGCATTCGGATGTGCGTGGTGTAAAGTTTTTGGTGGGAGTGACAAGGTGTGTGTAAATTGGGTAATGTAATGTAATGTTGCGGTTTTTGCATACTGTACTGCGTGGGTAATAACGTTGATTGTGGAATATTTATCTGGGTAAATTCTGGTGGGGGTATTTGGGGTTTGAATTATGTTTCTTATAGACAATGGTTGGGGCTGCAACCATAAGTAATTCTACTCGCAGCATATTTACTAATATATAAATAAATTATTCAACTACCCGGATGCCCTCTATTACAATCAAGGTTGACTTTCCGTTTTGTTTTAATCTAATACTTTTATATATTATCAAGATTAAACAGTAAAACTACATGATCGAAATATTAAATGGAAAGGTGCCCGAGTGCAGCGGAATCAAAGTTGATAGACTTTCGAAAATATACGAGGCCCACAGCGCTGTGCGTGGATTCCAAGCAAAGGGGATGGAAACAACACTGGGTCACGAAGCTATGAATGGATTATTGGACAGCATTGCTTTCAACGTACACTTTCCTTTCGGTTCATCATCATTAATTCACCATCAACCACCCATTCTTAGCACATCAATCGAATTTTCGCGGGAAACCTGCAACAAAGAAGTCGAGTAGCCTCTCAGGTTCTCAGAATTCCCGACTATTGATTTCCACCCCGGGGCTGGAAGTATGTTGGGGTTTCTACTCTCTAAGCCCTGCCTGGTCGATGTAATGCTGTAGGGAGGAGTAGGAGGAAGACAGCATGAAAGGGGAAGAAAAATACAAAGGAAAGTGCAAATCACTGCGACTCCAACCGTGGATCCTATTCTCAAGGAAAAGTCAAGAAATTGCAAGAAAGGTGAACGTAACAATGCAACTTTCTTTCGAACCTTTCTGAGTGACATTACGGAGAATTCTATCGAAGTTTTCTGCACGTAAGAAAGGGCGTTCACTGATTTTGCAGTATTCTAGCAGTAAAACTAGCAATGTTGGAGAGTATGAATTGGAAAATGTAGATAAGGAATTCTTTCTATTACTTCAAGTGAGCGTAGTACGTAGATACAACATAATCTCCAGAATTACTTTCTCTCGGTATTTGGTATTAATCCAGCTATCTTTCATAAACTTCGTATAAAGCTGTCTCGGGAACCAACCTATTATTTGATTGTTTGTCTAATATCGCAAGTTACCGCGTAAATTTTTTTCGGAAAGGAAAAATGAACGCAATCTACTCGTTCAGGATTTTTAGTAATGAGCTGCGCAAGAGATTCTGTGAGTGTACTTCTTAATTCAGCGTCAAAACCAACCAGATGAGAATCCCGAAACAATTCCATTTCTAGTTTCAATTTTCCGGAAAATTAAACCACTCTCGTGACAAGGCTATTATCTTTAATCGAAACAATATTCAGGGTTTCCGACAAGCGATTAACACGTGCATTTAAAGACTCACTTTCATGAGACGTATCGGAACGTAAAAGAAGGGTTTTTTCCCGCTGAAATGGGCAATCTACGATTATGATACGCATAAGGGAAATCCTTTCTCCGAAGGACGAAAGATGTGCCCCAAATATCACCAATGACCCTTCTCCAAGGTCTTTCGCTCGAGAGATGGAATGCTGTAGCGTAGCTCGTAACATGCGGAACAAAAAACTGATGTTTTTACATTCTTTATTCAAAGCAACCCAAAAAAGGAATATTAAGTGCATTTCTTTGGTAAGATAAGATTTAAGAACGTAGATTTATTATTTTCGCTTTCTTTTATCGTCGAATGTCCTTTTATAGACATGTGTTGCGATCAATTTATGGAGGAAATATTTCGTTTGATAAAGCTGATAGGCTTTTCAAACTAATTTTGCAATCCAATCTTTGGATTTAACGTCAGGAATTCACTGGAACTCCTGCCGAAAAGAGCAGTCAACCAAAATTTAAAACGTTCTTTAGAACATTTGAGTTTAGAAATTATTTCCTAACTATTCTATACATGTATGATACTTGAGTAATTATATACCACCTGGATTGAATCCGCTCTGTCATTCGCTATCAATTAAGTAATCTCTAATTGGATATAAAATTAGGAATAATAGAGGAGCACAAAATATTGATCACAACTTAGGTTTTTCTAATCACTTCATTTGACTATCCAATGGCTCTATGATTCTAAACTTATACAGCAGCACTTTTCAACCTACCCTCAGTGTTACATATAGTGAATTAAACGCAACTCTAGAGCCCTTATATATAAAGATAGAAAAATATAGGAATAAGGGTCCAACCCGCGGCTCGCGAGCTACTTGCGACTATTTTATTAATTTTGTGCGGTCAAGAAAAAATACATTAAAACGATTTACATAAAGAGGCTTCCGGTGTGTCGCATTTACTTATATACTTACTTTTTGTGCCGCAGATAATGTAGGTCACTATAATTTTGAATGCTTATAGGAAACCGATAAACATTTCATTAGTACAGCAAACATATTCGGAGTGCAAGGCAAATTCCAACCAAAATTTACTTTTTCTATCACGGTCATCAAGGGTCCACGATAGAAAATTGTATGAAAATTAAAGGATCAATCAGCTTTTGTCTTAACCGTTTGAGTTATGAGTCGTGGGTTAGAATACCCTGATACATATCATGGACTCTACGTAATGCACGTTTGACTTGTGTAAAAATTCAGGACGCTTGTTCTTTGCGAGTGTCCAGCGCTTTCGACACTATTCCACTGTCTATGGATATATTTTAGATATAAGTGAATTTCAGCAATTTTTCGGGGCATATATAACGATCAAAATAAATCGGCTGTCAGAGCTTCTATGGGTCAGTGTGCCGCGGCACACACGCCGAACAGCCCTGCTTCAGGGAGTAGACCACGCCTTTGGAACCGAACCATATTGCGCTTCAACCTTAACTTTCTCCTATTCCAAAAATGGTTCCACTGGAATGATGACCAGATGGACATATGGACTAAATCCCTTTGGCCCAACTTTTCATCCATATGGCACTATTCGGAATAGAAAAGCGTTTCAAAGGCGTACACAATGGGGAGAAGGCTTCCTTCCGTGAAAAAGCGTCGCTGAAATTCACGGATATTGTAGGGTATCTAGCGTAGGGGTTGCATGACCATGTAAATGGATAGGTTAACAGCCTCATCGCGTTCCCCTTAAATTCCTTTATCTTTAACCGCTTGCTTCTCAGCTGCTCCTGCGGGGTCACTGACCTCGTTCTGAGGGGCGGCGAGGTTTACTTTATTTGGAGAATACGGAGAAGAACGCGTGCCTTTCCCGCTAAGTTAAAATTAATCAGAGGTGGATTTCCGTTATGGATGAAATATTCTCCAATTTTAATCGCTATTTTTTAAATTTTCCGTGCATTCGTAGATACTTACGTTTTTACCGAGGGTAACCTGTCCATTTTGCAGTATTAAGATATGAATAATTTTATTTAATATATAACCAGGAAGCCTTTTCAGTAAGAATGATTTTTTGATATGAAATTAGCTCCATAATTTCATTCTTAATGATGATTTTAATGTAGAAATCAGTCTTATTCGAAAATTATTACGATGATTAATGCAATATATTTTCGAAAATTACTTCACTGTACTTCACAGTTTTACTTTAGTTCTGTAAATAAAACGGCAATGGTTTCTGTTATGCATTTAAGAGTATTAATATTTTCCACATTAATAATTGGGGTTGGTGAATTACAACCCTCCGCCCAATGTTTGGAAACGAAATAGTAGAAGAGTAGAAATTATGCCATCCTGTTTTCAAAACTCATTAAAACTCAATTTGAAAGAATAATACCCTTTTAATAAGGCAAGCTATCTTAGTAGCTGGAAAATAGCTTGGTTTCGGAATTTCAAAGAAAATTTTGACGGATTAGGTAATATCGTTTCCGAATGCTCTTATTCAAATATTATGCTAGAAATGTTAGTAATTATCCTAGTTTGCTTTATTATCGACCTTCAGCTGTTATTTTAAAATTATTCTTACCTGTTAGCCTCATGATGCAATTTTTCTTTTCCTGATTTGTCGATGAAGCCATTCCCTAACGGGGAGGACAATATAATCTGCGAAAAGAAGAATATTCCTAGATTAGAGAGTAAAAAGGAAAACATTTTAAGTACTAATAGTAGTAATTTTAAATTGCTTCAATAGCTGAGGTCATTTCTCGTGACCTTCCACCGAGAATCGTACCTGGGACCTCATTCAACAAAATCGAGTACGTTACCCACTTGGTTACCCGGAGAGCCAATAAATTCAACTCATAAACAATTCATGTATATAATATATATATTAATCAAGTAAACAACGCTGATTTACATTAACATTAGTTTTATTCATAGGATAAATTTACGCTAATTCAATAAATTGACGCATTTTCATATAGTTCAGTATTTCATCTGATAATCTCTCCAGTTAAAACAGCTATGGAGTGACAAAAACCATTACTCATATTCAACTCCAATTTCACCCAATCATGACTTTGCGATCAAACCCATGTGGCGTCGAGATAATCCGTGCATTGAAAGGCAACTATAAGAGCGTGTGTATTGCATGAAAGAGATTGCATAAAAGTTTCAATGAAGGATGATTCCTCGAATATTTCCATCGGAATAATATCGTTTCATAATAACTTGATAAGGATAAAGCTTCATCAGCCTAAATGGCAGTGAGGCGGATTTATTTTTAACGTATTAGATTTTACATTGCTGACGACGATTAAAAGAGAGTGATAGATAAATTACAAACCGGAGATATCAGTCTCACCAAGAGTTACTGAGTTACTATGAAATTTCGTAACATTAGATATACATGGGAAACTAAATGTGCAAAGTTTAATCGTCAGTTTTTTTCCCAAACTCGACAGACATGAAGAGCGGTTCCCTTAATTATAATTATTTTGCGGTCCACCGCAATGCGTACAAAAATATTTCCAGCGGACCTTTTCCGTTTTTCTCGAAAATAAAAACTTAGACAGTTCGAAAATTTCGCATGAGATTGGTTAAAATATCTAAGTAAAATAAATAAGTAAGAAATCTTAATTAAATATATAACCTGTATTTCTATGAGTAACTATCACCGTATTATTTTAACATTTTATGAGGAATACCGCTTCCTTTTCAGCCATAGGCCAATTTTCGGGAAGCACTTGTTTATTTTTATCATTATCCTTAAACACTAGTTGTGTTTATCCGGTCCAAATAATTTTTTATTCCGGATTTGCTTGAATTTCCCTGGAATTTTCTTAAATTAACTCGAGATATGCACATGATTTATCCTAAAACAATCATCATCAGCATCGCCGGTTTCAAACTCGATACGCGCGATTACAATCGGATAAAACATGCGTGCGAAATACCGCTAGAAAAAAGCACGGAAGCAGTTCGTCGACCCCAGAATTCCATGCCGACAGATCCTAGATTCACGTGCCGTCGAACTACGGCCAATTCCAAATGTCTCCGCAGCACCGCAGGCAGAAAACCAAAGTGTCTTGCCTTGGTTCGCTACAGAGATGCTTCCTGCCCTCGTAAAAAGTAAGGAGCTTCTCATGTAGGACGATCCGACCGCGGTACACGTGTCAACTGCGCAAATGATTTGCGGGCAAAGCATCGAAAAAGTCGTATCCCGACCCTGTCAAGCTTGTTCAAGCCTTTCAGGAAAACGTTGCATTTCAAGGACGTAAGGAGTCCAAGTAAACACTTCTTTTTCATCGTTGAACTGGCCCTCAAAGTCTGTCCCGGTCACCTGCCCCTCCTCATCATGCAACGCACTCCGTCCTTGGCAAAAATAGAAACCACCTCCTAACCCGGATAACCCTTCATAAGGGCTCCGTCTAGGATGGATGCACGCGGGTCATTTCCCGCTATCATTTCGATTGGTGGAATTTATATCGTTGCGCGATTGTCTCTGCGTTTTTTGCCGGGAACTTTTCCTCGCCTCGTGGTTATTTTCGTTGGTCGCATTCGAAACGAACGGTGTTGGGGACTGGCTCGATTCTCACTTTCGTCTACTGTAGACTCGGAAGTCCTTCGTGTCTACAAATATCCCAGTAACGTGACGTACCTTTTCCTATGAAGAATCAGGGGAGGGATGAGTTGCACTCCCTGTTTGCCTCTTTCCTACGCTTGCTCACGCGCTCAATTATAGAACCACATCGCAACATCCGATGAGACTATATCGATGGGATGTGCTTTTATATTAACCCGTCTCCTCGTTAATTTTACTAGTTATTAGAGAGCTGTAAAACAGAATGATGATCCAAAGGGGTTTCAGTATTAGGTTTTTAGTACCGATTGGGTGAGAAGCGCTTCTAAATGGCACCGTTCAAAAATAATGTAAGAAATAAAATACGCGATTGACAAAGCTGCATCAATTCGCTGAAAGATAGATATTCCGCCTTGGACTCGTAGAAAATGAAGTAGAATTCAATATAGTGGTTTGCACTTCTACAAACTACAATATATCTTCGAAACATGAAATAGTATCAACTGCTCAATGCACGAGTTCGCGGTACGTCTCCATAACATGATGAAAATGAAAAATTTCATCAGCTTGTTGATGACGAGACGCGCTTAAACCCGGGTAGCGTAATAAAACATTCAAGTGATATGGGTAAAAGTTGTTAATTTTTCATTTTCATCAAGATACGATTCCTATACATATTATAATTACGAATTCACTAAAGACATCGACAATCACATCTATCTTGCTCAACTCATCTCAGATAGTTTTTCTACGTTTAGGCAGTAACGAATTAACTCATGCCTCAAAATAGTTTTAAACCTATCCTCTTTCACAGAATTTGCCTAAGAAGAAACATAAGCCTCCGTAAGAACTATGCCATATGTTTTTCAGTTTTAATTCAAATTGGAGTTTATAAATATAAACAAAAATGGTAGAAATAAAAATTTGTAAATTCCTCAAAAAATAAATTTATAGTAAATGTAAAATAACAGGATCAAGAACTATTGGAAATCATTGGACAAACTAAGGGCTTCCCTATTGGATGAACTGGTCGGAAGCTCTGGGTTATGTTAGTAGCCAATTTGTTTTAATATTAGTTTACAGAAGGCTTTTATATGTCAGGATACTTCAATCGAAAATTCATGGTCAACGGAAGGTGAAGTTTATGACACGAAGGTCGGGCGATGGTATTTACCATACTGTTTTCTCCAGCGGAGGAGAGTAAACATGGGTTTCGGAGCTCAAAAAAAAGACGGATTTCCTTGCCATGAGACTCCGCCAAGTCATACTAGACGTAAAACTATTTTCATTCATTCATTTCGAAATAGGAACTCCCTGCTTGCGACGACTTTAAAGCAATTTCCTCCTTGTTTTTCTCGAAGAAGATGAGAGGAAATTATCACGTTAGTGACGATTACTGTAAGACTAAGGATTATTATAACACTAAGGTAAAGTGCTGCATAACACTATGGGAAAACTTTTACTAAAAGTCTCTGGTGATCATGCATAAACTGTATTAAATATTGTACGCGTAATGTGGCTTGAGTAATCATAGGTTTTATGAAAATATACAGGAATGATTTATAATATCTTTTGTTCGACTACTTAATACTAGTGTAGGATATTCTTCATGACAAACGGAGTTAAACAAGCACATGATTTTTTCAACATGAAATCTAGGAATAATTTTTTCCGTGATTATTACTTTTAAGTTATGATAAACTTTAAATCTTCACGTCTCAATAAAATAATCTCTACTATTATTTCTAATAGTTTTACTTCAGAATTATCGAAAACAATTAAAAAGAAATTAGTATTTTCATTAGGAATTCATTTTTTAAGATTGTACCAATGAACACCCACTAATTAATATCTACAGAGGCATTGAGATCGTAGCTTTGGCATTACTTATTATGCAGCATCAAAAATTATACGGCGCACCTACAGCTTCCTTGCGTCACGCCAATTGAGAAACTTTGCACCAGAGAAATGAGAATTAAAGAGATGCCAATAGTAAATAGTAAACAAATAGCTAATAGTAAACAGAGGATCATCCCCTATCTTAAAGGTATATTCTTTCAAACGCACGAGTTTTTAGATTACTCAAATCCACGTTCCGTTGACTTGGACCGTTTCTTCCCCTCTTCTAGAATAGTTTGAGTTGATGTAACTGCATTACTGTTTATCATGAATGAATGACGAAATAAGATTCCCGATAAAATCGTTCGATCGGAAATACCGCGTTTGGTGTTGAGAACCAGCAAACATCCGATAAAACCAAGAGATGAAGAAGATATCTCCTAATCCACATTCGTAGATAATGAAGAGTGAGCGGCCGGAACAAAATATTTTCGGTGGTCATGTAAATAGAAATTCTCGGGATAATAAGTCGACCGAGAAGATAAACATGGGTAACATGATGGAGTTGCTTTAAGGAGACAAACGCCGCCGCCACGGATTACGTCGGCGGTGTGGAGTGAACGACAAGCTCATTTGTCTGAACGCACATCTGCTAGCGAAATATCCCCTGTGACTTTAAGCATCTCGTTACGTAAGTCATTGGGCTACAATGAAACGAAACCGGTCTAGAACTTCTCTCTTCCTGAAATAGGAGAACGCCTAAAAAGAAACGCCGCTTTCCAACGAGATCGGTCGGTCGAAGAAATTTTCAATCTGATTTCCTGCATCCCAAAGAGAGAACTTCATTAAGAGAACCAGATTACTTGCTAACGTCGCAATTTCAATTAACACGGTCGTAAACGGTGGACAAGGGAAAAGAAAAAAACTGAGGCAAAGGAAAAAGAGGGTATTGGCAACGGGATGCTATAGTGGGTGTACATCCTTGATAAGGATGCTGAGAAGCTGAAGATACGTACACGATAAAAGTGAAGGGTTTAGGATTTATGAATCATTAATCCCCTATCGAATGGAATCGGGAGTGTAAACCATGGGAGGGTAATGTTTTTCATACAGAAAGACGCCTCCGAAACGATTATGCTAGAACATAGTTCCAAGTTACCTGTATTTCAATGATCTGACATCGAAACTGTACCTAAAAAACGAAGTTATGTCTAAGTAAACTGAAAATTGAGGTATCCTACTTGTCATTGTTTGAAGTGGCAAATGACGTGGAGGAAAAAGTATCTTTCGAGTTCGTATTGAAAAGTGAGGAAAATCATGCTCCCATCTCTGGGTTTAAGTCAAATGCGATTCAGATTTATAATCGAACTTTTTAAATATTACTCATTAATAGTACCAAGTTCTAGATGATTACAAATATGCAAGGCCTTCCTTATTGTATTAAGGTTTTATTTAACCCATTCATTAAGTTATATCACTAGGTATCGTTGGTGATGTAACGTAATGAAAATTTTAATTAACATGAGTGTGGTTAAGATCTTGCGATGCAAAAAAGTATTTTTATTCTATTCCGATGGGTCAGGCTTTATTCCGAAGAAATTCGTTGATGTCTTTTTTACCCTACGGTCCTGACTTCTTGAGGACGTAATCGGAATTCTGAAATCTCCAACTGCTTACCATGTCGAAGAAAAATCCAATTAGGCAAAGAAAAGGAATAGACGATTCGGTGAATGGAGCTTAAATCTCCTTAGCGACTTTGATTTCGGTTAGTTAAGATAAGAAGTAAAGCACGTTTCCTATTTTCCTCTTAAGCATGGGTGGAGATCAATTATCACGTACATAGTGCAATTACCGCTAAATATATTTCTTTCGAATTTTATCTTTTCTCCGAAACGCTCTCTAAAAGTATTTCGAAGAATTAAAGCAGCAGTTTAATAGGTTTAGTGATACTGTCAATCGCTTCATGCACGAATTTGTGGTAGGACATAATAAAATAAAGAAGGAAAAAGCAAACCTTTACTTATTAGGGGAAAAATAAATCATTACGTTGTGGAGTCCGACCACAAAGTCGTGCCGGAAGCAATTGATACTATCGGAGATAGCTTTTAAGGTGAAACTATTATTTAACGGTACGAGGTTAAGTTTTTTTCGTAAAGGTATGTATATGTAAAAATATGTATGGTATAGGTGAGTTGAAATGACTGTTGCCTCTAACATTCTAACACTACCGTCGTTACGGAAAGTTGTCAGCTCTAGATGTAGGCATTTTTAACAATATTTTTCTCTCTCAGAAACTGAATCTTTAGATTTCCGACAAAATTGCGACTATTGGTAAAGCTAAATGTCTTACCAAAGTGGTGACAACAGGTCTATTAGTTCTCAAATTATGACATATCAAATAGGTATCGATTATTATTTGTAGAGATGGGAACATAGTCTAAATGGCTTCGTAGAAAAATACTGAAATTTCTTTCTGCACAAAGGTTATAGTAAACACGAAAATGAAAAAAGATCTTATCTTATTATTACACTAAATATGTAAACGGGGAACGAGGAATGATAGAAATTTTTAAAATTTTAACGTTATCATCAAAATTGGGTTATCATTAATTCCTCATCACTTATACTCCAGAAATATGGAAAATCTTTTAAGATTCGTTTATTCTTAGAAACTTCTTGACATTATTCTCGTAATTTTTGTCTTTCGTGTTAAGTTTGACGTGCTCTTACATTTCATTCTTAATGATGAAATATTTTCTGAGATTCTCGCAAGAAAATATGTCAGTTTTCCAGGAAAATGTTGTCTATTCGTCGAGAAAATTACAACCCTGCATTAAGATAATTTATTTGAAGATAAATATTGTTTTAAGATTACATTCAGCTGGACTTGTGCTTTATCTAAATTCAATCTCCGTTAATTTTGATACGAATAAAGACGGAGCATTTCTTATCATACCAAGATATGTCCGATACGTCAATGAAAGAAAATTCTGTGAACAAATGTAAAATGTTTCTCAGTGTAAGTTTCGTGCGTCAGTGATAAATTAGCATTCCTGAGGACAATAAAATACGATGAATCACAAGGGAGTTACTTTTAACGAAGTTATTAAACATATTTGGAATTCGCCGACTGTCACATCTTAAAACGGTTTGGAATTCCTCAATTTGATGACCAAGTCTCTGATGAAACCACAGCTGATAACAAGAGAATGCCTAGACTAGCGAATACCAAACATTTCTCCTGGATAACTCATCACCAATCTTAAAACTGCAGCCGAACGATTTCTTTTGTAGTCTGGGTAGATATTAATTAAACATGGTACATGCAAGTATGAGTCAAGAGTTCTATGACGGTAAAATCAAATTGCAAAGTGAGGAGTATCTGACTTTCAAATATGTTTCAGTTTCATCCGCACTGAAATTTGTAAGAGACTAATTAATTTTCAAACATTTTCGAGGAGCACTTGGAAACTCTCCACGGAACATCAGCGTTCTGCGGAACATAATTTGAGAAACGCTGACTCGAACAGTGACATTCAGTGGGTCCATAAGCTTTAGTATCCATTATAATACAAGGCTGACTAAGGGGAGATACCATTCGAAAATAAAACTTAGCATTTAAGCAAGGAAGTGAGTCGAATCATACTCAACGAACGTGTTTTAATATCGTTTTCATTGGTTTCCTTTTCTCAACGATACGATGGTAAACCAATGAAGCTGTCATTAATTTAAGAGTTAGGAACTGATTATGAAGCTTTCAAATAATAAAAGGATTCTAGGAGAAGCGAAGTGGACGGGAAAAGAAAAAAGAAAAGTTGAAAACTACCGATGATTTGCCCTTTGTGGTCTCTTTGTGATCTCAAAACTTATGGACAATGCAAAGTACTGATATTTAAATTTTCCTTTTTTAAAAACTTTACAAAATAAATATATAAAAGATATATTTTACTAAAAGAGACACTTGGCAACAAACTTACGTCCTCGAAAAGGTAGAGGCAATTGAACCTCTCCTTTGCCTTTTAGGGATTCCTACGGCATGAACCAAGGTTTTTTCTACTATCTCTTCCTGCAGACTCTAGTGGAAAATATTCATGGAATAGATGATTTTAAAACACGAAATTTTTCTCAGCCCCGTATATGTTCCGTGGGCGTCTCCAGTCATTGTTCAGTTCTCTGTTCGCTCCTAAAGCGTCAATTTCCTGTGCCTGTGACGTATTCGTTAAGGGAAACTCTTGAAACGGTATTTATTCATGCCACTTATTATGCGTGTTTACTCTAGACATAACGTGATAAGCTGTTCCTCGAGTCTCCCTAAAACTCCGCTCTTTCCAGCGACGATGCCCCGCGGCAAGGACAAACGCTTGAAAATTTCTTGCGTGGGCGTTATTATTTCTGGTCGGATGAAGAGTTATTTTTGGATATAAGCATTTACATGCTTCCTTATATGTATACTTATTCCATTTCGATAGAGTATAACTCAAGAATTGTCGAACATCCGAAGTTTGTGAATTCGCGAGAAAATGCTGATGTAAGGTGGGCGTTTGACATCAAAGACTGCTATCATGGTAAGAGCCTGGTGGTTAGGTATTCACAGAAGCTAAGATGAGGAAAATTGGGAAAAGATTGATACATTAATTTATTAATGTTAAGCCGTATTTTTTCTATTTCGTGGATATGTTAGTGGAATAATTTTAGGAAAATTGTTCGTTTCTTCTCGGTCTTGGGATCACTCAAAGCATTTCGCACTGGTATTTATACTATAAGGGATGGATGATTCCAAATTTAATTGCTTCAATCGAAGTAACCGCTTTTTCGATCTCCACCTTTTGAACTGCCATCCTGGGCGCTAACTTAATGAGATATCAATTTATTTCTCTCGAATTGAAAATATCTAGCATTCTTTCGCCTAAAGATTACGAAAACATAACAACTATGCAGCGGCTTCCAGTACACCAGCAAAAGAAGTAATCATGTATTCGTACGGAGTAGATGCAAATTGAACGCAAAATATTTTTCTTCGCTACGGTCTTTTCAATACCGCTCATTACGCGCTTTATTCCCTCTAAAGACATTCAAATTTTTCCTATCTGATAATGAATATCTAAGCAGATGTGGCAACGAATATGATCCTGAATTTGCATAGGAGGAACCTTAAGCGTCTTACTTAGATGTAAACTTCTGAACTGATTTACTAGTTCACAACTAAATTTTCGAAATTTTTTAGTCTTCTTATTTTTACCCCACGGATCCGGACACTAAAAATGTTTTCTCTATGTGCATAGGAATCAGTTCCGTTGAACAAGGAATTAAGATTGTTAGCGTTCCGAGATCCGAACAAGTTTCCCCGGCTGATCCAGAGCAGGTGGCGATCAACGTGGCAGATTCGCCGATTTAAATGCTGAGGGCGCTACAGGAGGTGTACAAAAGGAGAAGCGAAAAAGAACCGGAGGAATGCCACCACTGAAAGAAAAAATATCGGACAGCCTTGAAGCTGTTCTGTACCACCACTTCGTTTCAATGAATCCCCCACAATGAGTGAGAAACTGTGTCGCAAACGGAAACCTTCGCAAAAAACATCTCCAGGAGAAGTTAAAGGTGAGATATTCGGATTGCGTGTCTTTATTTAAACAAGGGTGTTATGTAATGCGTCGACGGCATCCCTTAGGACACATATTATTGTAATTCGTAATGATCATTGAGTAATTTGTACTTAGTATTTCTCTGATATGATACAGATATTAGGCGAATTGATTTCGGGAGAATTAATATCCTCGTTCCCATTGAAAAAAGCTAAAAAGATGATTCCAAATCTTTCCTAATTCATCCTTTTAAGGATTTTATATAAATTAGGTTTCTACACTGATTAGCCAAAGGTTTTCTATTAAAAAACAGGATTCGGCCAATCCCGAAAAAATTAAAATTCGTCGATAATAAGTAAAGCGCCAGTCTCGAGAAGTAATGAAACATGTTCCTAACTACTGTCTTAATGGTGATATTTAATTAGCACGTCACTTATGGTACATTAGCCTCCGGCACCAAAGTAAGAATGATTAGTGTCGCTAAGGTGGAAAGTTTTGAAAGGTGTCTTGGCGAATGTGAGAATGAAGTTCGCGCCTCGAAGAGGACTTCTTTCTCCGAACTAAAACATGTAAATATGTTCGTATTTTTGAGTTTCTTCGGAATTCATTGCTTCGCTTATGACACCCATAAAGGCAAACGCTCTGTGAATATTTCCTTAATAGCATTACATCGACTTTTGAGTAAAATATCTTGTCCTGACAGAAAGTGAAAGTAATTTTTAATGTAATCCGTGAGCAATATTTTCTCAATCGGGAGAAAATTCTATCTATATACTAAATTTTTAGTTTAGGTAACAATCGATTACTCTTTTTTACAATCACTAATTCTAATCTGCATTTTCTTTTCACTAAGAAGTCGCTGAGAGATATATTTTTTAAACTGCCACGAATGCTCAACTAACAAATGCTCAATTAAAAATATTAAAGAGCTGATAAATAAACAATCTCACGTTAAATTTCCCCATTTCGGTTACCATATAAGATCTCCCATTCATAAGAATAATTAGAGAAATCCGCGCAGTGGTATTGGCTGCTAAATAAATTAACAGAATTGTGACCTCGCAGACGGCGGGCGCTTTGAAAGTCTAAAATAGCGACACCTTTTCTTTTTACAAAATATGCGGTAGAAATTAGGCATCCATTAACTTACGGTGGAGAATAAAACAGTTTTGAATAATATTTCATTATCAGCCACTTCATACTTATCCGTATGTGCGCTTAGTTATTGCATGCTCGAAATACGATAAAACTCAAAAAATTTTTAAAGTTCATTTAGAATATAAAAATTACGGGATTTCATTAGGTATGTAAAATATTCACTTTTGAAAAAATTATCATGTAAACTTTTAGCTAAAAATATGAAAATTATCTTTAAGTATGTCTTTTTCTCGATTAAATCCTATTGAATGTCCATAATTTTCTCCTATTATTCAAAGTTGCGTTTACTCATTGCAGTTTTGCGCATCAAAATTTGTCTTTCCTTAACTCCATCACAAAATCTTTCCTTCCAGAAAATTTTGGCTTAAATGGTAAAGATTCTCATCGGAGAAACTGGTGCCAGAAAACTTTCAAAATACGCAGTAGGACACATTAACAACTTTAGTATCGTACACCACCAGAAAAATATCGTTTACACGAATTAGTTTTCTTACAACCTACTCGTTTGGTGATTAACTCTATCGCGATGGATCGAGACTAATCAGAAAATTATCTCTTCCATTCCGAATCAGAACTTCCGCAACGGCGAATAATTCCCGCCCACCACACTTAGAAAATCACCACACAGATCGGAACCACGCCACGCTAACATGGGGGCGAAAGCCCGCGTGTGCAGAAAACTTCAATCTTCCCAAGTGCCGCAAAACAGCCTCTTAACACTCGATAAAAACGCTCACCATCGGCACACACGCAAATCTTTTCGTGTCCCTTTTATCTAATTTTATCCTTCCCGCCCATCAATCACCACGGAGTGTTCACGGAGACAGCACTCGTACCGCGGGAGGGATCACCACTCTTAATACAACCATACCTTTTCCTTGTTCGGGGACCACTTGGCGCGATGTTCCCGTATTAACAAGCCGCAGGACCCTTCCGGAGACACTAACTCCGACGAGAACTGGAGTCGAGTGTCGAGTACAAGGCGCCCTCCGTTTCACGTCCCCGCACGCGCCGCCGAGAGAGCCACCTCGTGGGCCCAATGCGTACCAACCCCTTCCGCTTAGACAAGGATTGCAGGAGGGGGAAGGCAACGACCAACTGCGAGCTGTTGAATTAAGCCGAGTATTGGAAGAGAATTTATTTCCCCGCTTCCGAGTTCTCTCCGGATGGAGGCAAACACGAGAGATACGCGAGTATCCTTCGGGAGTAAGGGTTTTTCCCCCTCTCGCCAAGTTTATGCAACCATTTTGGAGCATTAGGTTTGATGTGGAAGGGAAAAATAGCGCGAACGACGGCGCTAAAAGAGGACAAAAGCTGTGCTGCACTTCCGTTAGCGGAGAGTCGTGAATGGGTAATCGTTAGAGAAGGGAAACGAAGAAATTTCAAGGTTTTGAGGAGGCGATCTCCTGCCCAAGCTATTTTGCCTGTCTCCCGATGATTTATGCGGGTTCCCGAAGATGTCCGTGGTTAGGAGTGTAATATCGTTAGTGACAGTGAACGTCGATCACATTGTTCAAAGCTGAAGATTCGGGTACGCGATGAAACAACGGCGTGATTAATAATCTCCAGAATCGATCTGTGTGACGCAACCGAAGTAAAAGATTCTTTATCATCGGCCTGTCATTGGTCTCCTGCAATGCTTCCTCGAATTTCCGTGAAGTACCTGCGTACGAGATACTAGCTATCTGACAATACATGTTCCGATGGAAACAAGGTTATCGAGGCATAATTACAATTTGTATAAATGTAGATCTTAAGTAGGAATAAGTTGGGTTGCTTAAATTATTAGGGCCTGGAGGACAAGCGACAGCTTGAAGAGTCGGTGTTGACAGGGTTGGGGAGATAAGATTAAAGTTTGAAAAAAAGTGTGAGTCTAGAACAGAAAAAGCTCACAGGAAATTTTAAACAAAGGTAAACGTAAATAGTTACCCCGTGGGGCATCGTTTTATTTTCTTGTTGTACTGCTTAGCAATCTATAATAAATTTAATCAAAAATTTCCGTGTTAGAACAGTGTGCATTCATAGTAGTAGTAACGTTAGAAGTGTTTCGACAGCTGAGGTATTCGCACATGTGGACCCCCACCGGGAATCGAACCGGGAACGCTTTTTCCAAAGTCAAGGATTCTACCACCGTGAATATCTGGGACCCGTGTGCCATCATTTAGCCCTATCTCATTCCGCATATTCTCTAACAAGAAGAATTCTGTATGTTTTTAGTTTCTCATAATTAAACCTTCTATTTTCAGAATTATTTTGTCGTTCAATGGGATATGGTTACGACAATATTTTTACGTAAGATACTCTCCCTCCCACCAATTTGAATTCCTATAGAAAATGATAATTGTATGGTATAAGCCGCGATTTCTGAGCAAAGGCTAAAATATGCCATGGAGAAAATCATCCTATGAAACGCTGCGTGAGGAGATAGAATTGAGAAAATTGGGAAGAATTGCACTCGTCTTCATCCTTGTGATTTAAGATGATATGTAGTTTTACATTGATCCGTTTTTGACTGGAATACGAAATATATGAGTGATGAATTAATCTTCATTTACTCAACTAGTTTTTAAATGAAAAATAAACAGAAAATTGCTAATCAGTTTTTAAGAAAATTTATAAAAGATTTCGAATTCATATTGAATGAATTTCTTACATTTCGATAGGACGAAATTTCAATTTAAAGTCCTCCAAATTACGGAGGCGTAAGAATACCTGTTGCAGAGACCGATGCGGAAAATGAAAACTTTCTATTGGATGATACGTATTCTTTACCTGATCCATTTCATAGATTCCTTTAGCTAAAGTCTATGGGTTAAATAGTATCCCTTATGTTTCTTAGCTGAGGGCGATATCGTAGGACTTGGAAGTTTCAGAGTAGCAACCTCTTTCCTTTTAACGATTGCGTTGAAAAAATGTTTCCCTCTCCCTCTCTGCCAAGAAATATGCTAATATTCGCTAGAAAAAAGGGATGAAGCGGCTGCAAATGGAAACACTCCTTCAAGAAACACGAAATGAATATTGAATACACTTCTGTGGCATTGCGAGCTGACATTATGATTGACCGATTTTTAGCTCGGAATTGAATTGCAGTAGAACCGCCATACCAACGTAAAGATAAGAAATGAATTGAAAGTCGGCGGAAAAACGGCGATTCAGCTATGGTAAGAATTGGTCTTAATTTAGAGTATATTTAGTACTAGCTGTACACGAAGAATCTCGCATGCTATGAGGAATTCATAATGAAGTTACAGGTGTATTTTTAAGTATTACCAACTCTTTTCAAAAGTACGAAGGATTTTATCGATAATGGTTCTCCTTGGTTGAAATGTTCAAGAGATATTAGGCAGGTGTGCAATTTAAAGTCCATTATTAAGGCAAACGTTTCGCATTCTACTTATCTTTGACAGTCACTAAAAATCTTTTCCCTGGTATATGTTATTTCCATGTCATACTCTTCGTGTCTTGAATATTTAATTACCTGCTGTTTTTTTCTATGATTATCGATGATAAATCTTTCAATGGTTTTTCGTGCTTATTGAATTGAATTTGAAGTTTCGCTCCAATTTAGCTTTGGGTTACGGCCTGGCTACACTTTTTCTCTCCTGGGGCAGCGCCTAAGTTTGCCGCCTCACTCAACACAAATAAAATACGCGTTTCAAAATTTTTTATTACTCTTAATTTTTTACCAGAACGAGATCAGCAATATTTTAGCTGTAGTTGTTTTATTGGGACGCTCGACTCTTTTCGGATATACCATCTTATCGAGAATGGCATTCGAAGCCTTAAATACACGTAAGAAAGAAGAGGGAAATTCAGCGCTAAGCGAATCTTTTTTCGCGATATTATAATACGAGAGCGTCTTTTCGTACGTAATGTAGGTGGGACATGTGATCGCAATGAAGTCTTATGTAACTGAGACTAAACTGAAAGCAGAGAGAGAAGATGGGATATACTGTACACATTCTCTCCTCTCACTTCGGAAGGATAAATAAACAAAAAACAATAAAAGACGGCTTCCCTCGAGCACGTATTAGACGCTTAATTCAAGCACAACAGCTCGTTTTGAATTATCAATCTCACTGCCCTCGTGGCCTAAGGTAAACGTAAACATTCCTCGACGAAATGCGAATGAATTCATCTGGCTGAAAGGAAATGGCTTCTTTCTGTTCTCTCTTACCCTATGTAAACCAAGAGAGCTATGGATAAATCAGCCAGATGTTTAGGATGCCGATGTTTGAAATATTGGAAAATATTTTGGTGGTAATGAGTGACACAGTATAGTTTGCTATTTAGGGTATGATTATGTGGAATATCTACAGTATTATTGCAATAGTTTCAAATTAATAATTATTTTAAACATTAAAATGACAGTAAATTCAAGCCCAAAATTCTGGTATCACGTTTAGAATAGTCTTGGGAAATCTTATCGAATTCTTAAGAAGTATCAAAATGAGTGGGGTATTCAAACAGCTTTCGGTTGACTTAAAGAAATTGACGAATATTGACCATTGTTGATCCATAGAGTAAGTATATGGAGGAATTATCCCCTAACTATCCTAATTATCCCAATTGTATTAGTTTGATATAGAATTAGACGAATACGTTTCTAAGAAGTCATATCGGTACTCAGCTCCGGATAGCTGTGCAGACGATTTGAATTGATCTGCGATCTAAGCCCACACGTATTCTGTTCTTCATCCACGGGCGATTTTAACTTCATCTCTTATTAAATTTTAATGAGAATTATTTTATCAACACCCCCGCGAAGATTTTATGCTATAATAGAGAAAAAATTAATGCTCCAAGCCAATAAAGACTTAAAGTTTGCATCTTCTCCCATGAACATTGCTATAATTGCCATTAATCCCTTTGAAAACAATGTAAGACGCCGATTCGGACATTGATCACTCTTTTTATCATCAACACGGATATAAATTACGTAAGATTTATGTTTGAGCAAACTAAACTTAGTAAAACATTATTTATTTAGAGTATATCCTTAGAAAAATTTGGACGTGCAGTACAATTAACGTGTCGTCAAAACCTTTTTTATTTCTCTCGTGACAAAGAACTTTTTCATAGATATTGAGTTAAATGTTGAAAATGTCATTTACCGCTTGTTTGGGACCTTGGGATCTTGAATAAAACTTTGGTTTTCAATTTTTATATCTGAGAGCTTTATAAGCGGCCGCTACGAATCACGACGGAAAAAAACCGATTAATATTAATCGTAGATTTTCTCGAAGTTTTTACCCAGGAATTTTATTACATGGACAATTTATACATGGAAGTAATTATTAACTAAATGACGGATAGTCTAGCTATGCATTTTGCACGAAATTTGACGGTCTAGGACACGAATGGAAAACAATTTATCGGAAGAGATCCTATTTCTAAACATGAGAGATTTTTACCAATTTGGTTCGAAACCATGGCGTAAAATGAAGAGAATGATCATGCCATAATGTCAGAAGAAGAGTCGAGACATTGTTATCGATGAAAATCAAGGAAATTTCATTTTATACTCAATACATCAGGAGATCCTTCGTATGAAAGTTTCAACTATTTATTTTTAACAGAAAATATTTCGACTTGGGATAACAAGTGTCTTAACCTAACCTTATTCCTAAAAACCCAATGCGAATCAATCGAGGTTAAATAGTGTCATGGTAAAAGGAAAAATAAGGCAGTAATACTTTTAAGAATTTTTGGACTAGATTACAATCTTATGAACCAGTGTATTTGAGTCCATCTGTTAAGAAACACGATCTTTACCGGTAATAAAATTTGCCTAATTTCATCTTATTTTCACCTATGCCATTAACCTTGCTGCAAAACATTTTGAGGACGAATGTCTTGGAAAAATCTATGGGAATCGAGAGAGCTTTCGGGAGATTGCATTATATCGTTCCATTTTCGTAGGAAAAACTTCTAGCGGGAATGTTTATGAGAGAATTTTCATTTATTTAGGGGGCCAAAATACTTAAGAGTTAGGAATGAAATCAAGAAACGGATGTAGATAACAAAGGAAACGCATAAAATTGGCGTACATGGCTATCATGGCGCACATGCGCAAAGCGGTGTGATGTATATTCAAGTCAAGTAATATTAATTCAATTATTAATTCCAAGTTCACTTATTAAATCGAATTGAATTAAAATCAAGTAATATTATTTAGCCGATCCGTGTAATATTCCTATCGCTTGAAATGATCTCCTTAATTTGATCACCAGCAAATGATTTTATGATCGTTATGCTATTAAATATTCTCTTGTTAAAGAATTTTCAAATCATCAATCCATGCATGAATTTTCAGCGCTAACTTATCCATAGATATTTTATTATGATTATTCTTCAGTTTTCTAAAGAAGCATCCGCTGCAGAGGCCGTCGTTTACACTGGGAGATAAAGAAGATGAAGTGAGGTTGGACTAGAGGTTGCCATTTGTAGAAGAAGAGGTCTTAACACGATCTGTTTTGTTAGCCTTCTCTATCCTTATCCCCGATTTCATGTGTGAGTAAAACCTTGCAGATATTCTAATGATTTCGCTAGAGAGTACTATATTATTGCAATGGGCTATAGCGAAGAAAAGCATTAGAAATATTCAAATCGTTAAGACGTTTGAAAGAATTAATAGGAATAATTCACGCATGTATCTCATAAAGAATGCTACGCTCGGTTTCAGCATGCAAATCTGCTAAACCACAGCCAGTGCTAAACCTCTGAAATGATGACTGCAATCCTAACTGGCTGCTTCATCTTTCCTTAATCGTTCTAACATTTACAATTTTCTCCTGGTTCTTCCCCTACGCAGTCTACTTAAACTAACACCAAAACTTACTCCTGATCGCTCCCTGTCGCTAATTGTGGTTCTCCGACGACTCAGCCGATGAGGGAGGGAAGGGGGGGATTGGGGGGGACACCCTATTAAACCCTAAGAAGTGGACCGCCCCAGGCCGTTGTGACGTGCTATAGGGTTCACCTCTATGCCTAGAGGGCCCCCTGCCACAACTTCAAGGAGAAGCTCCGACCTCATAGACAGAAAGATCGAGCAGGTGAGAAGTGAGTGCTTAGTTACCTCACCCCTGCAGAAGAAGGTGAAAGAAAGGCCCCTGAAACAGATGCCTGCGTCTGTAGGCCTACAAGTAGGCTAGGTTTGTAGGGAATGCCTTCCCCACGCCCCCTACAGAGCAGGTGGTTAGTACATTTATGGTGCTCTTCATAAGAAAACTACTGCCAACTGATGAAAAACTCATTGCAGAATTTAATTTTTATCTTGCCGCAATTAACCACCATTCATTTTGAAAGTTGAAGAAATAATTGAAATTATAAAGTATCAGTTGATTCGATGGTTAAAATCTAGAGTTATATTAAACGCAGAGGATATTTAAATTAGAATTTCGAACACTAGCCCTTAGGCGTAAAGTTAAGAAAGTAACTACTATTAAAGGCGAACTACTGAGGTGAATTTTCTCATAAATAAATATTTGATTAATGAACAAGAGAAACGTAAGACCGTAATCATCTGAAGAGAAAAGAATCTGAATACTCACGTGTAATTCAGGAGTTGATAATACTGAAGGTTCCTGTAAGAAAAGAAAACAAAATTCATCAATACATAGTTCCACTTATATACTCACGAATTTCGAATTTATTCTATCTTTAATTACATTTGTAACATAGTGATTTGTTTTTACTCATAAAATCAGTTATCACTTAATTGAAGCTATGCAAAGATTTTTCGAACATCTCTTCAGCGGCAGATTTCAAGAGAAAATCCGTCCTGGTGCGCGATTCTTTAAGTTGCACAATTCCTATCCGTCGGAAATTGATTGATCAGAAAGCTCCTTTAAATTCCATTTAAAGCCGAATCAATAATTGCAAAATTTCAAAAGGATTCAAAACTAAGGGCCGAAGATGAACCTTTATTGTTTAGTTATTCAATGTTTTACATGGGGCATTCCTTACTTTAACCTAGAATATCAATGTGTCAAAAATAAGGAGCGTAATTAAATATTCTTATGGTAGAATATCAAAGAAATGTTCGGTTAATAATTATAACACGAATACCTGTGCGTCTAACCAAAGGCGTATATAGAGATATACACGTTGCTTACGACACATGTTTTAAATATTATAACAGACAACCTTTACACGAAAAAAATATATAGAATTATAGAATAAGAAGATTAGATGTAAGAGACAGTAGCGAAAATACACAATGATGAAAAAGAAAATTTTGCTCCAAAATTTCCAAAGGAACTCTAGTGAGATAAAAGAATACAGCCTTAAGAAAAGTATACTGTCAATATATTTGAAAGTTACAATAAAGTTTTATATTTATACGCTACTAATCAATACTTATTTACTCATAAAAGTGACTGCAATTACTAAATTATATCTAATCTAAATTATTTCCATGTCTAAATTTGAAAATGCATCTCGTTGATAACGGTGATGATCCTTACTCCTCTTCATGAACTCGACGAGTAACAGACGGACGGAACATATCGTGTTTCGAATCGGATATTAGTCAATTAGAACTGAATCCTATTCAAGTTGAAAGAGCATGGTGTATCCATGAGATCCGGTGTAAAAACAGCACATTTCCGTTTAGCAAACATTCACTACCTCCAATAATAATTTGCAGACTCAATGTGGCATTTTTATGCGTGTTACAGATGATAAGAGAGGGTTACTTGGACAAAAACTCAGAGAAGAGAGCCTGAAGGATTGGACAGACAACTAACATAATGATTAATTTACTTTGTTTCTTTACGAAAATTAAAAGGAACTTGGACGTCATCACCGACTTGAAGGTTAATGAAAACAATGCAACAAAACAATTTCAGTATCTAACATCCTCACAGTGAAAGCAAAGGAGAGGCATCTGTCCTTGGGATAATAACGACCCGTCTACCTAAATTAGCGATGTGCACTTCACGATCCTCTCATTTTCACGGAATGTAAACAAAAGTGAAAAGGAAAGTGGCTCGTGTTTAGGACGAAGTGAATAAGGAGTAATGTGACGTGTTTAGAAACCTACGTGCGAAAAATGGGACGTTGTCATTACTAATGCTTGTCGCCTTCATAGTTGTACATTTGAAAATTGTTAAACGCTTTTTTGAACCCTTCCTTTAGATATCATTGACTATATAGAGCACGTTTTTGTATCGGCGCTGACTTACAGAGTTAATAACAGAAATACATCGTGAATATATCTCTTAAATCATTATCTGGAAGACTGATGGAATCATGCCGCATATCACTTAGAGTAGCTTCTTACTAATTATCATTCCGATAGATATTCGTTGAAAGTGAACGCACTGCAGTGGAAATACAAATAAGGGAAATCTTAATTTCAAAACTCAATGCACCTTTGAATGAATCGATTCTTAAAATGGGATTAAATTGATAAAACCTGTCCCAAATTTAAATTCTCAAATTTAACTGCTCCATTCGTTACATATTCGATAAGTAATATCTGATAGGTAAACCTAATCAAAAATTCTAATTAATTGCTGAAATATTTCTCACGGAATAAGTTTAACTGTAAAAAATGTTATTTCTTTTCTTTATTGCGCAATTTAATCCTTTTATTGTAATATTAGTAACTGTTATGAACCCATAAGTCTTAAGTATGTTTAACCACGAGCAAAAGAATATATCCATAGAAAATGAGTTCCCAATCTAAATTAGATCAGGTATCATGTGATACAGGTTCAACTGCAATAATAATAATAATAATAAAATTCATTTAATTAAAAATAAGCGCAAAGTTTCAAGATTCACAAAATTCAAAGGTAAATTTTCGTTAAAATTCCGGTTGGTAGAAAGACCTGTAAGTCTAGGATGTCTACCATACACTACTAATAGGCAATTATAAGGTAAAAACGAAAATATATGGAACAATTTAATGTAATATGAACACAAGTGTAAAAGTAAGTGCTTGTTCTTTAGAGGAAGCGAATAAGGACTAGTAAAAGTGACTAATAAGAGATACAAGAAGCAAGCAAATGAAAAAGAAGAAAGTCCAAATGACGCCGAGAACAGTTGCGGCGTTTGTCAAACCTACGTTCTAATAACCGAAAATTGGAAGTTATCTATTATAATAAGGAACGTGTCGAGCATATTTAAATATTTAAAAATACTAGAGTTGCCCATCTCATTTCCTCATTAGACAATGGACTCAATATATCAACAATATAGAGCACATTTTGTTTCATCGGCGCAGAGTTAAGTTTTCCTCATGAATTTAATTATTTTAAATGGTTCGATATCAGGAAAGGATCAGTCATAATGTGAAAAATAGGCAGAATATGATTAACTCGTCGAGAGTTATTACATATGAGCTACATTTATTAATCTTAGCAAATAAAGAATAAAAGAATAGTTTCCTCGCTGTTAGGAAAGGAATTTCAAGTCAACCGTTTTCCAATCTTAATCTTTCCGTCTTCTACGAATTAACATACGTCCAGAGTTAAATGTGAAGGAATAAACCAATTGACCAATGGATTTCCTCACATCCCATATAATGTCAACTTCATCCACCATACTCAGATTTTCTTAATTAAATATAGGGCACACATAATAGAGATTATAAATTGTTGAAACATTACTATAAATTGTTTTTAAAATACTCACCACTTGTTGCTCTCCGGCTTTCTTTGACCTCTTCAGTGACCTTCCAACAGGAGAAATTCTCAGGTAAAAAGTGCCGAGAAAAGGAATTCACAATCTGGGAAGAATAAAAAAGAAACGCCAAATTAATTCCTTGGTTTATTGAGAATATAATCTGAGGTCACATTATAATGCGCATATATAAGATGGAGCACTAGCTAATGATAATGATTCAAATTAGGATATGGTTACGATCATATTTAAAAATCTATTATGCAACGTTTATATTATAGTATATTAATCTTATATTTTAATCAATTTATTAAAACTCATAATGATATAATAATAGTATTAACAAAGTAATGATTCACATAATATAATAAAAAATGGCTATGCTTTTAGTACATAAGAATAAATACGGACCTATAAGTAAATCAAGTAAGGATTTTCATTGAAAATTTATAAATAATAAATAAAATTTTGAAATACAATAAGCAAACTCCGTTGAATGCATTGGTAATTACTAAAATTCACCGTCAACATTATCATTATCGGGAAATAAATTCACTAATGGTTTTACTACGAATATATGTTATGAGAAGCTTCTTACAGATTATCTTACTGATAGCAATCCGTTGGAAATGAACGGTCTTCAGAAGAAGTACAAATTAGTGCGAACGTAATGCCAAAAACCGGATCCACATTATGAATGAGTCGATTCATAAAAAGAAATTGAACTGTTAAAAGGAGATACGAATTTCAATTCTCAGATTCGTATTCTAAATCAGTTACACATTCGGTTAGAAAACTAAGTCATAATCTCAAAATAGTTGCTGAAATATTTCTCACGCAATAATTTCCACTCATAAACAGTGATAAATCTTATACTTCGTTGCACAAATATATTCTTTTATTTAATTTGAGGAACACTTCCAGATCCATAAGTTTTAAACAATAGCGACGTTTAACCTCGATTAATAGATCATACTCAATAAAAATGAGATCCCAATCGAAATAAAATATTTAATTGAGGTACTGCCGAGATAAGAACCGCATTTAATTAAAAAAATATAATTGATTTGATTAAAAATAATCGCAAAGTTAAATTTCAAATTCAAATGTGAATTCCCGTTAAAATTACGGGTTGGTAGACAAGGCTGCATGCAGCAACTCTAGCATTACAACTCAACGGTTAAAAAAAAAATGAAATCGAAAATTTAAGATGGCCGTCCATTTATGTTAACATGCGATCGAATTAAACTTTTAATGATAATAATCGTCATGAAAATTAATTTTATAATATGGATCCAGGACGAATTCCAATCGATTATCTAGGTAGAGGAATATTAATTGCAAGTAAGAGAAAGAAAAAATTGAATTAATGAAAAAATTATTAAGTAGTTTTCAAAATCAAAATGGCCGTTACAATAACCGGTTGGTGGATAAGGCTGCAAGCAGCAACTCTAGCATTACAATTCAACGGTTATAAAAAAATGAAATCGAAAATTCTAAGATGGCCGCCCATTTATGTTAACTTGCGGTGAAATTAAGCTTTTAATAATGATAAGTTATCAATGAAAATTAATTTTAGAATATGGATCCAGGACGAATTCTAATCGAATATCTAACGAGAGGAAAAATTGAAATTGATTTAATCGATTAATGAATGAAGTGGTTCATCTGAAATGCTAAAGTAAATTTCCGTTACGATAGAGGCAGTATCTCCTTCTCATACTTGTATGAATATTGCCGAAAATTGTCCTGCACCGAAATACAGCGAATACCTAACGAATAAAAGTGATATCAGAAAATATTCGAATCATTCATTTAAGTTTTCGACAGATTACGTCTAGGAAGCCAAGAGTCGTTGTTTACCTTCTTAAATATAATAAGGGAAAAAATGGAATACAAATCGACATCCATAACTTGATAACATTGAACAGTAAAAGTTAGTAAGATAATCACTTTAAAGATGAATCATCTAGACGTAGGTTTCATAGCTATTCAAAGGAATCTTACAATCGGAGAAAATACATTCACCTGCGACCGTCAAATAAAATTAACCAACAAATAAAAGCATTATTATAAATTTTATTCCAACCTAGAAGTAACTCAAGTAACTTAAATACAATTTATCTGATTTACTTACCATAACTGAAGAAACCCCAAGGATGCGGCTCAGTTGTCTTGCCGAGAGAAATAGACCTGCTTTTCGTTAATTTACTTATTAATCGTGCTGAGATTCTTAAAACTTTCAAATTCATTAGGTTACGCTTAAAGTACACTTCGCGATTTTCCAAATACGAACCTACAGCACTTCGAGAAATTCGAATTTCTAACGGCTTTTTTAAAAATATCTTCAACACGTATTCTCCAGGCGATGTCTGCACAGGAACTGAAAATTTTCCATTCAAAAAAATCGGTTGAACAAAACCGTGAGATCTGATTGGTTGCTGTTACTTTTTCTACCACCCCAACCTCCTCTCCCCCTACCGGATAAAGTTTTAATTAATTTTTTAACTATGAAGTAGTATTTAATTAATATTTTATTGTTATAAAATAATTAAAATATAATTTTAAATCTCTTGGAAACATCAATCAGTTTAACGCATATTTTTGTAACATATGTTTTTGATTTAATATTTTCCTGAACACCAAATATAAATGAAATAGGATTCGAAGTAAGACACTTGGTCTGAAGACAAGAGCATAATTGCTATGTTATAAGTATTAGTATTTTAGTCAGAATATCTCATTAAGGATAAAATTTATTATATTGGTTATATTTCGAACGTCTACGTTACGTACGTAAATTTCTTTTGAATCGCGGAGATCATAAAGATAACAAGAATTACGTAAGAACAGAAATAATGATTTGAGTATTTAAATTTTTACTTCACAAAGTAACCAACAAAATTAAATAAAGGATAAAATAAAGTTAAATCCAAGCTATTATTATGAATATTTTATGAAAAATGAGGAGGGAGGTATTTTTCGTTTTCCCCTCAGTAAGCCGGTAAACCTTCACGTTACGACATTGAGAAATATGTCTATAAAAATAGACAGGCCTTTTGGAATTAAGTAGAGAATGTACATACCTTATTAAAAGAAATTTTATTTATAGGAATATCCAATTTAGAATACAAAGAGAAAAGTACATAATTACAAACAGAAATATACAAATATTACAAAAAGAAATATACCAACATTACGAAGAGTAAAACAAAATTTATTTATGTCACTGTCCAAGTTAAGTTATAATAAATAAAGTTGGAATTAAGTATTACACTAACAGTATGTCATAGTAATATGTACTAAATAAAAAATACCAAGGCCTTAATATAAATAATTATGTAGAGCTTTTTAGAGTTGCTAGAAGAAATGAGGCTAACCGGAGCGGATGAGGAATGAGACACTTTATCCTTTCCTTTCCATATTTAATTAGAATAGTAAAAAATTAAAGTTGTATTAAAATGTATGACTACGTCAAAGGAACCCCTGCGTTGTAAACTGGAGATGGATGGGAAAGTTATCCAACAAGAAATGTCATTTAAATACCTAGGAATAACGCTCTCTAACTACGGGGATGTCGGGAAGGAAGTAGGAGAGTAAGTGACAAAAGCAAACAGGATAGCAGGTTGCTTGAATGCCACTATTTGGCAAAACAAACATTTAAGGAAAGAGACAAAAGGTAGAGTTTATAAAGCAGTAGTGAGACCAATTTTAACATACATGGGAGAGACAAGACCCAATACCTCCAAAACTATGGGGCTGTTAGAAACAACAGAGATGAGAATTTTGCGGAGGATCACAGGTAAAACACTACTTGACAGAGAAAGGAGTGAGGTGATTAGAAGAGACTGTGGTGTGGAAGACGTTAACGCGTGGGTTTACAGAAGAAAACTAGAATGGAATGAACACATAGACAGAATGGATGAGGAAAGGATAGTGAAAATCGCAAGAGATAAAGTTCCAAAAGGGAAAAGAAGTGTGGGGCGACCAAGAAAAAGATGGAGGGATGACTTGGATACGGGATGAAGGATTGGGGCATGGTACTGAAGGAAACAGGCATAAGCCTAGGAGGAAAGAAGGAAGAAGAAGAAGAAGAAAAATTAAAGTTGAACAATGATTCTGTGAAAAGCACTATTCATATTTCCCAGTGAAACAATGAATTCAAGATCATCTCAAAGAATTTCTTTTTATCACAGCCTTCTCAAGAAAATTATTATTCATTAAAATGGGGGATACATTTTCCCTATGAAACTAAAAAAATTAGAATTGCTATTAAGAATGAATAGCATAAAAATTGTATGGAATAGATCCCAATCCAAACTAGTATGCGAATTCAATGGGCAAAAATGCAAGCAAACGTATCATAAAAATGGTGTACTTTACTATATAATTTTTATGTAATGTTTATTGTAACCATTTGATATTCTTGCCACCATATATGGAAGAGTTGAGGTTTTGTCGGATATTTTTAGTTCAGAAACGTTATAATTAGATCCCCCAGCTTCATTCATAGCAGGGACAATATTATACATGTACAGAGGGATAAGTTATTCTTCATCATTACAACAATCTCAATCCTTTCGCAATGGATATTAAGAAAAATGTCATGCTAGGTAACAGTAAAATAGCGTGAACACTTCCCATTCATGGCATTTTGACTCAGTGAGGGAAGCAACAGAAGCCTATTTTACATTTCATCTATCCTCTAATGCCTCATTTGGACTTCAAAGAATTGCGTAGCTTAAAGTGGAATTTCTACCCAGCCTTTAAACAGACGAAGTTACAGGGACCACAATGCTAGTCATTTGGCAATAAGGTAAATGAAATTGTGAAATCAAAAGACTCATAAATTACCACTCATTCTCATGTGTCTTTAGAATTTGCTTGAAATTATATGAATAAGGATTTACAAGCTGTATTTGAGATTTTAAAAACCAAGTGGTTAAGAATTAAAATATTATCGACACACTCTGTCCATTACCTTACATTATCCAACACAGATTGCAAGTGATATAATCCACTATACTCTTATATGTTCTTATTGGAGTAATCAAACATACCTTCCTATCCTATTTAATACAGGTTTAATATGTAAAAATACAGCGAGAACCTCGTATCCATTCATCTCCAGTCAGAACTCAGTCCATTTTAGTTCTGATAGCTTCTGAACTCTGTTGAGTTACGGACTAGGAATTTCGCAGAAATAGTGAAGATTCGTGTTGACACCTGCCTTCATAAGAACTCCAAATAAAGAACTAAGTATTCAACCGAAGACTCTTCTCACTGCTGCACTTTGATGCACTCTGTGAAAAATCACAAATCGTAAGTTTCTAATGCAAAGACACACCTTCATCACTATATTCCACATGCACTCACAGCACATTCTAAACGTATTAAGATTGACTTTCCATCAGGCAACACAGTCCCAAGACTTTTAAAATCACTTACCGATGTCAAATAATGAAGATCCGAAGTTCATAGAAGCATGGCCAATATCTTACTGAGGAAACCATGAGGTCTATACGTGTTTCCGCGTTTTTAAAGAGAATTCTGGTATAGAAAATTTTGAGTAACGAAACTTGTTCTTCGCGCCACGTCACCTCCGTACATGTCAGTTCTTTGTCTCGCTAAGTGTTTGTGTCTAACATGGTGTCATTTATATTTCTTTTCGTATTTCAAATATAGCCAAGAGTGAAATGGAGTTTGTGTTATGTGGATTCAGTGCTTTATATTCAGTGATTACCTTGAAAAAAGCATGATTGGGAATCCAACGATTACGGTGTGTGTGGTGCTTTACTTCTTCCGAGAATGGAGCACTTGTAATGGCGACGTTTACAAGAAATTATTCTTTACCAAGTTGGAAATTCTTTGTGTGAGAGAAGGTAAGTGAAATCTAAGGAAGGCATCTGAAAGATATGGAGAAGTTTTAAAGAGGATTTCTTCGCATTTGGACGATTGACGTCATATTTACGATCATTTGAAGATGAGTTAGAAAGTTTCTTGTGTCCGGACGCAATATCCCGAATATAGTGAGAAATATCCAGGAGGATTTCCAATGGTTAGAAATTCAATATTCCTGGCATACTCATTGAAAGACTATCTGACGTGTTAACAGGTAAATGACGAATAGCCTTGAGCGTAATATTTAGGGAATTAAATAGTAGGAAATCATTCACTTTATATGCAGACTTAGACATGAGTTCCAGACCTAGTGTTATAAATACGCAGTACAATGAAATGCAGTGTTAACACCAATATGATTTCTCTGGATTCCCTCTTAATAAAATGAATTATATCCGAATTACTCGTTCCTTTCATAATATTCGATGAATAATATGTCGTATTGTGTGTTAAAGGAAGAGAGAGAACGATTGGTTTCTATACCAACGTCAGAAAGTTATACTTAATCTTACAAGCCGTTTCTTTGCAAATCTTCCATTTAATAAAAATCACTAAAATATTTAAATCATTTTCTATCGTTTCCTATTTTATTACTTGATGTATAGCAAATTGATTTTTTTATGTCGTTTATGAAATCTCATAATCCGTTAAGTTTTCACATGAGGAGGAAAATATTAAAACACAATATCGAAAAATAATTTGTAATATTAATTATGCGTAGTTATTGTAATTTCAGTGTTTAATTTTAAATTCCATAGCGTCGTGACATAAATCAAATAATTAAAATTATTTTATTTTCGAATACCATTCTATGAAAGTTATCCATGATGACGTCAAACAGAACTTTCACCAATTTTACGTCTAGTGTTAGTATAAAATTTTATAAGGATTTTATTTATACTTCAAAAACATTACAAAATAAAATAAAATAATGTTTATATTAATAAAAATTTAAATAAATGCTAATTAATTAATAAAAATGAAGTTACAACTTTCTCCGGTAGGGGGAAAAGAGGGTGGGATGGCAGAAAAAGTAACAGCCAGCAGCCAATCAGATCTCGCGAATTTGTTTAACCGATAATTTTGGATGGAAAATTTTCAGTTCCTGTGCAGACATCGCCTGGAGAATACGTATTTAACACTTTTTAAAAAAAGTCGTTAGAAATTTGAATTTCTCGAAGTGCGGTAGGTTCGTATTTGGAAAATCGCGAAGTGTTCTTTAAGCGTAACGTAATAACTTTGCAACTGTTAAGAAACTTAACACGAATAATAAGTAAGTTAACGAAATAAGGACTTTTTTGGAGTCAATACAACTGTGCCGAATCTTCGAAATTTCTTCAGTTTTGGTAAGTAAAATGTGTGAATACTATTTAAGTTACTTGAGTTAATTCTGAGATTGATTGAGACACTTGATAATATTGACTTTATTTGTTAGTTAGTTGTAATTTAGTTAACCACTTTTGATGAACGTATTTTTTCCTAACGTAAGATTCCACGAACTAATGCGAAGCCTACGTCTAGATGATTCATCTTTAAAGTGATTATCTTACTAACTTTTACTGTCCAATGTTATCAAGTTATGGATGTCGATCTGTATTCCATTTTTCCCTTATTATATTTAAGAAGTTAAACAACGACTCTTGGCTTCGGAGACGTAATCTGTCGAAAGCCTAAAAGAATGATTCGAATATTTTCTGATATCACTTTTATTCATTAGGTATTCGTTGTATTTCGGTGCAGGACAATTTTCGGCAATATTCATTCAAGTATGGGAAGATACTCCCGACCTCTATTGTAACGGAAATCTACGCTAGTATTTCAGATGAACCACTTCATAAATGAACCGATTAAATCAATTTCAAATTCCTCTACCTAGATACTCGATTGGAATTCGTCCTGGATCCATATTCTAAAATTAATTTTCATGACGATTATTATCATTAAAAGTTTAATTCGATCGCAAGTTAACATAAATGGACGGCCATCTTAGATTTTCGATTTCATTTTTTTTAACCGTTGAGTTGTAATGCTAGAGTTGCTGCATGCAGCCTTCTCTACCAACCCGTAATTTTAACGGGAATTCACATTCGAATTTGAAATTTAACTTTGCGATTATATTTAATCAAATCAATTATATTTTTTTAAATTAAATACGGTTCTTATCTCGGCAGTACCTCAATTAAATATTTTATTTCGATTGAGATCTCATTTTTATTGAGTATGATCTATTAATCGAGGTTAAACGTCGCTATTGTTTAAGACTTATGGATCTTGAAGTGTTCTTCAAATTAAATAAAAGAATAGTAAAGTAGTAAAGTATGAGAAGAAGATACTCCCAACCTCTATCGTAACGGAAATCTACACTAGTATTTCAGATGAACTACTTCATTCATCAATCAATTAAATCAATTTCAGTTTTTCCTCTCCTTAGATATTCGATTAGAATTCGTCCTGCATCTATATTCTATTAATTTTCATTGATAACTTATCATTATTAAAAGCTTAATGTCACCGCAAGTTAACATAAATGGGCGGCCATCTTAGAATTTTCGATTTCATTTTTTTATAACCGTTGAATGGTAATGCTAGAGTCTGCTTGCAGAGAAGCTACTAACCGGTTATTATAACGGCCATTTTGATTTTGAAAACTATTTAATGATTTTTTCATTAAATCAATTATTCTTTCTCTTAATTGCGATTAATATTGCTGATGAGCCTGAATTTAAGATTAAATTTCTATTAGGAAGTCATTTATATTGAATAAATTATTTTTTCGTAGTAAAAGATCACTATCACGTAAGGTGCATCTGATTATTGGAATTAAGTTCTCACTAATTTGCACCTCTATCTCTAGCTATCAGTAAGATAATCAGTAAAAATTTTCCCTTAACAGATAGTCAGGCTCGAGCTGTTTATTGATTTTTTTCCCAATAATGATCTAAGGGTAATGTTAACGGTGTATTTCAGTAGTTGTCGGTTCTCTTCTTAGATGTTGGATATTGAGGTTCGAAATTTTTTTCTATATTATAATTTTTCAATGAAATTTCATACTTAATGTATTGATTGGTCCCCATTAATTTTTATGTTTTGCAGCTATAGTCATTTTTTCATTGTTTGAACTATCCTTACGTTAATGTAACTATTATTAATTCATTATAGTTTTCAATAAATTGGATAGATTTATGAGATAAAACTACTATAATTAACGTTGTTGAATCGGTATTTGAAAATATTATAGTAACCAAATCCTAATTTGAAATCATCATCATTGACTTCTTCCTCATCTTATACATGCGCAATGTAATATTATCCCAGATTATTCACCTAATTAACCAACGAATTAATTTGGTGTTTATTCTTTTTTCAGATTGTGAATTTCTTTTCTCGGCTATTTTTACCAGTTAATTTCTTCTGTTTGAGCATGGAAGGACACTTAAGAAGTCAAGGATGGATGGAGAACAACAAGTGGTGACTCTTTTATGAACAGTTAATAATAATTTTTCAAAAATTAATCATCTCTTTTATGTGTGCCTTATATTTAATTGATAAAATCTGAGTTTGGTGGATGAAGTTGACATTAAATTGAATTAGCCGAGATGCAGCGTTTGTCCCTTCTCTTGAAACTGTCAACGTAATTTAATTCGTAGAAGACGGAATGATTAAGACGGAGGAATGATTGACCTGAAAATCTTTTCCTATATCGAGGAAGCTATTCTGTTATTCTTTATTTGCTAAAATTAATAAATGTTGCTGATATATAATGAAGCTCGACGGGATTAATCATAACTTGCATATTTTTCACACTATAACTGATCATCTCCTGATATCGTACGCCTTAAAATGTAAGTAAAATCTTAACTCTGCACTTATGAAACAAAATGTGCTCAATTGAGTCCATTTTCTCTTGGAAAATTACTTTTTAATAATGAGACGCATAAATACAGGTATTCTTTAATGTATAAATATTCGATACGGTCATCATTATAATAAATAACTTCTAATTTTCGAGTAATCGACAGTAGGTTTGCTAAACGCAGCAAATGTTTTCGGCGTCATTTGCACTCTTCTTTCTTTTGTTTGATTTTTGTATCTCTTAACAATTCTTTTTACCCTTCGCTATTCGCTTCCTCTTAACAACGAAACACCTTCCTTTTTATTTGTTCACATTACATGAAGATTGCTCCATATATTTTCGTTTTCTCTTTCTAATAACCGATTAGTAAAGTATGGTAGGCTTGCTTCTTGCAGCCCTTTCTTCCAATCGGGATTTCAACTGAAAATTAACCATGAATTTTGAAGTTCAACTTTCCACTTAGTTTTTGATTATATCAACCTTATTATTTCTTTTTATTAATTGGGATTCTAATCGCAGCTGAACCTGTATTTTAGATCTAATTTCTAATGGGAAATCATTTTCTTTACTTATGTTCTTTCAATAAAACCTCGCTATCACTTAGGACATATTGATTAATATGAGATCCTCATAGTTCTAATGAAAGTTACGGAACAATAAATGGATTGATTTGGGCAACTAAATAGAAGAAATATCACTGTTTTTCAGTTAAACTTATTATGTGAGAAATATTTCAGCAACTAATTAGACCTTAATACGTAGTTTTCTTACCGAATGTGTAACGGATGAAGAATTTGAATTTGAGAAATGATATTCGAATCAGCTTTTAGCATTTTGATCCCCTTTTAAGAATCGATCCACACGAAGGGGCATTGAGTTTTGAAATTACAATCTCCTTTTTTGTATTTCCACTGATGCGCATTGATTTTCAACGGCTAACTATCGGTGAGATAATCAGTGATAAGCTCATAACAGATATTCGGTGTCAATCCATTAGAACGTTTCTTTCCCGATAATCTTTTAAGGGTAATGTTCACGATGTATTGAAGTAATTTACGATCATTATTACGGAAGTTGGGTATTAAATTTAGGTATATTATGAAATAATTATAGATTTTATAACAAATATTCCTTTCTTGGTTTACTAATTGGAACACATTTATTCTTAATATATTTTTGAATGGAGTTTCCTTTACCCATTTCAATTCATATATTTGGTATCTTTGGCACACATTAAATGTATTATCTTTTATTTATTTTTAAGGTTTGCCAATCTTGATTTAACTCAAGTTATTACTATATGTAATTAAAATCATGTGAAAAACTTCAGTCTGCGCCGAAGCGAATGACGTGCTCTATTGAGTCAATAATCTCTTGGAAAATTTGGACTTGAAATAAAATCATTTAGCAATTTTCAAATAAATATGTAGGAGACGGTAAACATTAGTAAATACAAAAATTTTTTGGGGCATTCGCACGTAGATTTTTAAAAACGTCACATTTCTCCTCATTCACTTTGTCTTTAAAACGACGCACTTTCCTTTTCACGTTTGTTTACATTCAATGAAAATGAGAGTATCGTGAAGTGCACATCGCTAATTTAGGTAGACGGGTCGTTATTATCCCAAGGACAGATGCCTCTCCTTTGCTTTCACTGTGAAGATATTAGATACTGAAATTGTTTTGTTACCCTGTCTTCACTAACCTTCAAGTCGATGTTGACGTCCAAGTTCCTTCTAATTTTCAAAATAAACAAGGTAAATTAATCATTATCCTAGTTGTCTGTCTTATCCTCCAGGCTGTCTATAAAGCATTCTCTGTGATTCTGTCCAAACATCGCCCACTTATCGTATAATTTTTAACATGCTTAATTATGCCACAGAGAGTCCGCAAATTAATATTTAAGGATGTGAATGTTTGCTAAACGAAAATGTGCAGTGTTTATCTAGGATCTTTTACCATGTTTATAAATAATGCTACTAAATGTTCATTATGATAATAGTGTTACTTATATCCGATTCGAAACAAGATATGCTTTTCCCGTTTGTAACGTATAGTTCATGAACACGAGTTTTCATAGTCATATTTATCAGCAAAATCCATTATCAAATTAATATCGAGAAAAATGTTAGATAATATATTATATGGTAAAGACAGTCATTTTCATGAGAGAACAAGTTTTGATTTTTAGCTTTCTTATATCAAATTTTCCATTACAATTCCATTTTAGCTTAAGATTACATTGATAGCATCCTTTTTTAAGGCACTATACTTTTCTCACACAAGAGATCGTTAGGATATTCCGGTGTACAAAGTGTATTTTCTCTAACTGCTCGCATCTAATTTTCTAATTCTATTATTCGCTAAATACATTTCCGCGAAAATGTATCAGGCTAGACATTTTAAAATGCGTGCTGTAAGCAATATACCTCTATACGTATACGCCTTTTTCAGGGCGCACAGTTAGTTTATACATATTTTTGATGCTCCACTCTAAGAATATTAAAATTATGCTACCTAATTTCAATAAACTTCTGGGCTAAAGTAATAAAGGTTCCATGAAGGGTAACCTTTAACGTGCATCACCGACACTTAGACTTGTATCCATTTAAAATTTTGCACATGTTCATTTGGTTTTAATTAGGGCTTAAGAGAGCTTTTTGATCTATCAATTTCTGACAAGTATTTGAGTAACTCAAAGAATCGGGCACCACAACGGAGTTTCTCTTAAACTCTTCACCTGAAGAGATGTTCAAAAAATCTTCGCATAGCTTCAAATTAATGATAACTGATTTTATGGGTTAAAACATTTTACTATGTTACATCTGTCATTGAAAATGGAATGGTTTCGTGAGTGTATACGTGGAACTCTATGTATTAATGACTTTGTTCTCTTTTCTTATAGGAACCTACATCATCATCAACTCCTGAATTAGACGTGAGTACTCAGATTCTTTTCTGTTTAGATGATTACAGTCTTAAGTTTCTCCTGTTCATCAAATCTTTATTCATGGGGATATATTTGCCAGTAGTGCGCCTTTAATAGTTGTTATTTTCTTAACTTTACGCCTAAGGGCTAGTGTTATATATCTTGATTTAAATTTTCTGCGTTTTATAAAACTCAAGAATTTGACCATTGAATCTACTAATAATTTATACTTTTAATTATTTCTTCAACTTTCAAAATGAGCGATAGTTAATTGCTGCAAGATAAAAATTAAATTCTGCAATGAGTTTTTCATCAGTTGGCAGTAGTTTTCTTAAGAAGTGCACCATAAATGTACTAACCACCTGCTCTGTAGGGGGCGTGGGGGAGGCATTCCCTACAAACCTAGCCTACTTGTAGGCCTACAGAGGCAGGCATCTGTTTCAGGGGCCTTTCTTTCACCTTCTTCTGCAGGGGTGAGGTAACTAAGCACTCACTTCTCACCTGCTCGTTCTTTCTGTCTATGAGGTCGGAGCTTCTCCTTGAAGTTGTGGCAGGGGGCCCTCTAGGCATAGAGGTGAACCCTATAGCACGTCACAACGGCCTGGGGCGGTCCACTTCTCAGGGCTTTATAGGGTGTCCCCCCCATCCCCCCCTTCCCTCCCTCATCGGCTGAGTCGACGGAGAACCACAATTAGCGACGGTGTGCACCAGGAGTAAGTGTTGGTGTTGGTAAAAGTAGAGAGCGTATGAAAAAGATCAGGAGGAATTTGGGAATAATAGTAAAATTAAAGAAAGGGATAGGGATATTAGGGATACAATCATCTCTCCAGTGGTGTAAAGTATTTTTTAATGATTTTTGCATTTTAAATACAATCACAAAAGAGATTGCTTAAAGAATTAATAGTTTTTAGATAAAATTTTGAAATCGAAACACTTAACCACATTCCGCCATTGAGAACCTTTTATAAAATGTGAAATACTCCATCGAATTCGTCAATTAAACTCTTGGAAATCGTTAATTTTTCTTAAGAGAAAATCGCGCAAGTACTTGCACTCTGTGCGCACTGATCACGACTTTTGGACCTTACAATGGATTTCTGAGAGTCTTCTTTTCGCTAGCATTCTGTTTTCAGTAAGGATTACAATTGGAAAGTTAGTTTTCTCCCTGATGCACGCTGCAAATGAATAGGGAACCCAAATTACCCTCTCATACGTGTGAGGTACGTTACCTTTAAGCATTACCTTTATTCATATCGGAGCAGCATAGGACAGAAAGTTTTATTGTGAAGTTAAAGTGAAGTTTTATATCATGATATAGTAAATTGTTAGAAATTGACGATTGAAACCACGTTATGATTAACATAAACATGCAGTGTAATGACTATTAACTAACCGAGAGTTTACTGAGAAGGCAATCAAGTAAATCATCTTTGATATTTATTCCATCATGTTTTTTGTTATATGTAAAGATTTTAAGAATTTCATTTACACTTATAACCCCCCTAACCTTCTTGGCGTAGTGTTGTTTATTGAAGATTCTTTCCGATCCATTCGTAATCATCGCATATTCCACATTCTAACAGGTAAAAATAATGTGCTAACTGTCATTCTTAGAATTTATAAAGCTCAAAGAATCAAAATAACGTTCATAGCAATCTACGAATATACTCAATTATCTTCCTTTATGTATCGAAAAATCGGTGTATTTTAAAGGTTCCACAGTTTAGATAGATAAAAATGTTGTATGGGCTTATTAATTATCTTCATTTTTCATAATATTAAGAATCTTCAACGATTTCGAATGACTTTGCCATACCACGTTAAACTTTATAGAGAACAGTATCCATGGTTTAATGTTTATAAGTTTGTAATCTAACATATCTCTAATCCTCGAAGGCTGAAATTATAAAGTGATTCACCTTAAATGTAATCCTGAAGTACCATAAATCCTCGAGCAAAAGAATAGAATGATTTCGGGTTTAATAGCAGGGTTTTTCCTGTAAAGTTGGCGTAGATTTATTTTAGTATCATATTCAATAGTTTTCACGTTATGCTGTTTTCGACTATATTTATTTGGGCTCATTCTTTCGCACTTATTTAACTATACTTACGTAGCTATTTTCATTGCTTACGGGTTCTGAATTTCGGAGATTGTTACCATAAAACTTGACTCTCATTATTATTAGATGTGTTTAATCAATTAGTACATCCTTATTTTAGTCGTCTCTCGTTGCTGTTATGAATTTACTTCGGATTAACTTTTATCCTACTTCAGATTAGATAATTGCGAATGTTTGAGATTAGAACCATTATTCAGTTTGTCTTCTAAGAATAAAATAGATCCCAATCCATCCCGGCGTTAAGGGTTTTGTATCTGCTTCTCATTAGACTTGGGACGATCGAATGAAAATAATCGAATAGTTATTTGATTTCTTACGCATTTATTCATTTTTTATTCGAATTCACTGGATTTCGTGAGTCAGTGATTTTTCTCGGGCGATTTATCAAATCTTCATCCATGTGTATTCGTCGCCTCTTTCATGTTGTCGTAAGAATATAATTAATTTTGTGCGAAATTGAAACATGGAAATATTGCAGTAACAATTCAGTATTATGCTAATCCATAAATAATTAATATCAAATTTATAAATGGAAGTTGCACCTTCCCCGATTACGATAACGAAGAATAATTCATATGACGAATGAACAAGAATTGGTAGCTTGTTGAAAGTAATTTTTTGCAATGTTATTATGTTCCATAATCTTTTTCAATCACTCGCTCCGAAAAATTGAATGGATTTACTCGGCTGGAAGTGAAATATCGAAACGCTTTACACGAATTATTCGATTCGAACAAACAATAGAAGTATTCAATTGTTTTTATTCGATTGTTACCACCTCTACTTCTCAACACTTCGTTCCTAGTATGTCTCCATTGCCTTAGAGCTTAGAGCGTCGATATTTTCAGTTGGTAGAGCCGTCTCAATGAAAGGACCGTCTGGGGCATCAACTGTAGAAGCAAAGTGCATTGGGCCACGCTCTTCACTACGATTAACGACCGTGCATAAGGAGTGGCGATCGAACGTCCGCCCTTTATAAAATGCCATTTTACGACCAACTTTTTGAGCCTTTCCGATTGTGTTTTTTAACCTCGCCGCTTATGCTTAAACTAGAAAGGCCAAACCGAAGTTCATTCCTGGAGCTATTTCTCACCGAGGTGCTATAAAAAGGTTATTGAACACTATTCAGAGTTTGACGCGGTGACATCCAAATGGTAGAATTAAAGAGATGTTTGTCATACTGAAACATTTTTCACGCGCATATGCGAATTTTATTATTCCTTTATGATTAATACGGATGTATAACTTCGTCATGAAGTGTTTCAATGACTCTTATAACAGAGGAGATAACTGAATAATTGCGAAAGGATAATTTGTATCGATGAAATGAAAAGTAAATGCGAATAAACTTTTTTTCTCTGAATCGACGTCTTTAAGTAAATTTAATCCGACCAATTCTCGTAGAAACCAGATGGAAGTCAATCTTCAGAGCTTTATTCGGAAAAATAAAAATTTTACGATGAGCAAGATATCCTTAAGAAATGAATCTTACACATATATGCATCCATAAATTTCGTAGATTCTTTTCAGTAAATGTGACATCTTTCCCAAAAGAAATACCAGGGACTGAATGAAGAGTGATAAATAATTTTAATGTTGCATTAATTTGAACGATTTGTATATATCGTAAGCACTGATTCAGTCCTAAAGACGCGTATGTTGAAGTATTTTTGAGTTAATTACAAATCTATGATGTCCAAATACCTCAAGGAATGCCTAATCCTCTAATGGAAAAAGAAGGCAAAGTAAGCATTAATGAATAGTATCCAATATACGCTGTTATCCATATCCATTAAAATGATACATATAATACCATGGCATAATAAGAGTAAAAAGTTGGTCAGCTTAAAGAAAACATAATCTCTTCCTCTAAAGGATTGCAGATAATGCTCGGCGGTACTTAAATCATCGTGAAACATTTTACGACGCCTCTCCTCTATATTCTTCTAAGTATACTATAAATTATCTTTTGCTTTCGAAATCCCTCCGTTGTTCCAATAATTTTATCCTCGATGTTGCAAATTATAGTTTGAAACTGAATATTGACGACGTTGTTGCGGCTGATAGAATTGCTTGCGAAATTGTGATGAATAATGGAAGATTCCAGAGCAAAATATTCATACAAATTACTGAGCGGGCGGTGTGGTTTTTGTGAATATTTATCGAAGAACCTCAATACGCATTGGACAGGGCTATTTTCATCTCACATAGTTCGCTGAACTTGTTTTGGACTGACCGTGAATGAGTTTCTTTTTTAGCTTTCAATTAATGGTGGGAAGGTTCGAGGATTTTTTTGCCCGTGTTCATTGCTTTAGGGTAGAGTGAAAGCGGCACACTCTTCTTTATTTATGTTCTTTGTAATTTCGAACCAATTGCCTAGTCATTCTAACTGACGGTTTAGATTTATTAGCCTCCAATTTCCATCATAGTTATAGTTTTCGAATGTGTGAATTGCTTCCTTTTGATTGCCGACTAATTCGTTTGTTTTTCATACTAATCGGTTTTTTGTCTCCTTAATCGAGTTCGGAGTGCGCCGAAAGCAAATTCGGAAATGGCTCACTTTATTTAATAGATGATTAGTTTCTCTTGAATGGTTCAGTTTCCATATTGCGGAGGCAAAGCGTATTTTGATTCCAACACATGATTTACGAAGAGGAGCATTTACGTAAGCTATTGTGACGTCGCGACAACATTATTTATTTATTTACAATGTCAAGTTACAAGTGGAAAACTGTCCGGTGGCAACTCATATTGAAAACTTTTGCAAAGGCTAACTAGGACTCCGGTAAAAAATGTACGAGGAAACGAATAATGCAGGAAAATTAAGGTTATTGCAAATTGTACGATGATTTATTGATAAAACTTAATAAAACAATTAAGATTGCCCCATTCAACAATGACAGGAATGAAAATCGACCGGACATGTTTTCTTTAGACCTGATGATGGCGTGGTACGCCGAAACCGGTATTATTTTTTTTTGATCTCCATGGAATTGTACAAACTTTATAATTTTATTGTGATTTATCAATAAATCATCGTATGTTATTGAATTCCACCAGATATAATATACTCAGTTCTATTTAAGGTTATTGCGTTGAGTCAGAATATTTTCTGTGCAAGGGAAGAATCTATGCAATAAATTAGAGATATAAATATTCGTTAAGCTGTAGGGGGCTGTCACATATTTCAAACACTGTTCTGTGAAAAAAATATCCGGAGAAGAACACCACTAGGTATATAGGTAGAACACCTTATAGTACCTTATAACACCATATCAGTTGTTTTTCAAGTGTGACAGTTTCCATCTTTTGTTCATTGCGTAAGTTCTGGGACGCTTCCCCACAGCCTAAGGAGTATCTTAAAACTGTAATTTTTTGGAGTCTAGATCATACTACCTTGGTAAGGTAAATCACCATCAAAATCCTTGAGAGCAACAATCACGATTTGAATTCAATCGACTTTAAAATAGTAATCAGACTATATATGCGGAATTATTAGGAAACTGGGAGCTCATTTTTTAATGTCAAAGGTGAATATGGGTCGGTGACTTTAATCATTTCTCGAATGATGCTAACCGAATTATTTTCCTTCTTGGATAGTTTTTAAACCAAATACCCTATTTCAATTGCTTTACATTAAAGCTCATTGATTTCAATATCATTATTTCGTCATGTTCCAAAGATCGAGTTTTTGGGCAAATTTTCGTTAATTTTTATCTCACCGCGTACAGATTAACGTAAGTATCAATCAAATGTTAAAATATTTGCAGAATCATCATATTCGTTTCCATTCATCAATGCGCAATTCCTTTATTTTTATGATAGCTTTACAAATCAAATAAAAAATCCAATTTTCCAATTCAAGAATAAAAGAGGAGATTCCCCTTTTTTAATCTAACTTCCCACCGTGGTTAACTGTAAATTTTGAACTCATAGAGTAATTAAAATTATAATAAATCAATTGAAAGAAAACTCTTAACGATGATTTGTTAAACAATTATAGAAAAAATATAATTTACATCTGATACATCTTCATTTACAATCTACAAGCCGCATAATGTCGTGTCGTTCAAAAGACTACATTTTCTTGCGCACAATTACCTGAATGGTCTTTTACTTCAGAATAATTGATTGTTGCTTACTCCGTCGGCAGGGCAAAAAATTGATAAAATCATCTTTTCTACATTTTGTATCGAGCATAGAAACGAAGAAATTTTTTTGTTGAATTAATATCTCCCAAATGATGAAGTAATTGGAAAATAGATGTCATAGTTTAAGGTTTGTTTTGATCAGCGTGTAATATTGCTCGTTTTATTGACAGCTAAAATTTTTGTGTCACAAATTTTCGGAAATGCCTATCTAAGAGGCCTTCTTAGCCAATTAGACCTTGTGTCGATCTAACGAAAATTTTGATGGTTTTCATAACATCAGGATCAAATATTACTGTGTTGCAATGCGAGTCCAAGGGGAAAGTTCACGTTCCGCAACGAAAAGAAATATTATAAGATCGCAGCGATCGATGAGTCGATAGGCAGTCCGGCAACTAATCGTTCCAATATTCCGCAACGAGATAATAACCCGTTTGTTTGCACGAAACCAAGTCGGGGAATATTTGGGGCGTTAATTTTGCGGACCTTGATGTGATGTAAGTGTGCAAACGGTGGCTACGCGTGGTGAGGCGTGGGCTGCGTTGATATTTAAACACTTTCCATTTCATCGTCCGCGAAGGTATCGTAAACAAGAAGGGGCGAAAGAATCCGGGAAGTGGTGAGTCTCGTGAAAGCGTAACCTTTGGACCAGCGGAGGACAAAATTTCTGATGGCATTGAACGCGAAATCGTCGAGGGGAGGGGACGTTAAAGAAGCTGTCGCTATCGACGTCATTCTAAATCAGATCGAATACAATGACGCTAAGAGGAAAGGCGGACTTCCGAAGCGATTCATCTGGAAAAACGTCGCCCATCTTTAGCTTTCAACTCTTCCTTCCCTTTTTTAGGAACGGATGCCGTTTTTCGTGGCTTATTAGGGTAAATTTTGTAAGGAATTTTCTGCATGTACTTAGAATTATGCGTTCCTCGTCGTACATTAGGTATCTTTCCGCAGTTATACTACAGAAAACTAAGGAGCAGATGTACTCAATTTAAATTTACGCACTTCTTTGCTCCTGCGCCCATACTTTGACGAGTGGAATATCTTTATTTGTCTTTTGATGCAGGATGGAGAAACGTATCATTCGTTTACTTTTGTCCTAATATTGCTCCTGGCCCGGATAATATGACAGTTACCCATCTATGAATGTTAATGAATAAAAGCCTTAATTTTGATATTTCTGTACTGAATGCTACGAAAATTTTTATGCTTGAGTTTTTGATTATGGATCAATCTTGTTGATTTATCTTCCTTCTTCAGCCAATCCTTTCTATATGGCCAAACTCTAACCCCTTTTCACACCGGTTATTAAGACTTTCTTTCGATCACACCAGAGGTGGGGAACCTGCGGCCTTCGGGCCACATGTTACCTTTTTGGGTATTCAGTGAGGCCTTTAAGTTACCTGAAATAAATGCTTCCATTTAAATAATATTGTTTCCTATTATGGCTGATTATACCAAGTGAAAACGAAGAGGAAAATGTTCAGTCAGCAATTTTATTTGCTCAGACTAATTTCGATGAAAAACTATTAGATTGTAAGCAGTTTGCAACTAAAGAGCGGCCTAATAGTTTCAGATGCGGCCTATCTTATACAACCGAATGGTATATGCGGCCTTCCGATGTAAAAAGATTCCTCTGTCTTGGTCCACATGCATACATTAGTCAGGCATCATTGACTCTCTTCATTTTTTCCTATTCTGCTTCCGTTTAACGAAAACTGACATCAGTTTAGTCCTTTCTTTTCCCTGACGAAAGCTAAACACGTTGAATACTTCTCTAATATATAATATAGGAGGTATTTTCTCAGTTGTTAATTATACCAATATCTGTGCGTTATCTTTTAAAAAAGGGGTTATAAAACTCCGTTCTACACGTTTGCCCTCTCCTAGCAATTTTGTTGCGTGAAATCGCAATCTCTTAGATTAGATATGCAGTAATGACAGTCACAGTATAGTTTTTACCTGAGAGTAGAGTTATGCATAGAATTTCCCTTTGATTATTCCTGATATTTGATATTTTCAGGATAGCCTTCATCTATTCAAGGTTGTATGTTATACTTCGTCATGGGTGTATTTCATGCAATTATTCCCTATGATTTTATCTTTTATATACGAATAGGTTTGCGAACTCCTTAAGCCTTGTTGAATATCTATTGATTCATTTTCATAAGGTAATGGTATTGATGGAGGAATCAAGATATTTATATTCTCTGTAAGAAATATATAGCAAGTATATTGAGGAATGGTCCTCAATGTGATATAAGTATGGTAAAATCTGTACGCTGAAGATATGTAAATTACAAAGTTTATGCGCCGTTGAGTAGGTAAATACGTCAAATAAAATTCTATCTCAAATAAAATTCTAATATTCTTTATAAAGTTTATTGGTAAGTTTATGAGTTTGGTCCGGATAACTCATTAAAATGAATATACTATATATGCCCTCTAAGAAGTTCCTTTACCGGTCTTAATTTATTCGTAGTCTCACAAATTAATCTTTAATAAAAATGATCTCGATGAATGTTTACTGCCATGATGATCCCCCTCAGTAAGTGGCCTTCGTTGTCTTGATAAGCCTATTTAAGTACTACGCTGCCCTCATCTCCGTTTCCCAGGATTGACGTCATTCTCTCACTCCCCGTCATTCATTCAGACATTTTTTGCTCAATTCATTCCAACTCACACAAATCTTTACCTTATCCAGCCAACTTCTTAACTTCCCTGAAAAAAACGCTCAATAGACTGAATACTGTTTCTTTCGTAGGAGAATTTTAAAATAACAAATCGTTCAATGATTCGGTTGAGGCTAGTGAAGTGATACAAAAGAGTAAATCGGAGGCATGAACATGAACTGGGTCTAAAACCAATCGTCTAAATTACTCAAGAGGTCGAAATTGTCTTTCAGTGATTTCGGTAAACTGGATTCGCTCCGAAATTTTTATAGAGGTCATTAGCGATATTAAATATATATTGTATATTATGCGATATTAAATGTACATTATGTATTTAATATCGAATGATATAATATATAAATATATGAGAATACATCGCGGAAGACGAATTATTATTATATCCCGATTTGTCTCGCTTTCTCAGCATCACCGTTAGAAAAAAAATCCATGTCCAACTGATTGTTAGACTATACTCCTTAAAAATGGAGATTCGTTATAATTTTTGGATTTTCCAATCTTTCTTTGAATGAGGAACTTCAATGTTAGGTTACAAGTTTGGAGTAGAACAACCCTTTAGCTATTTACAAGGATGATGTCCGGTAGTTGTAATTTCTCAATCCTCCTAAGGAAGTTTTGATATAACTCCTTCAGCAAACGTGAGGCTACATATCTATAAACTTTAGTTTCCATAAAGCCTTTGACTGTAAAGCCAGTTCTTCGTAATTACTTTGCTTCTGTACCTCTGTCTTGGTGATATATCAAATTAGCGGTATCCAACGACATTTCTACTAGCTTTCTCAACGGTAATGGCTGAAAGTATATTTTTATCTATGAAAACCCATTCTGGTCCATTATGATCAGTGGATTTGTCCGTGTACACTTATTATAATTACTAGCGAACTCTTCCGTCAAAATGATGCAACTAAAGATTACTTATAAAAAGGTTTACCTATTTTTGCATGAATCAGATATTTAGATGTCCCAAGCTTCTGTTAATTATATTTCCCGATATCCAATTACTTGAATTTCTCGATATTTATTTTTTACATTTCTCGGTCTTCATTTTTTTAATGTTTTAATATATTTATTTTACATAAGTATGGAATTGATCAAAATGATCCTTACATATATTTCTTAAGAGAAGATTTTCGAGTCGTTTGGAGTCGAGGTAAGGATACTTTTATTAGAAAAATATCGACATGTCTTAGGTCATTTGTCCTCTAAAAAATTCTCGAATTTCATAGTTTTATCTCGTCAGAAATTGCGTAAAATATGAAGTAATGAGTAGAGGACATAGTTGCTTCCTCGTTACTTCATTCGGAAGCACTTCTTCTTTCTTAAAGTGCTGCTATAACTCAGAAAAACTCTTGAAAGTTTGAGATCATGCTAGGCAAATGACCGATACCTTAACCCAACAGCTAAATGTAAGACGTAAATGGAGAAGAAAATCCAGGAAGCAAAACAGTTTATTTCGTTATTTTTTAGGGAAAGGGAAGTCGTAAAAATTATCTTCAATATTTATACAAATGTAAGCAATTATTTTGGGTAATAAAACAAGGCATCGCATTAGCTCAACTTTATGTCTGGTGATTAAAATAAGGTTTTCAGAAACGCGGGATATTTATAGAAACAAAATAAATCAGCGATTGATACCAGTTATGAATAGCTCAATTAAAAATATCCTGGCTCATCAACATATTTCGAAGGTTTTTCATAAAAATGTTGCAATCTCATAAAGTTTTCGATTCCATCTCCACAGACATTATGAGTTCTGATTAATTACATTCTATAATTGTTTACGTATTAAACTAATTCAAATTAAAGATGAGTTACATAGAAATATAGTGACAATGAGGTCCCATAATAATAACGTTAATATGACGTTCCACCAATAATAATGACGTTAATTATTTTTAATTAAAAAATCTCAATTAAAATCTAAAAGTCAAAAACATCATTAAATAAGTTTAATATTTTGACGTTAATAATTTTTTTTGATTAAAGAAATAGCGTATCCTTCCAACGATTGTCAATGTTTTTACGTCTGTTTATTTTCAATTCATAACTTCAAATCTAGCCAGTTTTCCGATTATAATTCCAACCTTCAAATGATAAATTCACTTTCCTTAAGTAGCCATTCATGCTATTCATAAATGCCTCCATTTACCGACTCACTGTTTACATAAATCACTAATTGAGTAATTTCCTATCTATAGTATTTCTATATCTATTGATATCCATTACAGAACATTCAGGCTTTTCCATTCCGATTACCACGGAATATAAGTTAAGCAATCATGGAAACAACAAATAAGGTCTTAAAAAAATTGGTAGTGAAAGAAGCAGTTACTCCCTTCATATCGGATCTGGAGAAACGCAATCTGTCCTGGAAAAGATTAGCTATGGTATTTTATTCTACAACGGAATACTTAAATAGGACAAAGAGGGGGTGGGTTAGCCCAATGGTGCCATCCATATCTTAGGAATGTTTCTAAGAAGAGAGAGAAATAAAGCAGTTGGTACAATGACCTATAAGTACTATCTGGAATAGTAGTGATAGTAAAAAGGAAGGAGACAACCGTAACCTATGAAAGTTTAGGAATAGGATCACCACCGAATTTTGTCATTTTTTCCGTCATTTTCTCCTATCTTTTCCTTGGTTATGGACTGGTGAATATGCATGCATCCTATACGTAACATTTCTAAGTATTCCAATTAATTTATTTTATGAAAAATTAACTACGTCGCTAAATGGAGGGCTACTGAAGGGAGCAGTACTGAAGGTTAAAAAAAGTTTACAATTTCCACTTACTTAAAATTTATTGCGACCACTAGTTTCACCTACAGTAAGTAGGTACTACCTTTAAGCGAAATCAGTTGTCACAATAAATTCTAAGTCTGTGGAAACTATAAAGCTTTTCTTAATCCTTAAGTAACAATTTATGTTGTGGTACAGGGAAGCATATATCCTTCAAGCCCACCTTTTTCTTTATTTCTATGGAGATCATTCATTATATTTTAATTATCTCATAAATTATATGAGCCATTTAGATCACAAAGTGACCGTTGTTTGGTTCAGTCTATCGAAGTATTTCCTCATTGGATTTCCCTTTCATCTCAAGGAAAGTTTCGCATATTTCCCGCAATCCCATTAATTCATTTGTCAACATTGTTTACTTATTTCCTTGCTTTGCCATTTCATTTATCCATTCGGCTCATCTCATTTATCTCTTACGGTAATCATCAAACACCCGTTTCTCAGTGAAAACAAATCATTTAAATACTCGAAGAAAAACACTACTTTCTGCATGATTATGCAAATTCTACAATATTTTTCTTAGGGCTCCAAGTAAGAATGAAATTCCATCTCGTATCGCTCGAGAGCATTCATCTTAAGTATTTAACTCTTAACGATTTTGATTTTTTTGTTGTATTTAATATCAACATGCGTTCATTTCTAACACAGGAATTTACATTACATACGATGGTGGTCTGAAAAGTTTCCGACCCCAGATTTTACAGAAATCTTCAGAAATTTTCAGAAAACATGTCGAGAAATGGCGAAATGTCGGAAACGTTTCAGACCTCCCATGTATATAATGTCGTAATATGATTTAAAGACTTCAAAGTATGCATGAATGGAAATACTAGCAGTCACATAACACAGAAGGAACGGTCTTTTAACGTATTATGCCATTATTCTTTCATTATGGACTCATTTACCAATAATTTTACTCGCTCAATTACAAATAATTGTTGAATCGGAGAATTAGACGTTAATACCTTATATAATGCCACCATATACCTCATTTATAAACACCAGATATAGAACCAGATACGAATACTATATAATGACGCCGATGAAATCAACGTATTCAGACATAATACAACAATGAGCTCTGCGAGTCTTAAGAAAGCAGTCCGGTGACCATGGCAAAATTGAATTATTCCACTTCCGATGTTCGCTGAGTTGAACGTCGCGATGAATGTTACGAAACGTTCTCATGTTTAGTTATAGCAGCAGATCGTCGTCGGCTAGATTATTGTAATACAAATAACTCTGAGAGTTAAACTACGTACTGAGTACTTTGCCAACAGGTGTGGTCCTGCTACCCTTGCCTTGAAGACTTCTAAGAAGTTCTGATATGACCTTTGTTAGAGAGAAACCAATTCACATTCTGTGTCCAAATTCTTAATTGTATCATCAGATGGAGAAGTAATCGTCATTTACTCTCTACATTCTTGATAAATATTCTATCGGATATATGTTTAGCGTGACGTACAGGGATTGTATTAGTCGGACTTATATATTAGGCTTGCCAGTATTTTCTAGATACATGCATACAAATTTTGCTTTACATTTCTCATAAATTCGATTTACTAAGTTTAGGTCTCAAGAAAGTTTATGATACTCCGATGCTTAGAAGATAGAATTGAGTGGTTTTGAAGGTTGTGAACTGAAGGAAATTGGAGAGTATGATAGCGACCCCTGCCGGAAACCCTAATGGAAGTGCTGAAAGGGTTCCTGGCGGGGTATGATACTAAAATTTGTCCGCTGTTCATATACCATAGGCTTCTGCGAGTCTTTTGTAGTGTTCTATATCGAATAACAAGGGCACCATGTTGAGGTGAAATATTCTTTTTCCGAGCAAGTAAATCTATTTTCTTCTGCTTTTTCGAGTTTTAAAGATGACAAAATAAATGTTAATATATATTCTTTATTTCATCATCTACTTAAAAGGAAATTTAGGTCGTCGTAGATAATAATTCTACCAGGAACTGTTGCATCTGGTATATCGGGATTTACGTTTACACCTCCTTCATAGTAATTTGGATTTGTGAATAATAATCATTGTATCTTGTAGTATAATATGTGTAAGCCCAAATTTTGGCGAATTTGATTAAGTGAATCCCAAATGCGTTTTCTTGTTCTCAACTCAAAAAATCCCCTGCACTTCTTTGAATTTTCGTTCAGTTCACAATCTCTTGAATCAGAAAATTCCTAATATTGACTTCGCTGAGAAACAAGTTTAGGTTAGTCACGCTATATTGACGAGGTAAAAAGGACAAATTCCCAAGCACGCCTTCCAGGCCAAAAAGAATCACGCACGGTGACTAAATGAATCGATTCACTTTATTCGGAGCGATATCGCAAGCGGCCCAGCGATTAGTTTATTGCTCGATAAAGTGGTCGAGTAACATCGTATTCTAAAATTGTAAAGTTATCTCAATGAATCTAAGAATAGCTTTCCTCCGAGTTAACCATAAAAACCGGGCCACCCAATCAGAATTATAATCAGCGCTTTCAAAATGTTACAATTAAAAGACCGCGACAGATAATCCGCCGAAATTTTATTGTCGAGCATTCCTATTTTTACTCCTATTAAATTTCTTATTGCAATCCATTAAACTCTAACTTATCTCTGCAGAAAAGATGATCTGAAATTAAGCAAATCAATATTTCAATGCTTTTTCATGGACATTTATTTCTCTTTCTTCGATCTAAATTCATTCATGGGCACGGTAGCCGTATTTTAATGCTTTATTTTCCTTGATTTACCTTTGAAAGACGCTACAGTAATCAATTCAACTTAATTTTCTCAGAATTATAACCATCTTCTTATATTTTTCTACCATGTATTTACCATTGAAGGAATGTAAGTGAGTATTTAAACTGTCAGGTCCTTGTATTTGTTACCCTAACTTTCCAACTCGACATCTGCTTAAAAAATAGTTAACCACCTGTAGGTTTCGCAAGTTTTTCACACCCCCTTTTCTGCGAGTGTTTACCTTCTGCGATGTACTTTTTCCTAACTGCAAGATCGGGTTTTTAAACTCACAGTAGTTTTCTTCTGTGTACCCTTTCCTAACTATCTCTTTTTATCTAATATTTAGCAAAGGGCTAGGTCTAATAATAGACTTGTTAGTCGCAATTTCTCCTTAAAAAATCGTTTTTTATTATGACAGCAAAAAACTTAGTGGTTAATTTTCATCTTCTATCTTCAAACAGATTACTTCCTTGGTCGTGGTATTTCTGTCTGATTTTTCGTATCAATTCTTTGGAGAACGTTCGGCTAGACCTCTTCCATTTCGCGAAATCTACATTCGTAAGTGGTTTTTTAATTACAGGAGTTTAAAGAACACCTATAGTTTTACCACAGAATATATGTTCATTAAAATGGAGACCTACTACAAATTCGAGGCCGAATTATTATAATTTATATGAGTGTGCCATTTAATCCCAATCACTGCTTTCATAAACAAGAATATAATGTGATCATTATAATTACTGAATTCTCCTATATCTGTGTGTCAAATAAGTTTCACCATCATTGCTCTCGTGCATGAATGTCTATCATGGCTTGAATTAGTTAGTTAATTAACCAAATTTAGAATCAACGGATTTATTTGTATGAATTTAAATCGATAGGGAGGCATAATTCAAAGATATTCAATTTTAAGCAAAAAATGCAAACTTTAGTTTAGAAAACCATCGTTCTCTGTGACAATCAAGTTCGTAGGTAGTAACAGATTATTGATTATAGCCTTACTATTAGCCTTTCTAAACAAATTTATTTTCTTATAGGATTGATATATATTTGAATTTTTGGCCAAAAACAAAGTATATGCTCTTTGCGCTAACTCCGCAGAGAGATTTTGTATATCATTGTTAATGGTATGTCTTTAAATCAAAAATACTTAAAACTTAATGGGGATTCAAGGATTTTAATTTCCATTTGCATCGATCGTAAACTCCGTGATCAGTCTATACAGAGCTAAAGGAAATTCATAGCTATAGCTTCTGCTCTCTCTACCCGAACAAAATTGGAATAGACAACAATGAAACTAGGCAAGGACATTGGTTCTTCACACATTCTTATTTGTTAGACACAAACACATATGAAGTGTCAGATTTTCTGCACTGGATAACCTTTCGCATATTTTAACACTGCGATACGTACCAAATCTTTCTCTCATTAATATTACGTGAAATTGAATTACTATTCAAATGAAGATATATCATAAATTATAAAAATAAATCTGTGCTCGTGAGTATCACATACATAAAAGTTATAGGAGGAAACGTAGAGCGTCGCTCTTTGTACATTGAACATAGATAATAAATAGAATATAGAACAGAATCTTTAGTCTGATTACATTCTGAAGAGCTTATAATTGGCTCAGGAGGCTACAATGTCTAAACACACGTACAATTAACTTTTATTGATATCTTCACTATTTTTTAGAGTTATATCATCATTCTAGTATGATCATCTTTATTAAGCTATCATTGATTTATTTTCTTTATATTGTTTTCATTGTTAAATATGGGCAGGTTATCTTATAGGAGGTTATTTTTACGTTATCGTGGCTTTGAAGGAATGGTCACCATTACATCTACACACTATGTAGTTTCACATCAAATTTATTTCAAACTGTAATCTTTGTACTACAACATACTATTCTGGATTATTTTTACAGTCCACATATTTTGTGCATATTATACATCGTTTACCAGCACAGATGCATATAATTACATTAGAAAAAGGGTTTGAGGTGACTTTACCGGTAAACGCGAAAACTTAGGAAAATTTCCAAGGAGAAACGGATACTAAAATAGTCTGACAGGAGGGGGATTTCTCAATTGCCAGTCGGTTACTTGATCTTTTAAGCTGTGCAATTTATTACAGAAAAAAGCACTATCGTGGTCGCCGAATTTCCTCAGTTCCCAAAATATGTTATTATTTCGCAAAAAGTATTTATTCTCGATTGTTCGGATTTACGCCATGCGGCGACATTGGGTTCTTCTCAAAATATGTAAATATTCTACTCATATTTAAGATTTCCAGTGACGTAGATGTTTCCTATCAATAGGTCAGGGGTGGCCAACTTTTGTTTTCTATCTTTTTCGACCAGTGAGTTAAGGAAGCCCACGCATTGATTATCTACCATATTGATTCAAAACAAAAGCTCAAAATAAAAAATACGCGCAGCTAACGTCACAAAATAAAGTTTGCCCTTCACTAACCCGAAATTCACTGTTTGACCGTAAATATCTAAAAATTGGGAAATTATGTTTTGATTGAGAATGAAAATTTTTCAAAATATAAATAGATCCAAACTTGAGATCTTCAGTTTTCATACCAAGTATAAGCGTAGGAAACTTTTAATTTAAATGCAATCAAGGAGCGATTCTTCAATTATCAACAGGTGAACGGTTGTCGAAGATTTGCAAAAAAGATACAGAAAAAACTTCTGAGAGGTTTACACCCGCCTCTGATTTAAACCGTTGGTTCCGTAAAAGTCTCTGTATCGAGATCAAAGAAGATATCAATTTGTTTTGAATAAATCATTTTAATTGAAACTGCGCCTTTAACTTAAACATCCGGTTGGATAAGAAATGTTTTCCAGTGGCAATGAATGTATTTTCCATCGTTCGAAGTATTTAGCATTTATTTGGAGATTATAAGAACAGCCTAAGGCCATAGGACTTGGCCTCTTTTGGGTTTAGATTGGAAACGACTTCGATAACTAAATTTATCGTCTACGATTTTTTTTATACAACGTGGTTGGAGGATTGAAGTCCATGATAAAATGTATTACGCATCCAAGGACCATCATTTCTGATGCGACAAAGTATTCGATGAATTATTACTGCGGGTGATTAACGGTTTCATTTTAGCCAAAGGTGGTAACAGTACAATAACATACATAAGAGCTCGAAAAATTCTCCGTAAGTTAGGATTCTGCCGTTTCTTGTATCGCATCTTTATCTTTCTCTTTTCCCTAGTTCTTCTTTCACTTTTTGAGGAAGAGGCCCAATGTTTCACTGACGTAGTCTGCTTACGGAATTTTTCGACCTCTTATTCATTAACAGTCGAGATACAATTTCTTTTCTTTCATCAACATACATATTCAGCAAATGAACATTGCCGAGATTAGAGGAATTGCAATGTATATAATTGGAACCAACTGAAATCCTTATTCAAAAGAGTGCACCAAAATTGACAACGTTAACTGAAAATTAATGCTGAAGAAGTCGTAAGGTTTTGTTCATTCTATTGACTTAAAGTATGATTAATTTACACCAAACATAGAGTATTATGGTGTAATTTCGTAATTCAATCCCACGCCTCATCTCATGCGCTTAATATTCTCAAGCATTCTATATTATATGTAAAATGAATAAATTATATAAACATCAGAAGAATGGAAGAAGATTTTTTCCTTGAATCAATATCTGTTGGTTCCACGACGTGTGGGATGGATTATCGGATTGATTCATCCATAAATAGCCCAGAATTACCCAACTTCACTCACATTTTTACCCTTCAAACTTCTCCAAACTCCAATATGAAGTTGAGAAAGGAAAAGATAATCTTAGTCAAAGTGACACTGTAAGGCGAGAATGGACCCTGCAGTCTACAAAATACCATCGCAGCTAATAAAAAAATTTCAGAAACACAGCTATAAATTAGCTATCCAAAGCATTAAGAAAAGGTAGACATAGTACATGAAGGTAGACGTGCCAGTAAATTTCGCAAGATTTCGATGATACCAATAACAAAATTAGATGCCAGATTTCAATCAGTGAATAGTTTCGGAATATCTGCTTAATTTTCCGAGTGAGGATTGTCACAGGATTACTCTTTTGAAGAATCACTCTTTTCTAACTCCCTATTCTTAGAAATACCTTTCCTTTATACATTAACTATACTCTCCACTTGTAAACGAAGACTAATTTGGAGATCAAATTATTTACTAATTCTCTCTTGTTCAAATCTTCCTGCATATCCAAAGCGTCATTTGCCTCTTCTTTTATCAGCCGATATCTCAAATTTTTGATTCGATTTCGATTCTTCCGATTAATTCGCTTTTATCATAGGCGGAAGGATTTTGCTTTCTTTGACCTCATAAGCTTCCACAGAAACCTTCATCCTGAAAAGTTCTGTATCCGCTACACAAAAGCCTACGCACTGAACCAAAGATTTCATCAACCGTTTCCTCATTTCCTGCTCTAGTCAACTTTAGTTCCTTTACCTAAAGAATAGCAGGGCCGTGATCGGAATACATTATTCGGCTCATTTTATATTCAGATGTAAACAAACGAAGGTGTTTACACTATTTTCTTTGGTTCACAGCGCATTGGTTCTTAAAAGGGCGGTGAAAGAGGCTTGCTCAGAATAATGGTGCGTCCCTGACTCTAAATGAGAACAGTACTACGACAGCGGATTCTGTAGTGAAATTTTCGAGAGCACGCAGAGCAATCGTTGTGAATGGTAATAAGAAGCACAACTGCGCGCTAAAATTTCGAAAGGAAATGGTAAAAGGAAACCTATGTTTTCGGTCACCATTCTGAGAATATTGGAAGAGACTAATAATAAATCTAGGCCGAATCAATGATGACAAGATATCTTGCATTCCATATGGATGGAAAAGGGACTACTAATGAAGGCGAATCTCTTTGGCCAGAAATAGGTGATTCGGGTATCTCGCACATCGTTGTTCACACATAGAATCCGCATGTATTTTTCGATTTCAATTTTATTGCCAAAATATTAAAGATAATCGCAATTCACTAAGGAATTTAATCCGCGATTTTATGGGAATATAAAATACGTCCGCACGTCGTAAATTTTGAGAAGTTTGTCTTCCAAGCACAAAGACGCGTTCTTAAATTTTTACTAAATATTTATCCTGTTTTCTATATACCTTGAAATTTTTAGGCATTGTGATAATGTCCCAGCAAATTTTTAATTTTATACAACATTAGGAAATTAGTGTATTCAGAGATATAAACCATAAGGGAGTTTTCAATCTTAATATCGTCAAAATATTTGAAGTAATAGCGAGACTCACTCGTTTCGTAGATTATTTATTCCCTCTTTCTTCCGAAAAAATTTAGCGTTTAAACGACTTATATAAGTTAGATGTTTATACACAGTAGTCAAATCCTATTGGGACTGCTTCATGGACCTCAATCTCCCCGTTCCAATTATATGATGATAATAATTATTATAAAACTTCTTTATTTGGGCGAGATTGAGACAAAGTCTCTTCTTTCATCAAATCAGGATACAGTATTGCATCAAATTTAAAGGACAGTTTGAGAAAAAATGTGAGCGATTGCAGTTATAAACCTACCCATAAAAACCTACGAATTCCTTTGGGGAAAAATTTTCACTGCAGGAAAACACCCGCTAAAAAAGGGGTTGGTGAAATTCGTCGAAAAAAAAGTCGAAAAGTTCTACATCCATGTAGAACTACATCAACAAGCAGTCTGTACTCTTGTACAATACATATTGAATTATGTATAAATACAAATTACGAGAAACATTCGGTAGGAAGTAAATAAAAATAGATATTTTTGCAGGAATGTATAGAGAATATGATGCAAAACTCACAGCAATATAAAATATTAACATTAAATCACATAGATAATAACTCCCGAACAGCCATAGATAATAGGTCCTCCCCTTTTGTTCTCAATGACGATACTCAAATATGTATTGTATTTCAAGAATTTATCCTAGAGATCCATCCGATTTATCTATCTAATCTATTGAGAAGTACCACGCATGCAGCTGCATGCAAACATAAAAGGGGAACAGGGAACGACTTAAATGGATTCCTTTTAATAGAATGTTTAATATTTTCGGAGTTTTTCCTGGAATATCTCCCACAAAATAGTATGCTAGTATCATTCGACGACTACACGAATTTTCCGAATTGAATAGTGCAGCTCACGAAGCTTTACTTCAGTTCCGAGTCGAAATCACGCCATCGCATGTCACTTACTCTTATTCTGAAAAAGAAAAAATTTATTTGCTTCTGCATCAGTAATCCTTTTGCTAAAGCTCACGAAACCTATAAATTATAAGAAAATGCATTCCATAGATAATATATTTGTTAACAATTCAACGGTTTTCGTGAACATAGCAACCATTTGGACTTTTCAACTCTGGATGTAATTAAATTCTCAAAGAATTTCCGACAGAATCGCTACAATTTCGAACGAGAAAGACGTAGTAGAGAGATCCTGTCGGAACATTTAAGCGGAAAAAGAACGACATTTCAGAGTGCGGAATTCGTCGCCCTTACTTGTAGAAGTTCTCAAGCGGTAGTCTTTCTCAGTACAAGTCATGACCCCGCGTTTAGCAGACGGGGAATTATGCGGCAAGCGGGAAAGGGACGTACACAAATAGAAATTTAAGTAGTTTCGTAGCGAGCGGCTTACTTCTAGCAATTGACCTTCTCTTACCTGTGAAGTTCCCTCACATTCAGGTCATTAGAGATTTTGAAATTCCTGCTGCTTGTTGCACTTAAAACAATTGCTTTTGGTGACTCTAAACAATCTTTGTATTTACTTAGACACTTATACACACTTAGACAAAATGTTAGCCTTTACATCCTCATCTACATATGTATTCTAACGCTCAATTTATTAATCATCATACTATTTTGGTGAGATTAGGCCGAAATGGCCTCTCCTCTTAAGACATGTTTCAAGAAAATGTGCACAATAAATGCAAAACTATTGTCTAAAATTAATATTCATATCGAAAATATATCAATACAAAAACAAACGACAGATATAAAAGGTACAAAATTGGTAAAAATCTAATATTTATGTTCTGAGAGATAAATAAAAGTGAGCATATGGTTTCAAACTAGATCTAGATACTATGGAATATAGAAAGACTTTGTTTGAGGGAAATAACTCCTCAATTTTAAACCCAATATGGTAAGGCGTTACCTCGTGGAAGGCCATTACAATGAATGAAAGACCGTTTCGTACACTACCGCAATTTTTATTTTGGAAACATGATTCGCTATTGTCCTAGCATCATCAGGCCCCTCAACAAGATGATTGGAAAAAAAACCTACAAAAACACAGAGGTTAAAAAAAGGCAAACATTTTTACTGATAACTGTTTCGGAAAAATAAATTCAACATACATTTATCGTCCGGTCGCACATGAGTCCCTTGTAGGATCACAAAATGTATACTCTGAAAAGGAAAAAAAGACAAGAGGTAATTTATTTATATTTTCCTATCGCTTATATTTTCCAGAAAATAAGTTTGACGGACTATTTATTGGATGATTTTGGAGGGAATATCTATATACTTTGTTTCTCTATTTGTATCTGAATTGCCAATATAACGAGATGGGCACGTTATATTAACTGCGTTCTCTGAGATTGTTCGAAGACTAGCAAATTTTCTGTGAGTTTCCTTCTAACGACTCCGATCTACCGCCTTGGTGACGCCTACTGATTTGTTTTAATAATTTTTAGCATGTCTAACGACCTTTTTGGATGCTTTATTAGCGTATTTTGTAATGGAGTATTGGAGTCCGTGGTATTGCTGGTTTAAATGACAATCTTTTCAGAATATAGTATGTGCGATGAATTAAGACTGCGTACAACCCTTCTGTATGTATAATAATAACCAAGCGACCTTTTTAGGGGGAATTTGGATAAATGAGTCTCATGTTACATTTAACCCTTCTTTGTAGATTGAATTAAAAGAAAGAGATAGTTTTAAAAGAGTCCACATAAGAAAACTACTTCATATACTGAAAAACTAAGTTTGCACTTAAAAGAAATACACCTACGCAGGCAAACACCCGTATGAAGGGGGTGTGAAAACCCAGATGTTAGTTAACAAAATTTAAGGAGAAAGCAGGTTAAGTCCTATCTGAATACCAAACAAAGATAGCAAAAATATAGTACACTTATATCACTCAGGTAAAGCAAACTAAAATTTGGAGTAAATGAGATTAATCAGATATCGTATATGCGGAATAATTTTTATTTCCATTCGTTTCTTTTTTACAAAGAGTGACTAGCTTGGATTCAGTGTATACTTCTCGTGAATTCCATTTTCTCTTTGTTACGTTTCAGTCCTTCAAAAATTGTAGCCAAACGTCCATAGCCGAAGAATTTTTTGGTATGTATATTACGATTTTCATCAATCTTGAAAATTATGTCGCCCAAAAGCATCTCTTTATATCACATAAGCCTTTTTCCTATTCTATTCAATTTTCATACATGTTTGCCACTAGTCGACAGTATCAAGAAAAATATTTGTTCTTTATCAGCGACCGAAAATGAAATACCATTTTGATATTACCAGCGAATATTACGAATGGCTATCAGACAACAATTGAAAGCATAATGCCTGCATTTCGTACTGACAGCATATTCATTTTTTTAGGAATATATGTAATTTGAAAATTTAGGCGCTGAAGAAGTATTATACCACTTTCTCCTTGCTCGAATCTTGGCTTAGAAATTTCTGATGATATTTTCCTTGCATCTCCAAAAATAAATCGCAATATCAAAATTTCAGCTCACGCACCAGTCGTAATAATATTGAGGAAATATAATATGTAATATTTAGAGAGAAAAAGTCCCAGTATTCTTAAAAACTAACTACTAAAACGTCAGACCGTGAAACTTTACGCAATGAAATGAATTTAAACACCTAATAAACTAATGTAGAGCATTTTTTATTTTATTTTCACTCTACGTTAGATATCAGAAAGTGAGAAACAATAATTTAAATAACTGATTTTGATAAAGGAATATAAAGTGATACACATCATTGACGTGATATGAAGGACCCTGGATCACCATCTTTGGCCATAACAACCTACAGTTTAATCGTGATCAAATTATAAATAATAATTTCTTTAATGGGAACAGGAATTACATTTCCCAATTACATCTATTTTAATAATAATGGACGAACACACACGACCATTCCCTAACCAGGAAAATCCGGCTAGCCGGGATTCGAACCCGGGACCTCGGTGTTGGAGCGATAGATAAAACCATTTATAGCGATTAGATAAAGGAATCATTTATAGCGATTCGAAATATTTAAATTGAAGCACAATTTGGTAATGAATTTTCAATGATTCTTATCTCAAATAATTTGTATTTAAATAATTTTTAAAATTCTCCATTAAGCCATTATTTAAAGGAGACGAGGGCCCAAGTTCTATTTACCCACTCTCTACGTACCCAATTACCAGCCAAATAATTCTTTAAGTCCATTTGCCATAGATCCGCTTTCCGCGTTGCAACAACAGAATATCATTCGGCAATCTCGACGAGAGTTAGAGGATCATGAACTCGTGAGCAGACAAATTACATGCAACGACCGCTAAATCTCATTATTGAGATAATGCGGGTCTCGTCTCAAATTTGGGTATTATTTTCCCATGGGTTCGTTCAACCGGACGTTCGTCGCCAAGGACAAATTCCCATATGTCATAAATATCTCGTTTCCGACCGACGCTCATCATTGGTCCTTAACTTTTGCATGGGATCAATTCGACATAAGAATATATCGCAAGCTGAGTGATGCGGAAATCTCTATAACAACCAGTTTCCTAATCCTATCCAACTTTTAAATCCCGATATTTCCCAAGCCCTATCGAAGAATGTATATGGTTCGTGGAATCGAATAAGTGCAAGTCAAAAAACTCGTATAAGAACTATACTGCGGTGGAGTAAAATTCCGCTTCATAAAACTCCAACAGTAAAAATCAGCTCGAAATGACCCTTTCTCGGAAATGATCGTAACGTGAAATAGTTGGCAGCGAATAATCCCTTCGAAACAGTTTTGTAATTCTCCCTTTGTTTCAATAAAAGAGGAGGAATTGTTTTCGCTGAGGTTAAGATATTTTGTCGGGAATGACGTCGGTTCCAGATCCTCCTACGCATTTCCATAATCAATCCATCATTTCTTTCTACCAATAACCTTTTCTTGTGAATTCCCGGAATGATAATTCAATGTTCAACTTCTTTCCAACCAATGGGTTTGTATTGGTGAATAATTTTACAAACTAGATTGAATGAATTTCATCACAGGAAATTTACGGTTATGGTTAAAACAACTATTTCATGAACTAAAATGAATTAATAGTTAAATCTCCTTGTAAAGTTTGGTGGAAGAGAATCCATCTTGGCCTGACCCCACCAGAAAGGACTAAAAATAGTTTTTTAAATTTTCTTGTACAATTTGAAGCATTAATATCCCGCCAGACTAACCGTCTTTCGGCTAGACGGTGATGCACAATTAAGATAAATAAAAAATTTGAATTACATAATACCACAAAGCAGTTCATGGCTCACTTATGAAAGAAGATACTTGACAGAAAATCTTCTCTGTGAACGCAAAATATAAGGCTAAAGTATGTGAAAATAGAAAATAGGTGAAAAATGCAAATTAAGCAAGAAAGGAATCACATTTTCTACACAATGAAACATTCTATATAAAAAATTCTATATATTAAAGTTAAGAATGATAATCTTACATCATAAAAATTCAAATCATAAAATCCTTTACGATCATTTTTATTCGAATTTATATTTAATTTGATTACATACTTTTTGAAAATTTCCACGTCCAGCAATTCTCACATGATTCGCCATTTTGAAATTTATAATACAGCAATAATTATAACATAAAACATTTTTTCTTGAACATTTTCTATCTTAAATTTTATCAATATTTGTAACTTTGGGTATCTAATGTCTTTCCTTGCCTCAATAACAACAGACATTTTTTATATTCTCGATAATTACAAGAGTGAAAATTAAGCCTTAGATTATATTATCCATACTGAAAGTTCCATTCAATTCAAGTCCATTCCATTCAAGTCTCCGTCACTCATTCCCAATCAGCGATAATAGAGAAAGTACTTGTGCACTTCAGCTGGTAATGGAAACCATATCCTTGAGTCCACAGATGCAGTAGGAGGTGTAATTGTCACCATTAGTAACGTTATATGAAAGGGGAAAGACAGAAAGTTAATTAATTTATTCCGGCCTTCGAACTTAATCAGCTTGCGATTCTATTCAACTCGTCTCCCTGCCACTTATCAATTCATCAATTCTAATCCTCTTTGAAGACACTTGTTAGCTGCATATCCTCTTATGCTATCTGCACTTGCATTTTTTGCAGTAAACCATGAATGTGATGCTAATGATCCCTTTTTAATGGATGTAGTAATACTGGAACCTTTCCAAAGTCGAAATTACCCACTAGGCCGTAAAACAAATCGTCGTAGCTACCTTTACAAGTACTACTAAAACTAGCAACATGTAATGATGGAAGTAAATTTACATACCACATTGTAAAATGCTCTTGAGAAGATGTTACTGAGTAGTGCTTACACTATGGTAGCCAATACAGACCGTCTTTTGTGAGGATAAATTCAATGCAAGCTTATTTAGAAGGCCGGATTTTCCAATGTTGAAAAGGGGAAAAGTACTTGTCTGATGCGTTTTCTTATTTCACAATGAAAGAAAATGTGTTCTTTGTTTGGAAATGAAACACCGTATATCAAAAGCTAGGTATAAATGATAACGATGGATGAAGAAAAATAATGCTAATCTTCGTCTACTCACAAATGATGACATTTTTTACATGCACAAAATGGTAAACATATCCATTCCCTTTTATCTTATAGTAGGCAATCACACTTCAATTCTACTACTTGTCAACTATGATGTCGTAATAGGTTTTCTTCTCATGAAAGATTCGATGAGGACCATTTATATAAAAGGGGAAAATTTTTTAAAATTTTCTTAAAATTACTTTCTGCCTGAAATGGAAAACAAAATTTTTTTAGAGACCTCAGTGTCAAGTACGATTTTTCAGTGAATGACCTTAATTTTTTTAAAAAAGCCTCCGTATCCAAGATAACTGCTTGTTGTTAAATAAACACTAATCATTATGGAGATAATGCGCTCGATTTAAGTGAATCTTGGAAGTAATTTTGGCTTCCGTCACGAAAATGTGCCATGATAAAGTGCGACAAATATTAGGTGTCCAATACACGAATCTGCGGGATATTTAAGCACAGTGTTTGTGAACTAATTTCCAAACTGCTATCTAATTTGCTGACATCCCTTGACTTTAATTGCCGGAAAACTCATTACATTTAATTTCCTATTATTTATTAGTAATATTCCTCTTCGTAATTTTTCGGTCTCTTGGTAACATTTCCTGACCTTGCAGAAAACAAGCCGCATCGTTCATATGAAAGGGATAATCAATCATTCTTTATCTATTCAATGTCTCTTTGATTTATATGGATCATATTCTTTGAGGATTCCTAACAGTGTGATAACCAAGTTTTTTATTATTAACTATCGCCCGCAGGGTAACTGTGTTTCGATAAAACGTAGACGTTTACGTATTACATACTCATTACTTCTAAAATATTTGGAAACGAGGAGATTCTCATAGAAATTTTTCTATTTGTAAGCTATAGTGTATTCCTTTTTAACTTACCATAACGAGACTGCTCATCTGACCGGTTGCTGTTTCGGCCAGTTCATTCCTACATCGTGATTCCACACACTCTATATAGAAGAGCTTCAGGAATTATGGAATAGTCAGAAAATGTGGAATACTGTAGTTTCAATTGGCTTTGGTAAACTACTGTCTCTAAGAGGCATCATCATAAACTACTTTAGAATGGTACCAGAGTGTCCCTCAGGTGTCATTCGTTTTCCTGCACCAGAACGTGTTCTTTAAATAAAGGTTCGGCTTTTGTGTTTTATCCTTTAACACAGGATATTTCTCTACATGTATGCAAATGTTATTCCACGTGGAAAGATATTTCCAAGGGATTATGAATAAAAATAGAGAAATGTTAATTTTTAACAGTTATCCATACTAAATTCATGCATCATAATAAGTAAAATATTATGTTCAGAATTTTTCCAAACAAGTTTAGTTATTTTTAAAACATATTCAAAACATCATCTTTTATGTCACATTCAGTGGATTGTTGGATGTGTAATATCTTCTTTTTCTTATCAAAAGTGCTAGATATTTTTTGGAAAAAAAAATATACTGAAACTATATTGAATTGCGTCATTCTATGTAAAATATCCTTGTACACATACCTAATAAAATGTCTGGTTAAGCCACCGGTTAACGCTAAGCTGGTTCCAAAATCCGAAATGACTCTCTTCTTAGTATAACCAATGAATTTGCTAACCAATCAGTCTGCAAACCAAAGTATTGTGAACTATTATCAGTTTTACTCCTTGGCCACCTATCGTGGCAATGAAAAACGTGAAAAAAAATCCGTAAAAAGGAAGAAATTATAACTTGCGGTTGATTAAAATTTTACAACCTCATCTTAGATTTCAGGCTAATTGTCTAGTGCTTTATGAAATCAGTCAAATTAATAAATTTATTAAATCATGGATAATTTTCGATAAACGTCGTTTATCATATCCGTTTTGTTTCAATTAATATAAAATGGATAATTAAGTACTCCCTCGAAAGTAAAGATCAATTGCGTAAAGTTTAGCAATTAATATCTGCGCAATTAAGAAAGGAGCGAAGAAACCGAAGAGAGTGTTATGCAAGAAGATCCCATGTCACCGTAGCAGAGATCTTTCTTGAGTTATGCGTTCGGAACATGAGGTGACATGTAGATCACGAGCCATTTTCGTCGTTAGCGAGCCAATAAAAAATAATTGTTGATGCATGACTTTTCTCCGGAGACCGTTAAAAGGGAATGTTAAGATGGCAGTGTCGTCATAAGTGATGTGACACGAGGTGCCTTATCAATTGGTGCTAGAATGCACGGTGGATTATCCTCACCTACAGCATAAGTTCCCTTCTTTTAGCGCCGAGCCGTGAACTAGGTGCTCTGACGTCCGTGCCGTTTGCTTTCATAACTCCGTCTAACGTTTAAGTCCACATTTGGAGAATTGTGCCAGGTACGGAATCTCGTGAGTGAAAATGGAGAGCGGATGGTCAGTTTCTTCTCCTCACTCAGCTGTTATCGGTAATGCGGATTCTGAATAAGATAATTGAGATTCGTGGCATATTTTGAGCGAGCTGATGCCAGGTCATTGACGCTAGAACTAATTTATGGTAGCGTAATTTTCCATATTCAGAGTTAAGTGTCTGAAATTTATGTAAATTCCTAACCGTGCTCTCAATAACAAATTCTTTTACTCGAAATATTCTCCATTGGGGCTCCCGGATATCCAAGTGGGAAGCGCGTTTACATTTGGTGACAGCAGTGTAGGGTTCGATTCCTGGTGGGAGCTCATACATACAAAATAATCGACTCTCGATTCACTTTTAACAATAAGATTGCTACAATATCCATTGAAAAGAACAAAAATTAAGGAAGCTTTCTCATAATTAAAAAAAGACGGAATATCAAAATTATTATTTATATAAATTAAAAGTGTTGAAAATAATATTTAGTCATTTAGAAAAGACATCAGAGTTTATTATGAAATTAATATAAAATAATGGTACTCGGTATCTTTTAAGTCAGAAATTATATTACATGTAATTTTTTTCATCTGGTGACTTTTGTTAGAAAATATAGCTTTTCTGACTAGTTTTTCAACCGAGATTAGTAAGGATTGTTTAAAATACGTTGATTTTTACCTCGATATTACGTTAGTAACAATTTTGCCGAAGATGCAAGCGTCCTAGCACTTTTCGACCAGCCTACGCATTTGTAGCCTGTGTTTTGCGGAAGTTTGTATTACATGTTTCTGGAAAACACCAAAACACCGCTCTTCTTCTCAGGGTATTACGTGGGAAAATCCAATAAGTGTTTTTGGTGGTGTAAGACTTAATGGAATTATCCAAAATCCGATACTTTGCAAGTATTATGTGAAAGACCTTTTCAGATATATGTACTCATCCTTGTATCGATTGTGGGGCAAACCTCTACAATTCTAGCTTAAGTCTATTCTTTAAGCACTGCAAAAGATGAAACGATTTTATATCGATATGTTAATTTTTATATGTTGTATATAATTGTAAAATATTTGCTAGTATCTATTCATAAAGCTCATACTCGAAATTAAGACGATAAAAGTGTGTGTTAATTCTATGTAGTATATTCTGTGAATACAATTAAAGATCTTGTACACAAAAATATGATTGAAAGAAAAAAAAGAGAGAAATTTGTACGAGAATTTCTAGCTCTACTTCAGTAGCTATCAAGGTTTCAAAGGGATACGAAATAAAGATATTTTGCCATGTCTTTATTTCGCATCTTTATTTCATTTCAATAATTAATTTTCTACAAATGGAAAGGCTAGGATATATTTTTCCACAAACTGATTTCGATGAAATATATATATATTCCTATAGGAAAAATCGTTAAATATACGTAGATTTCTAGAAAAAAATCTTTGAATTATCGATAGATTAATCTAGAAACAAAAAATAGGTATTGATAAATATATTAGATTTATCCCAAAGGCTTAAAATCTTGGAGTAGAGTCCTTAGATTTAGACTTGGAATAGAGTCCTGAGAAATGTTTTGCACTAAGATACATACGTAATAAAGAGCAGTTTAATACATTTATGTGCTAATTTCAAAATTACGAATCTACTTAATAACTAAACAAATGAAATAATACAGACTACTTATTTCTCAATTTTTCTTCACAAATTTCTGTTTCAATTCTATGCAGAACTTTAAACCAAATTTCTAAATTAAATTTTATACGGTATAATGAAGGGATATTAAAAAAAAGAAGTTCCGATATAGACGAAGTTTGGAAGTATCCTATACCGCTGATCGGCAGATTTCACGATGTCGCTCATGAAGTGGAATACCAGGAGCATGATAACGAGACAGGTGGAGGAATGATTTGCAGATCAATTTGCAGGCAGCGCATTTTTAGGCTTCAGAATCCCTTCGTGATGTAGAAAGCTACTATTCTTAAAAATGGTGAAACTTAGCTTTCCATTCATTGAAGATCTGACAGATACCCTTCCATGACACCATTCCGAATTCCTAATATATTGCATTTTGCGTTCTCTAGTTTAAAAGACGATTAAATATATTTCAATATTTTTAAACATTCTACGATTATAAAGATTACTTTTATTTATAACACTTTTCTATATATGCTATTAATCAGATGTAAATTATAGTAGTAATATTATTATAAGTGCTTTGACAGCTATCAGCTATTTGACAGATAATCAATATTCCAAACTCCAAACATTACCGAATTTAAGACAACATAGGAGGATTTCGTTTAGAAATAAAAATTTTAATAATTTTATAATAATGGAAAATACCTATGATAATTTTTTTCTTTTAACGCAGAGAAATCATTTTAGATTCTGTTTTAATTATTACCAGTAATTCTCCGTCATTTCAAACTTTATATCTTCGATTTCAATTCCTATATAACAAAAGTTTCTGTACTATATTTTCAATTGTACAATATCTATTATATAAAGCTAACTCTCCGGATATACCTATATATATACGAGTAAAATTTGCTTGCATACTGCAAGCTAATTGGTAAAAATTTACAATAAGTACCCCTTACGGGTGTCATCTTCGAAGCTTATCAAGCATAATTCTTAAAAATTGCCGCAATACATTTCTTACGTTAGAAATTTTCATCCATCTGGCATCGAACTCACGGTCATATGCAACCTTTCTTCCACAGGTTCTATAGAAAACTACTTCAAACGTTAACGCTATGATTTTGAATAGTCTCCTGCATAGAGAAAGGCCTTAAAACAATTTTTTAAAAATTAGCGTAAATGACCGCCTGGCGTCGAACACAGGACCTGTTCGTGAGATACAATGGCATGGGAATGTTAGAGAAGTGCCACTCTGACGTGTTTCAAAGTTTCAATTCAGTATCTTATCGGGAAGGTCCTAAAATAAGATCCGATATTCCCGTTTGAGAAGCATGGTAGAATCGGATCGACACTTTTGCATCGAACCAAGGACCACTAGAGAAACAGTGGACGTCATGAAAGAATGTTCTCAAAGGCCTCTGTCACCATTCCGGGTTTTATTTCTCCAGCTTATCGGGAAGGCATTTAAAAAAATCGTCCAAGAATACACCAATGCATTTCTTACGGAAGCATTTCGAACCCACCTGGCGTCTAACACACGGTCATTTGCAAACATTTCTTCCTTTGGTACTATGGAAGACCATCTCATCTGCAAACACCGTAATTTTGATTGCTCTATCGCATCGAGAACGGTCTCAAAACAGATTGCAAAATTTCGCGCAAATGACCGCCTAGCGTCGAACTCAGGACCCTTCTGTGAGAGAAAATAGCGAATTAACATTAGATAAGTGCCATTATTACTTGTTCCAAAGTTTCGATCCAATATCTTATCGGGAAGGTTCTAAAATAAGATTCCGTTTTCCCCGTTTGAAATGCATGGTGGAATCGGAATGACCCTCTTGCATCGAACCAAGGACCACTAGAGAAACGGTAAACCTGATGATAGAATGCTTGCAAACGCCTTCGTCACCATTCCGGGTTTTATCTTTCCAGCTTATCGGGAAGGCATTGAAAAAAATTTTCAAAATTGCAGCAATGCATTTCTTATGGAAGAATTTCGGACCCACCTGGAGTCGAACTCGCGGTCATTTGGCAACGTTTCTTCCATAAGAACCATAGAAGACTACCTCTGCTTCAATCTTCGAGATTTTGGTTCCTCTATCTAAACGATAAGTGCCTCAAAAAAATTTTCAAAAATCCGCGCAATGCATTCTTATGGGAAAATTGCGATTTTTGGGACATTCTAGAATCGAACCCATGACACCTAGCGTCGATGTCTACATTATTCTGGCATCTACAGGGTGGGGCCAGTACGTCGTAAAAATCAGACATCGACGGCGCTCGTGGAATATGGTCAGAATTCAGGCTACGTGGAAGAACCCTACGATTCCTTAGCTTCATTAGACTATTCAATCTTTTTATCTTCTATCTCCTCTCTGGAGTAACGTCTAGTCAGAATGTGAGACACGTTCTAGAAAATAGGCTTGGAGTTCTGCTTGTGACGTCTACAATTGGTTTCGCGTCACATGTCTGCAATGGTAGTCTATGGCGAGGTTGTGTCGCAGTTTACTTAGCGTTGTCATTCAAGAAGTAATATCGGAAAAATAGCCTACATAATTCATCTACTACGTAATTATTTTTCAATGGAGTCAATGTTATTCTACGCTTACTCTACAAAGGCATTGAAAAATACCTTTATGTTAATAACAAACTGACACTTTTGATCAACCTGGCATGTTCGAGAGCATGTTACTACTTAATGTTTTTATCAATTACCAATATTAGAAGGTGAGGAGGTTCAAAGGGAAAAGGTAGGATTTGGATGGTCTATTGATGTTAATAAATGCTTTCATACATCCAGATTATCAATGAAATAATTTTTAATCATTTAGCTTAGGTTTATAGGAGTGAAGCCCGCATACCGTATAGGAATAATCGTAGATAGGCATTATAATTCAATATCATATACCCAATTACGTATTAACGAGTGAAGAATCAACTACTACGAGAGTTATCATTCATTTCCAATAAAAAAATCCGCATTTCTCACAGCACCCCATACCCAATTACATACTTACATCTGTGAATGGTAATATGAATGAATAAGGTGAGCATATTATTATTATGTGAGCTAAACCTCCATTTTATCTTAATCAAATGTAACAAGAATGTCTCTCTAAATATATAAAATATTATGTATTTCTGTGAAACCAGAATGCGGCATCCCAAAGTAGTTCACTAATTTTGTCAAGAAAAGAATGAATAAATGCATAATAAATTGTGTCATATAAATCAAAGAAGAATCTTCAAACCTTCAGACTTCTTTGACCCTCATAAGAGACGAAAATAATAGTAAAAAATATTGCTCCGTAGCTAACAAATGGTATTTTATGATATTCCAAATGCATAGATTAAAATCCTCATCTGAATAAATTTGTATTCGACACTTCGTTGCAACAGAAAATCTCTGGGATGCAAACCAAAATTTTTTGGCTGAGATTTTACCCAAATCCTAACCATGCCTGAAATAATCGAAAATCCTACAAAACATTTGCAGCAGGAGTGAAACATTAAAAGGAAAGACCCTAGAAATAGCGCTAAAATCGCTCACCGAAAAATGTTAACAGGATAACTTATTGCCGGACGTACGGTAGTGCCTAAAATGGGTGAGTCTCTGCAATTTACTTCTGATTTCGGTTTGGGCATTTTTCTTTCTCCTATTTGTACCACTTTTTTCTCCTGATCTAGAACTTTCTGTAAACAAATGTCAGGTTCACCACTGCATAATGATCAGTTTTAGAAGAAACGCATACCGAAACCTTGCTCCAGCAACGTACACAGCACCCGAACAGAGGACATCCGTCCGTAGTTGTGCTCCTTGAGATACTCTTGGAAGGCCAGTCGTGCCTTAGATAGGGTATTTTGCAAGGGTTGTCCTCAAGTCGGCAGAATTGCTGACGAGGGGCAGAGTGGCGCCGTTGAGTGAAGTGCGACGACAGCCCGTGTGAACGAAGAGCGGGTGCAATTTAAATTGCGGAAGAAAAGATCGGTTGGCGGGACAGAGTTGCCATCATTCGATCATGTCAGTCGCTCTCACGTTTTCCCACATTGATGCTCTCCACGTTCCCATCGTGAGGCAGAAAATCCTTAAGAGCTACACAATTCCTAAATGCAGATGTATATTAATCACATTTCGATTCCTTTTACTGAATTCCAGTGTAAGATTAATTGTCATTATTATTTCATACGAGGAGGTACTAACTTGTTACACAAGTCTGGAGTAACTAGATCAAAAATTTAGTTTTTGAGTATCATTTATAACTTTTAAGGTATTCTTTGTGAGAATTTGAGGTGAACATAAGAATAATTGGTTTACTATCCTAGGACGATCGACGCGAGTAGTATGTTTTTTAAATTGTTTAAGTATTTCACATTTTCAAAATATTTCTCTATGGCGAATTTTCTTCTTATACAAACATAGGTGTCATATAATTTTCAACGTATATTTTATTTATTTTTCTTAATGGCATTCATCCGTAAAGGTAAAATTCAATATTTAGTCACTTAACGCAGAAAACTAAAAAACGGAAACAAATAAATATTCTAGACATCACAATGGAGGACTCTTAGAACCCAACATAAGGTTTAATAAAAGTGGTAGTTTATAAATTTAATTCTTTAAATGGAGTGTTATACACTTAATTGGTATACAATTCCACTCATTACCAACAGATATTTCTTTGCAACAGATATACATCTTATTTTAAAAATACATAATTTACACTTTAATAATTTGATGATTGAAGCAAACTTAGGTAAAAATTGACCCCTAAGACGATTTTTAGAGCTAACAAGGATTTATTCCGCTTTTCTAACCTCAACTGACGAGAAGGGATTCAGTAAATTATTTTCGTGCATGCGAGTTAAAGAGTCAAAATTATTCAAAAACGAACACAGCGCGAAACTACTTCTTTCGCATACTAGTAAAAATATTGAGAAAGTCTTATATTACACCCGCACCAGGGCCGGCCAAGAGGAGGGTTTCATTGGATGTAACATTTAAAAATAGTCTGAGTAAATTTTGATGAGCCTTGAAGACATTCTAAGTGTGTGCAGTCTCTCTACTATAAGAGGATTTGAGTTTAAGCAATTTATATCAATGAAATAAAAACAAAATCTTTAAATGATTATTATTTGTCATAGTATTTCCGTCAACCCGCGACAGCAGAACTGTTGACCGGTACCATGTGTTTTAACCAGGACATTCCCGGTCGAAACGGGACTTACGGTAAGCCTATCACTACTCCTGGTCTATCACTCCTAGCCCTTTAATATCCCTCTCCCTTTCCCATCTCTCAGATTCATAACTATTTCTTATCATACGTCTATCCTTATCTCAAAATAGCCAGTGATATCGCACGACATCAACACTTCCATGAATGAATCCGTTTGCGACATAAATAACATTTTACAATGTAATGAGCTATTAGTTTGCCTCAACATCATCATATCTGTAAAATATTTGTTAGTGATTTACTCGCGTCTCCACCTGAATGGGATTTCTCACATAAATTTTACTCTTATATGTCGAAAGCTCGAAAAAGTTACTCTGATCGTCGCAATGTTTTTATTTTTAAATTCCAGATTTGAGATCTTAATCTTCAACTATCGTAAACATAATTCGAAAGCTGATAAAAATCGCAATATTCGTCAAAATTCTTTGTTACCGGAGCAATAGATATCTAATACTACTAAGGAAACAAATTGGGCTCATCTAGCTATGAGCCTGCTGGTGAAGCGGCTTAGGAAAACTGATTTTTCAGTGGAAACCCTAAAAGTTATCACCCTACCTTAACAGAGAACTTCTGCTTCTCTGAAGCTCCATTAACCGTCGGATGTGAATTCCTATTTTCGGATACTTTTCACCTGAATCCACCAACATCGTATGGAGCTACGTAAAGATGAAACCAAACAAGGCATCAAAGGGTCATCAAAGGGGGTGGCTCCCCATTACGCCTTAAATAAAATCGGGGATCGCTTTGAAAACACCTATTTTATTTCTCTAAATAAATCCCCGTTCCTTTATGTATGTATCCATTTCCGACTCGAATGAAAGGAAATATTCCTTCTTCACGTTTCCCTCTCTACTATTCTAGCACCACACCGCCTTTGACATAAGATACATTTGGCTGCTACAGTACTGCGTTAAAGGAGCCTTCAAATGAAATTCAATCGACCCATAACCATATTTTTTTCCAAATTTCATCGATGATTACATAGCAAAGAAAGAAAGTTAAATCGCAATTTTCGAAATGAATTTCATATTTGCTTCACTTTTATAATATTTTTCTTCGTTTTGCAGCAAGATTCATAGCTAATTACTAAGAGGATTAGACTTTAAATTTGAGATTTTCTTTTCCATTTGCAGTATTTAATTGGTTCTTCTTATTTTTACCAATTGGATGTACTTTAAACATCAGAAACTAGCTTTATGATCTCCCATTTAGATAAATTCATAGGAAATGAAAGAATAAATGGTACTTTTTCCACATAAATTTATTTTGACGACTAGTTTAAACGGAGAACCGTCATTAGTCGTACAAATAAATTTATGTGGAAAAAGTACCATTTATTCTTTCATTTCCTATGATGGATTTTCACCACATCTCGCCGGACTCTGTGAATTTTATTTACAGCTAAATTCAATTGAAAAAGTGTTATTCCTTGAATAAAAGATTTTCTTCAACATAACTTTTATAGGATGATTTTATTGTGAATATTACTTTGAAGTATTTTGTCACGGATAGTAAACGGAAGTGAGGGAATTCTTTGTCACATAATATAATTTATGAATTGACCACTATGTTTCAAGGACTTATAGAGGAGTGAATACTCTATTCCTCAGGTCAGAGGAATACTTCATTCCTCAAGTTTCCTTTATTCCTTTTTATTTATTGAAAATTCTGTATAAGTCATAGGCATGCAACTGAACATGCTTATCTCCAGTTATTACTCAAGATCTAGAACAGTTATGTTTCTCTATAGGATACTTCAATTCTTAAAAATAATTATCCATGATTGCTTCAGCAATCTCTTCACTTCCCCCAATGGGGGATTTCCCCATGGGCATAATTTGTGAATTCATTTTCCACTATACTATTTGAATCTTTTTGACATATTTAGTCCTAATTTATTACCCAAATTTCCATAAGTAGAATTATAGTGATAAATTTGACAATGAATATTGTAAAAAAGCTACCAAAGTGATGCTAGCTGTGATGATCAAATTTGATCATCACAGCTAGCCTTCTTCCCTTATGTATTAGATTTTTGAGATGTTGGGTGGAGAGCATGAGTAACTCTTCAGTAGCTAGAAAATAAAAGGAAGTTAAATGTAATTTCTTGTCCATTTTTGGTATTTAATTACATTTGGCATAACCAAATATGCTCTTCTAACTTTCAGTCAACTATTGTATGGTTTGTATCGCATTCATATGCATGAGTATTCAAGATTATCATCATTACATACTGTTCTTCTAATGATAAGTAATCTTGATTTTCAGCTGGAATAATCAAAACTGGCAGCATAGGAGACTCATTATGAATAGGATAATCTCCTGATGAGCTTTACTCAGACCTGATATTCTCGTATAATGGGTAATTGTGTGTGGGCTTATATCACAAATTAAGTGTGATGCTCTTTTGAATAACTGAAAATAACCTGTGAAAAATATTCCTGGAATAAAAATAAATAAGATGGTGGTGTAATAGTTAAGATGCTTACATGCTACACTGAGGACTAGGTTTCAATCCCCAGCTTCTACAATTCACTTACTGGCAGTTTTTCTGGGAGGCCACAGGTTGACTCTGCTAGTAAAAAGAGGTAAGACTCTGTGTAACGATAGTCAATGAAACATAGTGCCAGAAACACTACTTTCATTTCACCCCATTTGGCTAAGCAGTCTCAATCTGCTGACTCCTTAAGACCTTACTTATTACCTTATGAAAGGGGTAGTATTAATATTCAAAAAATTTATTCTTATGTCATAATGGATGAAAAATGTATGGTAGCAACAAGAATGCAATAAATACTCATAAAAAATGTTTTGATAGATAACTTAAAATAAAATATTTGTAAATAAAAAAAAAACTGACTGGAGAAAATAAGAGTTTAAAACCTTCCTTCAGTCATTTGTTGGACCAGCATCTATTAGGTACTGAAATCAGAAACTGAAGAACAACAAATACTGACTTCTAGGAATGACCCTATTGACAATCCGACAGCTATGCATATCCTTGGAAACTCACATATTGTGAAAGAATTCTTCCACAAATATATGAATTCTTGCTTCATCTTTTATTCCTAACTAAATAATTGTCATAATCTGGTCATAATTCCTTCAATAAAAGTTTAGAAAGAAATATATTGGTATGTATCTTTTGCAGGAACAATGATTTCTTATAATGGTCCTCACTATAAGTGTCTTTTAATAGAAATGTGTATTTACTATTTTTCCAGCGAAAGAAAAGAAAAACAACTGGTGGTAATAAAAATAGAGATATTCCAATGAAATATAAGAAAAAAGTAATTGGCTACAAGCATGGTTCCCTCTAAAGCGACTTTTGGATAGCTACCAAATACTTCTTAAGTAAAACCCAGCCGATTTCCTAAATACCCATATTTGTTAAGAAATTTGAAAACTATCAGCTGTAGTTATCACAAGAGTCTTTCAGACATCACCATTTGTGAATATTATACTTCAAAAAGCTTCCAAATAAGAATCATAAATTTGCAAAATATGTTTCTCCTTGTCCTCCATAGTGCAATATCATTATCCAAGCACCCGTAGGAATTTTCATTCTTTCCTCTATCCAAGCAAAATACCAAGATGGAAGGTATAGCTACAGAAAGATACCTTCTAATAATTTTTACAATTTATTTAACCAGTATTATGTAAGCCTAACATGTTGTTTTTGGGATCCTTTACTTTTGGGATAATCATGATCTGAGTTAGTGTTTCTTTGGTTTCATTTCTTAGCTAGATTTGGCCTTAGTAGTGTGACATATCAGCCCCTTTTGATGAGGCCACACTCCAAAGGAGTCGGGAATGTTCTCGAAGCATGGCCAGAAGGATAAAAGAAAGGGCCATTGGAAGGAGGGGACATTCCAGCCGGAGAAAACACAAGGAACATTGAGAGAAAGGAAGACAATGTAAGGAAGGGCGAGAGAGAGGAAGACAACGAGAAGGAGCAGGGAGAGGGAATGCGGTCATGATGCTGTTGTCACCTATAAGAAGATTCCATTAATTTTGTATTTCCCTCTTCAAGATTAAAATTCTTTTTTTAAAGTGGAGTTCATGTATAAGAGACAGAAGGTAAGATATGGAGTTCATGTCTTGGTAATCCTTGCGAACCATAGCATGCAGCAATAGGTTCAGCTAGAATCATTCTGATAAATCAAAACAAGAGAGCTTGGTGGAACTTAGTTGATTTTTCAAGTACTACAAATTTATTGTTATATATACTATAGGAACTCATTGTTACATGTCTGTGAATGTGTGTGTTAAATGTGAATGAAATGTAAAAAAATGTGATATTCGGAGAGCTTTTGTTACTTCATAATTTTTTAAAATGTCAAAATAAATTAAATATATTCTTTTTATTTTACCTATTTGCCTAGACCAGTTATTGAGAAAGCAGCTATTTCTGGTTAAATTTGAAAATGAAGTTGCCTTAAATTATTGGTGGTGGTAAAACAAAATTGGTGGGTAAATTAATAAAAGAAAATCCATTGTTGGATCCATAAAAATGGATAGGGATGTAATCATCAGAACAAAGTTTACCTTCTGTGATATAGAGTTCAATATATACGTCAATTTACTCTATGAAGAAGTCATTAAGGCAATAACATATTTTATTAACAATTTATTCTTCTTGAATCGTCTTATTGTAATTATCTGGATTTTGGATTGCATTTCAGAAATCTGCCTCACTAATATTTAGTTCATAACTTTACTAATGATTTTGTTTACAATTATCTGTGAACAAATTAAATTTAAAGTATTTAAAGCTTTAAATAAACCATCTCTATAACACCCCCATTTTTATCTATGTATATCACAGTAGTAGTAAATTTAATAGTGCTTAATAAGATGAGGTAATTTCCCAGGTGATTCTCCACTGAGAATCGAATCTGGGACCACTTACCTGGGACCAAAGTAGAATGTGTTGCCCAATTGACTTGATTTAATCTGGAAGCCCTTTATGTATCTTTGATAATATGATTAACATTCTATATGCTAGTCATAAAGACATATTACTTAATCATTCCTGATAATTTCATCAAGAAAATTATGACAGCTTGATAAAGGGCCACATACAATTTCAGACTTTTAAAATCAATTAGGGCTCCTTTCATTTTGCTTCATGAATGAGTGGAAAATAGCATCTAAATAAACCCTATATTCAGCAATTCAGAGAAGTTATTTAATATAATCATGATCTTTTATAAGCTATATTTCAGTGACAAGGTTCAAGTAGCATTTTTTAGTTGACAGTCTGAATCTATAGTGCTGTTATCATTATAAAAACATAATCATCACATGAGTGTTTGTTTATATTCAATAAACCAAAACTCAGGGCTCTTAATTATTCTTTTTCTCACTACAGCTTATCATAACCTGTCCTACATCTAAGCATAAAATATGAGAATTATTAAAGTAAGTATTCAAGAATCAGATATGAGTAATTTTTTGGATTTCCTATTCTTTGGCACTTCAAAATATGTTTTTTTGAGCCAAGTGAAGTCTTTAATTAAACAAACAGTGAGCTAATAGATTTTTTAGAGTTTGAATGTGATTCCAAGTTGTTATTTTAAATTTTAGGCATAGATTTTTTCTCCAATGCCTCTTCCAGCTGATTTTTGAGATATTATCAGCCAAGTAATAATTGTAAAAGCATTGTCAGCAAAGAAGAAATATGAAGTAGAAGATAGAGCCTTATTAGTTGGTAGGACATTTATGTTTTCAATGAAAACATTGCAGTTCATCTGGGTAGAGTATTTTGTATTTCCTAGTAGCATGTTGGCCACCAATTTAATATAATTGGGCTGTAAGTTGAAAAATTGTTTATATGCTCTATTCCTCAATATCCAAATCATCAAACAAGTGTACTGGGCTGAGTGAAATATTATTAGAACCTTAACGTGGAGCAGTGAGGTGATGAATTTTATGGAGTTTGCATCTGAAAAATGCTCTGTAGTTATTTTCAATAACATGTATGAATGACTGTCTCAAATTTTTTTCTGCCTAATCTTCTTGATACTCTGTCTTCTAGTGAAGATGATACTCATAACCAGGATGCCCATCCTTATTTAAACATCATTTACATTTTCTGAAGTAGTGGTGATGGAGAAATGACAGATTACAAATGAAAAAATATGATTTTTGTCTTGAAATAAGACATGTATGTAAGAAGGTCATCAATTATTTAAATTTTAATGAAGATATTTCTCAAGTCAGTTTTGAAACTGGTATTGGGGAAGTTGCAGCAAAAAATTCTTTTTCTAAAAGAAGCAATCTCCTAGCATAAGTGGTTTTCGTTTGACCATAGTTTTGATATTTTGGGATCAAAATGGGATGGGATGGGTTGAATTGCATAATTATGAATTCAACATTATCAAGCACAATGAGACATTGAGTAGACATCACTGCATCACCACTAACCTTGGCCAGCTTCCCTTTGCAGTATGCAGAACATCTTTCTGGGAAGAACACCTGGCATAGCACATTGAGTCCTTCAAGGACTTAATTGCTACACCTGTGAAATCCAGGATTTGATGAACTGTAATTGGTTAGCATTGTTCTCCATCTGGTAAGTCTTCATCAATCTCCAAGTCACGAAATACCATTTAGAATACGAAAATATCCCTGGAATTTCTTGCGTTTCCAGGGAAAATCTCAGGTCTCATCCCTGGATTTTTAAGGTTTCTAATCACACGCAGCTTTTAATTTTCCTGTCTTTCTCTCTCTTCATAAAAAATTATATGTTTATCTGTCTTATACTTGTGGTTCATAAATATTCTCATTTTTCATTCTATTGAATTTTCTGTTTTCACTGTGTGACTACTGTATTTTATATTTTTTTGCTTCCTTCGCATTTCAATGATTTTCAGATTTTTTTTCATCTCCCTTCTTTACAGGTATCCATTACTTAGAATTTTTTGTTAACCATGAGTGTAATTTATCTAATTTTTATATTTGTGTTAATCTAAGTCAAAATTGAAAAGCAAAACTATCACAAAGACGGGCACTAGGAAAAGTGCTTCTCGTTCAGGTATTAATTTTTAGAAATACGAGAATTTACTGTTAATATCTTTTTATAGCTGAAGATTCACGTTTGCGCCGCTTGGGGGACTTACAAATGTGAGTCCCCCAAGCGTGTTTCCTCCCAAGTGTTCCCATGTCCCAATGTGTTTCCGTAAACCATTCCTAATGTGAAGTTGGACTGAGTTGGACGCGTGGCTGCTCCCGGTGAGAGGAGGTCGTTTCCATGAATGGCTGAATCGGACTGAGTCACCACCGACGTGGGAAGGAAGTTTGTAACCCATTAAATTCACCATTACTATTAATTTAATATTAATAATTTAGAAAGTTCAAAAATATAATTGCCGCGATGAATTTGAGTTAGATCGCTATCTCCACTCCATTTGACTATGTGAAACGTTCGTCTCCGTTTCTTCATGTGATATGTAACCAGTCTTTGAGATATTAATGAGGATTTAACACACTTTTCTCTATTCTAGTATCGATGCAGAAAATCGTTCGCTGTCCTAGTGACTTGCGTCCAGGCCTTTCCGCCATGGATCGAGATTGAGCATTTGACTTCGCACCATCTCTGGAGCTCCACGTCTGAAATTGCGGACGTATTTCATCTGCACATGCTTTTCTTCTGCAGAAATCATCGGGTGGCCGAAGTTTTTAGAGGAGTACAAAAATCAGGTATGGGAAGTATTTAGAATTAGTGGTTGTTGGTTCCCGTTAGGTAAAGGCATGACCCTTGCGTATCCATTTAACACCAAAGAGGTTCATCTATCTCTGTCCTTCAACCAGCAAAGCTTTCGTCGAACCGCTTGCTAGTATGAGTTTTTACGGACGCGCATGTACCCAGGTCTCTATAGATATCGAAAATCTTTGTAAATTTTCGAATTAATCTTTGTAAATTCGAATTCACATGCTTTTCTTCTGCAGAATCATGGGGTGTTCGAGATTATTAGAGGAGTCCAAAATCAGGTATGGGAAGTATTCGGAATTAGTGGTGGTTGATTCCCGTTAGGTAAAGGTATGACCCTTCTGTATCCATTCAACACCAAATAGGTTCGTGTGGAACATTATCTCTGTCTTTCAACCCGCATAGGTTTCGTTTAACCGCTTGAAAGTGAGAGTTCTTAAGGACGTGTATGCACCCAGGTTTGTATAGAAAACAAAATATTTGTAAATTTTATTTTATGGTGTAAGTTAACTGTTTCTGCTAATGCATCTTGATGGATCGTATATTTTCGTATGGCTTTTGATATAAAAAATAACAAGATTGTTAAATTTGTAGATGAACATACATTTATCTCAATGTCAGTCTTGTTGGTAGATTTGATATAATGAAAACTAGGTAGCATTAATGCTAAATCATTACATGCATCTTGGTTTCTTTTTCCTGAATGTGTGATTTGTGATTTTACGGACACATTTAATGCGTCATAGTTTTATATTCAATGATTTTATTTGTGGTATACTTCTTTGTTCAAGTTTCCTTAATCAGAATATTTGGTGATCTCAGTACTGATAGAAAAATATCAGCACCTCCAAGTAATATCTTATCTCCAATAATCTATTATATTAATTGATATTAAATTTTTCATCTCTTCTGTGCACAATGAGAGGTTTCCACGTATTCGAGGATTTCATAAGATTTGTATCGGTACTTGCAGTTTTAACTCGAGCCTTTCCTCTATCGTTTCAAAACCTACTTTAATTTTAGAAAAGCAGAATACATACATCTGAAAGAAATTTATTCTTTCTGATTAATGATTACTTATTCCATGGACAGGGTAAGCATGGAGGCCAGACGGAACTCTGCAGTGGGGTTTTCTTCGGTACGTGGCTGACCTTAGCTGGTGATCTCGACCTTTGCATTTAACACGCCTAAAGTTCGATGCAAGATGTGTGACGTTATGTGTGTTGTGTGTGTGGTTGTGATGTGTGACCTCCGCACCCGAACCCTCTACGTTGCAAGCACCCCGGTACGATCCAAAGCAAGGAAAGGTAATAAACCGTTTTTTTTCTTCATCAAAGGAATATTTCTTGATTTCCCTCTTACCACGTGACGACCAAAGGCAAGGACCCTTTATTTTTGTAGCGACCGATCGACCCCCTAAGAGGGCCGGTACTACAAAATTATGGAGAGAAGACGCCGGCACGATTTAGTCCCTAAAAGGGCCGTTAATGAGGACTATACATTAAGATTATACTGTATACTACATATAATAGATACTATACTATCCACGGTTTATTAGAGAGTCCATAGAAATTTTCAAAACCCCTATGAGCGTCAACAGAGAGGATGGATGTTCTCTCCAAGACTCCTGGAAAGGCGTTCTACGAACAATCCAGGGGTGACAACAAACTGAAGAATCGCAGAACAGCAGTGACGCGACCAATCACGGAAGAGGAAGGACGAAGGGCAACTCATCCTCGACTTGAAGAAGCCTACTGAAACGTAGAGAAAAGGTCGTCGCTCAAGCTTCAGTCATCGCGGTGGAACCCGGAAGACGACATACCAAATATCTATCTCCGGCACGTTGAAAGTGTAAATTTCAAACACTGGGTGCATTCTGTGTTTTAAGTTTTAAATTATCTTTTCCTAAAGAATTCCGTATCAATTTTAAATTCATAATCTTGACGTATAATAAGTTTATTAGATTTTCATCCTTATAGCATCAGGGAAGTTACGCTAGGATTTTAAATCTATCTGGAGGGGGATGGGGCAGTTGCTGAGAGCCCCTTGCATATGGCTGTGTGGCATCTCCGCTTGTTGGTACTTATGAGAATCTCCCGTGGAAACTGATCTCTAAATTATCCATATGGGAAACTGAGTAGTAAGTTGTGTATTCTCCTAAGGCTCAAACTTGAAAAAGGTGAAACTAAATGAGATTTTTTGTTTGTTCTGTTTTCTCGTAATGTAACGTTTCTATCATAATGGTATTGTTATATTAGGAAAATATTGTCTGTAAATATTGTATAGAAATACGAACTTATGTGAAGAGGAGGCCCACATGCTGCAAATAAATTTTTTAAACCAACAAATTACTTGTCTATCTTAATTTGTAACATCTCCTAAAATTTCTCTCGCCAAATCTTTTGCAGAAAACCTACAATCATCCACTGAAGATGACGTATTTCAATTCCTTTGAATTCCCTAGTAGCTACTTGTTAACTGAATTATGCAGATCTTCTATATCGATTTTCCCTTTTTCTTTAATTACATTATTAATCTTCAACTTTCAATAAGAAATTTTTGATGTTCTTTATATGAGATCTAAATGAAGGAACATTTAAAAATGAACGCCAGTCAACATACAAATGAAAAAGAACGTTTTAAAGTCGCCAAAATATAAATAAAAGAAAACTTAAATTGAAGATGTCAGGAGATATTTCTTAACATGTCGAAATTCTGGTTCTTTGCCTAAATTTAATTACCAGTAGATAAATGTTTAGGAAGTTTTGTTTGTCATACGCTTTCAATTTGTAATATTTAATATTCAATTCTACGCTAGTAGCAAGAATTTCAAAAGTGATATAAATTGATTAGTGTACCTTTTCTATTATTTTTTTCATTATTAGACTATTTATTCCTCTTTCCTTTTCAGGTGCTCGTCGTCAACGGAATGGAGGTATCTCAAGAAAATATTGAGAGCAACATTCTTCATCTTGAAATCTGTGGAACACGAGATGATCGACTGTAGTTTTTGAGAATGCGGAATGTATTTCCAATGTTCGTTGAAAATATTAAATGTAAACCTTTTTCAAATGTCAATAAAAGACTTGTAAAGTTGAAAATTATTTATTTTCATTGCATGTAACAATCGCCAAGACCCGGGATTACATTTCCTCTGGTAAATCTGTATAGACCATTTAGATAAACGAAAAATCTTACGGCTAAATTAAAGCAACAAATGAAATTTTGAGAATTAGTAGAGCAAAGTAGAGTAACAGTAATTAATTAAGAAATAGAAAATTTTAGGCATAAGTTACGCATAGGAAAACTGAGAGAATTAATTTCTTAAATGATTAAATACATAGAAAAGAAAATCCTTAAGATATAGTATATTAAAATATACATCAAGATTTGTCTTGCGAAAAAATAACGTCTTCTCGTGGATTTGAACCACGGTACCTAACGTTATCAAACTAACACTCTAGCATTCAGCCAACTCTACATTTCTAGCTGAAGACGATTTTGTTATTTCTGTCCAAACTAGGGTATAGTACAGGCAGCGCCCTCACGTCCTTGCGGATTTTCTCGGCGTTTTTTGAAGGCCGAATTCAGAATTTAGAGGTCGTTCAAGGGCAAAATCGCCAATTTTAACCCTTTTTTCGAAATTTTCGAACAAGCTTCGTGAGTTTAACCCTTTGAGCCCAACCCTTTCCCTTTCATGAAAGTGAAACTTCGACGTCACTATGACGTAATGTGACTTCTATGACGTACGTACGGGCGCCAGTTCAAATCTTCTAATTTTTATATTTTATTTTAGTATTTAATTTCCAAAATCACGCCATTTTGTATCACTCTTTTTTTCCCTGGACTTAAATTCTAAGATGGAGTGAAAGATGACAATCATCCATTCATATTTTCGTATCCAATAGGCATTTCGCGATAATTGGCGCAGATTCAAAATTATGAGAAATTATAATTTTTAATATTTGACTTTCTGATAATTTCGCCCTTCATGAACTACAAAAAAATCTATAACTACTCAATTATCAAATTACAAACGTCCCAGGGATTTTATACTTTGGAGATGAATTTGGATATCTTAATTTTAGTTTTTCTTTTGCATATCAATGCTAGGAATCTTAATGCTAGGAAAAACGTCATACATAAAATTTCATTTAGATAATGAGTTTTATTTCAAGAACCTTATCAATACAATGGTACAGCAATATAGAAAGAAAAGCATACTTCAACATTTGAAAATCGCACGACTTTGTTACAGTAAGATGTTACATTTAGAGTTGATTACATATTGATTTTTCATTGATACAGCATAAATAAGAGCATTTGGATGCGGGAAGCCTGAAGTTCTCATTCCGTAGAACCAAGATAGCAGTCTCCGACATTGCAGCTTGGCGGCATTCAGCTTCTGAGATGCTTCCTCCGGTATCCTGTAACTGTAAAAGAAAAATGCATCTTTAATATATTTACATACTTCCCTGGAAAGAAGTATGTAAATCACTTCCTTTGCTGCCTTCCACGTATACTATAGGGGCATCCAAGTATCGGTTTGTCGTAAAACATCTGACAATTAATTAATGAGATATTTTAGTACGGAATATAATAACACCTTTTCTAATACATTGCGTCCCAATAATATATTAACTCTGATAAAAATAAAACTTTTTTGGTATAAAATTCATAAGGAGAGAGACAGGAAAGAATTGCTATTAAATTACCAATAATTTTAAAAAACCCTTAGCAAGAATTCCTACAAGAAGGATACCCCTGCTATTAACGAGTATGTTCAAGATTCCTTTTCCTTAAGTCTCACTTGCGATTTAAAGGCAATTCAATAGAAAAAAAATCGAATTAAATCGCGCGGCTTCATCTCTGACGAAAGTATGTGATCATTTGCGGGTATCAGCAATATTACACAGAAAAATTAAAGTCCACAAAATCATCCGAAATCGCGGAGCTATTCGAAAGCGATCATTATTTTCTCTCAAAAGTTTCCCCCATTGAACGAGAGCCTTTTCAATGATGTTTAAAAATGCAAATAAAAATCCAATAATTCAACTCATCATCTTCTAGACCATATGAGATGTGCTCTTATTCTAAGAATGTCGCCAATCTTCCGAATAAAGAGATACTGAAAATTTAGCAGGTAAAAAGTGGAGAAACTATTATGTGAAAAAGTATATCTGCCAAATATTTAAGGACAAATGCCACAATAGGAAAACACACCAGCAAGTAGGGAGCATGAGAGAAAACTGCAATATCATTGTAAATCTTGTACATTTTAAATTTCAAATTGAAAGTTTGTTCTACTTTACGAAAATCAAAAAATTAATTTCAAATAATGGACATGTAACAAGATTTCCACGGCAATAAAAAGACATTTTAAACACTGAAATACTGCTTAAGCAAACAAATTACTAAATAGTTTTGAAAAACTATAAATGCAACAGCATTAAACGAAGTTCATTTAATTTTCAAGCAAAAACATTGATTATTAATTATAATTATTAAAAATTCTCAAAAGCATCAACTTTTAGAGGTGCAGTGCCCCCTACATATAATGGGTTGCGACAGCCCCACCTCTGCTTCAGACGGATCCAACTTATACCTTCGGATTCACAAAACTGGAATAATTTCAAGAAATCAATAGGTTGCACATCTAATAAGCTATTCAATTGGATAAGGATACGAGGAGGAATCTTAATGAAATTGAATAGGAATTATCCAAATAAAGATAAGAAATTCAAGTAGAAAATTCACTCCATCCAGTGTTTGAACATACGCACATTTCATATGCCAGATCTTGCATCAAAATTAAGACGTGGGAAATTCAAGGTTCGTGATCTAGGTCAGCCACCTACTGAAGAATACCCCGCTGCAAATTTCCATCGGGCATCCATCTCTGCTTTCCCTGTCCATGGAAAAAGTAATCAATAAATAAAATGAATGATATTTGACAAAATTTCTTACAGATATCTATTTTGCTTTAAATTAAATTGCTTTAATTAAAGTGGATTTTGAAACGATTGAGGAAAAGCCAGAGTTAAAACTGCAAGTACAGAGAGGCGGAAAAAATTATGAAATCGTCGAGTACGTCCAAGCCTCTCATTGAGCTCAAAAGAGATTAAACTGTTACTCGGAGATGCTGATATTTTTCTATTATTGAGATCACCACATATTCTAGTTAAGGAAACTTTTATATCGTAATCTACATTAAAATCTATGTATACAAAACTATTAGCCATGTGTCGACAAATGTAGTACCCGTAAAATCACAATCCCACAAGTCGGAAAGGTGACCTATTGAATTAGCTACCAGAGGGTCTGAAGAGGGTATGGGACAAAATACGTCGTGAAGAGAGGGGTAGAATTGTCATTGCTATCTCGCTTACCCAGAATGACCGGATAAAAAAACCCATCTAAGTACAATACAACGACCTTATCAATGCTATTGGGTATACCATTCAGGAAGAAGAAACCAAGATGCATGCAATGATTTAGCATTAATGCTACCTAGTTTTCATTATATCAAATCCACGAACAAGACTGCACTTTGATAAAAAAGTTCACTTAAAATTTTCTTTTTGTTTTTTTTTTTTAATATCAAAAGACACATGAGAAAGATACCATCCATCAAGATGTATCAGCAGAAATAGTTTTTACCTACCTAGTTTTTAAATTTGAAATTTTTTCATTCGAAAATTTACAAAGAATTTCGATGCCTATAGAAACCCGGGTGCAAGCACTTCCTTAAAAACGCATACTTTCAAGCGGTTCAACGAAAGCCATGCTAGTTGAAGGACAGAGACACATGCTCCACACGAACCGATTAGGTGTTGAATGGATACGCAAGGGTGGCCTTTACCTGACAGGAATCAACCACCACTAATTCTGAATCCTTCACATACCTGATTTTCGGACTCCTCTAATAATTTGGAGCACCCGATGATTTCTGTAGAGCAAAAGCGAATGCAGATGAAATTCGTCCGCAATTTCAGACGGGGAGCTCCAGCATCCAGAGATGGTGCGAAGTCAAATGCTCAACCTCGATCCATGGCGAAAGGGCCTGGACGCAGGTCACTAGGACAGCAACCGATTGTCTGCATTGAAACTGGAATAGGAAAAATTTCGTTCAGTATTCAATAATATCTTAAGATTTGTTACATATCAAAGACTGGTAAAGAAACGGGAATGAAGGTTTCACAAAGTCAAATGGAGTGGAGATAGCGATCTAACTCAAATGCATCGCGGTAATTATATTTTTGAACGTTCCCAGTTATTAATATTAAAATAAATTAGTAATGGTGAATAGAATGGGTTACAAAATTCCATCCCACGTTGGCGATGACCCAGTCCGATTCAGCTACCCATGGAAACGACCTCCTCTCACCGGGAGTAGCGACACGTCCTACTCGGTCCAACTTCACATTAGGAATGGTTTACGGTAACACATCGTCGCTTGTGAGTCCCCCAAGCGGCGCAAACGAGAATCTTCCCCCGAAAAAAAAAGAAATTACAAGCAAAATCACGTATTTATAAATATTAAAACTTGATCGTGAAGCAATTCTCTTTTTGCCTGTAGAAGCGATATTTTTATTCACTATTTTGGCTTAAAATAAAACTAATTTGAGAATTAAATAAACTTGAGTTGACAAAAATATTATGCGTTGAGGATAAAAGCCCACATAGAAAGGAGGTGCGAAGATTTTGCGAAACTTCTGAAAATGCAATAAATAAAATCTAATAAAATTTTTAAAAACGAATTTTACGTTACACAGATAGAGAGAAATATATATTCTATAAAGAAGAGAAAGAAAGAGAGAAAAATAAAGAAGTACGTACCATTATAAAACTTAAAATCCCGAGATGAGACCTGAGATTTTTCTGGGAAACGCAAAGGATTCTAGGGTGTTCCAGGGATATTATCGGATGCATTCTACATCTGGATCCCTCGTAAACGGGTTGTGTCTTAGCAAAACCTTCGTTATTATGTATACTAATACTTATTATGTAATTAATACATGTGTATATTTCTTAAGATCGGCCCACGAAAGAAGCGGCTGCAATTTTTGACAGAAAAATGGTGAGCGCGATCATATGGTTAAATATAGCCATCGCATTGTTGGAAGAAAATTATCTTGACTACATGTTTCCATCTCCTTTTCTGCTTCCTACAGATGCCATTTTTATATGATTTGTAATTAAAACAAAAGTCTGAGAAAATGTATGAATAGCGGAAACTTTACTCGCAAGGGGGAGCACTTGAGAGTGAAGATCGAAAAAAACATATTTCCTAATCTTATGAACTCTAAAAATATCTCCTTTCCTTAAACAAGAAAGCAATATCGAAAATGTAACATGATTTTTGGAGAAAAATGCAGTTTATTTAGATTTATGACTAAGGATAGTACAGAATCGAAACAGCTTAAAATCTTTATTCTCTGAAAATCTTCGCGGTTATAGTTGAAGTCAGGAAATTCAAGGATTTAATAAAAATCTGTTCACTGAAGGAGGAAGAGAAATAAAAGGAAGAGTATCATCAATATTTTTAGGGAATTGTAACGGCATCGAGTTCGAATTTACTTATGGCAGACTCAAAGGCAATGTTATGGTTGGAGAAATCCAAAGCCAGAACCGGGATTTATGTTTGGGTCTAGTTGTGGTTATTAATCTACTATGCTAGCTGTTATTTCTCTAAGTCCCATGTTTTCTGCTTAGAAATAAGCAGAAAGAATACAAAAACTGTCCGAACACATTGTATTCCATGACATTAGATAATGATGAAGACCTACCAGAAGGAGAAATGAGCTCATTGACTATGGTCCATCAAATCCTGAATTTCAATGGTGTAGCAAAAAAGCTGTTGAAGGAGTCATTGTGCTACACCAGTTGTTCTCTCCAGAAAGATCCTCTGTGTACTGCAAAGAGAAGCTGGCCAAGATTAATGGAAATGCAGTGATATCTCCTCAAAGTCCATGTTGTGCTTGATAATAATTAAATCATACTTACATACTTCAATCCACTCCAACCACCCTTTGAGCCTAATATAACCAAAATAACATAAAATAAAAAATGTTTATGATAGGAGCAAGCCTCATATACGTAAATAAATTTTTGCTACTAATTCTCCAACACCAGTATGCCAATTAAATTGCAGTATTATGATCTTTATTAAAATTCAAACTATTGATGACTAACGTACACTCGTGCCCTACCTCAAGACAAAAATCGTGTTTTCATTTACCAGGTACCCAGCAAAAAGAATGCGGACTTTGTAATCCATCATCTCTTCATATCTGCTACTCCAGAAAATGTAAAGGATGCTCTTTTGGAGATGGGGTTCCTGAGTATTATCTTTCCAAGAGGACTGAGAATATCCAAAAGATTAGCCACTGAAAAATGTTCATGCAAGTTATACAGAGCAACTACAGAGCATCTTGCAGTTATACATTTTATCAAAACCATTGGCTCACTTTATCATCTTAAGGTCCTGATTAGACTTCACTAAGCCCGAAACTTCAATGCTTTGGATGCCAAGGTATAGGGCATATAAAATTTTTTGAAACTTACAGCCCAATTGTATTAAATTTGTGGGGTGTGCATGATTCTACTAAATGCAAAACACTAAACTCAGACAAACAAGAATTTTTTATTGGAAAAATAAACAACCCACCAACTACTAAGGCTGCCAAGATCTTCTTCTTGTTAAACAAGCAATCTTAAAATACTACAAACTCCTCTACTTTATATACCAATCACAAAACCCATTTCATGAGAATTGATTCTCAGGAATTTCCTTGGATATTTTAATGGAATCATTTAAATCCCCCAATCCTAGGATTGAGAAAATCCTGGGGAATTTTACAAGAATAAATTCATGAAAAAGCACCCTATTTGTAGCATCCAGGGTTGTCCAGCCCCAAGGATATACCTCTGGCATCACCAGACCATTTTATCTCTGCTTGAATTGTAGTATCCATCATGACCTTCTAAGAACAACTAGGAGAATAAATGGATAAAAGAGGAATGTATTTTTTCAGTTAACTATTGCTTAAAAATGGTTATGCATTCAAATGCTACAAATTTTAGAAGATTAGTATGGAAAAGAAAGGAGAGGAAATTTTTATCAGAGGTAGAGATAAGAAATTGACAATTCTTTAAAAATTAAAGGGAGATTTTCGATTATTTGCATAAATATATAAATCCAATTCAATTCCTCATGTCTCATCCTCATTCAGAATGATCCTTCATCTTCCTTCCTTATGCATGATATTCATGCAGAAAGGCTTCATGCAGTATATTCCTTTTTGGATTTGCTCCATTACTTTTTCAACCAACCATCAAGTTATTTTATATTTCTATTTTCTCTCTCAATAAATTTCTTCTCCAGTGCTTCAAATCTCTTTCATGCTTAACAATGCTCTTACTTTATCTGCTATATATACTTGATTAGCTATATATATTACATGAATCAGTAAAGTAATATTTGTATTGTTAAAAAGTGCTTTGGCAAATGAGGTCATTTCACACATATGAGCCCCCATCAGGAATCAAACTAGGACTACGTTCACCGAAAGCAAATGTGCTGCCCACTCGGGTGTCCAGGAGCCCTGGATACATGAATCAAAGCTGGCATTTATTGGAATCTTAATCCTACAAAAAGTTCATTATCTGTCTGTGTGGGAGCAGCACAATGCAGATATGCTACTGCACTGCATGTTTCAAAAAACTGAAACATCTCAGAGATGGAAGAGAAAAGAGATAATTTTAAACAAAAAAACATGAGTCAACAGTAGCATGTATTTGGGTCTTAACCCTACAAAAAAATGCACATTTAGACTGTCTCTAAAATGACAGCATGACAAGGTAAGACAAAGCAACTACTAGGAGCTGAGAATGAAGTTCATGTAGATACTAAATTACATTTCAAATATTGCAAATGATAGAAAGAAAATCTCTTCACGTTGAAATCATTATCTTTATAGAAGCATATTCTGTTAGCTGAATTGATTTTACACTGTGAAAAATGCTAAAAATAAGTCATGCTAAGAAATGAGTTATTTGGGAGTGCATTTAAACTATCTATTAATATCAATCGAAACTTATTGAAGGAAATAGTAAAATAATGAAAAAAAAGTTCAAAAGGCTTTCTAATCAGTGATTGAGGGCGACTTAGGATAATAGATGGTTAATTATTATGTTACGAAGAGTATGAAAACATAGTGTAGTAAGACCTGATTGTAGAGAATAAGAATAAAAGTGACTAATGGATATAAAGAAATGAAAGACCCAGGACCACTGTGAGGCAGTTTGAATAATAACCATTGCATAGATGCCCCCAACATGTTCCATAGAGCATATGTGGCTGGAGGAAGCATTGCACAGATGCAGCATGTACTCTGGCCAATGTGAGATTAGGGAGAAAGACTTTTGACCATACCAACTGAATAGGGGCAAACTCTGTCCTGGTCATTCAGTCACACTCTTTCCTGGTCATCCTTAACCATGAGTCCTTTAAACAGAACTCTCAGCAATTGACATGTAGCAAAATTATTCAACCTCCAGTCGTTTGACCTTACTGGCATTTCCTTTCTCATACATGATACAGTAAAAGAGACCTTTAATGTTTTCCAGATGTAGCAAATAATGTCCACATACCAAATTCTTTGAAGGTAAATTTCCATGCTTTTTCAGCAGGAAAATCCTTGTTATTCTCATTTTAGAGCATGGGAAAGGATTTCAAGAAAGGCTGACTTAAGACTACACCTTTTAAGAAAAGATTTTATATTTCAGTTTTAAGCCATAAATTTACTATGGAGCTTAATTGAAAAGCTTCAAAATTTTCACACTAAAATGTGATAGAAAAATTGTCCCTTCAAATTTCTTGGTGTAGGAGGAGGCTGGCAGGCAGAACCCAACCTAAAGATTTTGAATTTCTTTTTGTTCTCTCCTGCTGCAGCATCCTAATTGGCTATATCCACCTTCTTATATTTACTCCCCGTGAATATTGCTACTATTATGGCTGCATCCAGAATAACTTCGGAATTATTATATAAATACAGCCTTTGGATAGCATTGTAAGTGGAAAATACAAAGAACAAAAAGCAGAAATTACCTTGTCTGAAATATCATTAAATGTCTCATCATAATTCATTATAACTGTATACTTGAATACTGACAATACTACCAATAATAACAAGCATATATAATCCTTTTTAAAGGATTAAAATTGCTCCCAGATTTATTTTTTACCCCCTCCACAGAATATCAAGTTAAATCTTATAATACAATTGAATCTTCTGTGAAAACTAAGAGGAGACTAATTATTATAATTCAGTAACAATAATTCAATTATTTGTATATTTCTACTGTAATGAATACATACATACCTAAATACAACAAAGAGATACTTATAGACAATTGACAATATTATGTGGAAAATAAATAAATCAATATAAATTAACACAAACACGTTTTACTTTGCTTAATAAACTATACTCGTAAACTTTCAAAACATTTCACGAGACATTGCAAGCCACTTAGAAGCCTACCTGACTTTGAAGAACCCAGTGACTTTGAAGGAAAACCTTTTTGCTTTATCTTTAACAATCTTACACTGAGAATTTTATTTGCTGTTAATGAGTTCAAATTTTTTATATAGGTCATCATTGCCACATTCAGTTGTTGTTCATGGTTATTCACTGATGTCAAAGTACCTTAGGAAATCCACATAAATAGAGGTGGGATCAGCCTGTTCTCACAGGTTTATGCAAATGAATTCTTCAAATTCATTAAGTCTGCCAAATATCTGCTTATATCTATCTGGTATTAGAACAATATATGTAGAGGTACTATAATATACTCTTTACAACAAAAGTATAACTTTAATGTTGGATTACGAAATAATTATTTCTTATTATCTATTATATTATCTTTAAGTTTTGTAACAGACAAACTCACTTAAAAACTGCAGTGTCTAATTGCACACTATATAGGGTTAAGAACTAGTTTCTAAAATTTTTAAATCCCTTTTTAGCACCAATCTCAACCTATCTCAATCCATCCCAGCAATCACAGAACAGGAATGTGTTTCAAATACTTAGGAAAGCTTCAAAATATTATCATAACTAACACTGCACATTTATGCTTTGGCCAGGAGATGAAGCCCCATAGACCATCAATGAAGTATTTTATGAATGTCCAGAAAGTAATGTGGCAACCTGAAGTAAAGAAAAATCCAAAATTAAGTTCTAGTTGGGCTCAAGTGATAGAGAACAAGAGGTGGAAAGAGCCAGGCATCACCCAGGAGAGCTTATCCAACAAGCATAAAATGCACCATAAAACTGCACTTGTTGGAACATCGCATAATATTGGAATTTAATTTAAAATGAAGTTCTGAATGAGATGGGTGAATGGTTTATCTCACTTTTATAAGTTGAAAATACTGCAATCTACAAACTTAATAGAATGAATCCAATGATTATTTCTTGATTTTTCACTCTTGCATGAGAACGTAACTAATTTCCTAAATGCACACACATAAATTGTTAACTAAAGAAGGATCACAGTTGCCATTGTCAAAGGAAATAACTCATCGGTTTGAAAAATAGATTCATTTATTTTTTCAAACCCATAAATAAATACAAATACCAATCAATCTTCAAAACATGGATAAAAAGACAAATCTCTGACAAAAAACTGAGGATCTGATGAAGCTCTTCCTTCAATGTAAGGTTTGCCAAAAATGAAGTAATGGTTGAGTTTGTAGCCATTCATAAGGAACTGAAGGAATTTATTGAACAAACCTAGGAATATTCTTTGAACCTAATTAAAGACCAATCAATTGATATCATGTTGATAAACATCGAGTGAACTAATAGAGTTTGGATGTTAAAAATTAACTATTCTAATGTACTCTACAATTATTCTACATAAATTATAAAGTCCTTATTTCATTAGAAACCATTACTATAGTATGTTCTCATCATAAAAAGGAAAGCAAAATAAAATTCAAACAAAATGTAATAGGAAATCATAAAAAATAATGTTACAAGGTTTACCAACTGTAAGATAGGATGGATTAGCATTAATTAGTAAGGAAGACCTTTCTTGAATTCATATTTATGAAACATGATGATCCTCTTAAAGGTTTAAATTTTACTGAAATATTTATAATAAAAGAACATCAGAAAGTACTCACTTTAAATGAGGATTATGAATATCTAAACTTGAGCTACAATTATTTCCATACGACTTATTTCTTGCTTTCACTAAATCCTTCTGAAAAATACATGGAGTCTTGTGAGAATACTATGCCTTGGACCAAAAAAACATACAGTATTCCAATGAAAATTAGATTCTATAGAAAATCAGAACAAAGTTGCTAAAAATGACATCCTAACTATTCATTCAATCTAATTAGGCTAATTATTTAAGAATTTATTCATATGATACAGAAGATACCATAATTGGTTCATAACTATATGTTCCTTCAAATAAGCAACTCCAGAGAAGTTATTTAACTAAGAAGGAAGTTGAAAAGAGGCAAAGTCAGATCAATAGCTGAGTTTAACAGAGTTGAATTTGCAAAGTTGCACCTATTTTTCCAAAAAAAATTCCTAATCTATACAAGAAATCTGTCTACATCTACAAGACATTTGTCCGAAGAAACAAAGAAAGATCAACACTGCAACATAACATGTGTTACATATTTAAGACAAATAGTAAATTACTTTCATATTTAAGGTAATCACTTACTAATGGGATACTCTTCTCTATATTTTTAAGAATTTCTACATATATTCTTGAAGGCTTGGCATAGGTGTTATGTTATCATATAAAAATGTGTATAATGTAAATAAATGCATTATTTTTCTGCACAATTTTAACATTTTCTGTATCAATTTCACAATACAAGGAGCAGAATAATATAGAATTTATATAATTCTTCCTATTAGTAGAGTTTATAATTAAAGATATTTTCAAACAATAAACTTTTTCAAAAATTGTGGATTTGCAAATCAGAAAGATTAATTGACATTTCATTTTTTGTTCAATAATATAGATAACATCTCAACTCTTTTTATATGAAATGTGTACATAAAATATTAATAAAACCAATTCCATCAAGAATCAGTAGTATCTTCTCAATTTTTTGAAACTATCTTCATTTGCAAAGGAGATGGACTGGTTATTTAGAACTCTGAAGAATTTCAGGCACAGATTTAGAAACACATGACATCAATAATACATTGATAAAACTAACTGCATTCATATTTTATAGTATATGGTAAAATAAATCTCAAATCATACACAATAGTGACTGCCCATTTCAAAGAAGACAATCATAAGCTCATATTAACAAATATCAACTATCGACATCAAAGTGGAACTATTAATGTTCTATTTACAGATATACTTATGAAATTATTTTAATCTCTAAATATCTTAACGTTGTTCATAGAGAGATATCAGGTACATACAATTTTCTCTAAAATAAAAATTATAAGTTTTTGAAAGGAACTAAAGGACCATTCATAAATACGTAATTCTTTGTTGTTCCCAAATAAAAATATAGTATGTTGAGTTGAGGTAAAAATAACCATGAAGCTCTGGAGTAAGATGTGAAAAACTAAAGAATATACATAGTTTACCCAACTATGGATATATTTCATAATAATCCTGGTCAATGAAATTGCAAACTGTGTAGATTCGAAGAGTGTTGGCATGAGACCTTTATCAATGAGCATCTGAATGGAGATATTTTTTTGACAGTGAACATAAATATTAAATTTATTCTTATCCACATTTTCTTTTACTCAATTGACAGAATTTTTCTATGATGAATAAAATCAAAGATTTACTTCCAGTTAAAATTATCCCTATAGTTAATATATTTTTAGAAGTTGACTACAAAGGAAAACGCCAAGGTTATGTAAACATTATATGTGCACAAGCATTTAAAATCAGCTAATAAGAAATTTATCTTGCAAGTGACTTCATTTAAATCAAACTAAGGACAATGATTTCGCTTATCTTCAAACATAGCCAAACTTTAACTTGAATGAAAATGAAGCTAAATATGATAATGCCCCTACTTAATTATTTCAATAACTATTTCCATGCTGTCAAAATCACAGATCAAACAAAGATATAAAAGTTAAAAATCTAGTGAAAAAGTTTTTTAATAATTATAAAATCTAAAAAATACTCAATAATTTAGGAACTCTGCCTAGTTCAAGAAGAAATAAAATCATAGTAGTAGTTTGTCAATAAAATAAAACATGAATGTAGTAAACATGATGATAATTTATGAACATGTTTATTGGTCTGTTGAGAAGTAGTTAGGAAGCCATCTTCCTGGACTTTATAAAAAATTGAACATGAAAAATAAACGTAGAAGTTCATTACAGGTGTTAAGGTACAAAATGTCAAGAGTGTTTAAAAAACAGAACAAACAGGTGAGAAAAAATTATTCTCAAAACAACTATGAAGACAGTAAAACTGCAATATTCAATTCGATTGACTTTCAGATCAAAGGAAATGGGTCATTTTCAAAACTATTTCTACATACGATAAGGATACTACTTCATTATCTTCATAAGATTTTCAACAGTGATTACAACATGCAATCTCAATTAGTGCAGAATCTTAGGATTTCATAGAACTTTTCTGGCAATATATTGCCATAGAATGAAACAGTCTTTTTGGTGAATCACTGTGTAGAACTTTGTAGAACTGGACTTCCATCTGTTCATACACCATCCACACTATAAAACTTGTCGTTCAGTTATAATTGACCAATCTCGTAGGAAAATGACTCCAATATATAAGGCAATGTCAGGCCAATCATAAACAAGAAATTCATAACATGCTCATTCATTTTGGAAATATCAACTGCATATAACAGTTTTCTCTTTAGCACTAATAAAAGCTGATTCAAAAACCAACAATACATAGTATTGTGTGGCAATTTTTGTTACGAAAATGTGTTTAAGACTATACAACATTTTTTTGATACTGTATATATTTTATCACATGGAGCTGGCTCATTTTTTCAGTCATCTAGGTTAATTTAACCTATGATGACCAAAACAACATTGTTATGTTCAGTCCGAGGTTTAAAGTTTCACGAAAACATTCTTCAGCAGAATTTAATATACACAAAAATATGCCCGAGAAAAATACTCAGGCATTCCCACTAAGATTTTGGAAACATCGAGAGAATTGCAGCACATATTTTCTGGGGATTGGTCTCATCTGGATATATCTCCATGGCTGTCCTTACATGCTCTGCAGGGAAAATGGAGGATAAATGGTACTGCAATCGCCGACGTGCATCTTCAGGATCGTCGGATGTGTATGAGAATTGGGAAGTAGGTTGAAGTAGACCAGAGACTGACGACTGTAAAACATTTGGTGACCAAATAGATGGTGAGGGTTCGGATGTGTAGGGAAACCACGATCCGCCTTCAAAAGGGTCACCGGCCACCGTCTCCCCTTCTCCTCCAAGATTGAGCTGGGGATCTGAAGTACTGCTAAGCCGCTGCATGTGGTGATGTCTGGGAAGAAGTGTTTGAGGTATGAGGTGATGTCCGTGTGAATGTGAGCCAGTGTGCGGTACTTGAGGCCACCTTTGGAATGAATCTGGGGCAGATGCGATACGAGTAACATTTTGGTGAACGGGAGAAGCTGAAACTCCAGGAAAATGAGCTTCTCCGCTTGCATGCCGAGCTAAGGGTTGATGTTCATGGGCTGGCACATAACCTTGCATCTGGAATAGCCTAGGATCACAGCTTGGGTTGAGAGTTAGCTGTCGCTGAAGCTTCCGGTGGAGATTTACTTTCTCTCCGTTTCTGTCAGATTCCGATGACCTTTCAGCCATCTGCATTCGGTCCCCATATGAGATATTGGTAGGAGGCCAAGCTGAACTGCTAGGCTCTTTAACCATTTGACCCCACTGCTGTTGACAATGAATGGGGTGTAATTGTGGATGATGCAGCTGGCTGAATCCAGGAGAAGGAGAGTAAGCACCAAAAGACTGAACATCGTGTCCTGATGGCATATTATGTTGATGAGGAGATGTCATGCGACCGTTTTCTCCAGGAGAGCTTTCCATGTGACGGCAGTTAGGAAGGCTTAAGGCCGAAGCCTGAGACAATTGTGGATGGTGATTTTCACAATCTTTAGGAGGCATCATGGATATTGGGTTTGCAAGAGTAGATCTTGTACGACTTAAAGGTGTTTTTCTATACTGTCGTTTGGATGTTCCAGGGTCTTGATCTGACGACACAGGTTGCAGAGGAAGACTAAGTGATTTTCCTTTGATGTGATCACCTAAAATAAACAGAAGTTTATACATAAATAAACTCTGAATTCATGCAGCAACACTTTACCATAAGAAATTTAGGATCCATTTACTTTAATTCACATGGCTATACAAATCAATTAAATTACATAGAAAATAATGAAAAATAATATATCCTTAATAGTTCACAAGGTAATAATTAATATGATACCCATTATAACCATAGAAGTATCTTTCAAAGATTTCATAGTAAAAAATATGAAAGTACTTCTATACAAATTTAATGGAAAATAAATGGGTGTAAAGCAAAGGATGCTATAAATAAATCTAATACTAAGATATTTAGAGGGATTAAATCATTCTTACCTCCACCTATGCTACCTGTTGCTCTTGCTTTCACTTCCATCAACTGCTTTTGTGCATGCTCTTGCAGCCGCTCAGTCACTGATTTGTGAGGCAATGGTCCCCTTTCTGGATGATGGAATCTACATTTGTTTCCATATGTACATTTTTTGCCATAAGGGCATAGTGGAGGAATTTCATGCCTTTTGGCAGGATGGTAAGATAAAAAATTATCCAACGTTGGTCCTGAACGACCAAGTGGATCATCAGGAGGCATGAACCTGCAATTGAAAGAGTGAAAAGTCTTAATAAAAATTCAAGTAGTCAAACCATGAATAGGATAACTAATAAGGAACAAAGTGTACCAATAGAGAATTAAGGGAATAAATGTTTATCATAAGAATCTAGACTCTTGTACAATGTAATTAATTAGATAACAAAGTTTCTACACTGTTAAACTAAGATCTTTAATACTCTGAAATTATTAGAATGTATTTCTAATTTCCAAATAATTTTTATCCTCTTTTTGATGTACCCAAATTATCTATCCAATATATTTGAAAGAGACAATACTATACACTTTCAAATTTAAAACAAATTCCTAAAATTTCATTAACAATTTAGCAGCTATAATAGATTACATAATCTGGAATTTTGGTAAAATAAATGGCTGTGACATACCTGTCATTTACGAAAGAATACATTAAAATTCTTTCTTCCACGACTTTCCTAAATTCAGGACTTTCCTGGGCTAGATCTCGATAATTATCATTGGACACTACAATCCCATCTATTTCAGCAGCTAGACGGAGGATGTAGCGGTCATCATAGCACACCATTCTTTTCCCTCCCACCAAGCGAGAGGGAGTGAACACAAGAAGCCTTTCTCTCTCGAGTTCTCCGAGAATCTCTTGGTCTAGAAATAAAATTTATAGTGATAACCCCTGAATTTCAAAAAGAGTCAATGAAATCTATCACAAATAAATAATGTGAAAATAGATGTCTAACAGAGTTTTGAGCAATGAATTATACACGTTTGAAGAAAATTATTCAGCTTCTTATTATTACTGAGATTAAGTAAATAGGAGCTATGAATTATGACATTGAAAGATGTTCAATTTCATGAAGATAGACTCAAAGTGTGAGAATAAGTCAAGTTGTTAATGCATCTTCATTACAAATTCAGCTATAAATCAAGGTAAGTGAACTATACACTATGAATATCAATACTCAAAAATGCAATTCCTCTGTACACCATTCTAATAATCTACATACCTCTTTAAGACTTTAACTATGAACATATTATACATGCATAAAATATATGTAATAGAGATTCAAATAATAAGATCTTTAGTCTTCCTGATACTAGGCAAAAGATATAATTTAGAATAGTGGTACTTAATATTTTCTCTCTTTAAAAGATGACATTTGGAAGTTTTATGTCCACAATTTTACACATTACACTTATGGCTCCCAATGAGAACCACTTATTAAGACGATAATGATATTTTAAAATCAATTGTCAGTAATGTCTATGATAGAGACAGGTTAGGGTTTTTACCCTTCATTAGTGTAGAATTATTCATAAGTGTACACGGTTATGATTAACCATAGAGGACTTGACAAATTTGCTGATGTTAGTATGAGTAGTTGAGTGTTAAGGATGTACATTCATGGGAATCCAACAATGGTGTGGGATACTATAATGGCAAAAACCATGAGAATTTCATCCCTGTGATATAATATGCTTAGATCCAAAATTTGGAAATACACTTATGCAATGGACATTGCTGAACTCTACCTACTCTACGCTACTCTGGAGTCTAAATGTTTTATCGTTAATTTTGAATAGTGATGATTTGCCAATGTCTTTGAATTAATACTCGAAACATTTTATCCAAAGAATAAGTAAGGCATATCTCATAAGCAGGAAATGTGTTTAGGATTTTCAACTCTAAGAAGAAAAAGTGAGAAGTCACTCCTCCCAAATTATTGACTAATCATTTAAGCAACATATAAATCTGTGAATAATGTATCGTTTTAGGCATTAAACTGTGCTGAGGAAACAGTATGCTGAGTGCTTACCTTTGATTGGGTGGTATGGACGTGATGCTTCCTTTCTCCATTTTGGAACAAACACAGTGATTTCTTTGTGTCCTCTAGCTTTGAACCAATCAACGCAGAGCTTGATTCCACGGCAGGAATAAACTTCTTTATTTCCATGGCTGCAAAAGAAGAATGCATTCTTTTAAATTTTTTGCAAACATTTTTTGGGTGATTTCATATATCTTTATAAAGTAAATTAATCAAAAACTAATCACTTAAAACACTGATGTAAACAGCTGTCAAAATATATTAATCTACTGATATATATTACATGGATATTTCTGCTGCTATCATTATGTAATAACTCATTAATAGCAAATATATTGAATCATACTATAGCAAAAAAACAGAAAATATGGTGGGATATTCTAAGATGGCTCCTAACTCTAAGGTGAAGAGGAACAGCATGGCTGTTATGTAGATCGCGGTTAGCTAACTTATATTCTGCTACAAATGACTTAAATGTCTTTCACTGAAGTCAAATTTGAAAAACAAAATTAGAATTAATTAGACTAGAGAAATTAGAAATGAAATTAAGATATTTTTCAGATACATCGCTACAATTTTTATTTTGAGTCTTATTTTGTTTTTTTATCGAATATATGGAATTTTTAATTTAATTACCTATGGATACATTATAAAGGTAAATACTGGAAGTTGTTAAAATTATTAGAAATTTGAAATCATCTTGATAACCAGTTACGATTAATCAAGCATCTCTGAAGAATAGATGATTTAATTACAATCAGCCTGTTGGCCACCCCTGGTATAGGGGCATCAGAAGTTAGCGGATAGCTAAATTTAATACATGTTATATAGATCTAATAACATGTTTCTAAAAAAATTAACTTGCAGGGACTATTGTTACTTTCAGCTTAGGGAACCTATCATAATTAATTATGCTCATGAGGAGTAAATATGGTGAGTTAATAATTATATCGCATTAAATGACAAATTAAAACCAAAAGAAGAAATCTTGAATATCCCATGATAATAATGGTTATAACACAGAAAACTCTTACTGAGTACATATTCCATCATTTTATGAGCTAAGAGATAATGAAAGTTTATAGATAAAGTTTAAAATGTAAATAGAGTATGAAATGATAGAAAAATAATTAAGCTAGATATATAAAAGATTATATTAATAGAAAAGAGTTTTTTCTGAATTTACTTCAAAAATAAAATTATCATATCATAAATTTCTTTTCCAGATAAAAATTGCATACTATGAGTAAACTTCAAATGAATACTTAATTGAAGACTGATTGTTATTGCTTGCAAACCAAATTTTATGAATTCATGGTACGTTTGGTTTCGGATATGACACATTGAATTTCTGATGTTTGAAGTATAGAGATTGTATAAATTATTTCAGAGTGCTTGTACTTTATGGACGTACCCAAATGTGCAAGCACACAATATGCTCAGGTGCATTATTAGGCTTCTAGAACTCTATGTGAATTTAATTGAGAACATAAATAAAAAAGGTAACTTGAATAGATAATTGGAATTCTTTGAAAATGTGATTTTACTCCTTTAATAAAAAAAATTACCCCCCCCCCCTAAGTATGAAGTTAAACATTACATTTTATGAAAATTATTTAATTTCTTTTACTTGAATTCAGAATTTTTCCATCAAGTCTATCCTACTGTAACTTCGTAACTGTTAACTCCCAAATAAGAAATATCTTTCATATATGGTTCCTAAACTACTATATTGGTCACAACCAATTCTAATCTCTCTGAAGAAAGTTACTGCAGTAAAATACAGATGCATTCTCAATAAAAGGAAGGGCTGTTGTAACTGAACACCAAGAAATCATTTAAATATCTATTTAGAAAATTTAAATTAAAGGACAGCTGTTGCTATACCTGATTAAAGCATCAAAGTTTTAGTGATTAGTTTGACAAGATTTCAAATAGCTTATTTTGCCTTTACAGGAGCATAATGTCTCCATAGAATATTTACATATATTTACCTTAAACATGTCAAGTGTAAAATAAAACTGAGTTATTCCATCTGCCTTAAATAAGATTATGGAAATAAAAAGGATGGCGATTTAAATTTCATTTAAAAACTAAAATTTTGAACTTTGAAATAAAATTTTTAGTACCAGTAAAGGTGTACCTGATTCATGTTTGATATGAGGAAAAGCATAATTTTTTAGTGTAACATATTTCAAGTATCCAAAAATACTCAACTCAGTAAGCTATTACCCAATAAGTTTGTACATTATCAACAGCTTACTGAGTTTTAGTGATAATAGTTTTGGTAAATGATTTCAGGATTCTGAAAAGTGGCTACTGTGCTAACAATTATTAACGCAGCCATTCCATGAGTGTGTAGGATTCATGTGTGTTATGGTACAGCTTATTCAATGTTACAAGCTTACAAAATGACTTAAAACATAAGAATGTAAAATATTGATTTATAAGTTTTAAAATACTGAAAGTAATAGAAAGACAGAGAACCTAGAGATAGAGTCAGAAATGAACAATTTACGATGCTGTTCACATAAGAAGTAAACAACTTGGATCGTTCTTCAAAATATTTGTTAGAGAATTTCAAATGTGTAAGTTAAAATATCCAAAGAAATTACAAGGTAGTAGACCAAGGCAAATGACTAATATTCTGACAGAAAAAAAACATCCAAACAACTGATGTAACTACCTGTTAGCCCAAATACAGATCAATTTCTCTAGTAAATACTTTTCATCTGAGTAATTTCCTTACAGTTTTCCCTCATGAAAAGAAGATTCCAACCAATTTTCAAAAAATCTAACAAAAAGCAATTTTGCTTACCTCATTGCCACATTACTGCCATCCACCACAATTGGACGTAAGCGTGGTGTCAGCTCACAAGGATGGAAGACATCTTTGGTCTGCGGCGAGTCTGCATCATCTGTTCTATCCCCAGCCGCACCGGAAGAGAGAGTGGAGGAATTGGGAGTTGGAGGATTGGATACGTTCGAGGAGTTGCTGGGGGTCGCGGAGAGTGGCAAAACGGAGGAGCTGGGCGTGGGAGATGCGGAGGTCGCATGAATAGAGCCGGCTCCCGCTTCCAAACCCCCACGAGATGTCGAAGACGCCCCCGACTGCTGCTGCTGCTGAGCACCGAGGCGTATCAGTTCTGCCAAAAGCTCGTTCTGCGCCGGATTCGGTCCAAGTTTCTGTAGCGCTGCCAACACGTGCTTTTCGGTATAGCCCAACTTGAGTCCGAACTCAACGCGGGCATTGTAGCAGCTACCGCTAACTTCCCCATCCGAAGAAGGTGCTGGCGTATCTGTCACGTATTCGGCGAATTCGGCGCCTAACGTATCCGAAGCGGTGCGGCTGACACCATCGTGGGATGCGGGAGAGTGACCTCCCCCTTCGTTGTCACAGTCCGAGTCGTAGCTGGAGTCCTCTCCGCCGGCCGCTGACGAATGGGATGTGCAGCCGTCGGATTCCGCTACCGTAGCCAACTTGTCCTCGCCGCATACCACACTATCAACATAGCTCTGAAATCCAAATGGAAAATCACCTTGATGGGTGCGAACCGCTTTCGGGTGAATGGTACGGCACGTACACCGGAGGACCATTGCCGTCCGGCGGAGGAACGTTCGAGCGCGGGGCGGTAGATCTCGGGGGAAAAAATAATGTTCACTGTTTCGAAACACGGATATACTTCTCATCCACCAGAGACAACACCATTTTCCGAAACCAGAGAACACACTCCGGGTGAATCTCTTCCTCTACCGAAATGCGACAAACGAAACCACGAAAAACGAGAAAAACTCGCCGAACTGCCCTTCGGACAAACCAATCCTTTTTCGGAACAAAAAAGGGAGGTTTCGTCGCGATACCAGAGAGACACCGTGGGATTCACTTCGTACGAGGAGGTATCGAAATGAACGGAAACTACAATTTACGTATGCCCACCTTTTCGGTCACTGTCATAATATCCCCATGCGAGCGATCCGACATCAGAGCTGTAGATAATGCGAATGGGCCCCCTCACGATCGGCTGCCTCAGCGGAGAGTCGTCACGATCCGGCAGCCAATGGCGAAGGGGTAACAGCATCCGGGAGGGCGTCACCTGAAGCTGTGACGACTGCAGGCCGCTGACCTGATTATCAGGCCGTCGCATAGGCCAGCTGACTGAATGTGACGCCACTTCCGGGTATCAAGGTCTCCTCGTCTCCCTATCCGATTTATCCGCCTATGCCCAAGAAAATAGAGCATTCGTTCCCGAGAAGATAATTACGAGAGGCCCGGAGAGATAGGGAAAGAAATGGAGAGGAGGAGGAAGGAACACGGATGTTCGCGACCCAGACGAGTGTTCTCGATTTGCGCCGCCTCGCCAAGGTCTACCCCTCCATCGACAATGGCTACCTTGCTTTGCTCCTATGCGCAGCATGAGCGCGCAATAAATGAGCATTCTAAAGCTTACTCTACGATACACGGATTCGAGGTAAAATAATCGATTTTCGGAGGTGTATACTTTTTACCCATTTCCCCCCGGTGCCCCTAGACGACGCTACGAGTGGTTCGGTGGGGGCGAAGAGCGCGAAAAAATATTAATGGGTGCCTTCGCGATTAACTGGCACGCGTGCCAGACGACGCCATAAAAGGGTGGACACGAACGCGGATTCCGTGTTCTTCGATATGAGACGGAAGTATTTCCGACTAATCCCACCACGAATACTCAAATCGCGTAATTTCACGAGGTAGCAATTTTATCCGAAAATTAAATCAATCTTCTCATCGAAAAACCTCACACTAATTATTAATTTTGGTACAATTTTTCCAAGTTAGTCTGAACCTGAAGACATTACCAAATATAAACATTTAAATACAAATCTCAAGAGTATATCACTGACCATACTGTTATTCTATGTTTTGCGTAATATTTATTATTTATTTATATTGTTTTACCTATAATATTTTACCTAATACCTTTATATTGACAGCCAAGGTAATCCACGACGGACGACTAAAGTCCAGATTTTCTGTTATTATCCATCTACATTTATTTTCCTTTTCCACCGGAAATTTTTGTAAGATATTACGCACTATTTCTATAAATATAATACTGATCTTTGGATACTGCGAAATAAAGGACTTTGTAACCACGGCATACTTGCATACACAACATATATTTAGCAATCGATTCCTCACAATATTTAAAATATTTGCGGGTGATATAGGCGTCAAAAATTGGCGCAAATCAGTTCCGGTTCGGTTCTCGAATGGAAGAAAATGCAACGAATTTAATAAGGACTCCTGCAGGAGGATATGCATTTCAAAGGATTCTAGTTCGGAAAATAAAATCATCGAAAATAGTCACGAGGTTAAAAAAATAACGAATAAAATTTACATAAAAAAGTCGAATATTCCTATTCGATTCCCAAAATCACGTAAGGGTAAGAAACAATGCCTTCTTCTTAAAAGTTTGTAAATGTTCGCGAAAAAGAAAATAAAACAGCTAAAAATTTTTATTAACCCCAGTCGATTTCAATCCCGGCAAAAATCGAGATTTCATCGGCAATAAAGATAAACAAAATGAAAGGGATATTTGAAACAATCCGCATCCAAAGAGTGACCTCCAAGCACGTCTGAGATGACCAGAAATCTTCGGGATCAGGCGCTCTAATCACAGATGACGCCAAAGAAACCGGAATAAAATTACTGCAGGAGGAAAACGCACGGAAAAATTCAGACGCGTGGGTGGCGAAGTCGGATTCAGATAATTAAGGCAGCGTAAGACGCACGTTTCGGGAGAATATCACGGGAAATTTTCCGCGATGGCAAGGAAACGTTGCCAAATGCTCCTAGTCTTTTGTAAAACAGCACGCTAAGACGTATGAGGAACCAGTCCGATGTTCGATAACCTTCAAGCAGCTAATAATGTCCCGGCGACCATTCAAAACCACTTCATGGAGGTGAAAATTTCCGGGTCCGGGTGTGAAAGAGTTTTTAACCGCCGAAGGATTCTTGCGAACCGATTCTCCGATGTAAATTGAAATTCGCGATCTCCGTAAACAAATACAGGCATTACTGGAACAAAATGAAAATTATACGGTAATAAATGGCAATAAGCGATAGTGATTGAGCACAAGCTTCGGCACGGGAATCATGATTATACTAATTGCTGAGAGGAAATTTTAAATCGAATCCCCTAAAATGATGGTTGGTCCGTTATGAAAACTTCACCATTGCGGATATTCTTCTATTAATACGGATGCCAACTGGATAACGATCGCGGATGGATAAAAGTACGGGCAAACGTCATCGCGAAACCACTTTTTCGGATTCAAGGACGACCATACGTACTATATATCCATCAAAATCTCGAGGTCGAAGATTTTCATGCTTACAATTACTTTCTCCATACTTTGTACGTGCACGGGAACGGAGAATTATTTACTCGGAAGGCTAGTCGCCAATTGTTGCAAGGTACATTTTACAACAGCACGAAAAGAAATAAAGTGAAAATAAATCTAGCAAAAATTTTTAGTGACACCCGAGGATCAAGAGGGTAACGAAAACAATTTGTAAATCGAATAAAAACTGCATATGATTTCATCTGAATCTGCGAGTGATTTTATCTGTAATTCCGATAAAAGCGAGAAAAACGAAAAAAATTGAAGAGATGAGAATTTTTGCTTTCCGAATGAGTCAGATTTGTATCAAAAAATGCCGCAGGTTCCGCATGGATGGGGTTATGGGGTACAACGTGTCCCTCGATCTTTACCTATAATTTAGATAATAATCAGCAGCTCAAGGACTAGCTATAATTTATTTTGGATGCCGATTGAATAGCTATTCTGGTCTCAGAAAATGTTTGCTTCCGATATTGCGAAAATAAGATTGAAAATAGATGAAAATGATATTTGGCGACACTTCATCGAAACAATTTCTTAGAAACTCATCCAATTTATTACAAGATGAAATTATGACAACACCGTTTTCTTCTTTTTATAAAATCTAAAGATATGAAAAGAACACATCCGAACCACAATGAGTAAACCGATTCCGTGACGGATCATCTTCTTATCAAATTGACTCCCAAGTCTACAAAATTATTTTTCTATAACATAAGAGGTTTTAGTGTGTCGCAAAATTCATACTTCACAAATAAATTTCCATGAAGTTTCAAAATGGTACATTAGAAGTACTACAGAATGAATTTACGCTGTTCTATCACGAAGTGATTCCGGAACTCTATGTTTTAGGAAACATGATCAAATCATTTCCTTGCCCCAATAAAATATTCTTCTACAGCCTCTACCAACAGGCCAACAAAGGTCATTACTTAAACACTTTTTCCTATGAAACTTATTTCTCATATCTAACAAAGCATGATCTCCAAGGGAGTATGATTAGAGTTGAACCTTAGTTAACCGCCTTGAACTCATTCTATTTCTATAACAGACATAATCCGACAGACACTATCCGAGTCTGGATTTATCATTAATTTAAAAAAAGAAATATTATCACACGTTCCTTACTTACAAAACTCATAAACGGCAAAATTTACTCAAATAATTTTTTTTATGAGGAATGTTACGATAAAAATATCCTTAATACTTACTTGAAAAATTAGTAGAATAAAAGAAAATAACATTTAAAATATGGTAAAATTTTCTCGATATAGTTAAATATATTGCATTCTTGGAAGAAGTAGTAAATAAACGTCTATTCTATCCATAGGCTGGTTAGATACCGCGAGAAAAATCAGACGTGAAAAGAAATCGCTCAATAAGCAACTTCTTCCCATGGAAAAATTCAGTTATTGGCAAGGAAAATACTTTTGATAGTGTGAACTCCCAGACACGACCCAAAAGAAGGCTGTTAGGAAAAATGCATGTATAGATGTAGACCGTTGACCGAAGCAAATACCCTAAGTTCGACCAGAGTTAAGGGTCATCCTAGACGGAATAGCTTGCCAAGAGAAGTTTCACAGCTAAATAAATAACGACCAAATCACTGTTACAACGACCGTGAGGAAATAAAAACGTTACTTCCTCCATTCCTTACAATACCATTACTACACATCACTACTAAAAAAGTTACGCGCTGATATACAGTCGGAAGGCTTATATTGAGTGGTTTATATCTCTCTAACACCTAGACAGCGGATCAGATAGCAATTATGCGAGAAGCATTCCCAAAAGCAATGCATCCTCAAGCGCGCTGTGGGAATCGTGCTCGTAACATCGAATCTTAATGCATCGTAATTCATCCCCGTCAAACAGCCGGTGAAATATGGCCCTTGCGCCCGAGAATAATTTCAACGTGGCTTTACTACGCTGACAAACTTTAGAAGTGACTCCTTAAACGCGTTTAAGATTCTCGCCACGAGGACACATACTTCGTTAAAAACGTAACCTTTATTTACGTGGAGTGGGAAGTCCCATTAACACCGAAGTTGGATGTGTGTGAGAAGAAGAGAAAAGTAGCGGGGGAAGGGAAAGAGAGAGCGCGGGGGAAAGCAAGGAGCTAGTCACAGAGGCAAGCGACAGTGGATTTCCCCACTTGAGTCTCTCGAATACAGCACCTCATTGTGAACGAGATTCCTCAGCTTTTGACGTCGATCCCCATGACGTTTGATATGTTTACCGCTGGTAATTATTACTTTGAATGTGGTGACACGGAGAGGAGAACTGTACTCAGTTGCACTATTAATTTCCTCCGTCTCTTCGCAGTATTTTTGTCGATAGTCGTTCGCTGCATTTCATTGATTCGAGGTCGTCTCTATTGCATACTTCACGTGATATGTTTTGCATTTTATTGTAAATCTTTTCCGTGTTTTGAATCTACTATTTTGTTACATGAACAATAATTTATCTGCTTTTGCGTAGCAAATGAATGGTGCGGAATACACCATAAATTTCGAAAAAAATTCAAAATTATCAGCATAATTGACCACGTAACGTAAAATCGTCGAAACGGAAATATATATTGTAGTTTTAGGTTAATTAAGCAAGTGCAACGAAAATCTGTTCAAATTCACCTAATTCAATGAATGAAAAGAAGCTCTGCACGTTTCTCGCTAGCAATACTGTCATACATAATTGGCATATCTGTAGGAGCCAGGCTTTTCAAAAAACTGAGATTATTCTCCGCAAGACTTTATTCCTAGTAAGAAACCAACGGAATATACGATTCCACTATAAAATAAACAGTTTCTGAAAGAGAAGTGGCAGATGAAGACTAACCAACCACATCCTGGATGTATATTCACAAACATCACCTACGTTTTTATCTAACAACCTTTTAAATGTTCCTTATTAGGCCTCTATTTTATTAATTTTTGTAATCTTTCGATATATAATAAGAGTTAATTCGGAGATATCATTATTAATTATTCCTGATTTAATTATTTTAGTAATACGACTGTATGAATGAGTAAATTCTCAAGTTGTTTTGAAAGAAAAACGTGAGATTCTCTTTGAGGTAGAAAAATCGTTACTCACAGGATATTTTACATCCGCTTCACTGTAGCGATTTTTTAATAAATTTGCGTTAATTTTAGGCAAATATAAAACTTATTACGCCTTTTTCAATGCGGTTCGAGGTAGTTTTATAGCTAGAAAACGGACGATGGCGTTATCATACCAAATATGTATAGAATCAAATATTTACGCGTAATATTCCCCAAAATTTCCGAAAACTAACCACTCATCGCACTTTTTCTCACTTATAGCATCATAAGAAAAACCAAAAAGTAGTTCGTTTAAAATATCCTATGGAATAAATACCACTGGAAAATAAGCCACCGATTATATTTACTAATTATAGATAAAAAGAGAATTACTCAGAAGTAATCTCATCCCAAAAATGTTAGTACGCCATAAATATATTTTAAAATGTTTCCGTGGAGAATTTATTTACAAAGGTTCGATTACTCAGAGGTAAGGAATTTTTCCACCAACTCTAAAATATTGTTAACTGAAGAGAGGAATTTCAGAATAAAGCAGTCGACACAAGTGAAAGTCGACTTACGGATGTTATATAGCCACAGCACCTATGATATTCGAAAAAGAATACGAACCGCCAACAAAGGCACATACTTGACATAATGCCAGTGAAACTTTTCAAAGAACAACAGAAACCTAATACGCTTGCCAAAACGAAAGCATCGAAATTTTTGCAGTCAAATTTCCGCTTCATTCACACAGGAGGATGTACGAAACACGGAGTTTTACATTCAAATATTATTTTTTTAAATTGCGCTAGTAAAATAGAAGAATTTTGTCTATAATTCGTAACAATGTTCGTTGAAAACTGAAATCTATTGTGAAAATGGAAAAAATCTAAATTCCAATCCAATTTTAAGTTTCGTACAATCAATTCCTGGATTGCTAAATTGTTAAAGATAGTATAACCGAAGAGATGAGTACAATTCAGTGTTATCAGGTATCTTCAGACCTATGATCGCCCGTAGAAATTATTAATGCCGATAACTGGGAATACAAATTTTAATGATTCATTCAAGTACGTTCTGCGTGAATGAGTGAAGATACTTCTGGAAGGGCTTTGTGCATTCCAACTTTACGGAGTACTCTAGAAGAGTGTTCCGCGACTTAAAGAAAGAATTCTTTAGCCCGTTACTAAGGTCGGTCTCACGGTGGCAGGTGCTTCACCTGGCTGAAGCGTACCAGCCTATGCATTACTCGGAATATTTCATCTATTTCACCTTTGCAGACGTGGATGTTCTCTCTATGGGGATAGTTTTGTTTAGATGTCGAGATTGCACCGTGTTGCTGCAAGTGAGCGCATGAATTATTTACGTTGACCCGGATGTCTCCGTATTCATTTGTACGTTTTGGGTGGCAAGTGCTCGCCAGCACAGGATAAAAGAATATTTTGGCGTAAATTTATCTTAACGAAAGACACCATTGACTTTGAGCTGACTTTGAAAATGCCTTTCCAAAGAGGTGAAAATGTGTCGATATACTTCCACGATTATCATGAAACGTGGCTGAATTTAGAAGATCTAAACAAAATATCGTTTAAATATTCTGTACATATGATACATAAATTTGATATGCAACAGCTGGATCTTAAAAGAAAGTTTGGTCTCAATTTTTGGTACCCCTTAGACCTAGAATCAAGGGAAAATCTATTGGAAGACCCTTGATGATTTCGTACAACCAGCGATATGCTAGATAGTAATATATAATATAATATGCCTAGATAGTAATATAATGTTTTAATTAAAATCTGATTGAGAATTTTTGTGAATATTTCACATATTCCGCATTTATGACAAAATGGAATCACTATCGCTTTGTGGCCGAGAAATAAAGCATTAACACTATTTTTACTTTTAGATAAGCAAACAGGGTAACTGTCTTAAACTGACACCCCCTTGGCGAGTTTCTAGATTTGCCCTTGCCTAGGAGAAATCGTACTGAAATTTCACCGCGTCTTCATCTTGTAATGCGAGAGAAAGTCGAGCAGGCTACAGAAATCGAGAAGATTTTTAACTTCTCTTCATTTAATCCCTTGAATAACCGCTAAACTTTTATTTATCTTTATGGGAGGGATACTAGCCTCTTTCGATAGAAATAGTAATGACGTAGAAAGGTAAATTGCAAAGTAAATTGCAAAATTGAAAATTATTTTTAAAAATATTAAAGCGATGCAAAGAATTGAAAACAGAAATGGAAAAATGCAAAACCCAAAGAATAACTTTTTACTAAGCTGACACGACATTTTTATCCGTTTAATATACAAGCTGAAACCCTGAATTTTTCGTCACTTATTTGGAAAATATAAGATTTATTCTCCTGGAGATTCTCACTTGGAAATTATTACGGTTTCCTTGCGTATTACATAAATAGGAGAAGGATAACAATATAAAATTCAGAAAAATCGAACGTAAATATTTAAATGTGAAGAATACAAATTAAATAAGTATTTTCTCGCAAGAATTTTAACACATTCCGAAGTCATGAAAAGATTTTACAAGAAATGTGAACTAAATCGAACAGATATATAAAGTGGGCGGAAAAAAGGAGCACGGTGATGATAAATTACAAGGGCATGGTGATGACAATGATTATTAATGGAAAGTAATAGTAGTCGTTGCTATTACTGGTAACCAGAAAATATCTTCACGATACCAATAATGCATATAAAACATTTTAAAAATAACGCATGAATTTGAGTATTCAGCGCATATAATAATAATAATAATAATAATAATAATATATGAGTATGGACGTATATTAGATCAACAAAACTAAAATAAACAATCATAAACTCATAATGGTTCTATCTTATATACATATTACCATCAGTGGTCTTTTCGGTAGTAATGGAAATAATAGTATAGAATGATATTCTATTGAAGAAATCGACAACTTATAGGATACAATGGACCACTAAGCTAACAATTTTGAATCCCAGGACCATTTGTATAAAGTATGTTAATGTTACAAACATATATAAAGCATTGTGAAATTAATTGAATTAGCACTAAGAGGTGCGCGACTTAAATTTCATAGATATGCACAAGTGAAAAGTAATTCTGCTATATGTAATGTTATGTTGTCGCACGTTTTCCCTATGTTGATACACGAAGAAGAGGATTTAGAATATAATGAAAGGGTAAAGTAAACATAAAAATTGCGAAAAATGTCCAAATTTCTTCACGGACCAAAAAAGCTTCACACAGATAACCGGTTGGCGATCGCTGTTCTATGTATCGTATGAATTTTTGATACACAAGCAACAACGGCAATGAGAAATAGTAATTCTAAAACCGCATTGTCAGAAGAAATGCAACTGATAGCAAAATTCTCAAACGACGAACGATTTTGATAAAAAATATCCCGATTTCCAGATCAGAAAGAACAATCAACATTTTCTATTGAAATTCAGCGTAGATCACTAAACCAAAGAAAAAACCCGCTGGACTTTCACAGTCTTCATTGGATACTATTTCAAATAAAGGAACGATCGAAGCTCTTAGAGAGAAAACGGAAATGTCGCAATTTCGCTTTTCATTCTTCTGGTTTCCGCTACAGTTCGAGCTTAGCAGTGCAACGAATAAGGAAGCACTGCGAAGTGCATCGTCTAATTTTAAGTCGGGCTGAGAGGGCCAACAATTGGGCATAAAATACAATCCGTCAACCATTGAGAATTGACTCTAAAGGAAGGAAGCCCTAAAATCTTAACTCTTATTGGAGATTCTTAGAAAAATCGTATCTAGGGTTGGATACGCTCCAAGGAAAAACGGACTTGAAAAAACTCTGACGTGAGCGGGAATTGAGCATGGGATCTTCCTCTAATCGAGAGGTTGTTTTATCCAGTCAAATAATTCGGCCAGAACCTTTCTCAAACCATTCGTGAACTTTGTAAGCAAATGATAGAGGAAGATCCTGGGTTCGATTCGCAGTCCCGTCATTTCTTTCAAATCTGCATTTCCTTGGGATATTTCCTGGATGTGAAAATGAAAAACCTTATGTGAAAAGTTACCCTTACCCTTTCAGGAAAATACTCTTAAAAAGTATATAAATATCCAATCCTAATAGCAATAGGCATGCAAAAAGCATTACTATAAAAGAGGAATTAGAGTACGAATTATTCAGAATGTTTAGAATTCAGGATACCTAAATTAAAACACCAACATCTGGGCATTGTTGGCTTTCATTATAAAATACATGAAGTAAATATTTGAGTTACTTACATGAATAATAATGACATTAATGGCCAGTAGTTTATCTACGCTAATGGCCCGGAAGGTCTGAATCCGCCAACGTTCATTACTTCTCATTTGAAATTAAAAACTTTATCTAAAGTCGCAGTGTGTACCAATCTATTCATATAGTTCGATCGAAAAATAAATCTAAATATAATTTATGTTCTACTGCGCACAAGCGAAACAATTCTAACTCGAACACGTAAATATATACAACCCGTCTTAAGCCAATAGTATTCTGAAATAGCCGTATCTTTTTCATGTTAAACTTTTGATACTTAAATTCTAGTGTGTTGTTTCAAAATGGAATGCAACTTAGACAAGTCTGAATTCATCGACTATAATACTTTATTTCATTAGAAATCCTTACCAAAGGATTAGCGTAAGACCTCAGCAGAAACTGCGCAGTTAACAAAATGGAATCGTTACGATGTTACGGAAAATGAAATATACCTGATATTCATGTATAGTAATTCAACAAATCTTCCATTTATTTACAATGTTTTCTTTCAAAAACTAGTTATTAACAAGAAATTTCAGGACACAGAACGGTTACCGGCATTGTCTCGAAAAGAAAAAATAGAGTAAGAATGATCCCCTCTGAAATTTGCGACGAATAATGAATAAATGAAAGCTGAGCATGAATCTACAGAAAGATTCTGGTACAAAGAAATTGATCTAGGAGGAATATTTAAGAATGGTCACGTCCTGATATTCCGCTTAGTTAAGGTTCACGCATTAAGTTTCATACGAAAATCCATTTCGCTCTTGCATAGAGTTTCTGTTTAATACAAACTTAAAATACATTGAAATCCTATTACGAACGCCGGGATCGAATTTTCCGGATAATACAGGTTTCCACTTTCTGCAGGTTCCGCTCAAGAGAGGTTTCAATCTATTTATAGAGGGAAGAATCTTAAACTGAGATTAGATCAGTTTACCGAATACTGGTTGCAATCAATGTTACAAAGATCACTTCTATTTGCCGCTTCCCTTATTCTTCCAGCGCCAAATTGTTTGGCTTAGGATGGGGATCTTAACTAGTGGGCCAAAGTCCATTCTGAGTCTATTACTGGAATTGTCTGGACCACACGTTATTGGAATTTTGCTTATCAGAGGCCTTACTAAACAGCATTCCAACACCGAAGATAAGAAGCATTAGTAAGAAGGTTGCAAAAACTATTAAACAGGAGAATATTATGCTAAATGTATTTTTCCTATTTTCCGGTCAAAGGTGTATTAATATCCCTGGCAGGAATCATGCAAGAACGCCTTCCATATAAACACATACAATAAGTCAATTTAAAAAAGGCTCCTACTTTTTCAAGAGATACTTTTTGGAGAATAACAAAATTAATTTCAACATTAATATCCATTAAGACAATGAAATTATAACAGCTGTAAGCATTATCAATACGATATCAAAACTTGAGAAATTAGATTGACTAACAGAGATCAAATGCACATTGAAAATTGAAGATTACTATTGGTTCCGATGATTTATGGAAATATTCAAATTGAATTTTACAAAAATTTTAGAAGAAACATTCCTAATGTGCCTTATTGCCATTGATACTTGGATGCTTCTGCTAAAAATTAAATGCTAGTGGAGGTGTTTTAAAAATGCTTCAACAACTAAGAATATTTTGCACACAAGGAATCGAACTCGGGACCGCTTTCACAGATTGCGAACGCGCTGTCCATTTGGCTAATCAGGAGTCTGCAATAAAGATGAATTCTCCAGAAAATCCTTAGCCTAGGATTCATTTATACAATGAGCAACTCCCACAAATTGTTGTGCAACAGCTTTGTCTATGAATAGATCAAAGACAAAGGTATTCGCGCCTCATAGAAACCTCTGACTAACGTCATGCGCCCACAAAAATCTTGGCGTCCTATGCGACCGTCCGGCCCGCCAGTGCCTCGGGCCGGTCCTGGCTAAAGGAGTACTGCCCATGTCCAAAAACGGAGACAACTATATCCTGACTTGTGTTCTCTATTTTCACATGATTCAATTAAAAAATGCATCGAATTGAAAAACATAGCATTATAAATATTTAGTTTTGATCAAATAAGAGGAGAGAATCTCAGCATCGAATTATTTCCATTATGAAATTATTTTTACATGACCAATTTAGTTAAAATGTACATTCACCTTTTTCAAATTATATATTTCTATCGAATAGAAACACTAGAAAATACACTTCAGTCAGTCAGGAATTTCAATCATTGCAACAATAATGAGAAGAAGCACAGCTGGAAAACAGTCTTTACTAATAAGTCTCGAGAGAAAACTATTTTGAACTTATTTCCAATAAGCACGTTCTATCTTTGCAGCAGCACATCCTTACTGGACGTATTTAATTTAATTTGATTCTAATTTAGTTGAAGCCCTCACAAACATCCATTAATTGGACAGTTATATGAGAGGTATTCAATTAATACGACATTCAATTCTCTTTTCTAAGAGCGTTTCAGTCGATGCAATCATCGACTGAGCATACTTAACTTTTCAGAAGGATAACTGGTACGTATTCACTCACAATTCTTCTCTCCTCTATGATCTTTCTCTTTTCGTTGAGACAAAATATTCCTCCCCAAGGACATCTCTGCCTGTCTCACCTTTTATTCTCAACAATGAACAACATTACGCTTAGAGCAGCTAAGAATGCAATTATCGCGTGAGATTAAGGAAAGATTTCCTGACCTTTCAAGTACGAACGTAACTTCACGAAGTTATATCGACAAGGAAATGTAACAGCGATTTTCTTGACCTATCTGTTGCTGTTTATTAAGGATTAGAATTATTTTTTGACGAACAACAATAGTTAATCAAGACGGAGAGAAGTTAATTATTCTTTCTCGGAGGGAATGGTCTGCTTACATTCCTTCTCATCCGTCTTAGTGACTTTTATTACTCCATAAAAGGAAGGATTTGTAGAGAAAACTAAACAACAGATGCCTACTTCTATAATCCAATTTAACTCTTAATTTACTACTTCTATCAGGAACGACAACAGTCATATTTATTCACATAATGGCCAATTTTTGTCACATAACAAAGCACTTTATCCTGTAGCTATCCATTATAAAATCATTTAATACTCCTCCGATTGGATTCCTAATCATTTTTAGAGAATTCATTCCTCACATATATCCTACAATACGTACAAAATATATAGAGTATTAAAGCCTTATCTAATTCTAACTTTAAATTACAGTAAATAATTTCATCTTCAATTCCAGAGAAAATGTATAAAATCATTCCTCGTACATGACTGAGTAAATTTAAGGCTCTAAAAAGATTGCTATCGGGTAAAATGCAATGAGTTACAGAATTTAACAAGTGTAAATAGAACATTATAAATTCCTTTTATACCTCGACGTTGTTCACATTGTGAAGATACCCTCTCGATACCCGCCCAAACAGAAAATAAAACTCCTCACACGGAGTTTTTGGAGGAAAAGGAAGCAAAATCTCCATTCCAGAATGGTTTTACCAAGTTTGGCGAGCTCACACGCATGTATTTCACATACTTTTGTTTTCTTATCTCCTCTACATACCTTTGCTTCTGAACAGTTCCGAAGAGCATTGGTATTCACTACAAAAGTTATTGGGGTCCGATACTATCTCCGAGAGCTCTAAATTTCCGTATCGGAATTTTATATACGGGTTTATAGATGTAATATATCTACGAGTTCAATACAAGGTTCAATAATATTGGGAAGAATATCATTAAACATTTACTTTCCTCATCAAAATGAAAGGAAAAATGAGACAAAATACAATCTGTATTTACGTTCTGCGAAGTCTGAGATTATATAGAATACCAAGGAGTGAAGCGACTAAATAAGGTTCTCCCGCTAAGTCATATTGCCAACAGGTTTGATTCCTGCAGTGGGCTGATATTCCTGGTCGTAAGAAATAGAGTCTACACAAAAATTAATCATTAAGACCAATCACCATCCTCGTGAACATCATACTACATAAAAAGGGGGAAATATTTCACATGAAAAGTTATTCAAAATAAAATTAAAATGCTCTAGCTTAACTTGGTGGAATTCAACCCACATGTTGAAAGAAATGAATACTTAGTAGAATTCCACGACATATTTACTTCCTGAAGATGTCAATTCGTTGATGAAACTAGTCGGAAATGAATCTGTTGTGGAATTTTTCTAAAGCTTCATTTCTTTCAATATGAAAAGTTATTTTCCCAGATCCTGAAGTTTCAACGAAACATTAACTAAAAATTGAGCAATGTTAACAAAAATTATTTGCTGTTTCCATCCCTATCGCCACCACCTATTCGCACAATTACACATAGGAGTGACCACTCCAGAAGTGGATAAATTTCTCTATCTAAATTGAAGGGAAGATACGTCCCTAATCGCAAGTTTTGACAATGCCCTTCGTAGAGGAGAAAATATTGGCACAAATCTTCCAAAATCCTACTTATTAAGGACAGGAAGGGAAGCACGAACAGATTCGTGAAACTTTCACTCATGAGAATCTATAAATTTCGCTCCTATTCAAGGTGTGCAGGATGCCAATCACGTGAAATGGAAATGGTAGCCAAGATTAGCGGCATTTTCCGGGACATGCATCATTTTCAGCAGGAACATCTGTCCCATAAATATAGAATTGAATTCGGACGTTTAAATCATTCATATAACATAGAATAAGAAAGAACATATTTTGCATGATTTTTTAGCGATTTAATCAAAATTCTCTCGTATAATTTAAACATCGGTTTCTTTAGTTGGTTCACTTCTTAAATACGAGCAAAATGCATACCAGTAGAATTTAAATCGCGATTGAATAGATTATAGCAATGGTGAAAAAATCGCTTTTGCATGACCGTTCGGGTGATTCGAGATTTCTTTCTTTCTTTTGTGAATTTAATCTTTTGTGATTTAATAATGCCCATTCAAGAGTAAAGATATGTAAGTTGTTCGCTTGTCCGCAGTTCAGTATGATTGCTTCTATGTTATGAGTAGCGGAAACTGATCCTTTTCGAAGGAATACTGTGAATTTTTACATCTCTGCGACCGCATACGTCGAGAAATTAACATCGTTATTGCAGTTAGGTGCAGGGCTGTGTCTATGACTGAGATAGCAAGGTAATTTCCGCAGGCGTCTCTTTCAGAAGGAACATACATGAAAGTTAAGGTATTAATTTTCTCTATAATCGATGCTGTTTTCGGAAAATTACAATCAATCAAAATAACTCAGGAATAAAATGAAAGGCGGAGAATGACATCTCGCCTCCAGCGGCAAAATTATTCTCGGTACGACCCTGGTTGGAAGAATACATAAGTATGGAAAATGCTGAAGATGGAACACCTTCATGGAGGGACGTTCCCAAAAATTTCAGAAGAAATGACAAGAGTTCACGTTAAATGGTAAAATTAAAAACATGAAAGTTGAAAAATATTGGTCATGAATTGTGGTTGCACAATTATTGGAAAGTTGTCGTGAAAATCATTCAAATAATTTAACCTTTTCCTATTAACAGTAAATTATCGGTCACGGAAGTGTTGCTTGCTATTTTTATAAAATTAAATCAAATTTATTAGGTCAAAATACTTAACTAAAAGATTAAATAAAATAATAAACATGCTTTTAAAAAATAATTCCATTTAATCACGAAACAGAAGTAATAAATGCAACCGTTATCATATTCCCAGGATAACCTTAAGCTTCACGGAGAAGAGTAAATCATTTGAATAAATTTCACAAGAATTTGAGAATAATGTTATACATAAATACATAATTTAAGGCCAGTTTTGTCAACTTTAATATCAGAGAGAATTTGAGGAATGGGTAAATTTATCCAGATATACTGAATACAGAGGGTGATTTTTTGGAAAATGTTTAGCAGAAAACAAATCCCAGACGTTTGGGAGAAGTGAAGGACTCTGAAGTGCTACGCTCTGCTCCCAACATATGAAACATTCACGGAATTTTATCTGACATTTCCGGATATGCAAAGAATCTGGAGCGTTATGCCGTCCTTTCTTCCACATCTGCTCATGAATTTATCTGCACTGAAGATAAAGCACAACACGCCTAAGTTATGAAGAGGGTAAACTTTGCTAATGAAATCGACTAAGAGCAGACGGAGAATCTGTAAGAGAAACGAGGGCTTCCCGAGAAAATCTAAAACACCGTAAGTCTTTCAAAAATATCGAAAAAAAAGATAATGCAAACGGCCTAAAATTGTAGGGATATGACACGAAAAGATCGGTTGAGGCATGCACTCAGTACAGCCAGACATTTTCGCTCGTTTAAATCCGGTGAATGGATTGCATTGAGTAGAATACGGGGTCCATCTCAAGCTAACGTGACTCACTGCGAATCGATTTTTCATAGCGGAGATGCCAAAACAAATATTTTTTGCACCTCAAGCGTAAAGGATAAGTACCAATTAACGGACTCGCTTTAAATTACGCCTGGCCTTCAAAGATTGCAAGATTTTTCGGACGGCGGTTTGATACGCGCCGAGGGCAGTAGCCGTTCGCTCCGAGTTAATGATCGAAAATGGAATTTCTCGTATAATAACGGATATTCACTCGCCCCGAGAGGAATTCGTCTCTTTTTAAACAGGTGCATGTAGCGGCGAAAATTACAAGCATCATGCGGGATGGAAAAAAAATATAACGCAAAATTGAGAAGCCAAAAATGAAGCTCCTAAACGATTAAATCCCTGAACGAAAGAATTAAGCAGACGACAAAAAATATTTTACCCTATTACCCAAAATCTCATTAGTTTTTTCTCCTGTTTTCGATTATTTTGTGCCTAAAGAAAGATGTTAGAGGAGGAGGGGGTTAGAGTTTCGCTACATAAATAAAATTCTACAGGTTTATTAATCTGCAGCAGCGTTTCCCTAATGGTGTTTCGCGACACCCTAGGATACGCAAAACTTTAACAAGGGTTCAACAAAATTTAAAAGTTGCAAAATCTAAACCGTGGAAAAACCTTTTTCTGTAAAATTTTTAAGTAAGTTTCTGGACCTTTTTTCTGTAAAATAAACTACTATTTATAGACTTACTGTTAACTATTATTTTGTAATTATCACATCTTTATTTTCTATTTAGGTTTTTTCAATTTGTGAAATCACTACAAGGGGCTGTCTTTGGAGTTTGAAGGCTTCTGTAGCCAAAGTAAATCGGTAAACGATAATCTAAATTTAATTCGGATCTCAAACTTCTCTGTCATCACTTTTCACAGAATTTTATAGTGTAACGACTGGAGTTAAAACAGGAAAGGTCTTAATAATTTTTGTAATGGATAATAAGGAAAAAGTACCACTTCCGCGTCTATTGTCTGTTTCGTCATTCGGCAAATGGAGCGTATAGCTACATTAGCTCGAAAATAGGACCTTGTGAATGGAGGAAATTGAAAAATCGCAGTATTTTGAAAAGCACGACCTATCAAAGGTGTATTTGCGTCCAGAGCTGAGTCATACATACATACTCACTCATCACACATATATACACTAAGAAATAAAAATTGTATTATATTGCAATACATAGCGAGAAAATATTGATATTTTAAATGGCTAAATTTCTGGAAATTATTTTGTTAATCAATGGAATTAATTTAAATATAATACAATTAAAATAATGTCATTTTCACTGCTTTAATTATTATCACTATAATGTTAAAACTTAAGAAAAGGGATTAATTATTCAGAGTTAATTAGAAGGAATCGAGCTTTATCGGCTGCGTGGGATTAATTCATGAACTCCTTTACCCAAAATAAATACAAAATTATTTATTGAGAAAAGATTTACCAAAAAACTTCCTAATAAGGAGAATTGTATAATGATACCTGTCCTGCTCCGATAGGTGGTTTTCAATGTATTAATGTAGGTGAGGGATTTTATGAGTGCTTTACTACAATCATTAACAAATAAATATCGATTCTTGAGAAAAGATGAACTCAGTAGTCATCCATAACTCTATCTTTCATTGTGCCACGCCACAATACTGTTTTTCCCTTGAATAGATCATCCAAGAAGGTTTTCATGCCTCACAAACTCCAAAGAACAATGTCTTGTGCCCCCCAAATCTCGACGCCTCGGGCGACGGCCCGTTTCACAGGGCGGCACAGGAGAAGAGGGTCTGCCATGTACAGGAAAATGTGACTTGGACAAGACGAATGAGTGTTGGAGGTGAAGGAAAGTAAAGAATTTGGATCGCAGAGATAAAACTCGAGTTGGTGGCTGAGATGTTGGGAGGAAGAAAATATTTGACATAAGTTGTTGGATAATATAAAGGAAGAGGTTAGCTATTACATTGTGATGGGCAGTATGGGTTATCGGAATGCATGAATATAAGATGCGGTGATCACTAAAATCAAAGAGGATATAAGTGCCATGTCGCTTAATTTAAATGATCAACTTATGCATGTAATTGGCTAATCATTAAGTTTTGTTCGCCAAAATTTTCTTCCAATATTTTCTTCCGCTTTTCATACAACTTAAACATCAGACTAGTTTTTCAAGTTAAACTATTTAAATCTACTCTACTACTGCCTATTTTTTATCAATTAAAATCTACTCTCTTTAGCATCTCGCTAGATTTATATTCTTAAATATTTACGAGGGAGGTACGTAACGACATCTCTTCACATCTGGGAATACAAATATACTGTTAATATCGGCTGCCCTTTTTATTATTAATAATGTTTTCTAATATATTTATGGCTGTGTTTTCGCGGGTTCTTCTCCACTATTTCGTCTTGCAGCGTTTTCCTACCTCTAGGGTTTACTCCGTAAACCTCCGGAAGAGCATTTTTTTCCGACAACCCACATTTTCCTCCACTTTTGTGTGTTTAGATATAATTTTGCTAGTAGTTAATTTATGGCATGCAATAGCTGCTGTTCTTAGTTAGGTACTATCATGCAGTGACTTCTGAGGTTAGCTGTAAGAGGTCCATGAGACCTAAACTCACCAAAAGAGTAAAATAATTCCAAAAAAAAATAATATTGTGGAGTAGAAAAAAGGAAGAGTTTCTAAAAAGAAGAAGTTCTAAAAGCTTCAAAGAAAAATCAAGGATAACTTCAAATTTTGTTACTCAATGGGTCAAGAACAAGTTAAAATTCAAATTAATATTACCAGAATCATTCCGACAGTACGTTTAAGCCTACCATGAAGGCATCTGAAAAAGTTTTCATCTACTGAATATTCTGAATTACTAAGTGAACTTCAGCTGAGGAACAATCAGTTCCGATTGATCTGTGAAGGGAATAATCATCTTGATTCCTTCAACACATCATCTAACAAGAATAAAACTGCGTCAATGATACTATTGGGTAATTAGAAAGGTGTCTGCGCCCTTTTTTCGGTTAATCAAGGATATTTTCAATCGCTAATTATAATTTTTTGTACTAACAATCATGTACCGGATGAATTACGTAGCTGCGAATTCAACAACTCCATCAATGTCTACGACACTCTTTTTTCCATAAAAATAGACTTTCGTTCGATATCCGCAATACAATTTCCGCATCTTACGTAATTTTTTTCTGTTCCCACAGAAAACCTCACGTGCTGTGAGCAGTGGTCCATCGAAGCTAGCGCCTCAGTGTCCGACCAATTACTTGCCTCACAAACAATTTAAAGGGCGCCAAATATTTGTTAAAAATGTGAAAATCTTCAGCTCTAATTTTAATTTATTCCTTTCTTTATTGATCCCGTGAATACAATAGCAAGATAGGTTATTTTGCCATTCGGTGAATGAAAGTTACAAATTTGTAAATTTTATTCTTCATCGGAATCTTTTTCGTTTACCTAATCTAAGGCTAAAATTTGCGCCCAATGAACTTTCTTCTTCCCCGACGATGAAAATAATTAGAGGGAACTATGGAGGTTATGAATTTATCGTGTTTTAGGACCGCAAGTTGTGATATTCACATCATCACTGTAAAAATGAGCACAACAAGGAGATCGGAAAGTTTGGCCTCTGTTAAATCAACCACCATCTTCATCAGTTTCTGATTTTTGATAGTTTTTGGGGATTTTATTTTATAATAACACTACCATCAGCGACATACTATATTATTTGTAACCACGCTCTATTTTTACCCATTGTCAAGAAGTATCCAAATAGCGGTTATCGTTTGATCGGAGCGATTTTTAACACAAGACGATTTCTCTTCGGTCGTTTTTGAGCTACTTCTGATATTGCTAAGTTTTTTTTAGAATGAGATACGAATTCAAACATTAATGTCATATTAGAGATTGAAAACACTCCATTAATCGTTTGTCGGGGCCAGCGTCTTCTAGGTACTGGGGGACCAGGTAAGCCCGGGAATACCGACTTCTAGGAATCATCCTTTTTACAGCAATATTATCTTAGTCTATATTAAAATTCACCTTGGATAAGTCTTTCCTCATAACTATCCCAGAGCTGGAACGAGCATAGACCGCTATGCGAGATTCTGATGCATGTTAATTCTACTCAAATCAACATCTGTTTACTATTGGTCACGCGCCTTCCTGACTTTCGACAAAAGAGTCAAACACATAAATATCCAAATACATTTTGCTTTGCGTCTTCGAAAAGATTTCAGGCAGGGGGTCCGCATCATCTAAGGAAATGATTCACGGATATGAATGGACGGATCAAACTTCTCCTACGACCACCTAAACCGAGGTATCGTGAATCGTTCGATTATGCCCATCTCCATTCAAATCCCATTTCCCTGTAGTTAGATGCGGAACTTTGGACGTCCTCCACTGACCCAGCCCTTTTATGGCCCCAAAATCCTAACCGCTCTCTTTCCCCTCCATCCGGCCCCAATAACTCCGCTCTCATGACCCAGATGCATCCAGTGCAAGGCCCTTCGAGAAAGCAACCAAGGTAAGCTCCTGTTCCGGGATGTTTTCAGCTCTCGGAGACGCCAGCCGATGGGAAACTAAGCGATGGGATTCCGAGCGATATTACTCTTCTTTCCGAAGACACGGAAGTGAAAGAAGCGCGTTATTCTGGGATCGAAGCTCTTCCTTCTAATCGAATGGGAACTACCTCGCATTTGTACTCATTTGGGAATTACGAACCGGACGGGGTTTTCCGCCTTCCGTTCATAGTGATGCATTCGCGTTTGTGATTAATCCGATCCGGAATATGGAAAATATAATTCATCTAGAGCAAGAGTTTAGCTTTACACCAGAATTGAGTTTTTTACCAGAATTTAGCTTGATCCTAGAATAAAACTTCTTACCTCTACGTCCTAAGTACTAAGCGAAAGAATTCATTTACTAGGGTTTTTCTACGTACTACCTCTCTGAGTAAAACTACAAAACCAAAAAACTCCAAAAGTAGAGGTAATCCAGAGCTACCTACATTTAGAGAGGGCAAGATTGCATATATTTCAATCATCACAATGGAAGCTGTAACTCATAATAATTCCATTTTTCAAGCATATGATAATTTTTATAATTTCTATTTCTTTAGATAAATTTTGAAAGAAAAATATGAAATGGATAAAAAGGAGACCCTTCGAATTCAGGACAAAATGTTACGTCAAGTCCCCTCATAAAAACTTAGAGTCGATGAAAGCTAAGTATTTATTAAAGTTTGAAACCACTGAGGAAGAAAGATCTGTTCGGAATCGATTATCATCAATGTAAAAATTGATTTCCCGCTTTAACATCAAAAGTAGAGGTAATCTAGAGCTATTTAAGCTTCAAAAAGGCAAAATTCCAAAGTTTTTAAATTACCACAAATGGGGGCTGTAGGTAGGAATAATTCTATTTCTCTATCATATGATAATTCTTATTTTTTCTATTTCATTCTATAAATTCTTTTCTCTGAATATATGGGTAACAGGCAAAATTCGGACGAGAAATTTACGGATTGTCTTCTAATGTAATAATAAAAAATGACAAATTGTACACAGTGCGTTAAGCACTATGCAAAAGCTAAACTATCTGAAACACGCCAAAATTATGAAAATATGATCAATTGAAGCTTGTATTTGAGTAAAATGAAAACTTCGAGGTAATAAGGAGAAAATTCTTCTGTAGCCGAAAATGAGATTGCGCATTTTTGGCAATAGTTGGATAACTGCAGATCAAAATAATACTAAGGAATCAGAGGCTGAAAACTTTATTCCATCCAATATGTGATACATCCGTGAGATTATCTCGGAATCAAGAAATTTTGACGTTTTGCACAAGACATGGAGGATAGATCGAAAACAATCAAGTGAAGCTATAGTAATCAAAGGGGTTTCTTAGTTTTTGAAAAATATGCGGGTATTTATCGTAAACCAATGCAAGTGCATATCAACAAGTAAGGGCCATAAAATAGTAAGGATCGGTCATACTTTCACAAGATTAGCTATCCATCTCAAGGAGAGAAATCTATTAGCTTAACTTGAATTCAACAACAGCAAAATTTTATACATCATAAGCAGTAACCATCTAAACCAAGCATTAGTGTTGAGATCATAGATTTGGTTGACAAGAAACAACAGTTTGACAACGATATGTATAAATGATTACGTATATTGACTAGCGTTAAGGATCTCAGATCAAATATAGAAACAGTAAAAAGTGCTAACCGGATCAACTAGTGCGCTTCGTGCTGATATTACAAACTGTAAACAACAAGAATATTACTTTCCACACGGATACAAATAAGGCTCCAGAATTACATCATGCCATTTTAAAATCTATCGCGAAGCAATTACGCTTCATATGAATCACACGCACGAAATTTATCCCAACATAAATTGAGCTTGCTTACATGACGACGGGGATCCACCTCTTTCACATTACTTATAAGGAGAGAAGCTTAAGGCCAACTTTTAAAAACTTCTCTAGGAAGCCCCTCTTGGAGGCATCACTTTCTCTTGGCTGTCCTCAATGCCTTCACATCTTTGTCTCTTCAACTCTCCTTTCAGTTTTCTATAAGACCGAATCGCTGTTGGGCCATCGCTAAAACAAGTTGAGTGATCTTCATGAGCAATGCCTTCATACCTGAAAAAGTTCACAGGGAAATACCTCCATGTGTATTTGTACCTTATTTCTAAGCATGTTTACAATAGGTAAATTTGTACGATTAACTGTAAGTTTTAAAAATAAGTGGGCCAAAAACTCTTACATCGCCTAAGATTACGTTGAAGTAGCTGCTATAAACAATTAATTCGAACGGTTCATGCCTTCTAAATTTTTATTACTTTCATGACGAAAAGAAAGCAGATATTCGATTACTCACTTGATATTTCCAACAAATACGAGATTTCGACATACACCTGAAACTTTCGAAAGAATGAATAAAAGATTCGTAATAAAAGAGGCTGTTAAAACGAGTATAATATACAGCACGAATGCCTCCCATACATGTCAACGAAAATTTTATCAGTAGTATGCACTATTTCGGAAAGGCAAATTTGGCCAGATATTTCATTCTACTTAATGTATCACGTAGGATACAGAAAGTTCGACGTTCAACGCCCAAAATAGAAAAAGAGATACGGGGAAAGTTACTGATCAGAAAGAGATATCGGTGAGAAATATCTATTAAAACAAAACCTAAGATACGAAAGATTATACAATGAATAGATTACAGAACACGAGATGCAATTTTCAGCAGGTGCGTGATGATGAACTTTCTAGTCATTTAATCTTCATGAATAGAATTTTCCTAATTTGATACACGACAAAGAAAATTTTCTTTCATTTGCTTTCCTTAAGGACTTCAGACAGACTTGATCATGTCTGAGATAATATGAAAGCAACAGAGGCTGAAACGATGTTGAATAATAACATTCATTTTCATCATTCAGTATCCAATGCTATAAAAGTGTTATTCATAGTGCTATTGAGCTGCACTTGGGGGAACTTTCTCCACTTACTACATTCTGTCTCAGCGAGGAAAGCAAGGGATAATTCCTCACCTCAACTAATCTCACTCCTCATTTACCCTAGTAGGACTCATTCCCTTTCTAAGGCTTTTGGTAGCTCATAGCGGAGAAATTGATGTTTAAGCCTAACTTCGGACTGAATACTTTACAAACAGTAGTGGAAAAAGACCTTATGTCAAAGAGATACAGAAAATGAACGAGTTTCTTAAGTCAATAATTTATTAGCTTAAATTTTAAATATGGAAGTTTTATTCGCACAGAATTACCTAATGTGGTTGAAATTGTTAAGTTCAATAATTTTTAACAACTCGTAATGTCAATTCTATAATTCGCTTACTTCGAGGCAAGTCTATATTTTTTCTGTGCGTACAGCCAAGAGACAGATGTCATACTCGTAAAATTGGAACAAATTATCATCACTTGAACTAAGGAATCTGATTATTCAAAAGGAAAAATTAATTGGCCATTGACAGAGCAATGAATATTGCTCCAGCATTTGCAGCTCACATTTTTTCAGGTTTTGGGAATTCCGGGGCTTTCTTTCTACCTCATCACGGTTTCTGGGTCACGTTTGTAACGTTACTTATCTCCAGTTATGATGCTTCCTAAAAGATGCCTTCTGAAGATGCACTAAAACAAATACCAGGTTTGCAAATTTTCTATCTCTCTCAGAATAAAGACTATTCTCCGAGCTAAATGAGTTCATACATGAACCAAATTATAGAAAAATCAATAGTAATGGGCAACGTTATGACTGGTGATGGATAAATATCAATTACAATGCAATTCCAAATACTACTTTTAACCTCCGATTCCGATAGTTTCCGAATTCCAATTATTGCTAGGAATGGAATTCATTATTTCTAGTTACTGTTTGTTTGAGACTCAAACACGGAATGAACAAACTATATTTATAAATAAAACATTTAGTAGAATAACTAATATAAAAGCATATTGGAGTTGGATATCTTTTTAATTGAAAAATTCGGGCGAAATATTAAAATATAATTGAAAAAATTTATATATTTCAATCATCCAGATATCATTTTGAAGTCCTAAAATTCAGAACAACAATTTCAGTTAATTTTAATTTTACATTAATTACTTTTACTAGAGTTATAAGGTTAATATTTAATGAGTGAATTAACAATGTTTACAAATAGATTGAAAATAATTTATTTCCGAATTGAAACAAAGTAAGACAAATAGACGTTATGGAAATATCGAGAATTGGATTAAAGCGAGAAATTGCAATTTTACACAAAATAAATAAAATTTAATTCACAACAAATACATTATTTAGGCTTTGATATTAATTAATATGTATTCATTTTCTTTTTACAATGACAGTTAAAGTATCCATCTATTTGTCATTAGTACACGGAAGATAATGTTTTTAATCACTTTTTGAAATGGAAATCAGTTAAATTTCTCTGACCCCGATACCCAAAAATCTTCCGGTATTTTCCATCCTGATTCCGATTAATCATCCCATTGTTATCCCTAAGAATTACCCACCACTAGTACAAAGATTAAATTGCAACGGACATTCCTCTCCATTGGTTCCCGGATAGCCAAGTAGGCAACGCGTTTGCCTTTGATGTGAGCGGTCCTGAGTTCGATTCTTAGCGGAGGCCCATAGGCGCTAACTAACCTCAGCTTTCGTGGAACCTTTAAAATTACTACCATTCCTCTAAATCGCGACCGTTTCACTCTTTTTGAATCTCACACAGTTTTACACGGGTGGTCTGAAAAGTTTTCGACATTTCGCCATGTTTTCCGAAAATTTCTGAAAATTTTCTGAAGATTTCTGGAAAATCTAAGGTCGGAAACTTTTCAAACCACCCACGTAAATATAAGAACGAAACATTCACCAATAATTTCTCTTGTGCATATTTAACCAAAATCATATCCACGCGTAACACAGTGCAAATTCGGTGTTTCAATTTCTGGCACCCACATTTAATTTCATACAACATGAGCCTATAGTTATAGAATTAATTTGTCGGCTTCCGTGTTTCTGAAAAAGTTCAAAAATTCTTGGTGTTAAACGAGGTCCAGGCAAAGAGATTCGCAATTCGAAACACAACTTCGGTAGAAAGTAAAGAATTTACGTAGAGAAACGTTAGAATTTCAAGCGTAAGCTTCCATTATGTATATATATTCTGTGGTGCTGAGCTTACGGATATAACAACTTCGTCAATAATGAGCTCATAAAATTTCGCCGATTATGCTACTGGCATAATTAACTCCTAATGAGCAAACAGCACAGTCGGATTAACGTCTAATGACCATTCCTGATGATGCAGCGATACCAGTGAACACAGCATCATGGAATATGAATGTATATACAAGTTGTATTTAGCGAAATCCTACACTTGAAATTCTAACATTTTTTCGTATACTCTTCACTTTTTACAGAAGGCGAGTTTCAAATTGCGAATCTCTTTGACTGGCTCTAGTTCAACCTCATTATACTTATGCATGCTAACTAGTTTTACGGCAGAACTAATAATTTTCTCTTCTTCAGAGTTGATTTCAGCATTACAATTTACAAAGTGATAATTAAAACTAGGGATTCTGTGCGTACGCATGATTTTTATACGCAGAATAATGATCAAAGCCAGAAAATAAATTAAATGTCGATAGCATAATAGTTTAAAGGGCCAATTTTGTGACTTTAACTTCATTTAAATACTTAAAGCGTAGTATTCGATGACTATCGAAGATATAAACATACTTTTCAACGTGACCTTCTTAGCTAAAAGAAGAAACAGAAGTGAAAAATATCGACTGAAGAATGAAATTGAGTCGCCTTTGCTGTTTGGTGGCTAGAAGACCTGCCCGAAAAGAGGGCTGGGTTCGAATCCCAGTCATGTCGATATTTTTCTCCTCTGTTTCTCCTTGGGATCGCACTGCTTTCCGTGTCAAAATTAAATACGTTCTCCTCACCCTTTTTAGTACTCAACAACTATCACAGACATACACATACCATCACATCTTCATATAACATTTCTTCCCAAGTGCAGTTTATAACTTCTGAATACTCCACGACTTTATATTCATCTACTAAACATTATCAGATCGACTGCTCAGAATTCAAAAATTACTTTCTTTGTCGGGGCGTTTTACGAAGTAAAAAAATTTCCAATGAAAGATTATTGCTGCTCAAGGAGAACGGGTGTCTTAAAAGATTATATCACATGTATTGAACACATTGTATTACACGATGAAGCCTTCTGTTACTCGATGGCACGAGGTTTTTTTATGATTTTTGTAAAATGGGAAATTTCTGTCTCCGAGGTACTTTTTGTACAATATTCTGACATAAAATAACAGCTAAACCTTGAATTTTCCGCTACGTACTTCCCATGTATGATTCATAGGTAAATGGTATTTCCATGTGATTTAAAACATTCTGTAAAATCTATAGGAATAGCAGCGCTATCTCGAAGCATAATAAAAGAAAAACTAAGAAACTTATCAATATAGTAGATCTATCGATTAGGACTAATAATTAAGGACAAAATCCTTCAACATATATTTATATAGAATGAAAAGTAGTTAAATATTTACAAGAATTTTGAAAAGGCTCAGGCAACACGATTCAACACTGAGCTGATGGAGGAGGAAATTATGATATGGAATTATATTTTAATGTTAAAACCGATAGTATTGGTGAAATTATAGCGGTTTCCTTAAATTTTCATCATTGCTCATAAATTATGTAGTAAAATAGTTGAGCCCACATTTCACAATTACGTTGAAAAAGAGGAAAGAAAAACTCGTTCAGCTATGGGATTTTTGTATTAAGCGATACTATATTGAAACCTTTCAGTGGCAGGTGATATTGTGAAAACCAAAATAAAATCGGCAAGCGGGTGTTAATTCATTTCCGGACTCAAATGTGCTACATTACCTCGTTCGTAAGAAATATCGGAACTTATCAAGCCACGCAGTATTGTTCTTATCAAGCTCATCGAGGTGATATGAAAAACAAGTCTCCCTTTTCAAATCTCAAATGCATCCAAAAATATACGTGGAGACCAACCGGCAAAATAACACACATGGTGACAAGTTCCATTTCCTGTCATTGGCAGATGGCTGAAATGATAAGAGGCGAAAATATTTGCTTCTCAATCGAGTTTTTCGAAAAGCTACCAAGAAAACGAGTAAAGGTATAGTTACGTCTTTTTAATCTGAAATTCTGATTCGGTTATCATCTGAAATAATGCAGGTCGTAGGTTAATCTTCAGCGAGAAACATATTCCGCCTCCATGAATTTCATTACGGAAATTTTCCACTAACCCTCCCAACGCTATTCTTGCTAGTAATAAGCATCTCTTCTGGGAAATGTCATTAGCGAACGGAATGATAATAAGCTGGAGGTGGTACGCAAGAATAAAAGTATAACACCTTGGAACTGGGCTTTACAAGCGTTTCGAAGAGGGAAACACGCCCTTGAATGGCTAGTTTCTTTTTTTTCGAACGTTGACCACAGCGTTAAGGTAAAAACACAGTTTAATCTACTAGATAACTTCAGAAAATGTAGTTTACCGAGAAATGTGTGAATAAGGGCCCGGCGGGATAACAGCAATCCACTTAATTGATGGGAAATACGTACCGAATAAGAAGAATTTCAAGAGAAGGAAATCAGGAATGACAATTTCTGAATCCAAAGCCGTAATAGCTCATAGAAACGGGGAAAAACACTTCTACGCTATTCATCTGTAGTTCAATTTTAGCTGAACAAAAGAAATCCTTGCTCCACGAGCAAATTTAATGTTAACATCGATCGCAAATATATCAAATAATAGCCTTCTACACGAAAAACATACATTTAAATAAATTATATTGATACTCGTGTTGCTCCTGATATCAACATTCCTCTAATCATTCCATAGCCATCATACGAAAGAGTAGTAGTATCTACTAGAGAGTAGAGTAGAGTATCTACTAGAGAGTAAGAGTAGTAGTATCTCTACTCGTAGAGCCAAAGAGTTTACATGGCATATAGATGTTTCATCTAGAAAAATTGGCGAAAGTAATACACAGCATCGGATCGGAAAAATGAGAAATTGCTTAATTCATATCGTGTCGTAAAGAAGACTACCCCGGGAAAATATTTTCGAACTACCTTATAAGTATTTTATAATCGCCAAAGCGTGATTGAACGTAAACGGATGTTACTACACCCACTGCTCCCTGAAAGAGTATCTACTCATGCATCACGAATCAACTAGCTTAAACAGAATCTTCCTAAGAGGCATTTTATACCTTTTCCTTCGCAAGTTAGCGTTCCCATTAGCACTTGAATTAGCGAAGAGCATCGACACCGTAAGGCGTTGGTCAACCTTCCACATTTTCCCGAAATATGCATCTTCACTCACTAATTGCAATATTTGTAAACATCCGCATATTTTTCGATATAATGATCATCCGTGGAGTCTTGCAAGGAAATAAAGGGCTAGTTTCTCAAGAAATACATCAAATTAGATTATATCTGAGGAGAAATGAAACCCAGCTTATCATCTAAGCAGGAAGGTGCGAAATGAAAAATGCATTTTCATTAACCTCTACTTTAGAAATTGTCTCTGTAATAACGTAGCTGACGAGAACCTTCTTTCCAACTACACAGGATACAGGGGAGAGTAATTATAAGATGGGTCGATCATGCATACAATCAGCGTCGGTTTTTAGCTAGCTATTTCTCATTGCCAATTAAAATAGCCATTCTAGCCTCAGGAAGCTAACTAAAATGATCTCTTTTTCAATTAAACCCCAGCAAAATCATCCCCTTAGAGGCATATTCTAAAAGACGAGGAGCCATACAGGACTAAATACTTTTCAAAGTGGTAAAGTAGTCTTTCACTATCTTACTTAATCCAAAAGAAGGAAAACGAAGCATTTCCAAGTCATTTGGGAAGAGATTCCCCGTTGTTAATTTCGGTTTCATTAAAAAGATAATATTTTCCGTAAGCTACTTCACATAAATAATATGATCAAAAATCAAATTAGGGAAATCAATTAGCGAACAAGTCTAAATACGAGACCGACAAATATGATGGTTATAAACGTCAATAGTCCAGAAGTGTTCACCGAGTAGGGCGTGGCAGAGGGGAGGGGCCACAAGTCGGCTGCCTCACAGCGGCTCAAACCGACTCTGTCCAACATATGACTCATATACATAATATTTTCTTCCATCTTATTCCTGATCAATTCCAAAAATAAATAAGACGTTTTATAGCTACAGGTAAGATGAATGGCTAAATGAGGTGATTAGGAGCCTTAATACATCTATTCATCGATACAAATGATTCCCGATTATCCGTGGACGGTTTATCAGAGTTTTTCTCTTGCGAGAGCTACGTTAGCGTACATTAAACACGTACCAACTAAGATTGCCTAAGAAATCCGACTGGAAATTTATAGAATACGTGTATAAACTAAATAAAAATAAATATATGACGCCTTTATTTTGATAAAATTGAAGATTTAGAGTAAGAAAGAAGTCCCATGTTCCATTTAAACTATCGTAAACGTAAAATATATTTAATATGTAATTAATAATAAAAGATAATTTAAATTAATAGAAAATAGAAAGAAATTGTTGCGTATTTGAAAGATGTGCACAAACCAGAGAGTAATATCTAAAAGATGTTCGAACTGATATGCTTATTATGACCTAGAAATAAAAGCAAAGGAAAGATCACAATGTCAAATATTAATATTTATATAACCCGATCAGGTCTTGCAAAGTCCTCTGGACTCGTCTGCGAGTACATACTTTTATGATTAAAGAATCTATTATTTTATAGAAAGCTATAGATGGCGCCTCTGTGGTTGAATCACATCAAGCTTTGTAATAGCTATGCTATAACATCTTTCTTTATAACTTTAATTCTGTTTTCACTTAGAACTTCTTCTGGCAATTGATAGAAATAATATGGCATCTGGTAAGCATTTGTTCTTTTACCATTGTTATTACTACATCTAAGCAATTCATCGCAATTACAGTATCTTATGTTTAAAATTTTACAAACGTCTTTTCTAAACCTTTCAATATAGATGGTGCCCATTAAGATTATATATTTATGTAATTCTGCAATAGGAAGTATTTTTTGCTTCTTACAGAATAACGATGAATCAACATTTGTCTTTGTTGTAATCCGAGTATTTATCCTTTGAATTTTCAGCTTGTTATGATTAATTTATAAGATAATTTTAATAATAATAATCCTTGTGACGTCTGTGTTGAATTTACATAACATTCTTTGAGAAGGATTCGAGAAACACGTGCCGTATTACTTATATTTATGTTCCGTTTCCGATGTGTAGAGACAGCCTACTTAGAAATAAAAAGAATCAGACCGCGTAAAGAGGGCACAAGATTCGTTCACGCTTCCAATCTCTCGCACAATTAAGGATTTATTTTCGCCAATAGATGATGGATGGTTTTATCCAAACCAAACCTAAGGTTTCCCATGGAAATGCGCGGATAATGTCATACGAACTTGACGCGGAACCCTTCACTTGAAATTTTCCCGTCCTTGCGACTGAAATCCCGCAACAACGTGAGACGGCCGATAGCAAGTCATTTATATAAACAACACACTTCCTTTTACGTAAAATACCGCAGCTTTTATTTGTAGAACAATCGGGGAGATTATGAAAATCTCGAGTACTCTCGATCTGAATTCCGAGAATAAAGGAAACGGATGTGCTACGTTGAAAATGTCAGGATTGAGATATATTATCAAGTGAAAGGGTTGCAAGGACTTCAGCTACAAGACCTAAAAGTCAAAGAGTGAGTAATTTTGTTGAAAGTGGGATTCGAACTCGACAACTCAAATGTTATCAGGACGAGGTTCAATAATAGCAAGTGGATCGTGATTGGATAATTGAGAATAAAACTTATTTCGATGTAAATCACACACAGTACCAGTAGTTTCAGACTAAAAACAGTATATCTACGAAAAGAAAGATGAAAACTATTTTTTAAAGGTCATCATTATTATCATAAAAAAACTCAAGACTAAATATGTCACCGGTTCATTCGATGATGAACATTCCAGAGGAACAATTTTTACTAAACGATCAGACTAAATAAGCGTAAATTCATAATAGACAAATGAACATAAAAGGCTTCCTTCGAACGATTGACTATTTGATCGAATATACCTATTGTACCTCTAAGAGTGATGAAGTAAGAGTGTTAATAATACTGTGAGCTTTCTTAGCTGGAAAGAAGAGTCGCAATCTACGATTAAAAGCGTCTTCGATGCCAATTGATGCCATAAAATCGCATAAGAATACCTCGTAGCTCAACATTTCTTTCCACTTATTTCAGCCAGCAGGATTGAATGTTACGTTGGAAGTCAAACAGTGAAAAAAGTAATAGATTTATAATCTCCAAGAGAATAGGACATGACGGATTCCTTCGTTTTGACATACAGCAGACTACTGCGTAAGAATTCGATATCTGTTATAATAATTTGAAAATCTTAGTACTTAGCTGCTATCTTAACAAACATAAAAAACTATGTTATATCAAATAAAATAAAAAAGTAATATATTAAAATAATATATCATTTAAAATAAAAAATACATTTATACTTCCTAAACTCTTGACTCAGATATAGTAGCTAATAAGGCTTGCTATATTACAGAGCTTATTGCATTCGTAAATTATTATAATTTTTGTTTCCTTTTAAAATGAAGACATAGATTAATAAATAATGAGCTTTCATTACAAAAATCTAAATTCATGCCTTAATTTAATAGTGCTGATACACGGATTTTCAGCATATTAATTGACTAGCATCCGAAATCTCAGGGCATTCTATATTTGGAAAAAACGTGACGTTAGTCCATAAAGTTATGTTCAGAATGGCATTAATTATAAAAAATCTCGGATTTTCTTTATAATCCCAAAATTAACCTCTCTGGAGCATTCTTTGATCGTGACTTGAAAGAGAAATAGGACAAATGAACCTGAAACTTAATCTATTCCTTCTTTACTCATTTACCATTACCTATAAAAAGAGGCAGGGACAAGCATTCCGTGATAACTATGTCGCATTTATTCACGAATGTTAGTGCAAACATTGGTTCACGTGTATCCTTTCCTGTCGTTGTGGTAATGCGAAATCACGTGAAGAGCGAGCGATGGGAAAAGAGGACTTATTAGTGGGGACAAAAAGGGCGTTCAGCGCTCAGGATGATCGATTGTACAAAGAGAACCCCTTTTCCTGCATCCATTTCGCACATGAGTGCCACAAACTCAGCGGAATGAGGAAGTGCAGAGACCGTTGCAACTCCCTTGGGGCACGCTCCATTTCGTGCTACATTTAGGGTCAAACGAAAAATGAATGAATGACGCGCCTACGGTAATCTAAAACGCAACTGCAAGCACGTTAAGTAGGCTAGAGAATTAGATGGCTCTGGAAGAAAAATGTAAAGCACTCGAGTTTCTCGACAAATGTAATGTCTGTTGAGTATTCAGGTCGGTTTTAACTCCCGGGGCTCAGGCAAAACTATGGAGAACGGCATCTAAAAAAACTAAAAACAATACTTATTTTTTCTTATTTGAACGACCAATTTAAATCGTAATTATGATCCTCAAGACCTCTGGATGATCATCATGATAGAAACCCGTCGTTTAAATAAAAACTGCGAAAAATACTTATGTTAGTATTCTTTTTAATTCGGATCGGAGACTGGTTGGAGCTTCAAACCTGAGACTTTAAGCTACCAAATGCCCTGAAGAGGGAATGAGGATTACTGGACAAGATGAGGAGTGAGGTACTTCCTCCCGCTTTCCTCACTAGACCAGGAAAATTATGTGGTAAACCTTCACGTAATTGCAGCAAAACGCCCCACGAATAAGACTTTTCATAGCATTCGATCATGACTAACCAAAATGAATGCATTAATTAAGCAACGCACACCCCGGTATGTTTTACATTTACACAGCGAGGAACGAGACAGAAAAACTAAATGAAAGAAAACGTTTCTCTATCCTGTACCTAAAGAGAATGCCACATTAAATATGCCAAGGTATGGAGGCAAGAACGTATCTTTGCTGTAGGAGAGACGAAAACAATACGCCTTGAAATTACACGCAACTATCCAATTCAACGGATGCTCACATCAACCAGGAAATTACCAAGAAACGATAATGAACACGCCCAAGGGGGTTTAACAACAAACAACAGGTACGCTAATGGAATAAGAAATTAGATGAGGATCGTAAAACTGTGCAACACCAAAGTTGATCTAGTCTTACTCACATAATTAACAACTCTAGTTTTGAGTGATCCCGTAAGTGGAAAACCTGTCAGAATATCGATTCTAAAACAAGGAAGGAAAGACGTAGCAACAAGAGCTTTGAGATAAGTGCTAAATTACCTTTAAGAAAGACCACATATATTCAAAGGCTGATTATAAATCAACGGTTCATTCCTTCCGTCTCTTAAAAGATAACGCGAAAAACTATTCGTTAAGTTGGTCATTGAGTTGTCATTTAAATCGACATAATTCGCGATGTAAAATGATTTATTCTTATTAAAATGCGCACTTCGTTGTCACCAGTAAGGAGTAAAGCTAGAAAGAGCCAAACTATTATCACATTTCATATCCTATCGCTGGAGTAAAAGTCTCTAATTTTACTCTCCTTTTTTGGACCATCTTAAGTGAAAGCGGCCCCGGGTTCGATTCCCGTTGGGTTGCAAATGACCTAAACTGTCGAAGAACTTCTAAAATAATTCTACTTATGAGAATTTTAGGGCAAATAAAGTGATGTTTGAGAGGGCTGTTGAGTCAGGTCGCCTAGGTTATGATCGTTCTCCAATTTTCCATTATTTATCTATGACTCTATGAAAAAGGTGATAGAGTGATGAATAGATAAAAAGAGAAAAATGGCTATTAAGGAATTATTTATAAATAAACATGGTGATTATTTTAAATAATATATAATTATAAATTTGCAAACTATATCCATCTGGCTTGGCTGCATGGTTTGGTTTGGTTCATGGAAGTCGAAATCAGTAATTTTAATTCGAATCCATACTAAATCGACCTGACTTCAAAATCCCCGATGTTTGTGAAGTATTTGAGATTTGAAACCGCGATGTATTTCGTAAAGTCAATTATTTGCATAGATATATCTTGAGTACACTGAGGATAACAGATTTAAAATTTGGAGCTTGATGAGAAGGAAAATTTCTGTAAAATAAATTAAGATTTAAGATTTGGTTGGATAATTTTTAGCGGAATTTTAATATGAGCCAATGAATTTCTCTCTGCATTGATATTTTTAAATGAGTAAAGGGTATTGATTTCACAATGTCTACACCCTCTTCCTTCATGAGCATTCAGCCACAGACGTACTTCTTCAACCTTTACGAACTCTACGAATAATACGTATCTTAATCTGGAAAGAATGGAAGTGACACTGACATAAAAGTAAAGGACGTTTTTCATTCGAAAATAACAGAAAGTAATTGATTTCCAGAACAAAGGAAGCGACAGATTACTCTCAGAGTGGACGATAATGCCCAGGACAGCTGAAAGTAATGACAACTTAGATATAAACAGTACGATAATAAATCTTACAATGCGGGTTTTATCTTTCAAATAAACAAAAAACATGGCAGAATTTAAATATGAATAAATCAAACTTGGTCTATAGTTCAACGCCATCATAAAACTTGAATTTCCATTATCTACCTATCAGGTACTAGCATACATGTTTTTTAGAAATTCCAAATTATAAATCGAAATCGTTAAATTATAATATACGATTACGTATGTACTAGTGGACGCGCAATAACCCGACAAATGGGCAATACTACAAGTGAGCGAAAACCTACTGGATTCGGTAGGATTGGAGTTAAGAGTTATTACCCTGAATATAATCTTTGTAGTTAGTGTTATCCTCATGTGCCGCCAAAATATACGAAGTCAAGGCAATAAAAATCTGTTTAACAACGCAAGGTTTATAATTTTGTTATGCCAGCACTTGAATGTAACGAAATGCAAAGAATTTCGTTTGATATAGCTTTCTATCATGTATTGTTTTCAAACAAAATACTGATAACAAAACATTCGTGTGATTGTACTTTGCTATGTAACGAACGAAGCTGAATTTCTCGATCGTTCCTCTTCCCCTATATTTTCCATTCCAGCAAGTCAATAAATACATATTGTTTGTATAATTTTTTGACTTTCGAACTACGAAAGGCAGGAGCCAGGGTGCTATGATCTATTTCAAAGCAAGCACCATATAGTTCACAAGGGTAATTACTTGGACCAACGTTTCTGCCAGTCTTGAAAAAAGTGCCCGAAATCTTCTTTCAACACCGTAATAAGAAACTCATGTAGACCATTAGGTTGGTCCTTATTTTGCGAAAATTTGAATTTCTTTCGGAAAGCCCCCTGAAATATTTTTATTTGGTTAGTAAATAAATTGCGTAAAATATACATATATTGTAAATTCATTAGAACATAAACTGAACGATTTACTTTTACGGACATAGGCAGGTTTTTCGGCAAACTAAATCCATACTAATTTTGAATTCTTTTCCCATTCAGAAACTTTTGTACATTTTCCGTCAAATAAATCAAAAATTATCGAAACAAATATTGAATTCATGACAGTAGACAGGATATATTCCCTTCATTTAATGACAAAAATCCGAAGAAAATACACATTTTCTCCATCACTGAAATATATAATGCAAGCAGAGGGTAAGTGCAGAATCTCCATCGCATGTAGCACTTTGTTTACTATAAATCTCGATCAACAAGAACAACGTCAGTTTTGATCTCGAGTTACATGGTGCGGAACATAGTTAATTGGGGAAACACGGGAAGAGCGCGCCATGATCGCGAAAAAAGTTAAAAGGGCGACGCCCTGACCTGATTGCTTCGAAAGACTCGGTTCAATTATTGACCCATGCATTTCGCTTATGCATTTCTTCACATGAGCGGCTGCGAGCCGTCGCGCCGTGCATCGCTTTTGCATGTCTCCTCCTATCCAAAGCGGGGAAAAAATCTTTTTTACTCTCCCAATTAAAGTCTCCGTTCGTGACGTCTCATCGCAGACAGAATTTCCACAAGAGTTATCCGCTCCGACGATACTATTTTCTATACACTCTCAGACATTTCTCCGTAATTACCCTTAATTAATCCCGGGGATCGATATTACCGCAGAAATTGCGATTTTTTGGAAATGTGAACTCCGCATTATCCGGGCTGGATGGAAAATTAAATTCGCCCCACAATACGCGAACAGAGGCAATTCGAAACTAAAACTTCGTAGCCAGACCTTTGTTAAATATCAGCCCACGAAATGGATTAACAGGGTAACAAAGCTGAGCCAAATATCAAGTGGAATAACAAGGCTGGAGAGAGATTTCATTACTTCGCAAAATAACTGGTGAAGTAAATATCCCTTGCTTTTAATGAGACTGCACACAACGGACATGCGATTCTCTGAGATTCGATTCAATTTCGAATCATGTTTATATAAAAGAGTGGGAATGGCATAGGAAAATAGTGTACAAATTCTTGATCAGGCTGATTGTAGAGTTTGCAACTGTTTAGGATCGCCATGAAACTGACCTTATTAAGAAACTCGATGGCGTACAGTGAATAGCTGCTAGATAGTCGGCAAACACCATTCGATCATAATTTAAAATTAGGGAAAATGAGCAAAACCAGATAGAGTAAAATACTGATTTTTTAACAGGGGTATTAGGAACTGAACACTTAGAGAGGTGATCCTTGTGATTCCAATACCGAAAAATGCTGAATTTTTCAGAAAGATTTTTTGATCATTATGTATATATTTTGTGATGTCTCCTCCATTTATTGCAAGCTATCATCAAGTATACTGTTTTATTTCATAATTCTCACTCATTTTACTGTATGCCTAGGGCGGGGCCGATGGGTGAGAGACAGATACCCCATGAGCGCCTCTGCTGGGGCGCCAAGTTGAATGCTAAGGTCTTCATTTTATTGATATTCGATCTTTTACTTAGAAAGATTGTAAATTTCCTTAAAGAGATACTTATAGCTATTTTCCTATTCTGATTATTAAGATTAGAATCAAGCACAATGAATAAGGAATCAAATGAAAGACGGCGTCTGACGTCTAGCATCAGGCACCAAAATGGCTCGGCACGACCCTGTACCTAGGTATTACTGTATTATACTTCGGCATTTTATTTTACATAGACCACACATAGTCCAGATGGCAGCAGGTTTGTCTTTGATGAAAGCGACCCCGGGTTCGATCCCGGTGGGCGCACATACGAGTATATTCGAAATGATTTCAGCTGTCGAATCACTTTTAACAATACCACTGCTATTTTTATTTTATATTTCATAGTCATAACTGAAATATACCCCATATGAATGTGACTATATGGATATTCGACAATGTATCATAGACAGCTTTTCTTAATTTGATAAATTTTGGTTGAACAAAAGGAATATCATAGTTAATCTCATTCCCTAATTAAATTATACTCTAAGACAATTTACTTAATATACTACTTATGTATCAGCTAATGTGTTTTTTATACAATCTAACTGTTGCCGCTGTCTGCACTTGGAGAACCTTTGTCTCTACAGTATAACTTGTTGTAGATCTACAGGACAATGTTGTTAAAGCAAGAATTTTATGTAACGATAAATGTATAAATTTTAAGTGGGTTATGCACTGTCTGAGGGAGGTTTCTGGAGGGATTTCCCATCCGATTTTGGGCGAATGCCAGACGATGCCAAAAATCATTAATTATGCTACACTCCCCTCGAGCCTTGCCACCTGGCCAAATTGTAAAGTAGGCATAAATAATATTTCTGTTTTGATTTGTATTTCAGGGGTCGATTAGAATCTACATATTCTGAGAACTTGATATGGGCTCGAACAATCAAAGATATGCTTTTATGAATTTTCAAAGTTTCCTATAATAAAATTTATCAGGTATGTCTCTTAGGTAATAGTAATCGTTATACGTGATTTAAGTATCTCATCGATATTTTACTTTTTTCGGATTCGATTCGAAAGAAAGTTCGTGATTTTTTGATCCCTCCAAAGCAACTCAGGGCTAACAGAAGTAAATCTTATAAAGTATAAAAGGATCAAATCAATCCTTGTATAATAGAGGTTTTCGATGTCCTTGCAGAAAAAAAGGATAAATTACTTTTAAAAAATTACTTTAAAATAATAACATTTCTCTTTGCTAGCTCCGTAGATAAATTTACATCTTAATTCATATGTGACTCTCACATATCCGTTTGTATGTATCTAAGTAAGTTTATGTAGGTAAGGCTATGCAAAGATGCATGGTCCTAAGATAAATTTCTTAGCACAAAATCATTATTACATAAAGAAACCAATTACGTTTCTCCTATGTACGAGCCTCAATTTCAACGAATGAAAAAATTATGGTTGACATCTTATTTTAATATTCTTATGGAAAGCCCTGTCTAGGAAACATCCTATGGGACCATCACGAATTAACAGCATATCATAAGTAAGATGAGATTATGAACGAGATACAAATAATGGAGAAATCAGTCCATTTCATAATAATTATTATTAATTTCACATGCATTTATAAAAATTCAATTTTAGTTTTCCACTATAATCAATAAAGATCGGGATTTAGAGTAAGAATATGATGAGGGATATAAGATTCTGATATCACCACACCATCAAATTTGACCTCATTACCCAGATGAAAATAATTCAATTGCATTGCGATGCGACTGCTATTATCTTTCCTCATCTAGATTTCGACAGCTAAAATCCACATCAGCTTTTTTCTGAATGCTATACTTCTAGGCCATGTTATTCTCTCATAGAGATTCATGGAAGAATCAAATTCCAGAGGCAATAAGCCAAAAATAATGCACAAAGAAACGCCATATAGTTGTATCCGGGTGACCCTGTTAGCATCTCGGGAGAGACACCGTAGTAATCATACACCGCAAACAAATATTCGCCTGACAAAAGAAAATCCGGGACGGCTTTGCAGAAAGTGACTTCTCATTTAATATGTGCCTCTCTCTCTTCAATGTGAACTGGAACGGAGGTTGATCGTCCCACGCCTCCTTATCTTTCGAAAATAATAAAGAGACACTCCAAACACTTGTACCGTCATGCTCCGACTTACAGACTTCTTTCCCCGCAGTATGTATACCGAAATCTGATTCATTTACAAGACGAATTTAGGTGAGATATGGTGAACCTTCTTCATGATATCACAAAGAAAAAGTCACTTGGTAGAGTCCGCTAAAACTCATTGATTTTTGTATTCAAATAAACGTTACAATTAGGCCTTTTGACAAGGTGGCAATGAGGGAGCATATCAGTTTAATTTTAAAATTGCCTGGTATTTTCCCTAAGTCAGGAGAGAAACCCCTCCAAAAACCTCTCGTAAGCAATATAAACATGGGTGGTCTGAAAAGTTTCCGACATTTCGCCATTTCTCGACATGTTTTCTGAAATTTTCTGAAGATTTCTGAAAAATCTGGGGCCGGAAACTTTTCAAACCACCAAATTACCAAATACATAAATAGAAAAGGAATACAAAAAGTTACATTAAGTATTACTCTAAAATGTATGGAAGACTTAAATAGTCATATACTTACAGATAATTCATAATAGCTGATAAAAACACTATGATATTGCATGGCAACACATATAAGCTTATGAATCAATTATAAATATTACATTATGCATCTTTAAAATTGTCACAAAAAGGTAACTACGTATAAAGTTTCAATCTCATTTTTGAGCAGTCTCACAGTTTTCAGCATTGATAAGAGCACTTCGCCACGTAAAACGTTCCACTCCCTAATTTCCCTTTAAACGAAGAGAAGTTTGCTACAACTCTTTTCTGCTCGATTTCCCGTTCTAACAGGAGGCAAATTTGTTATGTATGTTATATGGTTATCATTGGTTTCCATATCCCACCTTAAAGTAAAATCTGCCCATAATAACGAGTATATGAGACTAAAATCACAAACTGAATATAATGGAATTGATAGAGGAGAAATAACTCTATCCTGAAAAATGCATCCAAAGGATGTAATCATGTACTGTATTTCTAAATTATATGTAACGTATCATGATAAGCTGGAATACTATTTTATTAAATCAATTTGTGCTACTTAAACATATGATTCTACCATCTTATTTTAATTGAAACGTTAGCGGAGGAATCAGAACAAAAATAAAATCATAATACGTATCAATAATACTTCAATAAACAAAGATTCTCTTCAATCAAATAGATAAAATTGATGAGAAAATATAAACTAGGTAATATTTACATAAAAAACAACATTACTTCAAAACTGATACATTTATATATTCCAAAGCAAAGTCATAATGATAAACTGATTCTGAATTGTATCCTTCCCATTTCTCCGGTTATATTCTAATTGTAATAAAATAAGCCTAAAAGCGCCACTATTCCTCAACAGTTTGTATCATATAATAATGCTAAAGGCCATCAAAAATTTCAAGCAGTTTTCGATTAAGGAAATCCACATTGGTTACACCGACAAGTTTCATTGGTCGATCGTCGATCTCGAGGTCAGGACGTTGCGTGAATGAAATAAGCACCTTGAAACGTTAATATCTAAAACGATTCATATGTAGGCGTATTGCTTTATTTCCAGCAAATTAGCTGTAGTATATTAAATAAGCTTCAATCAAGATACCTCATTACTAAATTGACGTAATTACATTAAAAGTATGTAACTCAAATACAGAAATAACCGGTGACTTTACTGAGAGGATAATACATACATTTCTTTTGATACATATTTAAGGATATTGGACATTTTTAAGGAAACTGGAATTTTAAAAGGACATCCATTAATACCCAATATCTTTGATAACTGAATTCAATGACATAATTATCAAAATATCAATAATTTGTACACCTACTAATGTCCAAAATATCGATATACCTTTATCATAACGGATACATTAAATGAATTTAATGTTATTTCTTAAAAAAATCATGTTCAGTTGTGATATTTCGAGGATTCACAAGATTTACATGAGCAAGTCCACGGATGTGGGACCATGGAAACCGATGATCAAGTATCATTAATTTCATAGAAATAAAAAGCCTATCTGAATTGCAGTAAAATCGGAAGCGTTTTAAAATGCGACGTCTCCTCCATTTCCGTTAAGAACTGCGAAGTGGCTAAGCCAATTCGAGAACTAATATATTTAGAAAGTCATCATCAAAATGAAATAATCCGCATGAAATGGCTACATCTGACGCAAGAAATGTAAATTTACTATCTCGGCCTAAAAACATCGACAGAAGCAGAAATACGCCAAATATAGAAAATTTACTACACTTCAAAGACTACCAGGTAACAACTGTCATCCAACTTGTGACCATTAAAATGATTTTACCTGCTGAAGATATTCCTTAAATTATCGCACAATGATAAGAAACCTAATTGAAATGAACTAAGGTGCTTTGAAACCTTAAGTTCTCTTGGAAACAATTTTTCCCCGAGCGCGACTTTTCAAAAATGTTCCCAGTTTTTTAAAACGTTCCCAGCCGCCAAACACCTACGATTATACATAAGTATATTCGAACATCAGATTCGGGATATTTACATAATCGAAAAAAGAAAGTTACCATCGATAAAGGTAAGAGATCGGCTTTTCATTAAACTAATCACGAATACATTTTAAAGAAATAAATACCGTACTTTCGGGAATGAATTAATCAAGGATTTTCACACCTTACAATGCCTACTATCCAATCCTCATTTAGAGTGCAATTAAAAGTAGTAGTAGTAGTAGTAAATTAATACCAAAATTCAGACAATATCTTAAAAACTACACATTGGTTCATGTACGAGGGTAGTCTGAAAAGTTTCCGACCCCAGATTTTTCAGAAATCTTCAGAAAATTTTCAGAAATTTACAGAAAACATGTCGAGAAATGGCGAAATGTCGGAAACTTTTCAGACCACCCATATACGCATCACTCAATTTTTCATCACGGAATTCGCGTCCGATTATCTAAGGTGGATTTTTTTATGAAAGCTCCAGCAAAACGATCAAATTCGGTAAATAAGCCCATCTCGTCCCAATATGGTCCATTAAAGAGGTGCAGTCGATGTGAAAAATATTTGGGCATCACCGACCAAAATAACAAATCCGTGAGCCTCGTAAAACGCGGGTTGATCGAACGAGCTTACCCAACGACTCACTTCGACCGTTTTCGCGAATAACAAGACCGTCCTAATTGCCCGGCATATCTTGCAAAACAAGGAGAGATTTATGAATTACACAAGTATGTTTTCCGATGGAGAGAAAGAGAGAAGCCACCACATTCACGCATCCCGGATGTCAACATACGGGGCCACCGATTTCCAGAGGTTTTTTTTAGCACGAACTCCGCCGCCCTCTTTTCCCACTTTCTATTCCACATTCACTATCCTTGAGATTATTTTCCTCCCATTTGACTCTCATGGCCCAACATTTTTCCCTCTTAGGAGGAGCTACTATAACTGAGGTTAATCAGAGGCCAATCCCCAAATTGAGGGATTCGCATTCCCGAAATAAGGCGAAACTATGATTAAGCAGGGGCAGAAGTAGAAAGAGAAACTATGTTAAACATTTCTGGATACTCCCGGGGTTCAGTACTGCAAATTTTGTTTTTTCGTCGATACATCTGGTAGAAAATTAGCAGAGAAAAGAGAATAACTCTTAAACATTTCTGGGGACAGGAGAAAAATAATAAAACTTCTGAAGAAATATAATAAAATGTTAAACATTTCTGGAAACTCTTAGAGTTCAGTACTGCTGATTTGCTTTTTTCGCCAAAACACCTGGTAGAAAATTAGATTAATAATTAAAAATTAATTAATAATGAATTAAAAAAATAATTTAGCGAACTGGGGAAAGTTTTTCGGTGAATTCTAAATTCGTATTAACTTTCTTATCTATACAAGCATAGTCTTGAGAGAGAGAGGTCAAATATTTCGATGAGCATATAAATATAAAAGTATCTCTACATTTAATGTCCAGCTAATTTTATTGTACCTTCAAAACCTCGTGATGTACCTGGACTATTATATCTTTACATAGGAAATACAGCGTAGCAAAACTTATCCTCAGATAGCGGCATTCTCTTTCCTTAGATAAAAGAGGAAACACTCAATTAAATCCAAAAAAAGATATGTTAACTGTTTAATCACTCGTGAATTCCCTCGTAAAAAATCACGGGAATTAATTTAATTTACAGGAGAATGTACTACTACTAACGCAAACATCTGATGTACGAGATAATATACCTCGTATATCAAAGTACCCCTAAAAAATGTCAAGGATTAATTTAAATGTATCTGCCATATCATCTGTCATTAATTGACATGTAGCCTACTTAAGCAAAGTTTTTGATGAATTTGACATTTGACAAAAACAAGAATTTACGTGCGTTTCTTATGAGAGGATTATCGAGACGTCCAGTGTCGATCCAAGGATACTATTGATAGAAAAATATCGATATATTTTAGGTCACTGATCCTAGTGTGTGAAATCAATGTTCCAATATGATTACATGTAATTCTTTCGGGAGTTACTGACATCGGATAGATAAATATGCACACAGCGGTGATCATTATATAAGATTCATCAGTATACCAAGCAATTGTTTGGTCAAAAGTGAACGAAAATTTCTAATAGTCGCTTGTGATCCAATTTAAAGTTTAATTCCTTCAGCGAGTGTTTTAAACCTACATAAAGATTATTTTCACTGATTCTTGGGTTTTCTTACTTGATGATTGGGAGCAATCTGAAACTGTCCTAAATCAGAATTTGGTACTCTAAAAGAGTGGACCTGGCGAGAAAATTCTGAGAGGTGATAGAGTATAACAAATAATTTTAATGAATCAAATACCTCAATAATAAAACCGATATGGTAAATCTTGACTTCCTGGAATTCCAGAGCGACCATTTTGATAGAAAACACTTAGTAACTTCCACATTAGATTTTTAATTCGACATGTATCGCCTATTTGAAGATCTCAACTCGTTGACGAAACAAGTCCATTTAAAAATCTACTGAGGAAGTTACTAACAATAAGTTTACTTTCAATACGGTTACGTTTATAATTCCGGTTTCATAGATAAACTTAATTCCCACCCATTCAATAACTCATTCGATCACTATATTTTGTACTAATAAATACAGACGTAGTACTTCACTACTTGTATCACCTACTTTGCTACTGCCTATACAATAACAACGCTTCAAAATGTTCGTTAAACCGTATTTTCACTCATGATTGCATAACGTATAAAAGAGAGATTTAAATCTAAAAAGTGGAAGTCGTGAGAAAGATGAGTGAACTTTTAATATCTGAACTGGGAAACCGCGTAACTCTCACTTGAATACCGTTACATGAAGAAGAAATTTATCTGAGATTTAAATTATTTCTACATGAAAGCGCGAGGTGGTTAGTTTTCTCGCTATATCTCACTCAAAAAGCCTCCAAACCTGAAACAATATTGGAGGTTATGAAGCTGATGCCTTACCGCAAAATGCTGCCTCCTGTAGTTCAAAAGATTAACCTTTACCACTGGTTCCCAAGCTTTTTCCAGCTATCGCAAGTAGCGTAGATCAGGGTTGAGGACCAAGAGGCCTTCAGGCATCAAGTGGCCTTCCTAAGACCTAAGTACGACCTTAAACGCCGGGGATTCCCAACCTTTCCCTTCGGTGAGCTGTATAAGCATTTGAAATTGTTGTAGTTCGCAGATAAAATTAGCGTTTAATCACACTTGCAATGCATTGCAAATTATATATGCTTTATCAACAAAACAATACACGTTCAAAGATTACACATTCATTTTTTGAGGGAAAGAAACCGTATTACTTTCATTCATGATAGCGACTAAATACATAGAAATAAAAGGGGACGAAAAGGTTTCAGAAGGATTTAATATCTCGCCATACGCAACTCAGAAATCGAGTACCCTGCTTTCAAACACTTCTTCGATGATTCGAACTCGCGTAGTACTTTTATGAATGTACTTCGAAAGGTAAGCTCATTTTAACGTGGGCTCCCTCTGAGAATTGAACCCGATACCGCTTCCAACAAAAGTGCATAGGTTATCCACTTGGCTATTAGGGGTCTTGAACAAGTGCATTATGTTCCCAAATCACAATACTTATGATAGTTTTACGGGCTGTCCATTAGTATGCATAGCGATTTGAAAGGGAGAAGTTAGGGGAGGGAGCAGTCGCTGACGGCCTATGGGAGCCTTAGAGAATCTGCTGAGGAAATATCTATCTATCTACTAAATATCTATCTGGAAGAATCTATCACGATAGAGTAAAACGAGAGGATAGTCTAAAGACTCAAAGGGATAGTAAAATATGGAGGAAGATTCCAAGTGCACTTTTGTAAATCTAAGAGAGTTATACAACATATTTACCTGCGTTTTCGAAAAATAATACTAACCTAAAATAAGACGGAAAATTTTTAAACGATATCAAGATATTTGTTTTACCACCTTACATGGACCCAAGGACTTAGCCTTTATCATAAAGACCTACGGATGAATTCTGATTACTCAGGGATTTACTTGTAAAAGTAGAACCCTAATTTGTGCTTCAAATATCCGATTTTTACGTTTTTATGCTTTCTTCCTCATACATTTTGCGGTGGTTATCATAAATTAGTCATTTATTTTGATGATTTTGAATTTTTAACCGTTAGAATTCATTAAAAGGTTTACTATTCAATCAAACATACTTTCACCTTACATCGTATTTTCTATGAAACTGACTTTGAATTCCTTTCCCATCATTTCTGCATTTTTTAACATGGAAAGTTTGTAATTCGAGGTCGCCTTCTACACGAGTGTTTACAGAATTTCCTCTTTTTTTAGTCTGTTCTTGCTAGCAATAAATGAAAAATTTTCCACCGTATCTTCTATTGCCGATTTGGCAAGAAAAGGTCGAGCCACTCTCACAAGAAGCTTCATTTCAAGGCTACTATGATCTTGAATGGACTTAATTCGAATAGTTTAAAGTTGAAAGGGCGTGAACGCAGATGGATTTCCCACTTGTTCGGAGTAGAAAATTAGGAGTGACGTGAGAAGCACAAGAGAAATGAATTAGAGAGGAGGAATGGGTTACATTGGGAACGAGCTTGGAAAAACCAGGGAAGGGAATCGGAAATGTATAGGCGATGAATAACTGAAGTGAAGAAAATGCTCTGTTTTAAAAGAAGAAACTAATAAATTGAACGAATGACCAAATGGAATCGATTTAAAGTTAGATAGGATAATAATTTGAGTTAAACCATTTTTAGACCGGACACTAGTCCTACTTCGTAAGGTCCCAAGTCTCTGAGTAACATTCTAGGAGCATTCGAATGAGGAAAAATACTATAACCCTATTACTTTCTATGAGCGACCCCTCATAATTCTACTGGCTAATCATTGCAACCCATTCGCTTCCTATTACGCTTCGAATATGCTCTTCGAATGAAAAATTACCACTGATCGTGAGTGTAACTCATAGGTATTTATGATGACTAATGAACTCCAAAGGATATCCTGATATTTAATATGATATACTGGTAACGTTAGAATGAGAAGGAATGAAGGAAGAAATGTACGGATTAGTCTGATGCAAAAGATCTATTCGAGGATAGGAAAGTATGGAGAAATATTGTAAATTAAACGATGCAATGCGCAAGATTACAATGAAAGGGAAGGAAAGTAAACAGTATGATATACTGCTGATTTACGCGTCTGAATGACGAGAAGATTTTTACGTGTCAACCGTTTGAATCTAGCAGAGCTATTCCTCGGAATTACAACTTTTATCTCGAGAGAAATTTATAACTACAATTAAGCTAATAAAAGAGAAATTTCATGGGTTTCCTTGACATTTTTACGGCAAAAGAAATAAAGAATGCCTTTATTCTTCATACTTCCGAATTGCCCCACAGTAAAACGACTGAAATATGCCGGAAAAGATAAAGATCTTTATTCCAGCAATTGTTTGCATTAAAAATGTGTCCAAAACTTTAAATTAGAAATAATTTATAAATTTTGCAGCATTAAGTTATGAAATTTAGAACGGCGCAGAATTTGAATTTTTTTATAAAATTCCCTATCATCTGGTTACTAAAAAAGTTGTTCCGAGACTCAAGGTGTCATTTATTTTTTTCCCAATTTCCTATAGCAGTCTAGTCGCATATCAGTCTACAAGTAAAAGCTTTTGAATATCCCCACTGATTTCTCAAGAGAGTAACTTTCTCATCTACCTGTAAAGAATGAGATGAATGTAATGGAATGTGCTGGGGAAGTCCACGACTGTGAATGATCAGATTTCTACAGCAAGCAGCAGCAGGAGTTAAATGATAGTATATGATTACAAAATTCATTAGTACCTAGGTATTAGACGTAACTCTTGTCCATAGCATGGATGAAAGTATGTTAATACCAATGAATATAAGAAATAAGCAGACAGCTGCTCAGAATATTATAAAATAAACTACCATCTCACGGAGAGTAAATGGAATACCTTCACTAAATTCATCTCAAAGGGTAATCATGATCTGGGGATAAGTTTTCATAATCTTGTTTTCACTTCTAATAACTTCGTAATTTATTAGTCTGAACAGTGAAATCAATATTTTTGGCTTAAAAAAGATGTCAGGGATTATATATCAGGAATTATTATTAGGGATTATATATTAGAGATTATTTTCGATTCAAGAGCTGAATGATTTCCGGATAACTCGGTGTTGTATCATCCTGATATATCTCTTTAGAACAATTATTTCTTTGTTGGAATAAAAACTGAAGAAAGGCTATAATTTTGTTTATATTTAAAACAATTATCCGCCCTAATCTCATTAAGAAGTTAGATTTCTGCTTTCTATTTATAAGCTTCTGGCATATTTGGATGTTGTGTAGTTGGGATTTTTCTTGTTTTAAGAAATTAGTATTCCCATACATATTAACGAAATGAAAGTATCTATGCAGAAAGCATAAATATATTAAAAGAAAAAATTTAATGATAACTAAAATGACTCTAATTTTCTATTCAGGGAAGCCTACTCGGGGTATTTAAAGACATTTATAAGACAATTTGTAGTCCAGTGCCTCCTCTAATGCAATCCAGAGTCTGAGACTTACATTCTAGAAGATTTTAATTTTATGTTGTAATGATTCAAGAAAAAAATGACTTGAATCCGCAACCTCTTTCCATGCGTGAGCACCTGGATGAATGCTTAAGAGTACCAGATAAGAACCCACTGGAATGAGCAATGTAGGACACAGGCGTCCTAGCAAAACATATTTAAGATCCAGCAAATGAATTCTCCGATCCTTTCCTTTAATTATATGCTATTAATATTAGTTTACATTTAAATTTTGAAGTGATAGATAACTAATATGCGCAATGCCATTTCATATAACTAAAAACGATTCCTTTCTCTAGATTTCTTACTAAAGTGAATTTAATCGGGACGGAAAACCACAACTGATTAAAAAGACTGATTCCTAATACTTACAGGAATGAATATTTAGCGAAGCTAAATAGAGACGAAAAATTAAACTTAGGTTAAGTATTTCAATATATTGCATAAATTAACCAGGAGTTAAATATTAAAACATTCTAGAGCAGAATTTCTCTGATATCGCGATAATCGTTCGTTATTACAAAAGAAGGATTTCCTAATAAAATTATCTATAAAACAATCATAAAGTAATATATTTTTATATGTCTAGAAAAGAGAAAAATGCGTTCGAATACTATATTGTCCCGGCAGGTTTTTATACATCATCCCTGGAAAGAATTACAAATCATTCATTACAATAAAACGAGCTTATTTTGAATCCGGTTTTCGTTTTATTATAACATACATGCACAACGAAGACGATCACTGACTACGACAAATTCAAAAAAAGTAAAGTTTTCTTAAACATCATAAACGTCTAGAGTCTTCATAAGTCTCATTTTGTACCGATCAACGAAGTACGCACGTTTAAAAGAACTCAATTACTAAAAAAACACTACGTGAAGGTACGATTAAACATTCAGTTTCAATAGCTTTCCAAATGCTTGAAATCTTTATTTGAATCATAATCAAACGTGAAATTTGAGTGAAATATATATTTTACCTGAGTGAAATTATATTACAACAGAAAATTATATCATATATTATATCAGAATTCCATATTCTTTTCCCTATTCCATTTGAGTATCACATAATATTACATCAATCAGATCGCCAAACCCATACAATTATAATGGCTGGAAATTACTCGATACTTTATAAGGAGGAGATGACATACTTTACATAGGTTACTTCTTTTCTAATTATAGATCACGATAAGTTTATTGTAGTAATATGAACATACAATTAATCATTATTCCAAGACTCCTTAAAAAACAATCGCTATTGTTGTTTCGTACTACGAACGATTAATTTTAAGCCATTTCATATATCTGTTCCTGCCTCTTTTGCGCCTCGTTTTAGTTTGATTGGGTTGTTTGGTTTCGTGGTTTACCACTTTCAAATACGTTACCAAATTCGACTAGCCATGAAAAAATTGGCAAACATAATGATAGTAATAATTTAACTAAAATCAATACAAAAAATTTCAACAGCCCAGGGTATAATATAATAGCAACAAGCAATCATATTTTAGCAATAGATCCACGATTAAATCGGATAAATTGTAGATTATGCTGTTTTAAAATCGAGAAATTTTATTCTGGGCATGAGTTATCTTTTTGGAGATTGATAGCAACTGATAGGATAGCAAAAAAATCAAAATTTAGAAGCAATAGATTTGCGATTTTATGGGATAAATTGTAATTTGCGGTTTTAAAATTGAAATCTTTCATTCCGAGCATCCGTCATCTTGCTTGGAGACTGATAGCAACTAATAAATGGTATCAAACAATCATTAATCACAAATGAATTATTGCTGAAAGAAAAATCACCAGAGCACAAGCGAAGACGACCTAAAATAATCTGAGGATACGTATCATCTCAAGCAGCGATGATCCGGACATCGTGTATGAAATCTCTTCATCCGCACTCTTGATTCCATCAACTCGGTTTGTATTACGTGAGCTACATCTTCCACTGACGTGGGTTATTTCGGGAAGTCCTCAACTTCCGCGATGTTCCGTTTCTGGGCATACTCATTTAGTGTGGGGAACCCGGAAAGAAAGGCGCGATCAGAGAGAGACTGCGTCTCTACGTCAGGAAGAGTTTAACACGCGTCAGCCCAAGCAGGACGTGTCCTCTTTTTTTTAGTGTGTCCGAGGTAGGTCCGGGACGCTTTGTAACATCGGCCTGGAATTTTCTATTTTTTCTCTCCGTCGCTTGTCGTACGCTCGACTTGACGACCAAAGGAACGTAAAACACCTTCGCTTGACAGCTATGCGATACTCCAGGTGATGAAGTGAACGGCGGAATCGGGAGCGGATCTGGAAACTTCTATTGAGAGGAAGGACTCCACATCCACTCGTCATTATATGGTCGATTGTCGGTCCCACTTAATGGACGTGCATTTAGAATTCATCGGTGGGATCTTTACGTTCGACTTTCGACGTTAGAGCGCTGTTACAACGGTGACTCTCTAGTTAAAAGTTCCGAACTTAAATAAATGCACTTATAATGTTAACTTGGAACACGTATTAGTTCATAAGCAATATGCACACAGATTCTACAAAACATGCATATACAAAAAATATACTTTATAAATAACAGGTTTAAAATAAATATATTGACTATTTGTGAATATGTAAACACAGCAACACACGCGCAGATTCCACAATAAATAAATAAATATACATTTATTTATTGTTAAATCTGAACGCGTAGGGCTGCATTTACATTTATACAAAAATATACAAAAATATATGTTATATGTTAACAATATATTTTATTCTTAGCACTTCTGGGAAGGAAATAGTACTGATCCTGCTCAAATTCCAAGTCTTAATGTTACAAAACGGGGTTTACACGTAATTCATATTATTCATCCAACGTGAAAATTATATGATACGGCGAACTCAGAAACAACAATAATTGCAATAAATACTAGTCGAATCTGACTAAATCAACAATTACACGTTCATTTTAATTAGTTGATACATTTTAATATTTCGACAAGAATTTAATAATTTCCTTAGAACAGTGCTTCTTATCCTTGCACAGAATTAGAAAAAAATAAAGTATTACGAATTCTTTTGAGGGATATATTTTTGCAGAATTCATTTTTAAAATTCCTTAGATATCAATTCAAACATGAATAATTTTCACCAATTAATTGTTAACAACGAGGAAAACTATCATTGGGGCACCCGGATATTCAAGTGCATAGCGCGTTCGCCATTTATGAAAGTTTCCCGGGTTCGAATCCTGGTGAGGCCTCTATGTGTGAACCTAATACCACGATAACAATAATTACTTTAGCTTAATATGTCGAAGCTTAACATGAGAAAGATCGAATGATTAAAAATCACGAGCTTTAATCACAAAAAACTGCGATAACAATGGCACCTTATGAGCCAAAGTTGAAGAGAATTATAGAATTCACGTGAATTTACACAGCAATAAATATTTTACAGATAAATGCATCGGCATATTTATAAAAATGCACCTCCGGAAATACTCTCACGGTAATTACCCGTGACAGAGGAGTGCTTCTCCAAATCCAGTTCGCGGACCGTTAGCATTCTTTAGGAATTTTCAACGGTCTGTCAAAAAATTTTCACGATAATTAAGAAGTATACAGATTATTAAAAATTTCACGCTCATTTTCCGTTTAAATTATACGGACAGAGTTTCGTTAAAATTTCAAAACAAAATGTGAAACGTAGTGATTGAAATCTTCACGTCACTAAAGAACCCAAAATATTTCTCGCGAAATCTCTCCTCAAGTTCTCCGCTTAAACAAACTCAAGAACGATAACAGACAACATAAAAAGAAAGAATAATAATAGCTAATGAAAAAACGTCCCTTTAAAAAAATCTTTATCTTAGCAAAATGTTTATTTCTAACAGATGTTGAGCAGTATGCTGCCAGCAAAATTTTTATGAAGGAAATATATCAGTAAAGATATCTTTGTGTTTCAACTTTTTCCTTACATACTTTCTCCATGTTTCAAATACAAAATAAATTTCACTGCAACAGGAAAGAGGAGTCTTTTTGCTAATAGGAGAGTTTTCGCGTAAAGTTACTAAAATTTCGCAAAACCTACTACACAGATCACAATTCAGAAAAACCGTTTTTAAAGTATATAACTCCGTACTACCATGAATCCGTAGCAAATCTTAAGAGAAAACTTTGAAATTTTATTCAAATTAAGCTCTCTGTGCCCTTTTTCTGTAAAGTTACGATAGTTTCCTTTTCTCCCACGGACTGTCCCATAACACGATAAAAATAAATGATAGGTGTGTCTATATGCTTATGAATTTTCATGAGATTATTTTGTATATTAGATGAAGCATACTGAATTTTTAAAGCATCAACACTGCTAAGAAAATTCTTGGCACGTTAACATCACCATGGGTGCCATACATTCTCCATCTCTGGCACGGAAACCCTGGGAATAACGGGTAGAGCACGGTTCCACCTTATATTAAGACCTACGTGGTTTCAGCACCCATAACATCATGGTTCATTACGTGCTTACTAGTATACGTTACCTTTAAGGAAGTGCAAACAGGATGTCGCATTGATCTACGATTCATAATAACATCATATTTCAAGCCACACTAGTTATGCGAAAAAATTATTATCTAGTGATATCTTGGTTAACAAAGATTTTACTATTCCTAGGACTAGGTTCGCAGCTCTCGGATAGAAAAGTAGGCAGCGCGATCGACTTTGGTGAAAACGGTCCCGGGCTCGTTTCCCGATGGGAGCCCATGTGTGAGAAATTAACTCAGCTGTCGAAACACTTTTAACAATACTATTATACTACAAATGATTTGGTAGATACGTGTCTAATGCACATAGAGGTAATAAAATTACCTCAATTTCTGGGATATCACCAATCCTTACATGGTAACAAGAATGGCTAGAAATTTGATGTAATTATAAGTTGAAGATTGAATATTTTATGATTTTGATCTCCACGGCAAATAGCAATTTGGACAGCCAGCGTGACTCCACAGAGAATTAACTTCGTTCGCCGAAGTATTACTTGAATATACACTTTCTGTAGATAAATTTAGCCTTGAATACTTAAATGCTGATATATGTAAATAAAAAATTTAAGAAATACCAATCGTCCATCGGTATCGCCATACACCCGTTAAAGAAAAGAAAGGAAAAAAGTGAGGTTGATGATGTTGAAAATGTTTCGAGCCGCGGTTCGTTCCAACGACAATCAAATCATGATTGACAGCCATTGAATGAAAGTAAATCGCTTGTAAATGCAGTAGGTGCAGTCAAGACCTACGTTACGAAGAAAAATTCAGCGTTAAATTACTAGTGAGTCCGCATTTTCCAAATATGGCCTGACGGGTCTCAAGGCAACAGTAATCCCATTCACGGATATGGAGGGAGACCTTTCTTTAGAATAAAATCTTTGAATAAATACAAATCGCTTTAATTGCTATAAAGTGCTGCACAGTTTCAGAAATGCGCCCAGTATATTAAAAATTTTCCTGAGGATTGAATTCTCCCGTAGATGAGCAGAGTAGAACTCATCCGGTGTACACTAAGATTTCCAATAATTCATTTCTTTATATAAGTAAATTTATAAGTACGATCTAAAATTTTAGCAGCGGGTTTAAGAGCAGATATTTAAAAAAATAATAATGTAGAAAGAATAATGTAAAATTTTGAATACGTCAATTAAGGATGGTAAAATGAAAATGTTAAAAAAAAGTTAAATTTCCGTTGGACTCATTAAGTTCCCTTTGTCATTAAAAGAATGATTCGCTGGATCAGTACAGCGGAGTTTAGTTATTGTTCCGTGAAGTGTAGTTAGTGTACCGCGAAATTTAGCTAGTGATCTGCGAAGCTTAGATGTCCGCGGAAGAAAAAAGCTTGTGACTACTACAATAGCGTCACATTTTAGAATAAGAGGGCTTGGAGGGACGACAGGTATAAGAACAACAACCAAATTCGTCTCATTACGTCCTCAATTAGCAATCAGAATACTTTCAATACTTTTCAAGAGGAACAATACCTCCAATCGTGAGCTATTAATAAGAATGCATTATTCGATCAAAGTGCCTGCGGTTCCAACACACCCAAGAATGCGACACCGGCACGATTCGGAGAACAAATGAAAGTGATTTCAGAATAGGACATATTGCCGCGAGGGTTTCGTGAACCGGAACTAACAGTAACGCTGCTCTGAATCGCTACATCCGTCCCGTACTCAACTCCAAAAGGAGATATGTATGTTCCAATATGAGTTACGCATCCACCACACTGTCTCGCTCCCTACCGTTATGGCTACGGACCCGCTAACTTTTAAGATTCGACTCGCTCTGAGAAGAAAAAAGGTACGTCCGAGAAGTTACAAGTCCGCTGTTTTGCTTCAGCTCTAATTGACGTACAAGTTTCTTGTTGTTGTTGTTTGTAAATGTTCTATTGGTCTTTTTGGTTTTGTTTTAGTACAAGTTGCTAATCCCCGCTGAAGTTTTAGCATTTTCGAGGACTGCTTTTGGTTAAGTTTCTTTAAAAAGGTTAGGTAAAAGTCCGAAGATTGGTATAATCTACATTTTGCATGTATATTCAGTCATGCACCACATACAAATATACACATTAGGGAGATTGTTCAAGTTTTAAAGATACTATTTAACGCTTCCGTTGTGGATTTAAAGCATATCTTCTCGATCGTCTCTTTATCTCGGTTAATCAAACTGTAGGATTCTGGGCTGCAATACGAAAGTTTAAGCATGAAGGTATAGGTGATATCAAAGGAGTTCAATTGTAATATAATTGAGTTAAATAGTAATCACGTGCGAAATTTCCGTATTTTTATTGGATTAATATTTTATCGACGTAAACATGGCGGTGCCCCGCAAACATGTAATAGAACATCTCAATGAAACCTTTACTAGCATTTTCTGAACTTTTCCTTCAAGAAGGCCAAGAATTAGCATTAAATGCACTAATATACTAATTTTAGAGCTTTTCTGGAAGAATATGTTCTTAAGTTTGCCCATACAGCTCTTTACAACTCAGCTGTCGTAAATCTCAACACTGAAAAGGTATAACCCACACACCGTGGATATCACTCAAAAAGCCTACGTATTTATTATAACCGCATAGGTCTTAGTTCACGGGTATGCTGTCACTGTTTTAGAGATGGGCGAATCTGATCCGATCTTCAAGATCGGTTCTTTCAATTCGAATGCAAATGATTTCGAATCTATCTTTTAGAAACCGATCTTCCGATCCGATCCGATGCATCCAACCGATCTATACGATTCGATACTGATGTATGCGATGGAGGAATGCGTGGACCAGGCCTAGGGAGAAAAGGGGCAGATGCTGCTACGCAATGCTTACACATTCTACAAAATACTTAGTGGCTCATCATCTCCTAACTTTGTAATAAAGATTGTAACAAAATTATAATGTTTATAATTATTTTCTCGAAAACGAAAACGTACAACTTTCATAATATGTAATACAGCTTAATTACAGACACGGATGCTAAAAATCCAGTGTTACGTGACTATTCCAGCCAATAGAAGTCGTTAAAAAAGATTCAAAAGAGCCGATAATAATAGACAGCACAATCGATCTCATCCGATTCGATACGATAGATCATTCGAATATGATCTCGTGCTTGAATCGACCCGAAGCAAACGATTCGATTCGAGAAATCGATCTTATCATTGAAAATCCCCATCTCTATACTATTTCTCGATTCTATTCGTGGTTTGATTCGAAATCCAATTCGATCCGATATAACGTCTGTTCGATAGAACTTCGATCAGAAATAAAATCGATTCGATTCGCAAAAGGATATCGATTCTCCGCATACGTGTTCCGAAGCATCCAGCATCACCGCCCACCGTTTGGGCAACCGGGAACGTGGCCCGGCGACCGCGATTTTTCCCGGATCGAAAGGAATTTCATCGCTCCGTATGACCCAACTGGCAGCGGCGGTGATGCCCCTAATGAAATGCCTTCCCTCCTTTCTCCTGCATCGGAATAATGGAAAAATGCGGAGAAGGTTGGGGCGGCGAGTAAAATCTCTCAACGAACCGGACGCAGAGCTCGAGTGGGGGGAAGGCAAGAGTGCAGGATGAGTGTCAAGTTCGAAAAAGGCCTAGCGCAAACGGCCGCCGCAGGCACATCCTGGAAGCGTGACTATGCCTATGGCCTTCGACTTCCACTTGTGTCTTCTCCCACACCTCTTCCAGCTGTTTCTATTGAGCCTTCGGGAGTGAAAGTGTATTCGATGAGGTGATGGAATTGCCCGTGGGACTCCATTTCGCTCACCGAAAGAAAGTAAACGATAGCGCACTCACTCGCCGAATGCCCGATTTATAGGAAGATTTTCGTCACGAATCGTTAAGTGGGAAATGACGAAACTGCGAGACGAGCCGCCTCATTTATCGGACGAAGGTTTTTTAACCTTGATTTCCGAGATGCACTTGCTGCAGACGGTTGGTGGGAAAATTGTTTATCGATCGACGACGTGTTTCGTAAAACGGTTTGCAATCGACTGCTCGCCTCGGAACGGTGGCGGATAAGAAAGTGTTTATGAATTATAAAATTAGAACCATAAACGAAAGATAAGCCGAAGGAAAACGAACAAAGTTGAACTATAAATAGCAATCGGACGAAAATCAAATATTAGCCACATTCTTGGATGAAATTTAGTACTGTATGGTCAAAATTCCCATTAGAAAAATTCTTGTATATTTCATTATTCATTCAAACTGATCGTTCATATTAAATGAATTCAGTAAATTTTCTAAACTACTGCTATGTTTTAGAAAAATAGTTATTTCGCATTTTCAGCTTTTACCATTTTAAGCCTTATCGCAGTTTCTTCAATTTAATTATTTCAGTCTAGGAAAGGAAGGATGAACTAATGGTTAGCGATAAATAGAATTGATAGATGAAATAACTAATTATGAAATAATAACGAAGAAATCTTCAAAAGGTGAATGAAAAGAGGTCGGGGCAAGAATAAGTTGATAACAAAAAAGGAAATTGATAGGGTACACAATAATGAATCATTGTCACCTGAATGTAATATAGAATGGAATGAAGGAAGGAAGTGGTGAGGTATGACATAAAATACAATAAAATATATAACTTCTTTAATATCGGGTGTGGTGGAATCATCGGAGGATTTACAAATACGGGTTGGTATGTAGAATTACTAGAAACAGGGTACAGGAAGAATTAGAGGGCTGCAGTATACCTATACTTTTTTATCATGATCGATGACCATGATTGATGACAATGACTGATGACCAATCATGATAATAAAGAAAAGGATCTAAACCAAATAAATAAAATTTTGAGAAAAATATTTGTTTCTTGTCCTAAGCCAAAACATCTCTGTAGGAAATAGTAATATACGTGGCAACAATTTCAGCTGAATTGAAAACCAATGGCCTCCAAAAAGATTTATCATTCCTTTCCTCAACGTATTTGGATAGATCCGTGCGAAAGATGTTTACGTTGAATTAGAGTCAGAGGTAGCGTAAGAGGGATCTATTATCAAGAAAAAGACCATAGGTCCTTGAAAGATTGTTTTCTTCTCCTGCACAGTTTTACGTTCTCGTGACTTCTTTGCATTTTCACTCGACTCAATTGTATGAGTTTCTTCTTCGCATCTTTACAGAACTTCAAACTTTACGATCTTTGCGGTCTGCTGATCATGAGCGCATATGCGCTTAAACACGACCCCAATTCTATAATGCGTGGATGAACCACTTCAGGTACAAATGACACCAATATTTACCAAAAAAATAATCCGTGATATCCGTTGTTTCGACATTCTGAGAATTAGCCTAAATCATTTACCATGATGGAAACTTTTGGGCTGAGAATATTTATTAAACGCAGATAAGTTATCATCTGTTTAACAATGATAGCTATTACAAACATCGTGTTCGTAAAGCAGGTTGGAATTGGAGGTAAAATGGTGCCCCAAAGACTTACAAAAGGAGAGAAGGAACATCTACAGCTAAATTTAAAAAATATACATTCGATATTAAAAGTCGGATATTTAAAAGAAGAAAAGTCGATTTACTGGATCACAAACTAGTACTCGGAAGGTAACAATACTTAATAGAGGTCTAGGGAAATTTGCCGAAAAGCAATTCACCGCATTTCAGTATCACGTGAAAAATATTTTGCAAATCTATCTAGGAAGTTATACGGGATTCAAGGCAAAATCATTAAAAGAAAAAACTACGCTATTTACATTTTTGGCTCATCGCAAATTCGGTAACTTTTGCTACATCTCTACCATATGTGTTCAAACATAGGTACCGAAGTCTACAGCCGACGGACAGTTAGTCACATTTAAGCATCTACAACCGAATTAACTTTTCAGAAACCATGGAGCAAAAGATCACGCGCGAAAAATGAATTAAAACAGGATCTACAAGAACTCTAGAGAAGGAAATAAACAATATTAGAAATACTTAACTTATAAAGGTTTTCTTCGACTACGGACATCAACCACTAATGCGTTGTCAGTGTTAATGGATGCTTCAGGGACAGGTGAGATCAATTCTTCTCGACCAACATCATGCTCTCGTAGGATTGCGGGGGCGACTGAGAATTTACTAATGGGCATTACATAAAAGCCTTCTGGAGGTGAGATTTTCTAAAATTCACTCTAATGTAAGGCTTAAGATGGAAAATTAATATCAAGGCAAGTTGCATTTTATCTCCGAGTAGAGACGAGCTTAAATTAATGTCTGCAATACAGTAGATATTGGAATAAAAGGTGAATATATTAAAAATCATTTAATTGGATTTCGACTAGGCATGACGAAGGAGTGGATAAGAGAGAACAATGGATAGACACCTCTATTTTGGGGTGTTGAAAATACTACTTCAGAATGTTCAAGAAATATAGAGAATCGAGTTTGATAAAAACATCTTATTGCATATTTTTTCCAAAGTGAAATGAGACTGAAATGGGCGATATTTGAAATTACAATACGTTTAATCGGCTACATAACACCATATACTGTAAATTCCATCGATACTCAGAATCAGGGAGTCTAAACGAAGAAAAGAAACGTATACTCACGCGCAAACATGGGATTCTATGTAAAAGGTATGACAAAACTGCATACAAATACAAATCAAAAGATATGTAATTGATAAATAATCCAATGGTAAATTAAAATTCTTCTATTATTCCACTGGCTTCTTCGGCGTAGTAGTTACATTGCAAGGCCAATGTTTTCAATTCCTGTTTCGTGTATTATTGTTTTCGTTTGTAACGTAAGCTTTTTTTATTATACCGGCCGTACAAATTTAAAATTCTCCCAATAAGAAGGATTATTGTTGCTACATTTTATATCAAGTCCATCGCAAAGGAGCCCTAATTGTCATTATCCGACTTGATCGCAGCAAGTTACATTGATCATCTAAGATATAATTTAATTAAATATTATGAATATTATATTTATATAATATAGTATTTAAAAATTCAAATTGAAGTATAATAAGTTTTACAATGTAAGTATTAACATACATCCAATTATATCGCCTATAAAGTTACAGAGGTTTCATAAAATATAAAATCAGTCTCGAAGACGCGAAAATACTATTAATGATTTTTGTTCCGACAAAGGCCATTTTTTATCTTGCTCAATCTCGGTCGAGTATCAAATTTAATCGCAGCGGGATATAAGTTGGCCACCCCTGATTTATATTATCCCGGATATGAGTATATTATTTTGAAAACTCTACCAGAAGTTGCTGAATTTTAAAACCCATTTCTTTAAGAACTCGAGTATTCAGGTACCCGAGTATTTTAAAAATGATTACTCGACTAATCGGAGGGTTGAAAACCCGAGTATTTTGGATTCCCGAAACTCAACGAAAGGAAAGTAAAATTACTCAAAAAACAGACATTTTCGTTGAAAATGTTAACTAAATAGAGAAAGAATCTAAAAGCTCTCCCGGACAGCGGCCGATGTAAATTCTGCTGGATCATAACTTACTGGAGTCGAAAGAGTTACTTCTGTACATATCCCATTTCAATATTACTATCATAATAAAAAGGATAAAACATGCAGCATTTTTTCGCTATCAATTACAATTTATACCATACGGGATGAATATTTTTCCATATTTATAAAAGAATGTTCGTCCTAAATATAGACGAATGATGGCCACCCTTACTAGTGAGACTTTCATTTGGAGAAGAAAAATGAAAAGATAGGTGACTCAAAATACATCCAACGCAACTCTGTTTTCCAAATCCGATTTTACGCTTTCGTGAAATTCGCAGTAACAATGAATGTTGCGAAATTCTAACCCACTTGGTTCGTGATTTATGACACAAATATGGAATTTCAACGACAAGCGAGGTTAAAATGTATTCTGGACGTGTGAGCATAAAATTTCGAGCATGTAGTTACGAATTTCACGACAAATCGGAGAGCTATCAATTCGATGGAGGAAAGAAAACATAACGATTGAGAGCTGAGAAATTCGATCCTTTTTCGAGGACTCTGATTCGATCCGGTTCGGAGAAGAGCGATTGAGAAATGACAAAATAAGAAAAGATGGAATTCGTACTAGATGGAGCGCACCAAGAAAAATACTCGAGGAAAACCGGACAAGAAATAGTCTTACGAGATCGGGAATCGAACCCGAATCAAATTAATCTACGAGATATATATGTGGAAGGCACAGGTTCGAGTTTCGGTATCGCACGACTTTTTTCCCCACTTTCTCTTAAGAAATGTCAAAATAGTAACAAGATCACGTTCACAATTTAAAGATGAAAAATGTAGAAAGAGCAACATGATTACATTTTATGCAAATAGGAGCAGTCTTATCCACCATCTTCTACAGAATTTCATTCCATTGTAAAATTACCGCAAATTATTTGAGCGATGCAAAAAATCATGACATAAAAATTCAATAATCTAACACAAAGAGATGAGCGTACGTGTATTTTCTCTCAAATAAGCGTTGAAACTTTTATATTGCAATGCCTAAATAATAGAAAGCTCAAATTCGATTTTAGCAAGTAATTTAAGCGTATATTCTATTCGAGGCTAGACCGAAAACCGAATTAAGGGTTCGAAGATCCCAATTTTAACATAGCCAAGGAAATATATAACATTAATAAATTACGACGCAAAATATAACTTTTCTTTGTACGTTATTACATAAATTACTTGTTATTACATTAATAAGCTTATTCATGCGCCTCAAAAATCTCTACATAGCACCATATAATATACTTCTTCATTAGAAATCCCAAGCAAAATGTAATCGTAAAACTAAATTATTAGCCCTTTGTTGTCTTCTTTCTGTTATCAATCCCGTTTATATAACGATCTACCCTTTTCTTCTGTCCATTTTGTTTCCTAGATCAAAACCCTTTCCTTTACCATCATCTGCAGCACTTCTTCGACTTATTAGCAATTCATTCAACATACTGTTAGCAGGGAATTAAGATACAATAACCTTTACTCATCACGATAAATTACAAATTTGAGTCTCTGAAAGATTCGAAAAAAAACCACGGCAAATTCTCAGTAATTTATTTCATAAACCGCCTCGAGTATTTCTGCGAAACGAAAGTTACCGCATGGAAGACGACCTACTGCGCTAAAAGAAAAGGAGGCATCTGTTTAAATACGTAAGTGTCCTATGAAAGATCATCGTTCTTGAAAACAGCACAGAGGAGCCCAATTAGCACTCACCCAATTATGAGACTCCGAGCGACAAATCCCGAAAATTGGCATTCCGCCGAGCAACATTTAAAAGTTTCTTACCTCTCCATACCTTCGCCCACTCGAAATGACGTCACCCGACGGATCTTGCTCAGGGACGTAAGAACAACAACATATCAAGCGCTTTGACACAAGCGAAAGTTCGCGAAACGCTCCTTTTACCATTCCTAAATATTAATCGTTACGTCACCGCCATCGCTCGATCGCAAAACCTGCGTCTTGATCAGTTTAAACCGAAAAATAGCTCGTTACGTACGAAAGAGGGATTCTGGACTCCGAAGGTCGCAGACTACCTTGCAGAAGTCTTCTAAATCGTTTCGATCTTAGGATTACATTTCCGAGAAACAAAGACTGGAAATTTCCTTTCCCTTCAACTTCCTTACTTCGATGATTTACTACTTTTCAAATTAAAGATAGACCCAACGGAGAGGGAGAGGATGAAGGCCTGCAAGGAACTCAAAAAAAAGCTTGTATAAGGGATTTATAGTAGTGAAAATAGGACATGAGTGTAAATTTGTATTTGATAATTTACTTTATGTGAATGTGTATGAACTGCAAGCGTACTGGGATTGAAAATATGCATCGCTGTACCTAGGTAGCATCTGTGTTGAAATATTCTTAGTAATATTTTTAAAAGTGATTCGACTGCTAAGGTCATTTCGCACCATTGGCACTCAACGGGAATCGAACCCGGGATTGCCTTTACCGGATTTGAACGCGCTGCCCACTTGGCTATCCGGGAGCAAAGAGGTATTTATATCGTAATGGTTTAATGTTTTAGGTATTTGATATATGTTCTGTAATTGTCAATCGTATATCTATAATAAACATAATATAATAAGCATAATAAAACGTTGCCACCAAACAAAGTCCAACTGCAACTAATTAATTTATAAAAATAATGACATAGGCGGCAAAACCTTACCGAAAAGATACAAAATAAAACAGATAACTAGAACCACAAGATTGGACTTCGAATAAAAGCTTCTTCATTTATTTAATTCAATCAAAATAAACTATCTACTTACGACCCGCTCGTTTGTTACGTTGATGATATTAGCGAATAATAGTACCTTACTCTACAGGAAATATTCAAGGAAAGCAAAAGGTACTACTTCACCTGAATTCTCTCCCCGCTGCATGTGTCATTTCGATGCACTACTTCAATTATTTACAAAAAATAGCCGTAAAAATTTGTTTCTGAGAAGGTAGATATGACGCAAAAACAGAATCGGAATTTGTACGAGCGGCAATCAGATGAAGTACCATCGGATGCAAAAACTTCCACAAACTCTCCGATAAACTAAAGTAATTGGGTGCGCAATGAGTTTTGCTGTGAAACATCACGTTGATGAAATGAAATTATCTCCATAATGCCGAGTTTCTAGCTCGATGTTTACAAATTAAGAATGACTTTGAACTTTAAGTAAAGATCGGAGAAGAGTTTTTTCAAACGATGCGTGTATTTTTAAGTACGTACGTTAAACTTGCCTTTCCTCTCTAACATTAGAAGCGCATCTTTTTCAAATAATCATGACATTATTAAAAGTACACTCCCGGATTCCCCGATAGAGTTGGTATTCGATAAGGAACGTTATGAAAGTGAGTATAGAAACGGAAAAAACTGAACTGATAAAACTGCTTTTCAATGAAGAAATCATAGTTATCATCGACTATTAATTAACTAATTTAGACTTTTATTTTAACAAATTTACAAGACTTAAATCCACTCCAATTAATAGTCATACACGGTTTTTCAGGGATAAATTCCCTAGGGATTATTACAACTTAATTACGACCACAGGCATTGTTAAAGAACTACTGATAATACACTAATACATGAAAATTTGATTTTCCAACATTTTAAGGTTATATGCATAATTTATTTCAGATACCGGATTAATTTCAAACATCGCCTAATCGGGATTGCGAAAAACTTATCATTGATATGCCAAGGTGTAATAAGCACGGATAGGGGTGGCAATTTTTTTCACTCATTGATATCTTAAAATGAAAAATGTCACCGCAATAAATATTTCAACCCAGGATGATCGTAAATGGAAGAAAAAAAACATCAAAAAAATTAGGATCTCATGCAAATTTCCCCGATAACAGCCAATTTAAACCTATCCTTATTTGAGACTGTGACAACTTATCTTTACAATTTTTATATCATAATGGTTTTCTATCACGTGGTTCACGCTTATAAATATTTCATTAATAATTTGATCGAGTAAAAAAATTAAAGAAATCGATTGCATCGTCCCAGTAATATTACACTAAAAGAGGAGAATTTCTAAATTATTTTCCAACGTGAAACAGAACATCAATAATCACTTAACAAGACAACACAAAATATCCAGTAAAATTAATCCAGACGCTAAATCTATTGCGATTATCCAACAGCTTTTTATTCCAAATATTACGAAAGGAACTGCGCAAAAGGTAGCTTTTAAAGAGGTAAACATAGGAATTCTGCAATACTTCTGTTTACACACATAACTCCATCCACCTATAAAAAATAAGAAAAGACCATCAAACGAGGTACGCAACCAAATAGATCGGCGTGTCCTTAATCACGGATCGATCGTTTGAGATAGAAGAGGGAATGGATCGCAAAATAAAATGAATAACTCCATGGCAGCAATCGTATCTAAAAAGAGAAATTTTGAATATCCTTGGCATGGACAGTGTACGTCATCGCTAGCCGAATAGCTCTGTATGTCACCAAGGTTAAGCCAGAGATACAACGTTGCCAAACCAGTTCGCGAAGAATTGTACAAGAATAAGGAATAGATTGAACTCCTTGGAGGATTTCGAGTTTGCGGCGGATGAAGGCACAACGCAGCATTGGCAAGTGGCAAATAATTCAAGTGGGCAAGAGCGAAATGCGTTCATTTGCCAACAGAGAGGACTGGTTGCGAGAATGAAAAATCCATAGGGTTAAACTCATTTATGGTTTGTGCTTTTTCCCTCTGTAACACCGCCGAGTGGAGCGCTGCAAAAGAATTTCATTTCCAGCGGACGCAAATAACTCTTATTAATTAAGTTAAATTTGACACCTATTGGAATTAAATATTAGGAAAATATCTAACGGAAAAAATCGTATTCGTTCCCGAATGGATATTTCGGAAATTCCAAAAACCGACTTATTGCAATATAATTGCTGAAAATGCTGGAAAATCTTGGACTGATTATAGAAATCTGTTTCCTCGAAATAATTTTTAAGAATAAATCCGAAGTTCCGTCACCAGAACCAGATCTTTAAAAAAAATGTCAATTCTAAATAAATTATGTAAGGAAAATAAAAAGAAATTTTTTCCACCAGAAAATTTTTGAATTCTTGTTATGCAACAACGTACGTGAATGAGAAAAACTTGGTGAAATATGATACAAAGATTTACTGAAATGTAAGAATTACTCTAATCTCAATCTTCGACACTGAAATTGTGCTTCTAGTAGACCCCATCAATTGAATCGCGCTTACACTATTATAAGAGTTTAAATAGACTTCTCTTGAATAAAAGTCGTATAGAGCTATCATACGAATCTTCTATGAAAAATTCTCTACAGAAACAGAAATCGATGCCTTCATAATATTTCCTTTATTAATTAAAATACATTTAAATACATAATGAAAATAAAATTCTGTTATTGATTAATACTTGAAAAAAAATACAACAATGACACAATTAGTCAAATTTAGCCAAAGTTTCTTGTTATTAATAAAATATAAGTAATGTTTATGCTATTAATTATTAAGGTATTCTGAAAATTTCTTATATATTTTTAGATTTAAAGATAACGTAATGCTAAGAAATTTTCCAATATTTTTCCAAAATATGCCCCAAAATTATAGAAAAATTCCAAGTTAAACTTTCGTCGATCAAGAATAATCCAATTATATCTCCTATTGATACTCAATCTCTTTCTCGAATTCCAGGAGAAAATTCATAGAAAATTACATTCTTACATGGCTCCGCATTGACAAATGTTCGCATTTGCCTTCAGGTTCGATTCCTGGTGGGGTTCCATAAGTGTGAAGAGGCCTCAGTCGTTGATATACTTCTAAAAATACTACCATATTTTTCATGAATTCTTGGTATAGGATTTCACGTTAGAAATGCTGGAGGACAATCTAAATAATCACCTAGTTTGAAAGTTACTGAAAATTTAATTTTACAATATATTTACGCGCTGAATGTGTAGCTAGTGATCTGCTTTTGGTTGAGATCTCTGGATACAGTTCAAGTTTACAAAGCACGCTTTTTTCCCGTTAAATCTTTACCTTGATACACGAACTAGTATTCGATATACGTACTCCAGCAGTAAAATATATCAAAGTTGCACATTTGGTGTCTCTCGAAATAAATCTAAAGATACTTAAACTTGGAAGGAAAATCCAGCGCAAAAGTAAGCCACGTTTTGCATACGTTATTGCGGAGGGCATTTCTTTCCCAAACAGTAAATCTGAATGAATACGGATAAGAATAGAATTTACAAAATAATTCCATGCTGGGACGACGAGCTAGCATTAACGCCTCGATATCGTCGAGCTCAAAATCTTATCAAAAATCACCACTGCAAACACATGATTATCGCACATTGAAACAAATGACAACTTAACAGTAACTTAATCGTTTATAATATTCATCAGCCGGTTCCATATTCCATTTATATTACTTCCACACTAAGTTTCCTCTCTATACTTTTGTTTCCATAAAACAAAAGGCAATAGAATTTAACTGCTCAAGTGATATCTGGTGGAATACGACCATGCAATATTATTTATTGTAAACTTTTAGCTTTGGAAACTTTATTTTTCACAAGTTATATACGTTTATTGTAAACCATAATATGCCCCAAAGTATGCTAAAAAATCGAAGTGTAACTGTGTCGGATAACCTCGGTTTTGTACAAGTTCTTTATCATTCTGAACTCCGTACAGTAAATGATATTGTACAAGGAAATAGTTATTGATAAAATGTACCTATAATTAAATATATAAAATATATTAATTACGATATATAAAATATAATAATTATGATATATAAAATGAATAAAAGCTATCGATGTGTCCATCGCAAAACTTCGTCACTTGATTTTTTACTAATTTTACGCCCATTAATATAATTTAATTATGTAAACTCCATTACTTTCCTTAAATTCGAGTTTAGAAGAATTTTTACAGCGTTTGCTCTTTCCTGATGTAGATCTAACAAACAAGAAATAAGTAAAAAATCTCAAACGTATCCGCAGTATATTTAATCTGGAAGTTGAGTTGCAATGTAAAAAGTTCATATAAGTTGGCTTTATTTACTGAAATTTCAAAGAGCGTGGACGGCAAATTCGAGTAAAACACATATAAAATAATAATTCACCATAAAGCTATAACATATATAACTATAAAATATGAGAAAAGATGGAGGATAAGCTAATTTTACCTCGTGTGATACATTTAGACCAATGTCTAATTTTTTACCTCAAGTAAGTAGACCTCACTTCGCCGGCCGCCGTAGATGAGCTCGACTTAAACATAAAAAAATAATCTAGAATCCTTATTCTTATCGTTTTATAGCGAAGTTAATTATAATGAGTGTCACACTTCACTTTTTACGGTAGATTCCGATCAAAATTAGTCTTTTCAACTTCTGTTATCAATAATTAGAATATAGGACGTGAGTAACTTTCAAGAAAGATTTTTCGGATTCTTGAAATGTGTTGAGCGGTTACATTTTGCACTTGAGATGCGTGTTGATCACACCTATTTAGATCTAAATAATTTGGTTCTAAATGTCCATTATCCGATCTTTGGATTCTCTTCCTTCAAACCCAAAATCGAAATTCCCATATACATAAATAGGTTTAAAAAATTAAGAAAGAAATTCGATTATACTACCTTTGATGAACATCCCAACAAAATTTTCTGTTAGTCGATAAATTGAAAGAGTGAGAGGAGGGTTTTCATATACAAATATAGTGGACAAGTTCTCAGCAAAAGAAAGAATCCTACAACTTTGTAAGACTACTTCATTTTTATTGCACCAAGAAAAAATCAAATACTTGGTCAATATTAGATAAATCACAATCAATCCACATTCAATCACAATCACTTGTCAATATCTTTAACGATCAACAGCGGTAATCATAGAATAATATTTCAATTCTTTATAAGTTACAATTGAAATATTTTAATATATCCCTTTATTCGTCACTTCTCTTTTCCATAATTTAAAGATGAATAATACATTATAAGTGAGAAAAATCCGTGATACGAGAAAAGAAAAAAATTTTCACCAAAAATAGAATACGAATGACCAAATTAAAATAAAACTCAAGGATGTACATTGTAAAAAAGGAACATTTCGATGCCAGTAACAGAACGAACCCTGGCTAAAAAAAATTATGAGGGTTCCGCTAGTCCTGTAGATTTTCCATGCATTCCAAACATTGTCGAAGGCACAAGATCACTCATTCATTGATAAAAGCAGAATCTGGAATCCCCGAGTATCAAGACGTAGATCTTCTAAAATATGAGAAATTAGATTTAAATTATCCGCTCCCCTGTAATTACGCGGATTTCGCGACAGTCACTTGGGAGAGCGTCAAATCTATAAAAACCATAAAAATATTTTTATTAAAGAAAACGAAATTTTAATACATAAAATGAAATAAACCTAACCTAAAATAATACAGCAAATAATTGTAACCACGTTCAAATAACGAAATAAAGGTGATACCAAATAAAAGATAGATAAACTCTCAATTAGCTGATGGTTTCTAATACAAGGTGTATTAGATCCGAGCTACATCAGAATCCGCGGTACAACCGAGGGCGTTGTGACCCGTCAGCGACGTATTTAAATATATATTAAGTTTTCCAGAAAATGTTCATATCCTTGAATGACAGTGAACGAAATTTCTATCTATTTGAAGGATGAGTAAGATAGAATGAGTTGGCTCGAATAGTAACTGCTGTGGGCCAACTCAATTTGCAGATGAAGAGAAAAAACTATCGATTGGCCAGGAATCGCATGAAAAAAGAGAAGATATGTATAGATATCGCCAATGCACGGAGAAGAATTGAAATTTAATTATACGTTTACATGAAACAGATTCAAGAACTGTATCACCCCAAAGGACGTAAAAGATCCATAAACTGATGTAAACAATGACCACAAACAAGTTGAAAAAAAAAATTAAATTACGAATGGTAACGGAAGGAAGCACAATAGGATAGAGATAAATTCATAGAGAAAAGCATAAGTAAACTGATACTTAGAAGTAATAATAGCAATATAGAAATTAGGATGTTAGCATGAAGAGGATGCACATCTTACGTAAGATAATCTTCACGAAAAAGTTGGTTTTCAGAAAAAAACAAACATGATTTGTAATAAATATATTAAATAAAATGAAAGAGAGGAGTTATTTGAAGAATGTAGGAAGTGAAGATGAAAAAATAAGAACAAAATGTTGAATTAAGAAGAGAAACGGAAAGCAATGGAAATGCTAAAAAAATAGGAAAGTGTAAAAAGGCGTTAGAAACACAAAAAAAAGATAAATCCTCGAGAAAAAGGATAATAAAGGATAGAAATAGAAAAAAGATGAGACTATAACAAAGTCTAGGTTGAAAATAGAAAGAATACGTCGAATCAGAATAAAACGCAGATCGAAAACCACCTGGAGCCACCTTGGAGGATAAGATAAAAAAAGCATTTGAGTAGATGAAAAACTAAAAAGCCTGCAAAGCAAAAAGATTGACAGTAAAGTGTGATAAAAGCTAGTATATTTGCAAGATGAAATGTACAAGAGAAATGAATGGCCAGATAATTTAGCCAAAAATTTTCAAACTGAATCAGAAAGAGAATAATGCCTGGGAATGAGGAGAGTAGATCGTCATCAGTTAAATAACTCGTGCTGATAGAGTGATGTTAAGGGTACTGAACATAAAATATTTTAAAGGGGCTTCGAAGAGAAAACAGGACAATGGTAGAAAGAGATAAGAATGAAAATGGTAAGAATTAACAGCTCTAAGTATATTGGCGCCCCAAGAGAAGACTTAGCGGCGCTTCCATCAGTAATATTTTAATTAAAACCATTATAATTGGTGACAGAACAGTATTTTCTGATGAAATTAAAATCATCGAATTTTCCGGCACATGATTTTCTATTAAGTATTTATTTTAACTAAAAAGGGGGAAATCATCGTACTGCTACACTTTGACAACTGATCGTAATGAAATGTTTGCGAATATTTCAAGATGAAAGAAGAATTTTCCCATCCTCAATTGCCTCATTTGTTTCATACCTTCATTTTAAAACTATATCCTTAACTTACTTAAAACTATATCGTCTTTTTTACTTTCTCTTACGTTGATGCAATTCCTGGCTTTTTTCAATGCAACAGGGTACTGTCTCGCGAGTTCTTCCCCTAAATTTTTGGCGCCCGTAGTTTGCTTGTATTGTCGGGCTGGTCCACTTGATAAGTATGTTGATAATAATAATAAGATCTAGTTATATCAATTGCTTTCAAATAGGCTTTGACCGAGTGGAGAGGGATATATTGTGGAATATTTTAATGTCAGTGGACTGCAAGTAAAGAAGGATAATACGGGAGTTTAATCCAAATCAATACGCAATGGAGGAGATTATGATTGAAATGCAAGAATAATTCCAAGATTGATATACTGTATGGCAGAGGAGCTATTGGAGTGAGTGCATAAGGTTCATGATGACAAAGACAAAAGAACAAATGTTCATAAAATAGAAGCTGAAAGACGTGAATTCGTGAAGAAATCAAGTAGAATAACTTAGTATTTTTCCATTAAACTTTAATTTACGACGGATTTCACAAGTGTGCTTGTATCTTCAAGTGCATTGAATTGAAAAGCACGCTTATAAAAGTGATTGTTCATTAAAATTTCTGAAAAAATTACTATTTTCGCAACAAACCTTATTGGTAAATCAACTAGGAGATTTAAGGAAATTACGTATGGAGTTTATGATAGGAATTACTGCAACATTAACTAAAAATTATATTCATATGTACAACAGGAGTATGTGGGAGGTATGTTAAAATAATAATGGGGAAAGAAAAGCGTATCAATAACAGGTTTAAAATGCCAAGAAAGAAGGTAAACAGAGATACGTATTGCAGTTAAAAAATAAAGACGAGAAAAGAATTAGAGAATGAGAGCTTCCATAAATTAAACGCTGCTTTGGGTCTCAGAAAAGGACTAAAGAAAAGAAAGGTAAATTTATAGGCTTGGTGTGCGCTTTTACAAAACATACACATAATGAAAATAAGACGAAAGAAAATTTAAAGTATTTGTAATTTTGACTTGATATTGGATGGATAAGATGGTGTAGAAATAACGAAAAACGAGTTTGGTATTGAGAAGATTAGAAGAGTAATTCAAAACGTTACGAAATATAGAAATGAGTAAACAAGAAGGAATTACTTGCTGAAAATTAGAGATGGCGGATGCATAACAAAATGTTGATGGAACGAAAGTCAGTAATATATAAACGTAATACAAAAAATAATATTAAATATTTTGATTAAAAATATAAAACATAAAGAATGAAAACTATAACGAGTATAAATATGAAAAAATAATATTTTCGAAAACTAGACATACCGAGCGCTGAAATCAATATTAGGTCGACGTTTACTAACCTGGGTATTATTATTGATCATTAATGAAATAATTCCTTATTTTGCACTTAAATGAATACAGTACAAAGACACATGAAAGTTACCTAAGCTGTGAACATGTATTCTGTCAAATTTCTCGAGGTGAAGTACCTAAATGTTCAATGTGGTAATAAAAACCTTGTTATGCAAGCCGTGAATGGTTTTCGTAAATTTACCGCACCAAGAGTTTACCCGTACTTGAAGTATAAAATAAAATTCAGCATTTAAAATAAGAGAATTAGACTATTTTCTGCAACAAATGGACTGAACAAAAGTAATCGTGACATGAATATATCAGCAGTAAGAACTTATTAAATAGGAAAATACGTTGCATAGCTAAAGAGACTATCTGGTTGCGCAACAGCTGTCAAGAATGCGATTACGGATGTAATAGCACTGCGACAATTTAGAGAAGCGGGTAATTTTGGGATTAAAATTTAGCAAATGATACGATAATGTTAAGGTTTACCAAAATTCAAGGAAAATAATAAAAACGGCAGAAAAAGCGTCAACAAGTGGGTGGGTCAACGACGTGTAAACATTGCGCAGATCGCGTTCAACGCAACACTGTGCTCCTTCAATTATTACCGAAAACCCAAGAAACTATTCCACTGGGGGTATCCCAATAAAAGGACAATAGTATTGTTTTTTCGCAAAAGATGAGAAAAATTAATTAGATGAACGAAAAAATTGATACTATGGTATTGAAAAATTATTCTATCCTACCTCCGAAAGTATAGACGCGAAGTATTGAAGTATTGATTTTATCGCTTTGCCGAGAATCAAGAATTTAACTGCAATATTGAGGATAAAAGTATGAAAACATAAAGCGAAGCAGATATCAATTAAAATTCAGAAAATCGCTTTTCACTTGGGACCAGCAGAAAATATGGGTACCTCATTTTAAACTACTGCTAATTCTAACGAAAAATTAGATACCACGTAATAGAAATTTGATTTATATATCAACTATCCTTATTAAAAACTTTCCCCCCAATACAAAACAAGCAAAGGACGCAATAGGATTTTAGAATAAATACACTGCTTATAGACCATATGTCAGGGGAAACTTATTATTTATTCCGGCGATTAATTAATTTATGATTATAAATTGCTTTTTCGAAAAATAGTCCCACGATACCACCAGCAACTTTTTACCTGCTGCTTAACTAAAAGCATTCCGAAAAGATTGTTTTTTTCTCAAAAATGCTAATTTCACCCAAAATTATACTTCACTTTCGAGGAATTTCCCAACATAATTTATTTTTTATCGATCAATATCATTATTTCATATCTAAGCAAGGCAGTTGGGACGAAAATATTCGCATTAGACGGTGTTCGTGAACAGTTTACATCTCCGATTGAGGTTATTATTAAAAGAAAACCTAAGAATCAATCTCCATATGGAATAATTTATATTTTTGACAAAAATAGTACTAAAATCCTAATGAATAAATTAGATAAAATGTACCATGTCAAGTTACTCATTGAAATGTTAAAAAAATACTATCCGATTAAAACTAAACAAAATAATGACACACAAAATAAACGTTTTCCGCTATATGATAATTCGTTTTACGCCTCAGTGTTAATAATGTATGTTGTTGACTATGAGGAGGATCAGGTTAATGTCGATTTAGCATATAAAAGGTGTTATTTTAATGGCAATGAAAGAAGCAACGGCGGATCAAGGATTGAAAGGATAAAATCTTAAATTTAATAGTGTAAAATATACGGAAAAATAAAATATTCCACGCATGTTTTTCTCGATAATAACGATGAATTGACCTCAGAAACTACAGTCGATCTGTTATAATAGCTAATGAAAATCTAACAAAAATCTTATTTAGAATCGCTGATAACAATAGGTAACATAACTGAATGTTTATAAAAACCACTTATATAAATTGAAAACGGAGGCAATAGATAATATAATTCTGAAGAACACTATTAAGGTAACATTAATCATCAACGAAAATTAATAAATACACAGGAAGTGTTTCAGACGAATGAAAACAATTTGTAAACAAAACAGGTGCACTGTTATCATAGAGGGAAAGGTACCCCTTGGCGAGAAATGTTCGGTTACATTACAGCAGAAACAAAGTCGGAAATGTAAATAGTACACTTCTAAATAATAAATAGGCAGTTGTTATCAGATGAGAAACATCAGTGGAATTCCTAAGATGATCGAGCAAAAAGTTACAACCACCTTGAAGTATGACCAGCGAATAGAATGCTTGAAAGAACAAAGAGGTTGACAAAACGAAAGCAATACATCGGTACGATTATCAAATATGCACGTGCACAGCCGGACATAAAATCGTGTCATGCAACTAATAATTCAGAACACACATCTCACTGCTTTCGTTTCAGCCCTATCCAAAAGGGTGTCTCTCGACGCAGAGAAAGTAAAGGCATAGGACTTTTTTACGAAAATCGAAGATGTACATAAAATTTTCGCTCACCTGAACTTTGGCAGTGATATCAGAACTTTGTTGACTACTGTCGCATTCTAACTCGAAGAAGACAAAATCAAAACTGGTCCTGTCTTGGTCGTCTGTCTTCTTCTGCAACAACCGCACCGAAAATACGCATTCTATTTCCCCTAAGTTCTCCAGTATTTGATGTAGATCTTTCCGTCGTACACGCACACGATCTGAATAACCATCATCAGTTTGTGATGGTAAATTCATCACTTCCCTTTTAATGTCTTAAGATAGATGTCTTATGAACAGCCGTATAGTTCAGCTGCATACCATGTTAGACTTTTCCAACGTACCAACAGTGCTGCCATCTGCTCTTTAGAGATTGTACCGAAAATGGCGCGTTCTTGATTTTCATAACACGAGCAACAAATCAAAGTTTGCTATTGCCTAACTAGAAAGAAATAGAGCGATCACGGCCGATGAACTAAGATATACTTAGTGGTCCGTCTAAAGATTACTTCATGGTTAATAGGAAAAATGGCTAAGCGTAAAGACCCCAAGGAAAAACGGGCCTGAAAAAAGTCTGAGAGGAACGGGAATCGAACTCGCGATGTTCCCCTTACCGGTACGTTGCTTTAGCCAACTAAGCTATCGGTCCTAAACAATTTTCAAATGGTATAGGGAAATTTGCAGGTTAGGGCAAGTGTGGTTTCGTCCGGCTGTATGACATCATCCACTTTCCGGAAGTTTCCCGGTACCGTCAGACTTGTACAGATTCATTCGAGTCCGTTTTTCTTGGGTGATTTCTCTTATGAGCAAAGATACCATAACCCTCTTTCTAAACGTAAGAATTCATGATTCTTCACCGCATGATACTATTTAAATTTCCTCAATATTATATTGCTTGAACATTTACGGCAAGTAATAAAGCCAAGTGTTAAAACCAGAATAGCCACGCCCTAATCTTATTTTGAAACCCAGCATTACTACACCGGAATGTTATTAATTTCAATTCAGCAATTAATTTGAAAGGAGAGTGATAATAAATTAGGTTTTCTTCAAAACGAATGCTAGGTAGACCCTAAAATATTCAAAACAATCTAAAATCTTTTAATTATACAAAAATCCAAAACTTAATCTACAAAAAGTATTTAATTCCCAGAGATTAAAATCCTTATTTGATAAATATTTATCGCATCATCATCGAAATTCTCTATCATCCCAACAAGATGCTCGTCTTGATATTCACATCCTTGTCATGTAATATTGAATTCAATTATTTTTTTATTTCTGAGGATATAGTTTTAAATAATAACAATAACTTGTGTTGCCTTCACTTTTGCTATCCATTCCTTTAACTATAAAGGCCTCTCACCTGCATTCTGAGGACATCAGAGACATCCTGCACCTGAGTATTCTTAAAATTCTGGAATATTTTACAATACTGCCATGACATATTTTTGAATCAACTGCAATAAAACCCATTTAAACAAACCCTCTTAAAAGCTACCTCACTTTGAATGAACTTTTCTCATAGTCCTGTTTCTCTTCACTCAAAGCAAAGGGTTAAAATAAATTTAAGATGCTTACAAATTCATTATAAGGCAGATTTTTCCTGTCATTAGATGCATTGCAACCCACTTTCACCTCTTTTGATTAATCAAAAATTAATTACACCATAATCTAGCTTCTCTTTTTTGCCTCTCTGGACGAAATGCTTCATTTTAGAGAGAATACGACAGAAATGAAGTTGCCCCTTTAGCTGGAGAATCTGACTATTCCTAAAAACTAAGGCTCTCTCTTTTAAACAAGGAAACAAAAAAGAAACCTTTTCTATTTAAGCTTTAGAGCACTTCTTTAAAAATCAAAGAGTTAAATTAATAATAAATGTCATATCTTAGTTACAATGCTATTCCTCTTATGACCTACTTTTCAGTTAGTCTCCCAAAAAGTGTATGTTCAAGTCACAGTATTATTCCATAATAAAGGTATCAAAAAAGGGTATAAAATATACAGAGATTGTTCCGATTCTGCTCTTTAATACCAATTATAACCATACTACATGTAATACAGAAAATAGCTTAAATCTACTAATAAGGTAAATTTCAAAAGATTTTCTGTAATGATATTAATTCTGTTATTGATACGAGAATCGGGTGTTATAACTGGGAGAAAATATTTAGTCTGGCATTTCCAGAACTATTATTCACCAATCAGTAAAAATTTCTGTAATATGTACTTAACCAATTGTATGACCAACTCTCAAATGGACTTGTGCCTTACAGGTAGCAGTCAACTTACATCAATGTCATTAATTTTTCACCAGTTATTCTAGAATGAATAGATTTTATGATGAATGATTATAATAGCTTACATTGGATAATACTTAATTTTTCAAATCAGTCAACATTTTCATCCTTACAAACAATAAGTTTCAGCCTCATTCCTAAATAATGTTATAGAAAAAATGAGATCACAAATGTAAGGTCCAATGAAATGAGGTAGCAAAAATAACTGTAGTGACATCCTGAAATCCGAAATAGAGGACAATTCTTCCCCATAGCAAAGATTAGTTTCCCTTAATAAAAAGGATTTTTGTCAGAAACGTAACTATGTAAGAATGTCATGACAAATTAAATCTTTTCAAGAGATTCACAAAGCAAAATTTTGGTATTTTAAAAATGTAATTTAATGCTCAATATAATGTGCGTGATACACTGAAACAGAGAGAAACCAACCATGAATTGTAAATAGTCTCAATAGGACTAGCTTTAGTAAAATAATGTATGTATGGTAGACTACTACTCTATGAGATGGGACAGCTTTGCAGGGGTGAAAAATTCCTTTCCATAAAGGTTTCCTATATTAAAGAGAAAGAAACTAACCTGAAGCTATAATTCAAACTAACCTAACAGTGCAATTAACTTGTGTTCTGTCCAATAAAACTAAAACGAATTACGATAATATTTATACGAGTTTAAAGATGAAACTGAAATGTTCAGTCAATCACATTATTATAAAAATGAACATTTTGATAAAAACCACAAAGAAATATTTCTCTATTATTTACAGAAAGTTCCACTAAATCATTCCAAATAAATTTTGTGAAGTGACTAAATGTTAATATCCTAGTACTGCTTGTTTCAAGTTAAATCTGAATAAAATACTATTAGAAAAAAAGACGTTCTACCTGATTATGTTAGACCAATAAGAAAATGTGCATTCAAATTGGTAGTAAATAAACTGATTTTGAGCTCCAACTGCAGAGGAAACAGCAATATTTTACAAGGATTAATAATAACAAATATTTAACACCTTAAAGAGAATACTTTATTGACCCACTTACATAGAAAACCCTTTATCTGGATATTTTGTAAGAGGTTCAACAATGAAAATTTTGAGAAATTACATTTAATTTGAACTCTTGAGAATACATATTTAAATTATTTTTTTAAGTGAGACTAAAATGTAATCAGTATCACAGCTATATCAGCCAACAGAGATGGTAAAAACATGACAATTCACTGATTTCACAGGTTTAAAAGACTAATTACATCATAACTGATCTCACATAACTAAAAAAACAGTGAAACCTCCATTCATTTTCGGCTCAATTAAATTGAAAACTTATCAAAATACCAAGAACACTAAAAAATAACTACTAAAAAAACCAATATATATCTAGAAAAATAGAAAAGGAAACAGACCTTTCAAGACTTCAAATTGAATCATGTTGAGTTCTAATAGCATATTTCTCAACTAACAAATACATGATATCACATAGGAGTAAATAATGGATTTACAACAAAAGGAATATTTTGTTACATGAAGTTAACGATAATAAAACCCAAGAAATAACCAAATCCAGCTGAATAATGTTTGACAACGTAGAAATTACAGGGAAATATAAAGGTGCTTCAACTACTGCTATTTGAAAACTATTACTGTATTGATGACAAAGAATTCATAGAAGAAGATTAAATCATTAACTACAACCTTCATATGGTTACCAAGTCTCACCCTAGCTCTAAGATTTTTAAATATAAATTAAGGATCCAAAAATCAATGTTGCTTAGTTAATATTAGCAATGAGAAAAACTGCATCAATGCTGCTTTTCATATTTTCAGCCAGAAGTGGCAAAAATTTGCACAATTGGTAAAATTTTGTTTGACTTGTACAAAGAGGATGAATATTTCACGATTAAGCAACGATGATTTTAACAAATATAATGTAATCAAGAAAATATATTGTTTTGGCATCTTTGAAATAATAATCTCTGAAAAAATTGACATCATTAATAAAATAAAAATTGCTGTTTGAAACCAGAAAGCAGATTTTCCCAAATAAAAAATAATAGACTGAATAAACATTTCTCCAATAACTGGGTTGTGTCCATGGCAGGTTTGACCCACTGAAGCAACAAATGGAAGGACAAAAACAGTTTCGAATTTATAAATTCATAATACAAATACTGGTAATAATCACTGGAGAGAATTTTAGGATCATTCTTGAATATCAATAATTTTCAGATATACCTCCATAAAAAAATAAGGCATAATTTTAGACACTGGAATATTAATCTCTGCCATAGCAACAAATAATGAGAAGAAATTAGTAAAATTAAATAAGATGAAATAAAAATTCTTACTTGCAAATTTTTTCAAACTAAAAAAAAAAGAAAATGAGAAGGTTTCACTGACCAAATCACTGTAAATCATTGCAAATACTTTCTTCCACTAGAAATGCATACAAGAATAACAGAAAATTGAGAAAGAGCAGGTGTAAATGCTGAAATACATCACTGTTATTCTGAAAGAACTTCACTCAAATTTGCTCAAACATCAGATCCAATGCTTACTTCCTCAGAGCTTTAAAAAATAAACTGTCTTGAAATCATCCTTTATGCAGAAAAATTAAGAGAACTACCAACATAATATCCCATCTTAAGAAAGACTGAAAAAAGTAAAGATAAACTGCACCATTCACGATTTGATAAGAAAATCTATAAACAAGTATTCCCTTCAGAAAACTATAATTTTTCATCTCCAAATAGGATCTAATTTTTGAAATTAGTTTCCCATTTGGAAGCAAGTTATGCCAAACATAATTGTTTTTCTGATTCCTTCCGAAAAAATGTGTAGAAACAACAGGTTACTCAAAAACAAGAAAACTTCATCTCTGAGGAAGTAAGCTCACAAAAATATAAAAGAGCAAAACAAACCGTGCAAGGAAATGCAAATTAACCATTACAGCTTTGATATTGCATAGCAATGCACTTTTATGGCTTCCTTGGCTATTTAAGGCCCTACTTGGAATTAACGTGGAGGAACCACAATTGGCCACCAAGAGCATTACCAAAACACTGAAACTAACATGTAATACTCGTGAGGTGACGAAAAAGTTAATCCCAGATGAGACCCCCCTCATAGGAGACCACACTGGTGTTAAGGGTGGATTAACCACATATATGCAGAGTTGCTAATACTAATCACTTCAAGAGATTTTATTTCGCCACCAAGAAAATATTAATGCAGGGCTTGAATTTACGATACATCCAAAAGAACTGACCCAAAGAGCATTGATTTGTCCAACACTGCAGGCCATGGCAGTAATAATAGAATTTAAAGAGAGAACTAGTGGGTGTTTCAAACAAAGACAATAGCCATATGAATCACAGTAGTTAAGCAGAGAAAAATGTATTCGGAAAATAAACTGCCCTTTTTGGCTTGAAATTTCAGAATAGAGATAAAACAAAGAAAAGATGAATTCGTGGGTGAAAGGTATAAAGACACTGAACAGATGAAAGGTCAAACATACAAGTATTGAAAGAAAATACAATCCTGTGACAATTTTGAATGGAAAAACAAACATTACATGAAACAAACTACAAAAAAGAGCAAAAGAAAGTAAATTAAAGATGGACAAGGGGGTGAGGCGCCGAGCACAATCTGGAGAAGTCCCAGAAGCGCTAGGGGCCGCCGCGGACCCTCAGCTTGGGAATTTTGAGTAAAATGCATAGGTCAGATCGTAATTCTTGAATCTGCAGTACTGTATCTCGTGGCGCACCCACGGGCCAAATGAAGCAACCGTCTCCAGTTCTCTTGGAGTATCAGCAGCAATGGATGCCTGAAAACAAAATTATTATGAAGTTTCACTTTTTAACAAAAAATCCACTTTATACTCTAAAACACAAATCTACACATATAATTCAAGCTCTTATGATTTAGTATATTAAATTACATATGAAAACAAATGAAAAATATAGGAAATGCACAATATACCTTATCTACTTGAAAATAACAATCTCTTTTCGGCTCAAAATTGGGGTGGGCAATAGAATCAATGGTGCAATAGATTCGGGCACTAATCTACTCAAGCAAATCTCTAAAGAAAAGCCGATAATTTTTAATTGTAAGGGAATCCGCAAGTGCAACAATTTTTTTTAATTGGCAGACTTTAAATTGGTTAATGTGCACTTGTCACTAATATTGATAATGTAATGTAATGATTAAATAAAAATTAATTAATAACTGCACACTAATACTGGTTACTCAGTAATTGGTTAATGTGCACATTTAAATGAGCATTTATTTATTTTTTTACAATGAGATGAGGTATGACAAGGGCATATGGTCAAGAACTCCTTATTTAGAATACATTTAAAGCTAGTTTAGCCAATTTATTCATTAAAATTTGAATAAAAACAAACTATTTGTTATCACCTTTAAATTTCTTACCTTATTAGCAAATACAGTGAGAACAAATTTTCCAGGCTGGAAAGTATCCAGGACACGGGAAATGACCTCCTTGTATGAAGACTGAGGGACATTGCTCTCAAAGCTAACATAAGAAAACTCTGGTTCTGGTGTGATATGAATGGTCATGTAGCAGCCCTGAAAATGGAAGTATGCATCCAGTTACAAGAAATAGAACTAACATCAAAAATCAGACACAAAAGAGAAATCCATAGAACATTCAACAACCCTGCAGCCAAACTAAACCATTGAGCAGGACAATTGTAATTTTATAAAAATAATTTTTAAAATTATAAAAATAAAAAATTCTTTCCACTGTTCATAAAAGGCTACTACATTTTATTTCTAATAAAACTCAAAAATACACCTTTTATAAAAGTAAGAATTTTATACGACAATAGATCATGCTCAATGATTATTTCTGTTAACCTCTCAGCATAATATTCCTCCATATAATTTAGTCAACAAATGCACAAATTTACCACACCAATTGCCAATCATGAAAACATAAGGAATGTGTAACTAAAATAATTTCATTCTTTAAATCACCAAAGGTAACTTTCCAGCACCATGATAATTTGATATTTCCAACATTAAAATAAGACACTTCTAAAAAAAAGGAAAATCCTTCCTATAATGAATAAAGAATATCTGTAAGAGGGTAAATGACTACAGTTCTAAACTTCCAGAAGAGGTTGGTATACACTGAAAAGCCCAGGAAAATAAACCTGTGTCCTAAGAAGAAAGCTAACAAGTGATTCCTAACTTAACATAAATGATGAATAGCTGCCACTTTAATAGAAAACATTAGTGTATTCTTCAATAAACACATTTCCATTTCAAAGGAAGCTTAAGAAATACTAGTCAAAGCTGACAGCTTTACAGATACATGATTGGACTATATAAAATTTACAAAAATTGTCCAATTTTATGAACTTTACCCAAATAAATAATTGAGTAAGAAACTTTCATAACATATTCCACATGTGTAGCTAGGTTTAGGCAAGTTTGCATTTGGTGATTTCAATCCATACTAAATAGAGGCATTCTCATCTGAGAAGTATAACATAGAACAGCATTGCATAGGTATGCTGATGAGGTTATTGTGGGAAATTCCTTCTGTGCACCTGATAAGGGTTTTCAATATTAGATGATGAATTCATTTTCACAATAAAAGAATTGCATTGATATTTGTGATGGAAAAGAAAAAATATCTTAATAAATAGTACATAGCAGATCTTGTAAAAATTAGCAAACAATTTTCAATTTAGCAATTAGTAACTCATTTGCAGCCAACAAGAAACTCCTTGCAATTACTTCTATCAAAGCCATTTAACCTAAGGATTAAGCATCACTGAGGAATTAAATCAAATGTTAAAGAAAAAGCCACTAATAAAGTGATTACTGATTACTTATTTGGGTTAAAAGAATAGCATGTTGCATTTAATGTAGGATTAAATGAAGTGAACATACTGAAAACAAATATTTAAGGGGGGAATAAAGCTCACTATGTAATGCAAGACAAATAATATGGTTTCAGATAATGTCCTCTTCCAAAAATTATAGTAAAAATAAAATACATTTTTAAGAAATAAAATTACTAGTGGAGTAAGAAATGATAAAGCAAATAAATGTGATGGAACAAATGTCATTTCAAGACAGAACTAGGTTTAGTCCAATCCAGTAGGTCTACATTAACTAAAAATAACTTAGAATACAGACAACTTAATATTTCCTCATACGTCATGATGCTTACACTTAGAGCAAAATGACTTCAAGAGCAATAGAAGGCATTGCTCGACTTTCTGAGGGATACAACATGGTATGCTGATTTCCTATGTAAAATTGATTGTTTCTCTTGAAAACCCAATAAAAATACCTTCAACTAAACAAAATTTTGATATGGGTAACAAATTTTGTATGAATATGAAAATTATACAAAATTAATACCAACAAGATGTTACAAAAGTTTTCAGTCTTTAAGTAGCTGGCATTTATAATCAATCCTCATCCTATTAAATATCTTTTTAGCCCCGACAAACTAATATCACCCTTTCTATGCACAGTATTAAACACCATAATGATGCTTGAGAGAAGAACTAAAAACTTTCGAAAATCCAATCAAAAGATTTGAATCTATCTCCTGGCCATTTCATACTACATTATTTTGTTCCATAACAATGCCAATGCTGAAAATACTCTGCAATAGCAATTCTATACTCAAAACTAAAAATAATCACAATTTATTTAAATGAAACGGGTAAACACGTCCAAAAATGTAGTTTACATACAGTTGTAAATATCTCTAGCCATTGAAGTGTGGAGGCACACCCCTAGAAAGGAAATATCAGCAATACAACAATACTTACAAGACTTTATGGTAATTATTGCTCAAATTTAAAACTATAATAAATAACTGACACTTCAAAAAGTGGATAATCTTTTAGAACCAACTTTGAAACAATTTTTGAAATACTGAGTCTGCAGATACTATGATCAAACATGGAGTGCTTTTAATGGTTTCTTTTGCAACAGAATTTAAAAATTGTGACCAGAACATTAGAAGATTTTTAAGATTGGTAGGCCTATAGATATCACTTTTATGAATAAAAATTATAAAATAGCCTATTTATGGATAATCTTACTCGAGATAGTGATACACTCTTTGACTTACAAAGATGAAATATGTTGTAATATGTAAATCGTTGCTGAAAATCATCAAAGGATAATTTATTCAAAAGATAACTCCCTAACTTTTCCCTGACTATATGATGTAAAACTGCATGCAAGCTTTTTTATATTCTCCCTCCTCTATGAAACAGAATGATCTTCCTACATCACAAAAGATAAAACTGTGCAGAGAAAGAGTGCTAAGAATTGCCAACTTTGATTAGCCACAGCTTGGAGAAAGGATGGCCAAAAATCAACAAAATATATGAAGATTTATTCATTCTTCAATGATATTTCTAATGAATCTAGGGTATGAAGAAAATATATAATGATTACTATGTTAGTCATTAATGAGAAGCAAATTGAACATTCGGATGGTTGATCAAGTGCACAAAAACTTCAGTAGTTGCAACACAGTACAACTTGCACATATTAAACTCACAGACAAGCTGGTTCTGGGAATTTAAAGGAAGGTATCAGGAAGGGAATAGGATATAGGTAAGGGAGAACAAGGAGGATATCTTCTCTTCTTCGACCACTTTCAAACAAAGTTGCCACAAGCGCTGCAGAGTGAGGGTGGGATATATCCACTGTAGCATCTCGAGCCATGCTCCATTTCTGACAACATTTTCAGAGAGATTAAAAAAAAATAATAAAAATAAACAATCATTTTGCCCAAGGCAGTTGCCCAGTTTGCCAGTTACAGGAGCCGATATAGAAAAAACTGCTGTGGATACTTCACTAGCTTCCTCATATAAATATTTTTTTATGTGAAATGCCACATTAACGCTAGATTCACCAAAATAATGATCTCTAATGTCAACTAAATCTGGCAGATCACCATAAAAGCAATGATGGAGCGATGAAGTACAGCATTCCAGTTTTTCATTACCGACTTCAAAGAATGGTGTTGACAGCTTGGTAATGCTTCATATATAAAAGCATCTAATGAAAAATAAATTCACAGGTCAAAACGTTTGATGTAGACTTCAAGAACTCAGGTGAGCTAATTTTTCGAGCTCAAGATGATCCTTTTGCAAGAGCTAGACCAGATGGAACACTGCCACAAGTTTCTTCTGGTCTAAAGACCATCTCTTTGCTATCATTGGCTCATTATTCCTACCATTCTAATTTCATCCATACTGGTTACAAACTGGGCCCAGGCATGTCACTTGAATTTTAGATTAGCTATACTATAATTAAGACAAGACATAAATAACCTTCTATGAGAATGAGCAAATTTTGAAGGTGACACAGATCGAAAAATTATATTTTATGGCTGAAATAGGCTTCCATATAATTGAAGAACTTGAAATTAACAATTTTTGTAGTCATTGCATCACCACTTAAATGTTTTATTTTCATAAATACCAGTACCAAAATCAAATATCCTATACAGGCTTTATAGATTGCCTATCATGTGAAATAAAGCTTACAATTGACCAACAGAGATAGGGTTAATACATGTTCCATAGTCGAAGAGATTCTGAATTTTAATTCCTTGTTTCACTCTGTTTAACATCTTTTCATTTTTGGATATTCTTCAGAAGTTTCAGCAGAAAAACAACTAAACTGATAGAAAATAAATACAACAGCTCCTAAGATGTGACGTAGTTTAATAAGGAAAATGGGCGAAACATAATGAAGTGAACACCAATGACTGAATATTTTCAGCTTCAACTACAACTGTTACTATGACAATGAATAATGGAATGTGAAGAGCACCATCAGCAATCAGAAAAATTATCTTAGCAACCTACACTACTGGTGCATAAATACAAGAAACTAAATGAAGCGCATAAGGTTACTTTTTATCAGATGAAATGGTTATGGTTACCTGTACCTGGTTGAAGCATTCAAAATCGCACAACTCACACAATCTAAAGCAAAAAACAAAGATCATTTGCCTGAAGTACTAGACAAGGAATGCATGAGATGAATAGTTGATTATTCATTATTTAGCTAAAACTATACATGGACTAAATCCTATGCAATTAGTAATTAAGAAGCTGTTGATAATATTATGTCTAGATAGGACTTTGGCATAATCTAAAAGAAGCCCCAAATCAGACCATGGAAATCTTTTTCATGGTTTATTTTAAAAAATACCAATATTACATCTAATTTTAAATACCAAGGATTTGATGTTTGGGTGAATATTCAAGATACTTACTGGAGCAAGTTCAGAGCCATCCTGAGGACAAAAACAACACTAATGACCGATTGAGATTTGACTATAACATCAATAGGCTAAAACTGTTCAAAATAGTTGTTTTAAGATTCAAATGATTTCCTACAAGAATTTTTAAGGGCCAAATATTTACATTTTGAGGTGCCACAATGAAGTTTGGGTCCAAATTCAATACCAAATGAATTTGACCCTTGCGTTAGTCATTCAAATCAAAAGCAATAAAAAAGTATCAATTAAGTTAAACCACTTGAACTATTTCTGAATAATGCGCAGAAATATCTTAAAAAATTACTTTAGATATTCAACAATTAATGAAACATTCCTGTGGAAAGATACAAGGAAGTAAATATTAAGGATTAAAGAAAACCTTTTAAGAATGATTTTTTCCTCTATTGTTAATCATCCTTTATTTTAGTGAAGAGAACTATGTCATTAAAAGAAAATCGATGTCATGTGTGAAATTCATACTAGGTATTAAGAACCTTAAATTCGATTTCGCATACTTTCATATCCTATACTGAAATGCAAATTATGCTCAGAAAATTTATCAGTTTGAATGCTGGAATTGGAAAATGTAGAAACACTACCACTAAATTTTGCTCTAGAAGTATATTCTGCAATTACAATTTCACTCCAAATACTAATGGGTCAGTTTTAGCATTTTGGATTCTATATAAAAACTGAAAAAATAATTTTGTCTGCTTCAAAACAATTCAAATATAAACTTCAACAAATCAAAGATGTTGATGGAATAATGGAGATGTTATGAATTCCAAACTAATATCAAGTAGTAGTATTCAGCATACATTCAGCATTGAGGAAAAAAACGGCAACATGACCTCTCTCTCTATTTAAAGCTCAGCCTAAACTAGCTACAAGAAAATAATTGTTTTGGAAACTACAAAAGGTAATCTTAAGATCACCTGAGATAACTAAAAACCTAACAAAAAAGGACTGATGAAATAGAGGCCTTCAAATACGAACATGCCTCAACACTTTTAGCAAAATTAAATTTTTAAAGGATTCCTATCTAGTCCTAAAACATTCTAACTGGCTGTTTAACAGTCAATATTTCAATTCTCTAACCAAAATAAAGTTGACATATTCCAAAGTGTTACAGTGCTAGTGGAAAATATGTGAACTAAGAAATTTAAAATGAGAGCCGCAGTAGTTCTTTCAATAACATGTATGCTGAATATTAACAAATATCCCTAAAATATGCTGATAAACTAATCACTGGATCCTAAGTCATACTAATCACTGAACCATCAAAATAGAAAAATCACAAGGCAATGTTAATTTTGAGGTGAAATTTCACAGAAGACATTCAAAAGTAAGCATCACTGAAATAATGATGATTCACAAACTGAGTGCAAAATAGTAGAATAGCAGCAGCATGCATAAAATCAAACCTATGCTAAGTAAAAATGGTAACTATTGATAGATCTATGAGAACTTACATTTTTGGAAATTCCATTCATCGAGTATCCACACGGTTCAAACAGAAAATCATCAATCACCATATTTGGCATAAGTTTATCTATCCCTGATTTCTGAAAAGAGAGAGAAATGTTTCAACAAAATTACTAATGACTGTACAAAAAAACTTTCACTAAGTTAATCAAAATGGTTTAAGAGGCAAAAAAGTGGATAACTGCTTTTTTATTAGAGAATAAATGGAAATATAAAAGCTCATTTTAGGGGCATTTTTAAAAGTACCATCTCATTCTAGGAAAACAAAAATGAGCTTCGACAATATTCTACATCTAATCAAAACACATGGTAGTTTTATCAAAACCCGAAATTTCTTAACAAAAAAGAACTTCAATACATTTTAATCAATTTTACATGGCATCCATTAAGATAGACCATTTGAGAGGTATCAAGATGTAAAGCCAAAAATAAACCAGATATTTTATGTTAGGAGTGAATATTGATTTAATCACAAACAAGAAAAAGGTAGGTTGACTTTTTACCTTTGTAGCCTCAGCTGCAGTAGTGGAGAATTCCTTTGTAAAAACATTCATGATTCGTTGATCAAGATCAGACATCAAAATCTCCAGCGTTTGATCAGGTTCTCCTTTATCAATATCATTTGAGATATCACAACACAATTTGTTTTGATTATGTTCAATGGGGTTCAAAGTATATAGGTACCAACAATCACGATTAATTGTCCCAAGACAATAAGCAGCTCCGTCTGCAAAAAAAAAGGTTTCAAAACATTTGAGAACAGCAAAGTAATTCTTCTAAGCACTAATTTATATTTAACTGTATTAATAAAATATTCACCTAAAACTAGAATACAAATCTTTTATAAATAGTTTAAACTAAAGGTGATCTTGAGGTCTGGTAAACCAAATCTATTGAAATATAGAAGACCTTTGAGCATTTAACAAATATGAGATGTTCAAGGACCACAAAAAGTTGAGTTGAATATTCCTCTTAAGTAAATATGGGAATTGTGATTTTCATTGGTAATCTTTCAGTATTTTTTTATTTTTAATTACATTTCGATAAACCACCATCACTCTCTCATGACATGTTTTTCACAGAATTATTCAGTAATCCATCAGTTTTTTAATCCATAATAAATTTGAAGTTTCCATTTTATAACTTAAAAGAGCTACCAGGATAGAATCTTTCCTAGCAATTAATTTAATGATAAAAATTAATAATCACAACTATCAAACTAAACGTATAAAGTGTACATAGTAGTGTATGTCTGAGGCCAGCACAAGACAAATTTTCTGATTACAGACCAGCCCATTCAATTCTTAAGAGAAGCTGAGGTTGGTTTCACCAGAGCCCAGACTTGCTGTGAAGGCCTCCCACAACACCCAGATTTTTCTTTCAATACCTTAATCCTTTATATATTTATTCAATTGATGCCAATTTTTAATGAAATTTATCAATAAAATCCTTCTTTTAAATGAACAAACATTCAATTCAAAAATATTATGCTAATAAAAGAGCAAAACTTAGAAATATGAGATAGTATTATAAAAAAAATCTGAATTTCTGAAAATTGAATATTCAGAGATGTCAAAAACAAGGTAAAAGTGAGAGTGTGCTTATGTAGCATCTCTTGCGAAGCTCTGAGCTAAGCTATAGTAAAATCTAATGTACTACATTTCAAATTTAAATACAACTTTTAGAGAATATAAAACATGTGATTCGTGTTGTTTTACTTAATTATACTGGAAAAATATGTACCATTGAAGAATGTGTCCAATAGGGCCACCTCTTCTTCAAAACTGTGATGAGGAGCTAATTGCAAGTCAGGCCTCTTGAAGTTCTTTCGTGAGTAGAAGACATCCTGAAATTATTGAAACAATTCATGAAAACCATACAAATAAAATCAACAATTTCATTTTTAATAGCTTCTGCTGATTGTGACAACAATACTTCCACAAATCAAGCACTCAAGCAACGTAATTTGGCAGTAATATTTCCTTACAAAGAATTTTAATACAAAATATTTCAATTTGAACCTCACCTCTACTTCATCATAACCTGCATATTGTTCCACCAGGAGCAGTAATGGCTTCAAGCAGAGCAAGGGAGTGGTGTTTCCACAGGTCTTCAGGATGAAACGACGGTGAGCAACAAACATGCTACTTTCACTGAAATGGGATAAATTACATATTGTCAGAAAATTCTTTCATCTTACAAAAGAATAGTTTACTTCATTATCTGGCCAGCTGATAAATCAGATAAAATTATTTACACATCATGCCAACAGTGTAGTAGAGATGCTTAATATGCTGCAAGTAATTCCATAATTATCATTCATTGAAGATCAAATCATCCTAATAATTCAGTTACGAGGCAATAAAAAAAAACATTTTGTCTGTTACATGTTGTTACTTAAAATTTTACAATTCCTTACGTATGTGATTGTGGTCAATATTCAATAAGAACATGACAGCCTGAGGAACATGAGCATTTATACAGAGAATTGATATGAAATAATCTCCAGGGTAATATTACTTAGATTGATGAAATACAGTTTATACACATTCATAGAATTGTTTTCTTAATTGTAATGCATAAAAAATAGCTCCTTGCTTTAGCTAAAGAATGAGCTTGTCATTTTCTGTTTAAAGCATTCTCACTTGGTGAGGACAGTAAGGAAAACTACCTTATCCATCTAACCTTGTCACTCCATTCCCTCCTTAAAAGTTTTGATAGCTAATCATGGAGGGAATGAGGATTCACATCTGGCAGATGACTTTACAAGCATATTCCTTAAAGCTATGAACTCGGTAACACACTAAACTTGAATAAACTGACCAAATTAGTTAAAGAATTTTCATTATCAGATAAAAATCCAAACAAGGCCAAAATTCTTACTTCTATTTTAGTGTGTTCAAAATTTTACTTTCATGATTGTACACTAAGTAGAGTTCAAAATACTTCATCTTTAGAGAAAAGAAATTTTGGGCTACAGAGAAACAAATTATTCACTTTGAAGAGAGAGGAAAAATATTATGTTTATATACAGTGTTTTACATCTTTTACAGAGAATTTATATGAAATCTTGAACAAAGAACGATGTCATCTATAAGAAGAAATGGGATGAAAAGAAACTTCAATTTTTCTTAAAAATAATGGTGGTAGTTGCAAGATTGAGCTTTATCTTAATACTACAGAAAAAAAATTTCCCATTGAATGCAGTTGTTACTCGAACTTAAAACTTGCATTAAGATGTCCAAGTAAACATTCTCTTGATTTCAAACATAAAAGGATATACTAGGCTTTCACTCCAAAATGCTCATATTTTCTTTTACCTATTATTAATAATCATGATGTGAATAATAGATAAGAATCTATTCCACTTCCCTCCTTGCCTGATGAAAAATGTTATTCCAGAATCCTTTCACTAAATATAACAAACTGATGTACAACAATTGTATCGCTGCATTGGCATACAGTAAAATGGTGAAATAAATGTAAAGCTTAAAATTTGGATATTAGCAAACACGCATTAGAGAGCAAAAATCAAACAAGAAAGGCTTGATGTCCACAATCTAGCCTATATTTTAATAGTTGACTAGTTGAAAATCATGGAAAAGGAATACTCAAAATGTGTTATATTGTCCAGAACATCTTGGATTACATTACATGTTAAAAGATTTTTACACCCAATTTTTGCCAATAACATTAGTATTAGCAATAAATTTTAATCATTCTCATGCACGTGGTTATAAATAATCAATTTTAGAAGCATGTACTCTACTGTAGATGAGCTTTACATACACTGTTAAGACTCTGTGGGTAAGGTAAAGCTATAAATTTAATACACCATATTACACAACATGTTAAAATGTAGGATTACATCACAACACTGTACAACATTCAAACTATGAAACTTCAAAAATAGCAGCCATCCTAATTCTTAGCGATTCTCTGCACCTACAAACATTAAAACAATAATCACCAGCATATCAAGATACCATGATGCAAAGGATGTTGAACAGGACCACCAAAGTTAATCAGCAAGTCTTTTTTCAGAGCATCATATGTAAGTTCAAAGATAACAGAACAGTAACCATGTTTGGGATTTGAGGTTGTTCTATTTACCACGATATGATTATAAAGTATTTCAAAGTACTGGAAAGCAAAATGGAAATATGGCCTTGATTCATTAAACAAAAGCTTAAATCAGACCAATTTCAAAGATAGTATTGAGCAATAAAGACTAAACTGAATAAACGAGAATGTCAAATTAAAAAAATAAATGCCTATAAAAAGGATAGAGAAATACTGAAGAATAAGCAACGGAACCATCCCAAGAAATAACAGTTGTTGAAGTACCTTTATTGGCTGGTTAGGAATTTCAGGAAACAACACAGTAATTGTATGAAAGTTGACGACATCTAATCCAAAATAAAAATTCATTCAAAGCTATAACCTTAACACTTCCACTGTGGGTGATTTAGTAATGTCCATACTCTTCCTATCAGACAAGTTATAAACATCAGTCTCTTTATAGCTTAGTAGTTTCTGTAACTAGATAGTGAGGTTTAGTTTTAAACACCATTTGGTGTCAGAAAATCTAGATCAACTTTCTCGAAATCATATTAGTTTCAAGCACAAAATTCTCACCACTATGAAGAATGTTCAATAGCACCCAACAGCAAAGGTGTTAAAGGGAACCAAAAAGAATCATTAAACACAAATGAGGCAAAAGGACACCACCAACTATTATCAGCTGCTAAATTAACAGCCACACTGAAAAGCTACATGTGGAAACAAAAATCCACAATCAAATACTCAAAAAATCCAATCTCCCTCTCAAAAACACTTAACATTGCCAGAGAATAAGTCAGTCAAACATATAACATGTTCTGAACAACCACCTAATGCGTCTCCGTAATTTATCCCAACAGACTATGATAAAAGAGTGCAGGATATTGAAGCCCATTCCTTCTTTTAAAAGAAAGCATAGTACTTGCTGTGTGATTCACACCACCAAACATTGACCAAGAAATCAATGCCTGATGATGGCTTTACACGTGCTGCGGGTGACCCTCCCTCTACACTGTCCCTATAGCCAATACGGCAGGAGGTTGGGCCTCAGCGGTCCCAGCGCCTATAGCTGTGAAAGGAAATGGTCCATCAAATGCTGACGGCTGTTTACCAACTGAAAACACAACCATGCAATTGCATGCACAATGAACTGCACAGCAGTTTTTAGGACACTGTTATAATTTCCATGAATGGTCTGAGATTAATATCATCAGCCTGGAGTGAAAACATGAGATGAGATGCAAAATTACTTCCAGGAAAACTTTCCTTCGAAAACAAAATTTACAAGCTGGTAGTCCTGGAAGTTTCAGCAAGCTAAGTGTTTATGTAATGAATACTAACGCAATTCCCCGATTGGAATTAAATAAGAAATATTTCCGTTCATTAAATTGAAAACTGATATTTTAAAAAATATTTTCTAAATGAAAAGAGAATATCTAAATACAGTGAAGGAAAAATAATGGGGAAAAAATTATGAAAACTGAAATTGTAGCAAAGAAAATTTCCGTTCATTAAATTCAAAACTGATATTTTAAAAAATATTTTCTAAATGAAAAGAGAATATCTAAATACAGTGAAGGAAAAACAATGGGGAAAAAATTATGAAAACTGAAATTGTAGCAAAGAAAATTTCGCCTCGGTATTACGGAGGAAGTGTTGAAAAAAGATTCCTAATGGAATTCTGAAGACCAGTGCTTATGATTTTCATGAACATTTCATGGTATGACAATTCTCCCTAGATACAAGGTTCTGTAATAACTAAAGTATAATTAAAACTTTCCTCAATAATCACAATATTATACGTCACACAAATAATATTTCCAGCATACATGGAAAACTTCTTCAATGGCATGACCCCTTAAAATCAGAGTTCAACTTAGCTGTAGAAATATAATATCAGTTCTAGGAAGTAACCTTGTTATCAAAGAGACATTAAAGAAACAACTTAAGTAGATTTGGCTGAGAAAGTTAAATATGACAAACGAAAGATGTAAGACCGATTGAAGATCGGTTAGACTGACATGGGGATGAGCTTTTGATGCATCGGTGGGCTGAAGGCCCTAAACTCAAGAAGCGCATTCCTTATAACTCTTCCAGACGATTCAAAGGACACCACTAAATAGGAGAGGGATGCATGAGTTAATGTGGGACACATCATTAATAATCAGATATCTCATCCCGCGATGTTCCCATGTCCTGCGAACTGCCTCTGAATCATCCCTTTCCCTCTGTACTTCCAAGATCGTTTGTGATAATTTATCTTCAAAACGTTTGTGATTACCTGAGTTATTCAATCATATGTGCTGAATCCAACAAATTATGTGATCCCCCTCATACCTATTATAGAATTCAAATACTGATAGGATTTGCAAAATGAAAATCCACCAAAATAACCTTAAAATATATGAAGACATAAAACAAATTATTCAAATGGCAAGTTTTTGGTGAAAGACAAGGAGAAATATAAGATTATCATTGGAACCTTGAGAGATTTCCTTAGTCTATATTGACTCTGACTAACTGCCTTTTTCATGTAGAACAATTTGGTGAACCAACATAATCCACGGCTTATCAGCTCCTGACCTTACTAGACTTAAATTGTCAAACTTGGGCAAATGTGTGGTACAATTAAAAAAAATAAAGATTAAAGGCTGAAATGATGTAAATTATAGCAACTTTAGCAAAAAAACTTTAGAATATTAGTGAGCATCATTAACTTTCATCACACAACGGTACTGAACATCCAAAAAGTAAGCAAACCTAATATTTAATCTAAGATCTAAAAAGCGCAATTGAGAATGCTTTATCAAAAATTCAGTAGTCATACTTCTATAAAGGAATAATGTTGCTCATCTTAGGATATAACTTTAAAACATATATGACAGAAAAACAAGCTATCTCCTATCAATTTCTTCAGAGCATAAGCTAAAATCTTTAAAAAAAAAAATAATATGGGGATGCAAATGGTACACTATTGTCCCTAAATAACTCGAGGACACTGTCATAATAGGAACCTATGAAAAAAAATTATTTGATGCACTTCTACATAGACATATGAGAAATGTGAAAAATAACTAACTGCATTAAACCTCATCTAAATAACAAAGCATAGAATGAAAAGAAAACATTTGTAAATGACATGTTTGCCAATTTCTTCATGAGGCTCTTATGTCATTTTGAAAATTACATATTTTTCACAAAATCCAACAGCAGTAAAAGGGTTGATAAATCTTACTATAGTAAGAATACAGAGCAATTATTCACCTCTACATTCCTCTAATCATAGACTACTACAGAATGCCATTCTCTATATAATAGATCTAGCATTAAACTAACGAATTACAAACATGAATTTAAATAAAGATGCAACATTTTTATTACCAACAAAAGAAAATTTTGTTCTAAATTAGATATCGGTGCCTCATAACATTACACAGTACCTATGAGGTCTTAACTTTATTATGCCCTTTAAGAGAGGAAATGAGAAAACATTTTAAACTCTGTATCAAATACATAAAAGCAAGAGAAAGCAAATACATTTTTATGGGTCATTCCTAAATTTTGCCACAGGATTTTTGGAATTTCTGAACCCCCCTGTCACCAAGTATCCCATGGAGCTGCATACCCTATGTATTACTGTGTCACAGATCTTGCGCTTCAGTGTGATATTTAAGGGTGACACCTAAGAGGATGAAATTTTAAGATTATCACATCCTACTTCAATAAAAGTTATGAAGTACTATTATGACCTGAAACAAATATGCAGAATATGAATACATAACACCAGTACTAGGGCATATGCTAAATTCCTTTACCATATCAGTAGTATGGAGAAGTAACCTAATCCTTTCCTAAGTTTCCTAAGCAATTGTAAGTAATAATTTTTCACAATTTTTGAGTGTTTCCATGAATTTGAAGACCAGCCAGCCATTCACAAAAATTGTATAATTAGTTAAGAGTTTAAGAATTCAGTTACTTCTGCATTCTGCTGTAATTATACTCAACCTGAAACTGTAAACGTTTCTTTTTTTGGACTTTTCACAAAAAATGAGGAATGTTAAATCCAAGTATAATAAAGGATATGCACAGCAAGTGTATCTTGAGAATCACAAACAAATTTACAGGAAAATGCTCTATTTGGAAAATAATACATGAAATATTTTTATGTTTAGAAAATCAATACTATTACATGATATACCATAATGAACAACCAAATAAGTCATCTGACAATCTGTAACCAAAAAATTGCATTATTATTAGCAAGAGATCAAGATGATTTTCAAGATCAATATTTCCTGTACATTAGGAAAAGTTACTTCCGAGCTTAAAATACAGAGTTAGCTTTTCCCATAGTACTTATAAGATTCCATTAATTATAATTATTTGACTGTCATTAACCCACTACCAGCAAAAAACAAGAACATAGCTATTCATAAGAACATCAGAATGCTTTCTATGAATAAAATGTATACCTTCATCAATCTATGTTTCTGTTGACAAACCTCAACTGAAAAATCACTACCTAAGTTCCAAATTTTGCAACAAAATAGCTCTTAAATTACCGATGTTTCAGTTGGAAGCAAATTTGTGTAATGTATGGTTTTATAAATAAAGGAATGTTTATAAGCAAAGTTATAATGTTAAAATTTGATTTTGAATTAAGCAGAGAGTAAAGTTCCACAAAAATGAACCACACTCAAATTACACATACAAATACAATAAAGTATATGCCTCACCTGAGAACGTAAGCATCCACATGATCATTACGAACGAAGCTGATTATTTCACATCTTACAATTTTCAGTAGGCTCTCCCATTTGGACCTGATGAATAAAAACAAATGTATTATACTATGAATAACAGAATGTCTTCCCTAGATGCAAAAACACAAAATACTGTAAATTTCACAATTTAAAACTTTTAGGTGGAGTACAAATATTTATCAAGTGAATCGGAAAGAAAATGTAGATAAAATTAAACAAATTACATCATATTAATTAGATTACAAATTATACATGAAAAACATTCTATGAAGCAGGTACTAAATAGACTCTCGACATCTCATATTCTACAAACCAAACAGCATCAATATGAATGAGAACGACAAAAGCTAAAAATCCACTGTTTTGATAATTAGCGCTATTTTTCAGAGAATATGTAACGAAATTTCTCATTTAATTAATGTCATGATTGAGGGGAACTAGCAGGTAACTCAAGAATTTAATATTATATATAGATTACCCAAAAATTCCTACTTAAATCTCTTTAGTTTCAGTAATGAACTTAAAATATAAACATAAATAGACGACAAGATAAAAAGTAGCTCTAAGCAAGAAATGGTGGCATAAAATGCAAAAACTATTACATAATTTCTCTAGCAAGTTTTGATAGCCATAATTCAATGAATTTCGCAAACATTACTTTAAGACATCGCATAATGAAAGTTTCCTAAAACAAGAGAAATTTCTGCGAGATAGCATAATGACTATAGTAGTAGCCAAGCTGAAGATACTAGTTGGAAGGCCGGTTTCAAAAATTATCCTCAGTTTATCAAAAATAAAATGTTCTTTTTCGATCTGGCTTACAATGTGATATTGCCCAATATGCGTTCAGATGATTGCGATGATTTAGTCTTATTTCATTTACATAAAAAATCCGAACTAGCTTTAGCCTATTAATAAAAACAGGAGCTAAGTTCCATGCCAAATAATTTGTCAAGACAGCAAGAGAGACCGTCCCATACACGTATCGATTCCCACATTTAAGGTTCCACGTACCCATACTGGCGATAAAATCTCCCCAATAAAGGTCTCAACTAAATATTGAAACATTAAAACGACCAGATCATCTCTATTGGTTTGTATGTACGCGTCGGAATTTCTTGGCATCATGTTCAACAAAATCCACCGCTTTTTCAGTCCGCTCTCGTATCAGGCGCCTTGAAAGTGCTGCCATCTACTGCTATTCATGACGGGATTATTGAGTGAGACTTTTAATCATAAAATTCATTAAATTACGACATATGTAAAGAATAAAACACTACCGGTAATAACGAAATTGGATTTTAAAAAGAAAAATTGTAATTATTTTGCTATACCCGCAAAAATTTCTGAATCGCAATAATATTTGCCATCGATTTGCTGGGTTATCTTTCGCAAGGTTAAGCAGCTGTAGAGGTGACAAAAAAAGAATACCCCCTGGACAAATGAGCAAATTAATGTAAATCACGATAAATCCATAGATATAACTGAGAGTCGCTTATAATACTGTGGGAACTATGGAGTTAATAATTCCTTAATTTAAATTTGGAATAGAAAGGAAAAATCACTTTCCGTAGCTTCTAGATATGGAGTAACGAAAAGCAAATGTAATCTAAGTAGATTCAGTAACTAAAAACTGTCTCTCAAAAATTTACATCGATAAACTTAGCGCTTATGACAATATTGCAAAGGTAACAACACTCTTAACAAAACATCTACTACATTTTCACAATCATATTAAGTTCGATCCCAGGATTTTATTATCGCACGTGATAGAATTTGCGATCAAATTCACTCGATGTCGATATAATATAAGTGTTACTATAACGAGAAAACGTACAATTCCATTTCAGTTATTTACCGGCTCTTACATCATTTTTGCCGGTAATGAATACCAAGTTTCATAATCGATGACGTTCACTTCGAGAGGCAACTGTTTTTCAAAATACTTTTATTGCAGTTACCGAGTACTTAAACTTTTGCAAGAAATAAGCCGGGTACAAAGCTGAATTAAAAATCCGATGAATATCTTCGGCATAATTTACACTCGAAATCTTCCTCAAATAAGGCTCGAATTAAACTGATCGCTAACTAAATGAGCAATTCTATTTAAATAAATGAATCACTACTTCATATAAAAACGTGTACTCGTAAAAATAATTTGTAACCTGATGAGATAAAGACTAAATTAAACCACCTTGGAATCCATTTACCAAAAGTTCAAGGCTAGGCCGTCAAAAACACTTCAAGAAAAATTAGAGAAGACGTAAAATCACTAAAAATATTAAAAAACCATAGCATTTGCAGATAATCTTAGAGCTAAAACATAGTTACAATTTGCTAGAATTACTCAAATATGAAAAATGGAGTAATAATTCCGTACCTAGGAATATTCCTCAGATCACATTTCTTCGTATTCCCTTTCGATTTCTTGAACCACACCTCGAGTAGCTTCTCTACTCCTTCGAAGTATTGAACACCGTTCTCCTTGTCCGAGTCCGACATGCTGCCTCAACCACTGAAATGATCAAAATGACTTAGATGGGGCTTGTGTCGCATACTGCATCAGAAAACTCGAGTTCCCATAATGCAACTGCAGAACATGTGACGGCGCGCGCTTTCAAATTGAGTCGCGCTCTTCGTAAATTTTTAATTGAAAGTACGCTTCAATTTTCAACATAGTAAAATAACTTATCCTTTATATATCCTTAAAATTATTTGTTTTAAAATTTAATGTTTGTGAATAGTTTTATACACGATATATTTTTTAAATGTGTAAATAACTAAAATAATGTAAATGAAGCATAGTATATAGAGATTAAAACAAAATAATCAAAGTTAATATAACAATTACTAATAAGAATAACACTTAAAAATACTATATTCTATGTTCATTTACTTTGATCGTAATTTATAACACAATATTCACATTTTTCCGTGAAATATATACATGTTTTTCTATGAATACAAATAAAAGTACCCTAAATTCCTACTTATTCCTCACGTCCATTTTAAAACATCAGACAGGGTTCTCTAAAAACAGAATTTTATGTATTTCGCCATATTTCCGTATGATTACGATTTCGCGTGATATAATTCATGAATTGGATTTGAATTAAGTGTTACTATAACTCCTTACAAATTAACGTAATACCACCATAATAATACACGTTTTACGTAATAATACGTTTTAACGACCTTATAACAAAATTCCATTCAAGAGTCGTTGATACGTTCAAAACTTACCCGGATCTTCAACTTGATGGGCTATTCTAACCATAGAGATAGACAACAAAAATTAATCAACGTTCAGTACGTTGACTAATAGTATTCGATCTATTTATTAGGCGTTTCCTAGTAGGAGGAAGTCATATTGTAAAAACACAAATTTAATGTGTTATATTAATATTATATAAATTACAAAAATCAAAAACCATATAAAAATGTACACTACAAGTCATACAAAAACTAGTATATAGTATCTTCTATACATAGTATCTATACATAGTATTTATACATCGTATCAATACATAGTATCTTACACACTACTGGATATCGGTTGAGAAGATTCTTCCCATGTAGAAAATATTACTCAATGCTGTCACAATAGTTTAGAATAATAATCAAAATTATTACAATTTAAGTCAAGGAAGAGATTTACGATAAATTATGCCGCCAGATTCTGCAACAGCACCATTCATAGAAGTTTGTCCCCTTTCTTAGCACATTAGTTCCCTCAGACTTTTGTAAACACCCGTTTCTCAATCATGCATGGAGATTGCGTGAAAGTTTTGATCATTACATCGCTGCCAAATATTCTAGCAAAACAGAAAACTTCTTATAACGCGTTAGCCTGTTGGGCTTCTCTTTCGCTTTCTTAAAGGATTCTCGCAGTTTACAAATAACTCAATATCGAAAGTTCATTCAAAGTAAACAAAGAGCTGTCTTCAATATCAAGGTTATGGAAGAAAAATGTCCGAAACACCATGACTCGTCCGAAAAGATTGGAATTTTTAAGAAAGCGCTTAAACGTGCAAAGCTTGTTGTAAATCCCTTTCTAGGAAAATATTGATTGTCCGTCGCTAAGGAAGCATAGGCAACATCTTAAAGAGAATTTCATGGAATCAAAAGCCTAAAAATTTTAATTGCCTTTGTTTCATTAAAATAACGCCAACTTCTAATGCGTTGTGCCGCTTGAATTATTTGCTGTTGTGAACCCCCGTAGAGTAATATATAGATTTACTCTACGGTATAACTGATTTAAAGTATCTCCTCTGGGAGTAAGTACCGCAGCTATGTTACTTGCGCACATTATGTACACACCAACATAAATTGGTTAAACTTTCTTTTGAAGCTGAAACGAGCAGCAAGATGAGAATCGAATTGATGTAGGACTTAAAGCTTTTTAAGATTAATTGGGAAAAGACTGCAGATAAAATCAATCTGAGGCTGATAACGGAGATAAGTGTATTTTGTCGAATTGGCTCTGATATGGAATGAGAGGTACTCTAGTTTTAAGTGTTTCCTTCTTACTCCTATCCTAACTCCTTACTTTACCTTACTCCTAATATTTACAAAGTTATCTCGATTTTTGCAACGGAGCTCAGAAGACACGCTAAATGACCTCTGTCTCCCATCTTGTTTTCAGACGCGAAATAGTGAGAGTGCACAACATGCCTTTTAGAAAGCAATGGCGAATTAATTTGAGCGAAGGTGCTGGCTGACTAATGGGAAAATTTCGAAGCTGTTTTGGTCGTAGTCTCAAGGTCACGGACAGTCGTTGAATGGGACATGATATGACTTCAATAAAGATTCTGCATTCAGTCAACCAGAAGATGAAAATAATCGGAGGTCTAACGCATTTCTCTGAGCAATATTTAGAGGGTGACTTCTTCGCGGCGTAAATGGACGACCTCGCCTCTGATGAAGTTGTAAAAATTGTAAAAAGGAGTTTCGAAGATCGACCCAGCGCTAAGACCGCAGAATTCGCAAGGATCGAAACTCCTACCTGTCTTTGTCATAAAAAAAGTGCCAGCCGAGCTTGTATCCCTTTCTGTTGTATTCTATAAAAATCATCGGATAAGGGCATAGTGCCAATTCCTCGGGGAACAACTCCCATCCATCCAGTTCATAAGAAATGGTTTGTCACCAGGTGACTACAAGTAAACAGGGGCGGTGCTCTTCGACGTAAGCGTTTGGCATGCTTTCTGTGATGTAAATTCAAAAATTCGTATACACTGCCAAACGCAACCATCCGGTTTTCTTAGCTTCCTTCTTTTCGTATCGTTTTATTAATTCTGCGGGTTTTAGGTAACTGATTCGAGAAAGTTTTTCGAAACTTATTATCATTCGGACAACTTTACAAAAGTTACAATTTCGCTGCCTTGAATTTAACTCCGTTGATTGTGCTTTAGCATTCACAGCGGGGAATTCAGAAAGAGCATAGGGAATATATAGTAGTGGTCGTATTGTAAAAAGTTCTTCGACAACTAAGGTCATTTGGCACGTGGGTTTCCACCGGGAATCGCTTTCATGGAAGTCGAACCCACACGGCTATTCGGGAGCCCTGGGAATATATATCTCCTTAAAATATTCCCAGAGGTTTCTCCTCTTGCTATCTGAGAATGATAACATAATCATTTCAATCGTGCTATGATAATCGTTGGAACACCGTCGACTTGAGTTAACCCAGATAAAAGAAAATCACTTGTCCGTGTTTAAACAAGCATTCTTTGATTTATCTAAAGACGTTATATCAATAACTCTTTAATAATATACTTCTAAGAAAGATTATTTGATAGTCTCTTTTATTACTTTGAATGAAATCGAGTATCTTTTCATCCCTTAAAAAAATACATATTCTTCCATAATGTCACCGTAATATTCTGAAAAATAACATCTAAAACGTAACGTCAAATAAATGACAACTAGTAGCACCATGCAAAGATTTTGCAGACAGTTACTGATACTCTATTCCCTCACCCAAATATATTTTAATAAATATTTCAATGACTAAAAACGAATACACAAACGCTGAAACATGCCTAAAAATTCATCTTCATATTCTGTTTCAGTGTCCGTTAAGATACTTCTTTGCATCGATAAATGTATTTATACCTACACATACGAATCTCTATGGACAAATTCAGATCTTAAGTCGATATTTTGACCGAAGGGAGCATTCTTCATTCGTTGGTCTATTTTTAGCAGAAAGCGGAAAACTTTCTCTTTAAAATAGTGTTATTTATATGTTATGACGGAGTGTGAAGGGAGAAAAGCGCTGGTCACCGAAGACGGATGTTTAGAAATAATATGAGGATGTTAGTAAACACTATGCTTGTTCGCTGTCGATCTTTTGCTTTTAATCCTGGAAAAATAAACCCCTCAAATGTTATAATTATATGATAATCTAGGATGAATTGACAGATCCAGCAACAATGAAAGGGGCTGAGATTTAGAACTTCTTTATTACTAGCAAACTAAAATGCTAAATAAATATCTCTGGGCCTCAAATAATAATAATATCTCATAAATTCGATTTGTCATGAAAACCTTTTGGAACTGGTTTCACTATTATGTCACACCCATAGCATCAGCCGAGGTGTAAAAGATTCAATTCCCGTCGATAGTCTTCAAAAACAAACTCATGTAAAAAAAGCGTAAAAACATCTCATAATGGTATTTAATTGTAAATAATATTTCTTGAATTTTTCAATTATTCTTGAGATTAAGTTTTTGTGCAGTAGCTAACCCCTTTGCTCAGTTTCCTGAATTTTCTTGAACTCGAGATGAGGAAATTCCTGTATGTTACAAGCTATTCGTTCACTTGGCTGTCATATCCGGTAATATTTTGTCCAGCATAGATATGGGAAATGCGGATGCCAACATAATTACAAGACAAGAGAACGGAAGGAATTTGACAAATTTTGAATGTTTCCATGCATCTAATAGCCTCACTTTTAGACTTTAGAAGATAGCCAAAAGAAAGACAACCACATTTATATCCGTTAGCTCTTCTTGGCCATTTGACCGTGAGAATAAGAACATAATGCGATGGAATGATTCGGTTATCATACCTTCCTAAGGTTATCGAGGTACGAATTAAATTATTTTTCTGAGATAAACTCTGGACGAAGGGTTTAAAGCACCGTTTGAATAATTTACGAGCCTTTTTTGAACTCAACCTCAAACATATTTCAGGATCAATATCCGAAAGGTAATCCGCCGCTGATAAAAATCAAACTAGTTAAATTTTCCAGTAGATTTCTGTTTGTGTTTATGAAAACGTAACAATCTTATTCAAAACAAATGAAAGAAATTGGTATATTTTTGCAGGGCAATATACGATTGAGAGCGTTTGTTGGTGTGGCCAAATCCCAACTTGAGACATGGCCTTGGGAATTAATGAAATGGACATGAAAATATGAGGTAACCTCAGTCAATTCTCTCAACAGACTTTCAATGTCTTCTCTAAATTCTCGTTCTCCCTCCTGATTAACGCTGGAAGGACAAGATGAAAAAGGAATTCCTAGATGTGAATGGATGCTGCGTTTCAAACATTTCCATAGCAAGTTCAAGCATCTACGCTTATTTAATCCTTCAGTTTATCCTACTACAGATCTGCTCATACATTCATTTAACCTTTCTTGATTTCTTGATCCCCAAGCGCTTAACTTAGAATGTTCTATCTCCCTTCATTATTAGCTTTTATCTCAATGTGTGAATTTTACCATTACCATTATACAGAGTGAGTTGCTGGGAGTACAGCAATATCTTTGATATGAGCCTTTATCTCCTCTCCTAAATTTTATAATATACTACATATGTTCATCGATAGCCATTTATATTACAGGCCTCTCTCTTCAGATTCATTTAATACTAAAAAATACGATTACTTCTTAATACTAATAATACTCTTTCTTAAACGGTCCTCAGGTAACGGTTTTTCTCTGATTCTTCCATAAGACTCCGTTTTATTCCGTTTATTTGTTAGACATTCTGATATCGGGAAGGCATCAAAAGTACTATCTAGAAAGAATTTCTGGAAGAGGAAAATTTATAAGGCCAATTTGAACATGTTTACGAGTTAAGCAAGTTTAGAGTGCCGATTTGAACCTGTCAGATAGATGGTAAAGGAGACTTTTCATCTCAATCGGTGCAGAACAAAGACGTTTTATTATTGTTATTTATATATCCTCAATCTCTTCACCATTGGTTACTATAAGCCGTGGGATGGGAATTAGTTGGGGTTGAGGTAGTTTGCGTTTTGTTTCCTCCTACAGCCATGATGTTAAATGTGGAAAAAATTCGCGTAACGCAGCACAGTGGCTCTAAGAATAATACTTTTCATAACATACAATAACGAAGATAAAAATTCCGGAAGTATTTCTCCTCTTAAAAATAATTAATTTTATTATTCAGCATTGCACATAACTCAGTAGCTTCATATTATAACAACCATGAACAAGACTGACACAAAAGTAAATGAAAGATTAATTTTCCTCTATCCTGGAAAGTAGACAAAGTAAGGATCATTAAAGTATATCTGGTTCTAAAATATTATTCTCTGTATTTTATCACTAAATATTCCTTCGAAAACATTCCGCATTCCGCAATTATATAAGTCGCTTTGAACGTATGTACTTTGCTTTGGCATACTCGTAAACGAATTTAGGAATGAAACAAAGAATCGGGAAAAAACTGCTTCTCTCTCAAAACTATGCGCAGATCTCTCCAATGTACGTACTTCAATAACAAGCTAACCTCTCCATACACTGAGCTAATCGATTCCAGCATAAGCTTTCCCGTGAACTTTCCTCGAACTAATTCCGAAGCTGCCCTCAGAGATCAGTATTCTCAGTCGCTCGATTCGCGTCAAATTCCGAGTAATTCGCCGTAATGTTTTACCATTTCATCGCCGTTTTCTCCTCTCCCCATTAACCTTCAGAACTAAGTCTAATTCTATTCATAAACATTCTACGTCAATTAACCTCAGCCATTCTTTCTGGAGGCAGAATTTTCCTCGTGAGATGCAGATGTGAAATCTCTCGATGTTCTAAATGCCTGGATGCAATCTTCCGGCATCCATCCATTCACCGTCTGACTCATTCATTAACGAAATATCTTACTCCATACAGCGCAGTAACTTAAGTGGAGCGTAAAGAACATTTTCAGTGTCATGGATTCTTGCATGCACGAATGCGAATCATGCATTCTTACTACGCAGAAAGTAAACCGTCTCGAATACTTAAGGTATAAATGGAGAGATACATAATGTCTGGTGGGATAAATAAAGGAATGTTTTGAACAGGCCCGGCCCGAGGTGTACTGGCGCCCCGGCTTGGAATCATGCAGCGTCCCTGCTTTAATACTTTTAACAATATGCATATTTAAAAGGCTACTAATTATTTAAGAGATAATTAAATTTCATTCATTAAAATAAATTTTGAGAATTATATCTATGAAGAGAATTTTAATATTATTACTCTAATTATTATCACTTTTAAAATTAAAACAAAGAAAATAGGTTGATTATAAGAAATTAAATGCACTCTATAAATCAGAAATTATTGTTGGTCGCAATCAATTTATTTTATGAAGTTTTTTATTCGAAATTAATTTTATTACAATTTTAACAGGAAAAGTGTAGGTATAATATACATTCACATCATATATAGAATTCTAGAATAGTTCTGCTAACAATCAAATATTAGTTTCTAAGAAAGCTCTTAACCATTTACCACATTCAGATGTATGTGTGAGAATTTCCTAAAGATTGTCTTATAAATGGCTTATCAATGAAAAGATCGTCGTAACATTCGCTAGAGAATCATGCATTTATATACGAGGATGCTTTACTCGAATAGTGGATTACATGGATTTGATTGTACTCATTCCCGTTGCGGAGACAGAATTGAAATAATCAAGATCCTTCAAGAGAAGAAATATTCGTTCATTGAATCTATGATAAATCAGGTCAGAGTTCGGATTTTCAGGATCCCTTCGCTTATGAAAATATGGACATGATAGCGGGTGTAGAAAAAATATCAGATAAAATGTGCTATATTCGGAGGTCAGCAGAAATCGCTTATGCCCACTATGGAAAAATTCGAAATGGAGGCTTCACTCCCTTAATAACGCTTTAAATATTCGAAGACATCTATTTGAATTCTGTTCATCAAAAGTTAAAAGAATTGATGAAGAAATATCATCCACAACCGGTCACCACTGAATAAGTGATCCTAAGACTAACGACAGGAAAATTCTTAAAATTTAATCTTAGCGCCCAGGAATATATCCAAGTAAGTAAACGCTCAAATGCAAAGCTAGACGATGGCCTCTGTTTATACGAATTTTCAAAAAAAATGGTAATGGAATTCGTACAGCCAAACTCTCGAGCACCCAGATGTCTTGCTGAGTGGCTTGAGCCGGCCCCGCTCGTTCCGCTCCTTTACCAAGATGCTATAAACCACGGAGAGTGAAAAAGTAAATATAATAAACGAGCAGAGATTCATTATTCCGAAGTTGTTTTGAAGTTGCACTTATAAACATTCCCGTTGATCAAGAATAGCTAGACGGGAGGTTATAAATTCAATTCCTATTTTTTCTATAGAAATATTTTTTGGCAGTATAAGAACGATTGCAAATTTTATTTCCCAGGATTCGAGACACTCGCGTTCCTCTTGATTTTCTTTTCAGGGAAAGTTACAATTTCTATTTTACGATTAACTAGAAAGTTATTTATTAATACGATAAACGATCGGAGACAGTCACGACTGAAACACATGTACGAGTTTTTCTCATGCAAAGGATTTTCACTCCCGTTGTGAATCAGCATAGCATCCGCCTTTCAGCATTCTTATCAACGTTCTCTTTCATAGCAGACTGGAATTTAACCCCCTTTATGACAAGCTTCACTACTGCTCTAACATTATGAATTGAGGTCTGTCGTTGACTAAAAAATATGGAGGGCTTCAAACAGATTAATTCGCGGAAAATTAGGCGTTCCAGAAAAACGCATTCCCACCATTTAATTTTCAAATTTATTTTTCTGCCCTTGTTCACTTAGACTTTCCGTTTTGAATTACACGATTGCATTTTACCAGGCGGCTCTTTCTATCCAGCGTGAATGTTTGTGCGTGGCGAGAATGACTCCACTTCAGGAAAAGTCATAAGAGCATCTTTTTCATTACCACATAGTGGCTTCTTGGAAAGCTGCCGGGAAAACATGGATAGTTTGCGGTGTTGACCAGATGAAGAAGGAAAGGATTAATACAAGCAGCAGGGGGAAATTCGCTCCATAGTTGATTAAGAGTGAAAATTAAGCAACCATTCCATGCTGCCAGAATAAAAGTGAAAAATGTCCGTATAACTGGAGACTGGCTTATACTTGTGAAGACTGTATCTTTTAGCGAAAAAGCAGAATACTTTAATAAAATTAAAGTAAACTTAAGGTAATAATTTAGATTGGTTCCTTAGAACAGTTAAGTGATTATGTGTTTTTAATTAATGGAGTGTAATTTTGGGATGAATGCATTATTTCGGGAAATCGCTACTATAATTCATTTAACAAATTAATACTTGAAACTTTACACTGCGATTGCATTTGGAAAGAAAGAGACTTCCTTTCCGTAATCTTTAAATTGTTTCGGTGGCTCAAAAAATATCATTAGTGAGAAGGTTCTGCCTATGTGTGCCTTTTCAGTCTTTAGTGGCTTCCGGGCAAACGAATAATCACTAAAACTCCAAAAATATACCGCAACAAATTAAACGACAAATTTGAAAAAGGAATAATATAAAGGAGAGAAATGAAGGACTGGCCTTGAAAATAAAGGATGTAAAGTAATCGTGCCTGTAGCGGAAAATGAACTGTGATCAGGTATATTACCTCAATTTATCACAATGTCAAGGTACGAAGGTTTTAAATTTAAATTGAGCAGCTCCATGCCATGCGATTAATTTAGGAAACGGACAATTCGGAATATGGAATAAACCGGCCGAAATCGCGACATCTCTTGCAGGATATTGATGCGTACATGTACCAAAAATACAATGTAGGGAACAGTTCAATCCTGGGAAATTAAAAATTTCCGAGAATGAATATATGATTCATAAAGTTATTGCTCCTTCATTCAAGTAATATATTACAAAAAAAAATTAAAAATAAATATATAAGAAAAAAGTCCGACGGGACCGGAAACGGAACCCGAGTCTCCCAATTGCCGGTTGGGTGCTCTGCCCGTTGAGCTATCTCGCCGGAACATTCTCTCAAACTTCCCGGTCCAGTCGGACTTTTTATAAAGTCTATTCTTCCTTAGGATATTTCCTGGATGTACGCCATTACGTACAAAATCACCTATACTTTTCTCCTTGTAATATATTTTTATAATTTGTTCCTTTCTACAAAAGGGAAGAACGATGACTTTAATGTACCTCATATCCTAACCTATAAGTAATTTATGAAAGTTTACTCAGTTATTATTCAGGCGTCCGTAATGATGTGTTTCATGAAATGTGCTACTCAGTCTTTACGAACTCTCCGATAGAAAGAACGTGAGAGAGAAAATTTAAAAAATTATCGTTAATGTTTTCAGCGAACATTTATTTCTCCATTTCCTCTTTAGATTTCCCCAATCGGAATATTTCATGCAGGCTCTCTCCAGGAGTTGGCAATGACATTCAGTCAATAATGAGCGCTTTTACAAGTGTGCAGATAGGCAGTGTGGAACAGGTTCTAAAATAATATCGATTTCTCTCGTTAATTATGTGACCGCATTCTGCTGTATTCAAAGGACGACGAATGCACACAACAGCCCTGCTTTTGATAAGAGCTCCCTTACAATGATAAGGCAACTACGAAACACAAGAAATGAAATAGGTGCTTTAATTCTTCATTTTATGAAGGACTTTTGGGATAAACTGGATCAGCAGAAATGTGAGTTAATCATTAACCGTGTCGTGTTGCCAAATGAACGGAATTTAAATGTAAGGAATTTTCGCTTCATGCAACTCCTCACGCCTTCTTTAAAAGAATCCAGAAAGGATTGTATTATTTTGAATTATTAAGATCGATTAAGCTCGCATAACGAAGTCTGGTACCAGATATTATCAGAGTATTACAAACATTTAATAATGGTGGAAACTAAAGCTATATCATTTCCTTTTTCGCTGTATTCTAAAATGACGGAGATGGTAAAATACATACCAGTAGATATTATTGCTCAAAAATCTTCAAATTCGTTACCGTTAATGAATCCTGGATTGAAAAATGGTAATACTGTCCATATATTACAGTATATCTCTGGAAAAAGGTTTCCAAAACCTAAACACTCTCGGCACTTTACTGTACCACTTTTAGGTTTGGAAATTCACAGAATCAAAATACTAAACCAAAGTGGAAAAAGCAAATTTTGGCGTGATACAACGTTACAAAATGAAAAATGGAATCCTCAATGTAACATTATTATATTATAATTCAACAATTGGAAATGAATTATTAGTAATTAAAAATAATTTATATTAAAGGCGAATCAGTTCACTAAATTGAATCAATATATTACCAGTGACGTGTTTGTAGTAGCTCATACGGTTAGTTAGTTACGTACAAGGATTGAAAATTTAAGACTAGATTTGAAATCTTATATTTATTGTAAAAATTATTCTGAAATAATTAGACGAAAATGTTTCATAACAAAGGGAGTTTGTACAGCTACAGAGTTGATTCTGATAATTTTCCATTCTAGGCTGATTGTTTTTATTATTTCACTAAAATAACATAAATTATAGAATGTTATTGAATAAACGAACTCAAGGTTCTCAAGAGAAGTGCCGTATTTATAATGATTAGCAGTGGTGCCCATAGAAATTCGACAGAGAAATAGGCGAAGAAAATATTAAATTCGGAAATTTGACATGCAAAATACCCATTGTTGAAATCTTTATCTGTATCATCAAAATTTCTTCACGAATTTATAATTTATCCCCCACACCTGAATTCATTCCATTTTTAAGCAATTTAAAAATAAAGTAAAAATATCCTCCACCGCCTTACCAAGAGTTTTTAGTAGGTACTAAATTTGAGACAGCAATGACAGTCCTCTTAGCAATGACCGAAAACGAAACAAATATCAGTTAATTTAAATATATATGATGATAATTTATGATGAAATCGAAAGAAAAAAGTTTAAGTATTGGAGAATAAGGTAGATTAAAATTTTTGCCGTCGAAAGAAGCAAGTGCGAAAGAAATTTGTTCACATTTACATATTTTAATAATAAAGGAAATATACCTTACAATAGAAATGAAAAATGGCGTGTAATCTCATGGAAGCATATTATAGGGTTCGAACCCGAATCTTCTCAGGGATGAGGACCCTTTTTTTTGAAGATTCCATCCTGGTAGAAACACAATACAGTTTGTCTCATATCTCTACATCATACTGTTCCTAAAATGTGGGTACAATTAGCAAATTATATAAAAGAAAAATAGCTATATGAAGCTGGTGAGCTGCTCTCTATCCACAAATAGTATACTCTCTCCGGCCAAAAAATATTACGAAATCATAGGTTATTATGTAACGAATGTATTTTGATCTGATATAGAATAATAACAGTATAGACAGTTGTACGACATGTTGTACAACTTCCTCGAGATGGAAGTTTTCTCGGATGATTTCAAAATAGCCAGAGAGTCACGAAGTCACGTTAACCTACATACGAATGAGCGGGAAATAAAAAGCCAGCGCCCCAACGTAATTTCGGTGTCGGGCTTATGTTCACCATTACTCGTCTCGCCTGTGGAAACATATTTGAAACTCGAGAGACAAAAATATTTTCCAACTCAGCCGCAAAAGTATTGGCCGGAGTGGTTTTTTGCGAAGAGCAGAATTTGGCCATCGGACAAGTTGCGGGAATAGAATTATCTACGCTTCGTTTCTGCGAAGGAAAATTCGATTTTCTTCATTAGGGCCACTGATGCTAAATTTGAGGTCAAGGGCATTACGCGGTTTGCTTTCCATGGTCCAACACGAGGAGCGGTCTCTTCGCACTCAAGTAGCCCTCTAAATTCCCCGCCTTGGACATACTTCACTGTAGTTTTTGGCCACGTTCGGACTCATTTTTACTTTTCGAAATGTTTGTCGACGCAGTTAGAGCAGCGGTTCTATCTGTAGGGCTTCTACCAGTCCATGTCCTCGGCTCTTTTTTGAAAGTGAAGTTTGGTCTATTTTATTCTCGTTTTTATACATGTTCAAATTATCGGAACTAAGAAAAATAGCGGGTCTAATACTCTCTTTTCTCATGAGTTCCTCAATGCGCCTTGCAGATCCCTTTTAACATTTAATTCTTGGTAATAATAATAATTTATCAATCAAAAACAGGTTAAAATCACCCCATGTGAAATAATACAATAAATTAAAGTAAGAGAAAAGAAATAAGGTTAACTAAACGATACATACAAATTATTGAGAAGGATGCAAAGCAATATAAAGGAAATCATACACGAAACAATGTATAGTATTGTTAATATATCAAGGATAGCAGGTGTCGATAAAAATATCTATACAATCAATCAACATGTCATTGACTACCCTCATCATCTGTGTGAGTGACTCGAATTTACAGGCATCGACACTCCCAAAGGATTCGTGGAAAAGAATTCTGAAAAGTCTGGATCTTCTAAAGGGTTCAATGAGTTTTATCCAATTGAAAAGAACTTCTGAATCAATGGTACCAACAATAACATTTCTTGGGAATAAAATGTCGGCTATACATCTTCTAGTTATGAGAGGAGTAGCATGAATCTTCTTTGTAATTATTTGCATTTAAAAAGGAATTTCTCTTTCAAACAAAGCCATTCTATTAAACGGGTCTGTTGAATTAAAAAGCTGATGTTTACTTTTCCTTTTTACTTACTTTTTACTTAAACATCAGCTTTCAATTATGTATTTCCACCACATCACGGCCGAGGCTATAGATTATAAACGGATCTGTATTTCCTCAATGGCATTAGTATAAGTAGAAAAGTGGGGAGACTAGATAATGGTTCTTAATTCAAGGGTAGAACAATGGAACAATAGGATCTTGCAAGAACATCTGTTTGGCTATGTCTCATTGAAAATTTAGGGCGGCTCCAGAAGTTTCCCAAGGGTACCTGCTAAAGGGGAAATGTAATACAGTAGCTTCATAAACTCATTCACAGTTAAATTTCAAACTCTGATGAGTTGTGTTTAATGTAGATGTATAAACTGAAAAACTACAAAATGTGATTTAGATCCAAGTTCTTTCCAAGATCCAAGTCAGAACCTATGCCTATTACTAATATTACAATTACTTCAATGGAGAGGCGATCGCACCCCCTTGCATTCGCTAATAGTGAGAGTCCTATTCTGTCTGTAATCCAGGTAGGATATCAGTGCCGATGATTATGATTTGTTAGACTTGTGAAACAAAATTCTGTGGAGACGGATCAGATTTACCGGATTTTTGATTGATATATTTACTCGTATCGAAAGCAAGCGCTCTTTTCATTGACACGATGGAATCAAAATAAAATCCTCGTTCGGTATCGCCATTTATCAACCCATAAATATTTCGCTACTCTACTATAAGTAATTTAGTTATTTTTGCTACTCTGCTATAAGTATTTTAAAACTATAAGTTTGTATAACTCTGCATGTATTTGTATCGTATAAAGGAAATTGAAGTTATAAATAATTAACTGAGAAAGACAATCTCTTTCGAATATACTTTCAGTGCCAATATCTTTCAAAATCAGAAATATATGACGGAAAAATTACAAAATACTCTATATATAATCAAGATTTACAAATAAATGAAATTTAACTTTATAGTTTTAAAAATTTCTATGACATTAAATCATACTATATGACAGGTTGTTGATTTCCAATGATGATGCTTTTCACCATATAAAGTGTGTTAAAAACATTTAAAGATATGACCGCATATAGCATTTATTAAGGATACAAAATAGGCATTTCTTTTTTCGTAGCTGATTGATTACTTCATCCTCCTCGGGAATAAAATACGTATAAAGGCAGATCACGTTAAGATCATTCAAACGAAGGCAAAACCTTGAGTATTAGGTAGGTTTTGATAGTTTCAAATGATTGCCTATGCTTAGCGATAGATACGGTAACGTATACGCTAATATAATTATCAGTTATATTCGAATTTAGATTCTCTTCACAAATTTCCATGGCAGTTTTAAGGAAATCTACAGTTTCTCGAGTTAAATGTTAATACCACATTTTAACTCGATGACTGTGTCCTGACCATAAAAATCTACGTCATCGAGATAAAATTTTTCCAGTTGCTTAATTCTTTCTAATTGTTCCACGAATTCACGGTTTTAGCAGAAAACACATTACGTCCTTTAAAATACTTTTCTGTGTAAGGAAGCGTCTTTCTAGGTTGCTTTTTCAATTAGAAACGGTATGCACGATAAAATTCTTTCTTCCACATGGGTGGAAACATCTGCATTTCTGCGGTTGCTACGAAATGTAATTTGCGGACTGGATGAAGGAATTCCATATTTTTCAGCTATCACTTTTAAGTGCATAGCTTCGCAAATTTTAATCCGGAAACCTAAATAACCGTAAACTGTAATTAAATAGAGTAAACTCCTTTTAAAACGCTTTTCTGCGAATCGACTGTAGATCCTGCTATACGCGGGATAGAGTATATGAGTCCTTGATGATTTAAACGACAAAAGAGTTTGCTTTATTTGTCACAGCCGAAGATGGGATGTACATGTATAAAAGGTTCGCGAATGATTAGAGAAATTGAAATTTAGGGAGGTAGACTTAAATTTTTTCAAGCATCAACCTAAGTAATAGTTTACCATCACCCACTATGATGATAGTGGACTTCATTTAGTTTCAAATAAAAGGTTGATACTTGGCCAAATTGATCTGGATTTGAATTTAAGTGCATGTAATTGTTTTGAAATTAGACAGTAAAACCCGGTTAAGACGCTTTTCGGGGGACCAAGCGAGAGCCGCATCTTAAACGGGATGGTGTTATAACCGGGTTGTGTGATGCTGGTTGGCTTACATTATATATTTGAAAAATGGTCTGATTTTCGCGGAAAGAGAGCTTTTTAGTTACATAATTTTGGTCTTTTTTTCACTGTGCAATGAACCAATTTCTTACCAGATTAATAACTAGGGAGGAATAAATTATTTTTAGCCGCAATTGGAAGATATCTTCAAAGATCTCTCCAAGACTACACGCAACATCCCACCAAACACTGCACTGCCTCTCTGGTTTATTCGACATGTTATCGACTTGAGTTTCTGATGAAAGAAAACATCGCCAAGTGATTCTTTGCCTGACTTTCTTCCCTGTGACGGGAATGGGCATTGGGAATGGTTTCACTCTATCTTAAAGCTAGATTCGGCTCCAAAATTGGGATGACCGATCCCAGGTTCGATTCCCGGTGGGGCCTATATGAGCCAAATAAACATTGACTGTCGAAAAAATTTATAATACACCACTTTTCTACTATATATGCTTCCGTTTAAGTTTCATTGCATGTTGTTAGTATGTTAGGTCGACTTTATTCAGTCTCTGTAAATGGAATTTTCTAGATTGGAAAGCGTTGAAAGAAGTAGAGTTAATATTTTTCTTCCTTAGCCATATTGCAAAAAAATTAGAAGGAATGCCGATCTATATTACTCTCTGAGTTAAGGCTGTATACGAGAGAATTATTTCAGAATTGCCTCCACTAGCAGCGCTCAGATATCGCAGCTCATTCTGACCTCAAATGCTGTCTGCTTTCTTTGAAGTCAATATGTTTCAAAATTGTCAAACGACAGCGAAACTCGGTACACTTACGAGTTTCCGTATACGTACACATTTATATACGAAACTTCTGCAGATTTGTGCTCATCGAATTGAGCGAAAGGGCAAAAGTACGTCAGAGTAGAGAATAATACGGTACATTTCTTTGGCCTAAAGCCATCAATAGAATTAAATTCGGCCATGAAATTTATCGTGTAAACTTTTCTGAGGCTTCGATCTTCATCCATGACAATGGCCTACAAAATTGTTCCGCCTTAAGAACCTTTGTAGAGCTGCTCTCTAACAACCGTAATTGCAGCAGACGAAGGATGATTTCACCCATGGTTTCTTTGTTGTTACATCACAAGACCGTCTGAAAATAGCAGCGAGAGTTAGCGCATTCTCCCCTTATAACGGAAGAATATGTACAGCGAGGTGGGGATTTTTGCAAATATTTTCGCGAAAAACTGAATAAAATGAGAATGCCCCCACTTAACTTCCGCGAATGGGCTATAGTTTGGTGAGGTTACCGGTGAGGATAATTTTGATGTTGGTTCCAAGTACGCCATTAGGCTAAGAAACCCGTCCAAGGTTTCATTTCTATAACAAATCCCTTGTCCTCTTTCTCCTGTTATTTCAACAATCCATCCCCGGTTTTCTTTCGCGCCTCGTTGAAACGTGCATGAACTAGAGCTGAGAGTAGAAGAGGAAGGGGGTGTTCCCATCTCAAAAATAGCTTTCGCAAATTTTCTTCGGTGCATTAATTGTACATTCGCGAATAATTACTTCTCAGCGGTTCTTCCACCGTTGTGTCCGAAGGTGAATTCCTATTCTTTTGGACGGAAAGCTGCCCCCAGGCGAATGGACTGTGCTATGTAGCAGCATCTCACGCACAGAATTTCGTCATACGTGACTTATTGATTCCTTAGTACCAGAGGGGAAATAATATTGCGAAATAGCTAATGGCGATCCGGTCAAATATTGGAAGAGGGGTTCGTTCGTCAGAGCTCTGCCATTGAAGGAAAGACTCTCTTGACACCTATGTGACAAGGTAAGTTATTTCTTCATGTAAATGGAGAATATGCTTATGTTGTAGTTTTGTCATTCCTGTGCTCTTATTTAGCCCTTAAACGTGAAGTCTCAGCAACTATGTGGCAGATCGTAAAAATTCTTTAGCGGAGAGGCGGCCGTAAACTTTTCATCGATTTTCCGACGTTGAGGTTTTACCACCAGATGGCACTACTTTTGGGTCTCGGATATTAATAATTCTTTTCGTTGGTGTAAAAGCATTGTCAGTAAGTTGATTAGATGGGATAAGTGTTACAAACACGTCATGTTTTCATTCCGGCAAATTAAAAACTCCGTAATGGTCTCTTAAATTATCAAGGCGAAGAGGAATTTTTATAGATGTTAATTTCATGCTTATATAGGAAAAAATATCGTAGAATGCGAATAACGGAGTAAATCTCTAATCTATTCGATATTGGAAAACCACGATTTGCTACAAGGGAGGTCGTGCGAAGCGATTTGTCCCTCTAATTGCAATTAATCGACAAAATTGGTAATGAATAATGAAACTAATTCGCATAATAGTTCAAAATTGTACATGTTAAAAGTCGTATAGAACAAACATACCTGAATATTAATTAAGTTAATTTATTTACACGTTAATCGACCACCTGAGCTAGGAAAAAAAATACTCAGGAGGCTTCTGCTTTACGTAAAATAGCAGGGTAACTCCATTCCAAAACTTAAATATTATGAAAAAATCCTTAATATTTCGCAACAGTGTTCAATTAATTAACGTGCATGACATTAAGGTTTAAACAAGTAATTCCGACATGCCCCGCTTGCATTAATTGAAAGATCGCTGGAGGCGCAGGTAACGTTCCTGCCTTGAAGCTTAGGATACCTTTCCTTCAACCGATGCTATGCTAGAATATTGATTAATAGGGCAGAAATACACTTACATATGTTCCATGATGCCATTCCCTTTCAAGACGAGTGAGCAAACAGCATTCCGAGCTCGCGGTACTCCCACATACTTACTTGTCCTTGCATACTTCTATCGTTTCTAAGACAATTTTCTTATTGGAGTACTTATTTACGCAAAATAATCTCAAACCTCCGGTCGTAGACCTAAGGGCTAAAGAATGTGAAATATTTAGGCGTAGGAATTACAAGAGAATAGCGGATGAAGAAGAATTTTGCTGTGAGAAATCGCTTTACCAAACCAAATTTTGTAAACCAATATTGCAACTATGACGTACGAAAGTCCACATGAAAGAAGCATGTCAAATGTTGGTTTAATTCGATATTCCGTTATCTTCATCATCGCTTGCTTGTGTCGATTAAGAGCAGCGTCTAAGCTTTCGTAAACAGCTTGAAAAGAGCAGGAAGGAGGCTAATTATTTACACAGAAAAAACTGAATTCCAGGTACAACCATTCACAACTAGGTGCTCCCTGGAAACGTGGGGCCATTCACGAATGACCCACTCATTCCCGCGATAAACATCATCCGTGAGATTTATTCGGGCGGAAAACACAACCTGCGAAATCGATAACTCATTTTTCGCCGAAGGGTCTCTCGGAGAATTCGTAAACGTGAAATAGTTAAGCGGTGAGAGGAAAATCGAAAAACGTAATTACTCCCACTCCGGCCTCAGCCGCTCTGTTCTCTTTCCAGGGCTCTCTCTCACTTCGATCTTTTTCCCGGGCCCCTGCTTCCCCTTAACCAACTCCCTTTTTGCACGACCCTCTTCTCTTTTACGCTTCTTATATCCTCTTCTATGTCCCACACCCGCAGGCAGGAACCCTCAAACCCTAAGGGAGCTACTCTCTTTCCTCATCTCCTTGTATCTCTTACTACTTGTCCTCCTTCTCTGAAAAAAGCGGAGCACAAACACACAATTATGTAGATGTATATTTTGCGTATTTGAAAAAAGAAATATATGCATATATTTCTTTTTCTGGCCTTGCTTCTTGATGTATATTAAACGAAGCGTAGCCAGATATTCCTTAGTGGGAGGCACAAATTTTTTTTGCCTTCCCTCTCCATTAATATTCTGAACAACCTCTTGATATTTATCGTCATCCCTTTGTTCCCATCGTTATCCTTGTTATAACCCTTTGTAGTATTAGATAAAGCTTTCCCTCTTTGTCCCCAAATTTCTCGCCTCTCAGTCCTCGTTCTACTGGAAGGTGGACCAAAAGAGTATCCCTTACACGATAATTAATATAAATATTACTTAGTTTTTGTCACTCTCCATCGATCTTTAAGCCTTAGGTAGACTACATTGAGATCGACTCCTATTTGTCCACTTGGGCTGCTTTTACAACCATTGTTCTACATAAGTGTATTCTCAAAAACGAAGTCTTCATCTCCCTCTCGAGATAACTTCTAAATACGTCTCTCCTAAATGTGATGTAAAAAATTAATCGTTTACTCATTTGGCATTTGAATTTTTTAATGTCATCTCACGCGATACCGCTGTTGCATCTGGAATTTTACAAAAGAAACAACTGTGCTATAAACTGTATAACAAAAGAAAACAATCTGTAGAAATGGAAACGATAACGGTGCTATTCAGTTAAATCTGCACTTTTTGAGAGACGTGTTATCGGGTGATCAATCTAATTAGGGTTTTGAATATCATTGTATGTACGTACACTTTATTTGAATCAACTGTAGTATGAAGAAAATCCTATGATCTTGGGGACTACTCTGAGCTTTTGGTTTCTTAATTATCTTCAATTTAACTTCTTTCGTTTATATTATTAATATATTTTACGTTCTCACTTTAATATCGGGAGATAATTCATTCTATTATCAGTTCAAATGAATTAGTTAAAACAGACGACGCTGGTTATCACCAAATTCCTAAATTTCCTTTATTTGATTTTCATTATAGCTTTTAATGTTGCTATTTCTTATACTGACCAAATAAGCTTATCATGTAACCTATTTAGATGTTTGTCGTAAGGTTATTTTTCTGTTTATCTGTTATGCAAACTTATTCCTATTTGTTTTATCTATGTGATAACGCATCTGTACTGCTTTTGTCTGCCTTTAAGATCTGACTTGACTGCTTTCTCCTTAAATTTACCTGAATAACAGTAGGTTACCAGGGGTTTCCGGCTGTTCTCCTGGCGTATTTTTTCTGAGAGCAAATTTAGGTTTTTTAAAGCCGACAATGTAATTCCCTTCAGTGTTCTTTTCCAAGATACCTCTTTCTTTTGAATATTATACGGTGGAGGATTATACGTAAGAAGTCAGTCTCAATCTCACCCATATAATATCATAAAATTAAACAAATATTATTTATGCAGATTTGAAAATGGAGATGCAGATACGGAGTTTCTTCGTTGAAAATTAATTTATACGCATTTTATGATCCAAAATTTTTATCACAGGTTACAATTTCGAGAGAAAATATCATTTCAATAAACGCGTGAAACTAATTACGCTCGTGGATGGCACTTTACCAATAAGATATGATGCAGTGGGAAATGAATAAAGCTTTGAAACAAAACTATGATTTTCACGAACTATTCTCAGCAATTTTAACTATGATATAGACTTTGTATTAGTTTTATGTTCTAGAAAATTATGTAACGTTATCCTAATTTTCAACATACCATAGAAAATTTTCGTAATCATTCTTATGATGTTTTCGACCTATTCACAGACTCGGCACTACTTGAGAGTTAAATCAGGACGTTACTATAAAACAGTTTCTGCTAATTTTATGAGTTTTTTGGCCTCCGACGATCTTCCAAGGTCATTTAGTTTGTGTCTTCTGATCTTTTTTTTTGGCATCTCCGAAATTTTTTCATTTCATTGATCGCTGTTTTTCAATCAAATCGGGACAAGGTTAAAGATTCACCGGGAGTATTAGTAGTATTTTTAAAAGAGATTCGACAGCTGAGGTCTTTACTTAGATTTGGATCGCCACCGGGAATCGAACCAGGACAAGATTCACCGGGACCATTCCTCCAAATTGGGACAGTATTGATCAAAACTTGCCGTAAGTATAGAAAAACACGTGATGGCAAGAAGATATCGAGGCAGCTCTCATATATACGATAGAAGATTGGATTGATAGGTACCATAGAAAAAGTGTTATAATTGAAATGGCCTCAGTGAGGTGTAATTGTAAAAAGAAATGACAACCGCTGAACATACATTACTGGAATTGATACCCAGAGGTAACCCAGATATTGAACTTCAAACGAATTTTTCAGAGATATTGTAAAATTTTAATGGAAATTTAAAGACGGATGGATCAGAGCAACAGGCTTCGAAAGAAGTATCAACCAGCATGTAAATAAATTTATTCTAATATATACTCTACATCGACTAAAATGTAAATCCCTTTAACATTCATATCTCATAATGTATATGTATACCTTCTCTTGCGTGTAATGAATGTATTTCAGTTAGAAACAGTTATTTCATGAGGGATGCTGCACTCGAACGACCGATAAAACTAATCGTTTAGCCGTGAATGAATTCTAGATTAATTGGTTTGTTTTTACATATCTTGAACATGCATGCTCCATTTAGGAATGAGGTGCTGCAAGATCGCGTTATCATCAAGTGAAGCTACGTAAGGCAGGGATTTTCTTTGTCTTATTAGATATTTTTTTAACTATTGTCGCTTTGCATTCGTAACGTGTACGTATTGTTTTGTTTCGTTTATTTTTGGTCAACTTAGTGTGATTTTTGGGATTTGTGTTTGTCTGCTATACTTCTGAAACATTTCCATCGTACGTTCGGAATAAATATAAAATAAATATGAAATAAATATGGATGAATACAAACAATTGTTTGCGCAAAATGTAAATGAATTTGGGCAAAAATAAAACATAAATTAAGAGTAAAATAAAATAGCTTGTTAGGAATTCTAATTTCCAATATTCTACATGAATTTAAGACAGATTAGTTTCATACATTTGAGAACTGAAATTAATGAAACTTTCTTTTTGAATTGCTTTAATTTTTCAAGGCCAAAATATTTCAAGTTCAGCGGTTTTTGCTACTTCTTCCTGGAAATCAGATACTGATTTCCATCTTCATTGTTCGAGCCCGAAAAACAATGGGAAAATATATCTTTCGTTTCCGGACAATTCGTTAACAAGATTATTCTTTTAACCAGTAATCATCATACAGTAAGTGGGATTTATCTCGAGATGATGCGGTTGATCTCCGTAGCGTAGCACTTCATTAACTGATGCAGACAAGATTTAACGAACCTTACGAAGATTGACATCATCGATGTACTAATTACATCAACTGCTAATCTGTACGCATTGTGTTGGTGTCCACGTATACTTTGTTTACTGAAATGCAGACATATATAGCATATCGAGGCATCATCTCAATGAAGGAATGTGAAAATTGTCGTTAAAGTAATTACATTAATACTAAGAAAGTAGGAATAGCGATCTTGCAAGGAGAGCCAGGTTGTAAAGTTTCCATATGGAGCCTTTATGCACTTTCTACGCCCACGGGAAACCTAATGGTTACGAAGAAAACATATTTGACGTTTTAAAACTCTATAAAGATTTAATTGCTGGACTTCTACAAAGTTAGAACGTTCTCTTCTTAGTGTGGGAATCCTTAAATTGGGGGCCCGGATACTAGGAATCTACCGAAACCCCTCTTGGACAGTCCTGCAAAAATGACTTTTTTGGCACTAAAAATGTCTGATATACATACTGAACACAAGAATCGGGAGATTGAGTATATCAATTTCCATGTGCAAATCTACAGATAAAAATTATCAAAACAGAAACTCATCCGTATGAAATGGAAATTCTATGCATAAATTAAGTGATATAGTAGGTAGAAATCTCGCTTTTAAACATGAATACAGAAGAGTTCTGATATATATAACATGAAAAAGTCAAGCTGTACATGGATCAAGGATTGATAGAGAAAGAAAATACCGGTTGAAGGATTCAACCAACAAGAAATGTATGGAAATATTATTACAAGGCAAATTAATATAACACAGTTATTTGCTATGCTGTTACTGATATGGAGCCTCAAAGAGGTTTCGTTAAAAGATTATACATTAAACAGGTTTTTCAACTCTTAGTGAATCATTGCATTGTAAATGTCTTCTCAGTTCGACATATTTGACTTTCCGTATGACAGAGTTGATTTATTGAGGGACATGGTCAAGCCAGGCCACATTTGCTGTGGCTGACACGTGGTTTTGAGTACATACACCGGACCAACAATCTTTAAATTCATACGGCTACTCATATTCATCATGATGCTGGATTAACACAGGTAAAGGTGTTAATCCAGCATCCCCTCCGGGAATCGAACCCGGTTCCATTTCACAGAAGATGAACGTACTACCCACTCGGCTATCCCTGAATTATCGTATATTTATCTTACTTTAATGCATTCGACTTACGTGCGTCATCATTATGACCTGCGTATTTCAAAACTGGTTGTCCGTACAAGATATTGAGGAAACCTGTATTGATTATTTTCAAAAAGACCGGAGCTGGGTTATCTATTACTGCATTTTACAGTGTCAAACAAAAAGGGAGAACGATTCGATTAGAACTGAAGAAAGTCAGAGTGATTGGTTGGCTCATCATAGTCAGGATGCCCGAATTCTTGTGAAGATGTTGGTTGGGCAGATCTAAATCTTGATCGGGAGGTTACAGAAGATCTTCCATTTCGTCTCAATTTTCGCATGACCTTCTTCTCAGGAAACTTTCTGAAATGGTCCATTTTCTTCCTTCGCCCATTCTATTGGTCCTCGTGTTTTATTTTGTGCTCAGGGACGATTTCCCGGGAGGACTGACTTCTCCACTGGTCCAAGTACTTCCTCTCACGCAAGTATATATTTTAATAGAGTTACGAAACACCCTCATAAAGACATCTAATAATAGGTAATTTTGATTTTCTATACTAAAGTCTATACGAAAGATATCATGGGAATCACTAATGCTGATTGCTAAAAACAACTGAGAATTTTAAACGAAATGTAAATAGACTAGTTTCTTAGCGTATTGGAGAAAAATTTCCTCTTAAGATATACGGAAACTTCTGACAGGTTACTTACAATATGATTAAGAGAAAATTCAACAGAATTTATTGTGGAAAAGGGAAGAACAAGACTTATACTAAATCACAAAAATGTTTATTTGCTAAGCAACCTAGGTTTCGACCCCTTGGGTCATCATCAGGCAATGGTAGAATTTATCGTTAAAATTTTGCTCAGAATTTTATTGATTACCGTGAAGTGAGACAAAAACTGACAAGACGCAAGAGACTATTTTCAAATTTTAGAAATAAATACTTTGCGCTCAAGAGAATTTCATGCCGTAAATTAATTCTAGCGTTTACAGAGTAAGTAAGAGTTAAGGAGATGCTAAGGGTGCTACGTAATTTATTATTGTAAGACACTATCCAAGACTGCTAGTATTGTGCTAAGACTAATACCTTATTCCACGTCTATCATGTCTCAGAATCTATAGTTTGGGCCTTTTCTTTGTGATATTGCACACTCAATCCTGAGGGAATCAATTTCATTCACAGAAATACGCTGAAATGAAGATTAAAATAAGGATCCCGAGAGCTGACATGATCCCGGGATCGATCCCCGGGAGAGCCAACATTTATCGGTGCCCACCCAGCATAGTGATGAATATGGGAAGCTATCTAAATTAAGAGATAGCAGATCCGGTCTCGGAAAGTTAAACACCGTCTGGCTATGCCTTATCCTTCACATGGTTGTCGCGCCATGGACTAATTTAAAGTTGAAGGTTTGGCATTGAAACCCGGCTCGTGTGATATTTTATACTTATAAGGTTTTTACTCTTTGATTCAGGTCTTGGTTTTTTCATTTTTTATCACACGTCCGGGAATTGGTTTGTCTAAATATATCAGCTTACATTTGTCGGCCTTTGCAGCCAATTTCAAAATCTATTTTGATTCACACCAATGTAATAACAAACGTATATCAAATACTATCCGTTCTTTGAAAACAACATTCAAGAATGATAAACATGAAATTTGTATTGCAACCTTGTTGGAAAATTTGGTAACCTATGTTTATTGCCACAAATCTCAGGCTATTTTTTGCAGTAGGAATATATGGATTATTCCAATCAATATTTCAATATTCATGACGCTATACTTCATGTTCGAGGCTCGCGCGGAGAGCTCCTAATTACTGCATCTCAATCATTAGACCCGGAAGCTTAGTCGTTCGATTCATTTACACTATATGTATAATTGTTCGCTTTACTCCAGTACTAACTTTATGCGAGTGCTTCCTCATAATTCCACTTCTGTTTTTAGAATTCCAGTTGAGTTTACCTCAACATGCAACCCCTTCTAAGTGTGTATGTACTAATTCATAAATTGCGTGAGCTAAAAGTTCCTACATTTCGCGAAAATAATATATTCCCCAAGTCTTCCTCTATGAAGATCTCCAGCTTTTGGTAGACTATGAGCCCTCGTCGAGGTCGATACCAAGGTCCCTTGGTCGATAATGTTGCTGAAAAAGGTGAGGTAGAATCGTCTAGCAGCAAGAGACCCGAAATGAGAAAGATTAGAATATAAGAGTGACTAACAGCTAAATAAATTGCAATACAGAAACGCACATACATGAGATTATTTTTAAGTCATACTTAACGTAAGGGCCTTTATCGTCAATATAATTCCTACTTGAGTGATATTCTTGCATTTGTCTCTTGAATATAGGTATCATCATCTATCAAAAAGTGAAATAATTAGTTATTCTTTTGCCTAATGATCTATATGTTATGCATGTTGATTCTATATGCTATGTAAAAATTAGACAAAATAATTTACATGACGATGAATTGAAGACGAAAATGAAAGACAAATCATACGGCAAACTGAGGATATAATTAAAGCAGCAGAAAATAATTATGTCAAATAAAGTTATACTGAGCTAATTTAAATAAGACAATGATCTTGTGGGTATAAATATTGGAAACAAATCTCATGGAAAGTTTACCCTTCGTCTGTGAACATTGAAATCCGCCTTACGGATTAACGAATAACAATAACGAAACTTGATGTAATAATCACAAATCCGGCAAAAATGTACTAGTAACTTCCAAATCAAAGGAACGAGTACTTTAATAATTTGAGGCATTTTAATGAATCTTAACGTACACATTTGCCTAAATGCAGGAACGGTGCTAGGCCGAACATCACCGGCCAGCAATACCGAAATTGCTGCCTCAATATTGTTTTACTGCTAAATATTTTTAAATCTTTTATATCTTTAATAAATATTAAATGAAAAAATCGGCTCTCCCGCCGAGTGGCGCCCTCTGGCAATTTAAACCGAGAGCTTAAAATTCTTTTATTACCGAATCGTAGCACTTTATTTACGGAATACAAAAACTTAGAACGACCTTATCTTGCTTTTACTGATGAGAACTGGTCTATGATGTGCCCAAAGTGAGTTTTCACAGTTACCATTATGGAACTTCCGGATTGAGACACTGCCTCTTAAAAAAGAATGAGTTTTTTAGTGCTCAATTAAGGTGGCGCCTGGGGTATCCGCCCTACCTAGATACGCCCCTGTCCTACCTTTTTGATAAATTAATATTTTTCATCCTTTCACGAATAAAATCCCCTTCAATTATCCCTTTTACAATCACCAACATCATTTTAATTTCATGGGTTGGATGGAAGAGGAGACTTTCAGTCTCAATCTCGCTCAGTAATAGTACGTTTATTATTCTGATGTTGACGCTCTGCTTCATTTTATTTTTTATATCATGTAATATATGTCATATATACAATGTGTTGAATAAAACAAAAGCTATTGTTTTTTTAATACATTATTCATTGCTATCACTGGTACACTATATTCTCATATATATTTGTTAAATTTGGTTGTATTTTTTATTCATAACATCTGTAATAGTGCAATTTATCTGAGCAATGATAACATGCAATTGTTATAATGCATAAATTGGGCTAAATTAACAACTTATGTGGTAATACTTTTGTGGCTACTTAACATATATAAATTTATTGTTTCTCATTTTGGATTACATACCAAGTTGAAATTTGTATTTAATTAACTTAAATTATTGAATGTTAAATATTTTATTATTAGAAGAAACTAGTTAACTTAATCAGGCACCTCCTGATCTGCCACTATCTGGCTAAGGAGGACCACAAACAAATGTTTAAAATAAAAAAAATATAAACGTAAATAAAAATAGGATTTTATGTTGCACTTTGCATTCTATTTGGATTTTATTTTATCTACTACCGTACAATTGTTTTTCGATCGTCAGAATGTATTTGTAATAAATTTTCCTTTGTGACAGGTTAATAAAGGATATTAAAATTTAAAACTGTTATCGTTATTTTATTTTTTTACAGTGAAACAGACAATGAATTATATCCAGCCTGTCCTGCGCTATTTTACTTCTTAACTCCTTACATGGCCCTTTGTTTGAAGATTTCGAGTCTCAATAGTCCATAAATATTCGAGATTTACCTTGGTACAAAAATGATTAACACTCTCCCTGAGCTGCAACATGTTTCCTCCAAAACTATCCGTCAAGATAAAAAGATCGTGTATGGATGAAGAGAGTTTGATGATCGTAAAATACATCAGGGTAACCCACAGTAATAAGAATGGGCTAAAGAGTAATTTCATCGGCTTAAGACCAACGGCGTTATCAAAAAAGTGAAAAAACCGTTATAAAAATGTCTAAAAATATTCGTTGAGGCCGTTAATCTCTGTTTCAGGCGGCGCACCAAACTGGAATGGACTGGACTCGGATTCGGTTATTATAAAAACGGGTTCAAGAAATCGCTCAAAACTGTTACTTTTCCAAACTACTGAGAAATTCCTGTGTTATCCTTTTAACCTGTGAAAAAATTCTAGCTAATTTAACCAACTCAGCAAGAAACCAAGTGTCGGAAATACAAACGCGATATGATAATGACGAGATAAGCTTGGATTCGATGGAGGTAAACTTCGGCGGGAAGATATCAGCACAAGGACTTGAAATTCAAAAAGCGTATAGCCTAATGCCATCGGTTCAATGATCTCAGATGCTCTTGAACCCATCAGGCATAAAAAACACGCACTATCTACCCAGAAAAAGAAAAAAGATTGGTGTTAGTGGTTTTGAGATGGTTTCTTTGACGGAAATGGTCCTATCATATCACAATTGGGCTCATATTAGCGTGTGTTTGCTCATGCTGGTTATCTGTAGTCTGATCACTCAGTAATCAAGTCACATCACTATCTGATCGCTCGGCACTGAATTATTTTCGATATATATTAATCCATTAAGGCTCTCTTGACAATTCACTCAACTGTTCATTGATAATAATGATATGAGCACTTTTGGTTCATCATTCACTTCGTCCTATATATATAAACATTAAACACAATATAAACATTAAAATAGCCCTAACCACTTAAATGCCTACACATGTCTTTCTTCCGATTGTCTCGGAATTTTTCATCACTGAAATAGAAATGTCCCGGTTCCACCCTAATAGTATTTGTCATTTATTACGTAAAAAGATGAAAACGAGAATTTAGGCACAATGAATGAAAAATGATGGATAGATTAAATTTTTTCACCCTCTCCCTTAAGTCTCCATCAGCTTCAGTGGCTTAATCATTGTATTCGATAAAGAAATGAAAAATAACCATTCGAAAATTCTGAACTACATGAGAACCCCCTGATGAGCCATATATGGCTCAGGAGGACTCAAATGTTTATATCCATGTATAGCAAAGATTAATTATTGTAAAAATATGTGCCAAATACTGTTTTATATAGTAGACTATTGCATACACATATTGCATTATGTATATATGCATATTGCATTATGTATATGTATTATATCCGCCTATATTGTATCTTATATTATTACATGTAGTAATGTTGTATGCTTGTAATCTGACTATTAAATAAACTTCTTCAATAAAAAACTAAAATTATAAAGACATAACTTATAAATATGGAAGTAGTAGGGAAGCAAAAGAGTTAGGGTATAAGACAATACTCTATTAGAATACTCAACAAATGTGTGGGATCCGCATGATAAAATGAATATCAAAAGACAGAGAAAATTCAACGAAAAGCAGCTAGGTATGTGTTAGGAAGACATAGGAAAGCAGATAGCGTTACGAAAATGTTAGAGATTCTCGGTTGGGAAACGTTGGAAAAAAGACGGAAAGGAAATCGACTTGTAGGCATCTATCAGATCCGAAACGGAGGAGAGGCATGGATGGAGTTAAAGTGCAGAATAGAGGAACCACACTATACAGGAGGGGATTATTAACAGAAGTTAAAACTGAGGAAACAAAGAACTGATGTCGCGAAGTATTCTTTTATGAATAGGAGGGTCAAGGAATGGAATATGTTGCCTGAAGAGATCTTCAAACCTTACCTAAAAATAGAAAAGAGTTCAAAAGTAGATGTTGTAGTCTAATTACATAAGTGGAGTGAGAATTGTTATGTTTTGTATCATTTGGATATTTGTAAAAGTGACGATATGAAAACGGTTAAGTGACAATTTGGACTGAAAAGAAACATTATAGACTGTGACAGTGAACTGTAGTTTTTGTAATTAGAGGATATACGTGGTGTAAATGTTTTGGTGGGGGTGACAAGGAGGTGTGTGTAAATTAAGTCTTGATATAGCGTAGTGGTGTTTGAATACTGTTCTGTGTGGGTAGAAACGTTAATTGTGGAATATTTATCTGTGTAGCGTCTGGTGTAGGGATTTGGGATTTTAATTATGATGCTTATAGATAATGGTTGGGGCTGCCACCAGAAGTAATTCTACTCGCAGCATACTTACTAATAAATAAATAAAACTAAGATTCGGAATAAAACCTCGAGTGTGTAGTAAATGTAGCGTTTGAGTAATGAGCAAAACGTTTCGTACATGGGCTCGAAAAAGTACATACAAAAGCAACGATAGACCGTAAATGTAGAATTGTAAGAACTGAAACCATCGCCACTTTCCTTTCATGTATAAGATAAAATTCTTTGGAAAAAGATAATTTATCTAATCCCAAGATTTTAGATTGTAAATTATTTTCAACGAGTACCTTATAAATTAGGCGGAAATCCTTATTTTCTATTGTGGCATTTAAAATTTGATTTTAACTTTGTTACGAGAAGCTCCATTGACGGAAGATAACCTATGATTTAAACCGATCGTATTATACTTTATTCTTACTAAAAATATTCTAGTTCTGACTCTTGGTAGAGCATTCAGCGTAAGATCTGCAAGTCAGATTTCAAGTTCGTGGAAGAATCAAACCCGTTCCGCCTACTCATCTATCATGATATCCTCCATTACGTACATGTCACGTTCTCTACATTCCTATTCCTTGATATCTGAGGCTAAGATTAAACATTCCCTTGTATTATTCGTCGAAACCACCCCGAGCTCCTTTTCTGTTTCCTAAAATGTTGCCAGAGAGGAGTATCTACGAATTTACGGGTTCCAACTATCTAGGTTTCTTTCCAATTCGCACGATCCTTCATGATCAGTATGTTTTAAAAATTTTTTTGCCTCGAATGGAATCGGATTCGATTGTTTGTAATCAACAATTTAAAATCAACAATGATGGAAGAGATAATAAGTTCCACACAAATTGGCTTGTTGATGAAATAACTGCCAAAAATTCTCCTCATTATACATATCTTACACTGCTGATTTATTATTCATCCATTCAGTTGCTATCAAGGAAATATTTGTGGAATCATTAAGATTTGTGATATTTATATTAAGAGGTTCTACCTTCATAAGCTAGATTTATCAACCTCACTAAAAACCCAGAATATTAATCTTCTCTTAATAGGTAACTTGGAAAATGTTCAAATCTAACCCTTTTCAATGAATGACTTTTTCATTGGGTTCCTTAACTTAACACCACCGGAACATTTTAGCCACAATACCCTTTCTGTTTGGTAAGTAAAGTTTAGCGAATTCATGACACGATGAGCTTGATAGTCTGGCTATGCTGATGGTAGAAATAAACCATTTACTAGGGTTTCACATCTACATATGTACCCTTCAAGCCGCCAAGCACGCACCCTCTGCCACACAAAGGCTCTTTTTTCCTTAACGATTACTTTCGTATATCGTTCTCAGACATAATGAATTCTTGGATCGACTGGTTCTAGCATATATTTTTCTGATCTTTCTCGCAATATAAGATCGGTCTACATAACAAGGACGATGCATAATATCGGCTACATCTTCTATTAACTCTTTCTAAATTTACTTAGCAAATTAAATCTCTGATTGAAACTTCTTTCTTCTAAAAATCCCTATCCTTCTGTTGTTGTCGCAAAAAACTTTCTTTGAAAAGGAGATGAACCATTGAAGAGAATAAAACTTAGGATTATACGTGGGAATATTAAATTAAATTGGATCAGGCACTCTACCCACTCGGCCACCATATGTTTTTGAACTTTCCCTGTTGGTTGCGGAACAAACGAAACAAGCCCTTGGGAGTTAGACAAGCTTTAGTAAAATTTGTTTATTTTGTTACGGAGTTACAATTAATAACAGATAAAATACAATTTAGATCTAGATACACAATTTTTATATGATTGCTTTAATCTTCTCATTAAGGACTTGCTTACCTTTTCGAGAGAAAATGTTAATTTTTTCTTATTGAAATTAGCCTAAAATCAATAATACGTTTTTTAAAATAATTATTTGCAATTTTCCAGTGTTTCTACCGAAGTCAAAAACCAAAATACTTATATTAATAGGAGAGCAGTATAAAGATTCAAGCATACAGGTCATAAAATGAAATAATTTCAGCGATATGTGGTGTAACTTTTCCATGTTCAAATTAAATTTTTTAAAACTTGACTAATTCCACCGGATATAATAACTTCAACGCTACAGGTTTTGAGGAGAGAAACACCTTGAAACTGGTAGCATTAAAGTAGTTATAATTTGTAGAATTAGTCAAGTTTTGCTTTTTATTTCATTTAAACGTACAGGTCATATTTTTCAGATGATACTCTTGCCGTGTATTTGAGATTTCGATTCTTTGTCAATGTAATAAAGAAACTAAAATATTTCAACTTGCAAGCCAGGAGATTATATTTAATTTGAAAATGAAATATTAATTTCCAGCTATGCACTCTTAATGGGAGAAAGGATTGGAAACATTCCAGATTTTTTATCGTTCGCATTTATTTTCTAATGAAAACCTCCAAGACAATTATGCCCTTCACTAGTGAATTCCCCGTCAAGATTGACGGTACTTAACGAAGTGATTAATGAAGAAATGATTATGAGGCCTATTATAATAAAATTCATAGCTTATTTGTGCTATTAAGTTTTAAAGTATCACATTAGATTTTAATGCTGTGAATGTCAGCGGAATGCCTAAAAGATGGAAACACAAATTCTAAACTTCTTTTCACCCATACTTTCTGTTAAGCAATCATTAGTCTTAAAAAATCACTCTCTTTCCTCTCCCATAAAAGATAGATATCGTAATATTTTCACACATTCCTGATCCGTGAAAATGTAACGTATACCGCCCATAAGCGAAAACAATCCAATTATGAAACACTTGTACGTGGTCGTAAGCTTGTCTCTGCGAATTGTTTATCATAACAGAAAACACAGGAAATTCCCTTTCCATCAAGAGGGATAATATCTTCTTACCGTTACCTTCAAATGGGCCTTAATTCCTACTATATTCTTAACGTAAACGCATGAACTTGGCATTATCAATCGCATTAGTCGTCAAAGTAGAGGTTATATATATCCACAAAACTCAACAAAGATTTCGTCTGTTTTCTCCGAATTCTGGAAATTTTGAATCTAAAACAATATTCCATGGCAGCAATAAAAATCATTATCCAATTTCACTTCTTTTGGTAGTCATCTTGGTCTCGCAGAGCCATATTTTCTAGTTGAATTCTTCAAAAGAAATGAAAACTGTGAATAGTAAAAAGAACTTCATAAGCATTTCTTATGAGAATATTTTCGAATCATATGGAGTGAAAGTAAGCATACCTTTGATTAAATATATCTATAAATCCATTAATCCTATAATGTTTTCCTGTATTTCATATATTAATGCAATTGGAAAGTGCGAAAGATTAATTTTCAAAAACTGCCTCAACTTTTTATGGAGAGGTACTGACACCGGTTGAATTAATATTAAATTTATTTATAGTAGATAATGTATACACGACGATGCTCATTATATTGAATATTACAGCGGTATTGATCATTAACAAAAAATTTCATTTTCTAATAAACGTAAGTATTAGATGATAAACTGATGAAATCGGAAAAAAATCTTTCTACTAGAAAAACTATTAGGAAAATGCATTATTTAGGCAATCAACGAAACATTTGCCTTGGCCATGCACTTTTCTTTACTTTCGCGAGTCCTTATATTTCATGGCTCACAATTAGAAATTATCATCGCATAACAAAGCTTATCCTACTGAAGGAGTGATTGCATTTCCTGGCTCTAAAAATAAGTTTCTCCACTTGCAATTGTATTATATTTTCTATCCATAGAGTAAAATCCTCAAAAATCCCCGGGAATAGGAATGAAACGCTTCTATGCGATTATAAAGACTGCTAAAAAAACTCACCTACGCTGCCCATAGTGTTGTTCTTGGTTCATTTCTCTATAGCAATAAAAAGGCGATAAGAATTCGAAGAAACTTTCCAAGTATCATTTAAAAAGTAGCCTTTTACCTAAAACCTGTTAGAGTAATGACGCCCATTATCGCAGACGAAGGAATTTATGTTAATGCACTAGAATGAGTAGACGGATGTCCTCTCTACGTACAAGGGAGTGTTGGCTTAGGAGTGCATGATGAGAATATTTATCACTCTATACATTTCAAGGTATGAAACGATAATAAATTCCTCCTGTGCTTGTTCCGTTCTCGATTGCGATTCTTATCTTTTATATACGAGTGACACAAGAGGTGCTAACTTGAGGTAACAGATAATATCATGCAGACTTAAACTATCTTCGACATTGATTGCACAACTGATTTTTGAGCAAATTCGATTATCTCCAGATAATTTTCTCTTTGCATACTTGAAAGGACTGGAAATACTCAGCCTGATTGAGCGGGCATGCTTTAAATCACCATGAAATTTGTGATTATTGAGAGTGAAGTGGAAACCTTAGATGCCGATGGAAAATGCTGGTACTCATTCGTAAGAATAAGAAACAAGCAATATAAATTTTCCCTGTGCCTTTTTCTCTATGAGTCTATAATGCAGCTGTCGTTCAGCCTTATGCAGCTGCGATTTCCTGCTGTGTAAGTGCTCTATCATATTTTCTATCTCGAACGGAAGGCAGTTGCATCATAATCTTTTGTTCAGCGCAAAAATATTTACTTATGTAACTCGAATGAATCTTCTTTCTCGTTCTCTGCTTGGTTTTTTGTTACATCTCTGCAGAGTTAATGAAGCTTCCCCTAAGTACGAAATGCTCCCAGAACACTTGACTTGAGAATAGGTGTATCCAAACCACGAGCGAAGCACAGAAACTTAACCACTCACTTTCCTCTCTGGAGCAACTCGAGGCCTTAGATTAGAGGGGAGCTGATCGATACTTTTAAAATATTTAAATCTTTGGCCATTTTTACATGCATTGGAGGAAATTCATATGCATACACAGGTTACAGGGCCCCATAATTTTTCCAGAGGTGACGCAGTGATCAGGAAGTTCTCCTGGGGACTGGATTTGAGAAAAAACATGGGTATGCGTGTTTGTTTTTCAGGGGAAATAATTTCTTCACATACCGAATTTCACCGAGATTACCATATTTACCTTAAACTAATCAGTGACCAACATAATGAGAGTTATACATGGGTGGTCTGCAAAGTTTCCGACAATTCGTCATTTCTCGACATGTTTTCTGAAAATTTCTGAGAATTTTCTGAAGATTTCTGAAAAATCTGGGGTCGGAAACTTTTCACCCTCGTTCTTCTTTAATTTTTAATATTCTAATAATAATATATATATAATTAAGAGTACGATGAGTTGGATCTAGTAACCCGATATAATGACATTCACGAATATATTATTACAAAAGGAAGGAAATCAAAATATTGTAGCATCAAAACGGAAGAACATATCTTTTCATTACGCAATGATTGTGAATATCCTCACGATTCGTGACATGTGGATTATTTTCCGGGTATATCTTTTGTAGAATCACTATTTAGAGCTTAACCTCTGGATGAGGACGAATACAAGGAAACTCCGCAGTAAATTTTCTGGATAGCAACGATTTCCTAACTCTTACCTTAATGTTAGCCTTTCCTCTTATTATTCCGTTCTTATCACGCGTCATTTCTGGGAAATCTCATTGGCGAATTGATTACGTGCACTTTATATTTCCGTAATATCCATCCCAGACTTACATAAAACTCTCTTCGCAGCTGTTACATAAGGACAGAATTACTTCTCAACTAAAGTTGCACTTCAATAAGAACAGAGATATATTTGTATTCCCATAACTAACATATTCTAAAATGGATGCGAATAGCATACAGTGACCGCAAATAAAATGTGGTCATTAAAGCCAAATTGGAGAACCAAAGCATCACGCTTTTATTCGAGTTATAAGACCTCCTCATATTTATCATTAAGCTAAAATTAGCATGGGTGGAAAGGTCTGGAATATTACTGGTTAAATGCCAAAGATAAAATTAAATACACCAATTACTTAGGTTAAAGAATAGAATGAAACATTTTCTCTGTATTCTAGCAAGATTTTGTGCTAAAAAATTCAAAGAGAGACGTTTCATATTTTAGGCAGCACAGAGCACGTGTATTCTATGTGCAATTTACTACTTATTACTCATGAGTCAGAAATCTAAAATAGAGCAGGTTAATAGCTCGCTCTCCGCTTCTATTGCGTATCTCGATCTGACAACGTCTTTGTATGAGAAATTACCCTTCATCGCATGAAAGAAGATATAAGTGGTGCAATTTTTTTACGAGCGGTGACTAATTCGTAAGGTATGCGAAAACGTAACATGATTTCCACCGTGCAATTTTTCACTTCATTATATTCGAGGAAAAGACTTAAAATATGAATTCACAATGAAATACGTGAAAACTGCGAGTTATTTGGCTGATTCCCTTTTCCCGATTAAAATGCTCGTGTTTCACTTCAAAATTAATATTTGAGGGATTCAATCAGTCGGTTTTCATGTAACATATTGCGTACACCCTTTTATTGAGGATAGTAATGAAGATGTACGTGACTGACATATTAAAAAACATCAATAAAGTGAGAAATTCTGCTGCAATAGAAGATGTCTTCAAAACAAATTGAGCAGTTTATTTTCATGATCGTTAAAAATTGTTAATGCTTTAAAGAAATGTTATATCCGTATTGTCACCGTATTGTATATGTCACAAGAGGGTAGTGTGGGGAGGGTTGGGAACGGAATTCTTACATTAAGCACCAAGTAATTTGATGCATCAGTTATTTTTCGAATATCAAATATTTCATTGATAAAATTCATTGTTAAATGTTGTTAAATATGCTTATATATTGAAAATTTACATGCAAATAATCATTTTGTATGGATTCTTATTGGCATCGTAATCACATCTGAATCACAAAAATTGTTTACTAAAATAAATTATTATTGGAGTACAGAATCATATGAAGTTATTCATTAAAAATAAATTAACAGTTTCGATTGAGCGTTCTCAGAAGAAAGATAATTTGTTACATTTAACACAAAATGCATTCTAAAGATGTTAAGTTATGTCGACTTCAGATATAGGAAAACTTTCGGGAAATATTTTTCATGGGATCCAATAGGAGTTTAATTCAATGAGAGTAAAATCGTTCTTAAAATGATAGCTCATATTTATTTAATAAGAAATTTCCTGCTTTTTCTTGCACATTTTAAATGTAGACATGGCTAATTGGTTCGGCATTTCCGTAGTATTTGGAAAGCAGAATCTGTGACCTTGAGTAATCATTACTACTTTCACGTGAATTTATGCGAAAATACGCATATATAAAGTTAAAGGAGACGCATTTTCATTTTGTTTTCTCCTCCTTGCAAGGAACGGCTATTTCGAAGCCTTAATGTTATTATTCCAAGAAATATTTCCCCAAAAGTGCAATACTTTTGGAAGGAATTTAGTAACAATTTAAAGAAAACAATACCCCCTGATAATTGCCATTAATTTACCAAATATCAAGACTAGAAAAAATTCTTGTCATATAATTAACATGGTAGCAGTAAAGTATATCTCATCCTTTCCACGTTGGAAAATCCACTGCTTCAACTCGTCATTCGTAATCATGAGAAAGCAACTAATTATAATTTGTCCAAAAATAAAGCTGTACAGACATTGTACCGTCACGAGAAGATTTTCCTCGCCTCTCGTTACTCCGCGCCAAAAATATTAAGAGTGCAACGAATTTCATTAGTGGAAGAGCGAAGAGATGTTTCTTTTTTATGGATTGCAGCATTCATTTCCAACCAATTACATAATAAATTGTTTCAACTGAAATGCTTTAAAATTAATTCCTAGCCGTCGAATTATATAATTGTTTTCATCGAAAGAGGTCACTGAATATTACCAATTCTGCATGATATGCCTGTCAAACACATTCTAATGAATATGAAGGTTGTATTCTCCGATATAAAAATGTTAATTAACCTTGCGTCCTATTCCAACCTACTGTCACTCATAACTTTTAACATTTCAAACTCGTAATTCACGCATGTTGCCTATCAATTTATTTCTGGACCTTGGCAATAATTTTTTTAACTGTTTGGATTATTATGATCTCGCTTTGAAAAGTGTAAAAAATCAGATGGAGACCGAAAAAACTCAAAATCAAAGGTTCTAATTCAAATGAATGAATATTTCTATACCTATAGTCCCATGCACGTTCAAGCATAAACTATGATTATTTGAACACTATTAAGATTATCATTATCCTTGCTGTTAATTTAGTCAAAGGAATAAATAACAAATGAGTAAATCTAAAGATACAATACAAGAAATGTGATGAGGTTTACTGAGGGATTAGAGGGTAGATTAAGAATAATTTTTACTACATGTATGTAGAAAGCTCTGGTACGATTTTAAAGCTACCACCTACAGTGTATTTCTACAAAATGAAAACAGCTTACTAGCCGACGTATTTGTTTTACTAGGGCTATAATAAGAGAATAATTATGGTAATGGTGTCATAAAAGGATTGATGATAGAGATCGCAGTTCTTCATACTTGTACTCTATAAGGATATTGCTAGGACGAGCTAATAACTCTTCTCGTGATATAAGATAAAGAAGCATACTTTTTATATCTTTTAAGATTGATTAGTTTGATTAAAATTAAGTTCGTAGCTTAATTTCCTAAAGTGACAATAAGACGGCTTCATTTTGGCTGAATGAATGTATCGAATCACCTGGTACGTTGTTTCATGTGCCTATGTTTCAATGCACCTCTGCAATTCTGTAACACATACAATGATGTATAAAAGATGAAAATTTTTTCTTCGGGAAAAGAATATGTCGTGACGAAGAATATACTTTATTAGGGACCGAAATTCACTGAGATTTTTGCTCCATTTTAAGTAGCTTACCAAAACGGAGATTACTGTATGTTATTTATAAGATGTACTCGTATCTTATGAGAAAGGTAACACAGCTGTCCACAAATCAACTACTGAATTGATTTTATACTTGTTAAATTTTAATTTAAGATAATAGTGGGGCAACAATCACACCACTGTCTTTCACAAACCACAGCTACAAATATAATTTATCATCCTTGGTTGGAGTTGGAGAAAAAACATGATGGAGGTAGAGAAAATTAACTTCTCCTTTCCCCTCATAACAACGAAGTTTACATTTCCTATGAAAACTTTGTTGTAAATTTATAGCCGACTTTTAAGTTGAACAGAATGCTGTGTTTGACAGCATATAAAACGCACCCCATACGTAGGGAATAGGATAACTCAGGAAAAAAGATTTAGTACCACTGTTAAAACTTAAATAATTGGCCAGCTTAGTTTTGAAGTTTATAATCATATTCTTTGGCCTCTCATAGTTGTCCGATATCTCGATCTTCGATATCTCAGAAACGAGTGAGACCCTCGGTTATAATACTCGGTGTATATTTTTAAGCCATAATTTTGGAAAACCACTTTTTTCTATGACGTAAATACGGCAATTTCTCGATTTCCATGTCTCAAGTTTTTTACCAACTTATGCACTGAATAACACGCGAAGCCCTGTTTTCTAAATAACACTTCGTGTTCATGAAAATGGATAGCTTAATAACTTATTGTATCAGCTTCTCATATATATCGTGAGACAAAGAATGCGCCTTTCGACATTTTCATTTCATCGGACTTAGCGCGCCTTTCCGTCTTAAGGGATAGAAACGGCAGAACGAAATACTTTAGCATGCGAGTTATTTTACGAACAGCAAAGATAAAATTGAAAGACTACGAAACTATCAAAGCAAGAAGGTCTCCTTAAATATATGAGAAACATCCAATCGATATTACAAAATCTGTAGAACTTCACGAAAGTGGCACAGTGTAATCTTATGACAAATTAGTTGTATGAAATCTAGATGTTCAGGCGTTACGTTGTGGAAAGCCATTAGAGTAATGAAGAAGTAAACTTGTAACTGTGGTTCACCAGAAGATGCTACTCCAGGTAGCGAAACCGGTCGTTAATAAAAAATAGTGTGGAAAATTACAAGTTTACTTCTTCATTAGACAAATTGGTTGGCCAGGATGTCAAGCACAGAACTAAATTCCACTATTCTGTGACGTAATTAAAGTTAATAGGTCTATGATAAGTGTAGAGCAGCACATTTCAAATTCTTCTCCTCTAGGGTATACTATCGCGATGTCTCTAATTTCTTAGGAGAGTAAAATATAATTTTGCTAGGTTAAATTTCTGGGTTGAAACCTCTTCCTCTTTCATTACCGCCTTCCAGAAGTTGTTTTAACCTTCACCTGTGTTTTATCTCTAACTTTTTTGTAGCACCTTGGCTTACTATCTCTACATATCTCCAATTTTCTATCGTCATTCATTCTTCCATGTTTTTTCTCAAATTTTGTCGCACACTCTTCATTCTCTCTCTCTTACTGGTTTTCTGTTAGCATTTCTTAATATTCTTATCTCCTAAGTATATATTTACCTAATTTTTAATCTTCGACGTTCTATTTTCTGACTCTAGTGATTACACTTCTATCAGCCCGCTTGCTAAATCTTCGATTTCACTATTATTACGGCATTTCTTGTTTTATGTAACACGTTTAAGTGAAATATTTTTCGTTAGTCTTCTGGTAAAATAAAGAGGAAGAGTATCTTTCATTTATCAGGGGCATGAAAAACGTTCCGATAGCCGTTTTTTGTGCGGACTAGCGTCCAGGACATGGAACGACAAGATTAGTCTGGGATTACCGACCTTACAGAACTTTTTTTTCATTCTTGTTCGTGACTGCAATGATATAGGAACCACTGAGATATGAGTGATTCTATGTAATGGTTTTCATATTGGTCATATCTCATAAAATGCTATGTGAGGTGTAATTCGTGTGATCATTGATTTGGACATACGTTGACTTACTTATAGTATTCTTGCTGAGTGAGGAAAGAAGGGAAAACTAAATAAATCTTCACCTTGTCAATTCGACTCACCTCCAAAAGTGGACCCCATTTTATAAAGATTTCGAAGCTAATTATGGAGGGTTTGAAGATCCGAACAGCTTTTGGGTGACTGACATAATGTATGTACTTTATGAAAAAATAATCAGAGAGGCCCATAAATTTTCTCCGTTTTCAAATCAGACAATCGAACGCTAGTCACCGTTACATTTTCATGAATACAATAAGCAAGAAAAAAGAATCAATAAACTAGGTCATCCGGAATGAAGAGAAATGGATGCTTTTCCACACAATTTTATTACAAATATGACCGGTTTCGAAAGTTATCTCCGAAATAAAATTCTGTGGAAAAGTATCCGTCTTCATTCAGGATGAAGTTTAATTTCCACGACATCTCGGCCACCTTAGTGGATTTGAATAAACGAGGTTTCGATTTACGGCTAATAAGGGCTTTTTATCTTTACTGCATTAAAGATGATCGAAGGATATGCAAAAATTCGATTTCGTTTCAGAAAATGGAATAATATCCACTATATTGATGTTTAAATTAATTCTGGGCTCCTGGATAGCTAAGTGGGAAACGCGTTCGACTTTGATGGAAGCGGTCCCGGGTTCGATTCCCGGTGGGGGCCTTATCTGCGAAATGACCTTAGCTGTCGAAGCACTTTTAACAATAATACTACAACTTCTACAACGAAATTAATACTATTCATTTTGCTCCAACGAGCTTCCATTCTCTAATGGAGCATTCATGAGTCCTACAGAGAGAAGCCGTCAAGGATCTGGTCCAGCGATGAAGGAACGTATACGAAGTTATTAGTCACCTAGATAAGGATAAAAGGAAGGTTGATGAGAAGATGCTACGCAAGCATAGATACTCAAACAGGCGAAAATTTCACGATAGCCGAGGCGTTTGCAAAGCTTGGCTCCAAATAGCATAAGCATCTTCATGGACACAACGGATAAAAAGTTTATTACGCTGCAGAAAGGGAAGTAATTATACACCTATTTTTCATGAGTAGACCGTATTAGCCACACGTGCCATGTGTTTGTGAACTATATCTCTTATTCGCACCCTAAGAAAAAAGAAATCATAAGCAAAGCCAAAATAGAAATGCAAAGATCAACTCCAAAATGATCCCACGGTGTCAAGAAACCACTGTGGATTAAAGATAGAGATGCAGATTGAAGAAAATCAATTCCGTTTAACTTTCTATTCCATTGGGTTCTTCTTTCGAAAGAACGAATCTAAGCTTGACCGATAAGCTGAGATCTCCATTCTCTTCTTCATTCTGAATCTAAAATGGCTTCCCTGCAACAATTTTGTCACTTGTATAAAACATCATCAATGCATTCGATTCAGAACATTTTACCATAAAATGCATGCATATTATTTTATCGGGGAGAGGGATCGGAGGATTTCAATAATGTAATTACGCGTGGGCGGTACTATCTTTATGTCGTATAGTTAATTTGGGTAGAACTTGCGATCAATGTTCACTACGTCAATGCAAATTGATAAAAAGTCTCGAAATATCTTCCGTCGATCAGGGATTCATTACATTTAGAGCAATCGGAAGTGATTTAGTTCTGAGTTGATTTATAAGAATTAAAGCTATAGAATTAGCATGGCTAAATTTAATTTTCGTGTTATTTTCACAAAAATTCGTAGCAATGAGTTCTTATAAAGGTAATATCGGTGGTACGCGTGCCATCGATTGAGTACACCTGACCTATATGTAGCGCACTTACATTGCATTATTTCAGGGTTCGAATTTAAAACATTTCCATGATATTCTGTTGCACCTGGAAGATAATTATCACCTTATTCATCACAAATCCAAGGACAAGAATCCTCATAACAACTTTGGTCAGCTTGCAAATTCTGCGTTTTTACTTCCTGGCGTTTGCGGATAATCAGCACAGTGCGATAGAGAGACTTGCTTCTATTGAAGTTTGTACAGGGAGTGTCCATAATTTCCTTACCTAATGTATTAAGAATAAGATTGTGTTCACATGTAGAGAATCTTATGCCATGCACTAAGAAAGTATTTTCATCATTTTCTCTTGATAACGAATACCAACAGAGATAGAAGAAGAGAAATATGTTTTCTTTTTAGTTTATATTTTCTTTAAACGGAATTCGGATGCAGGAATGAATGAAATTGTCACAATAAAATGATCAATGTAATTTATACATTATTAGTTCACATTAAAATCAGTAGTATTATTCTTAAAAGTGCTTCGACAGCTGAGGTCATTTCGCTCATATGGATCCCACCGGGAATCGAACCCGGGACGTTTCGCTGAAGGTAAACGTGCTACGACTTGAGTATCGGGAATTCCCATATTAAAAGCAATACCATTCAAATAAACTATAATGATGCTACAAAAATGTGTGAATTCAACCAGGTTACATCCGCTTAAAATTTTTTCACGTATTTAAAATCAAGCACCGGATAAAATTATCAAATGAAGCATCTGGAAAAGTAAAGCATACAGAGTTACCGACAAATGATCAATATTTCGTAAGGAGATATAATATCCAAACTGGAGGAATTGAAAAGAAATAATGAATGCTGAGACTGAAATGTGTCAGACGACTGGTGATGGATGAAGCGAACCTCAAGTGCCATTCGAAAAACAAGATCGATTCTAGCACCAACAATACGAGAGTGGTTTCCTGCTTCTAAAGAACATGAATAATGAAGAAAAGAAACCATCAGTGCCACGATAAGAATACAACCCGAAGTAATGGCCGTCCTAGTTGCCTGAATTTCGAATTTCAGCAGAAATATTCATTCGATATCTATTCGTTCAAAATTCTAGCATATGAGGACAACCTTGATACATATTGGGGATGTTTTTACAGAAAAAATAGAACAAATTACATTTCATCCGAAGCAGAAGAGTAGTATCTTGAAGTTATCTTCTTGGTTCTATCTTTTCCTATTCCTTTCCTTATTAATTGGCTACTGTTCCATCTACTGGAAGAAAAAATTTCTATAACAGGCTACATCTTGTTAGTGATTTATTTAACTGTACGTTACAAATAATAAACAACCAAAACTGGCAGTCCTAGAACGAGGATAAAAAATAGAACTTGACGAATTTAATGAGAAAGATTTCTCTAACTATATAATTTTCATTGCTCACTATAGGTTCTGCAACTCTAACTTCAAAGAAATGCTTTGGGGCACGACAAAATAGACATATAAGCAATAAATGAGAACGTGCAGCATTAATTTGAAATTGGTATATTCAAAATAAAGAAAAGAAAGGCCAAAAAGAATTCTGTTCGAAAAGAGGAAACCACGAAAGATCTGTGAACTAGACCAGTGTTCGTAAAGCTTTTATCTTAAGAGTTTTCCTTAGATCATGGATCAATTACTATCCATTGCAACATTACTTAAAGATGCTTAACCTAACATTATCTAAAATCACAAGACTGAGAATTTTAATGAGATGAGGAGTAAAAAGCGCATGATAGATTCTATTTACGATAAGGAAATTATTTCCAGTCCCAATTACTCTTATCTCACTGAAGGCTAGTTAGTGAATGACTTAACGATGATTTAAAAGACGACAATAAGATTTTTTGGCATGGCAATGTTCGATCTATTATATTCTTATGAGAAGGAAGGTGTGGATTTCCACTATACGGAAATAAAACTCAACCTTTTAGTGCAGAAGTCTATTCAAGGAGACATAGTAGGAAATGTAATGGAATTATGAATCACGTAATTTAAATCGCCGATCACAAAGCTGAAGTTTTCACGCATGACTCCTTATCATATGGAAAAATCTTCATCCTCTCTCATTCTCCTCCATGGAAAACTGGCGGATGATAATTACGTACCCTCTTCCCTCAGGTTATTTTTGTCTTCCATGGTTCCACATAGCTGATCGCGTAAGCAAGATTTTCGCGTAAATACATTTCTACAGTAGAACATGCATTTGATCAAAATTTGGTTGCATTAACAGGAATTTCATCCATTTTGCAATGAAGAACTATCCAACATCAAACAATGAGACGAACTTCCACTTATTCTCTAGAATTGAAGCTAATTTTACTCGGTATTGTGAGCATACTGAGTCCTGTTTCATTCCTTGAATTCCGATGACGCACATCTTCTTATTCGCAGGATACTAGACATCCGTAGGGATGCTAGCCATGATATAATCAGCTTATTTTTAGAATCGTAAACAGCATTATTCCTATTTAACGTTGCTCCTATGGATCAACGTCCGACCGAGAATTCGACGTGATCCCTTGTGCTTGCCGAAATATTCTTTAGAAAATATAAAAAATGATCTGTAATTGTAGTAATGGCCAGAAAGAATGCTTACAGTTTCGAGAACTGGGCTAAATAGTTGGCGTGATCAGTTCCTTAATTTTAAAACCCCGTGATTCAATATTCACTTTAATCTGATGAGTAAAACTTTTGGCATCTAGTCCACCTCAAATCGTTCCACGCGTGGATCACATCACAAATGTCGATTTCCTGTCGCAATCAGAGGAAAATTTTGTAACTTCGCTTCGCAAGGCAAAAATAAATGATTCTTAATAAGGATATTAAAATATGGCCAGGCTTTTTCAAAACAGAGCTAAAGGCGAAGCAATGTGAAAAATAGAGATGTATCTACTCTGCCTATATATAACGGTATCAGTATTTTTTTAATTTTATAAATTTCCACTTATTTGGGTTCGATTTACTTTTAACTTTGATCAAAAAATGAACTATTTGAGGAGTATTGACGCGAAAACTAAATGTGACTACATTAAAACTTTGAAAATTACACAGCATCCTTCCAATGTAACACATTTTTAACTAATTCTCATTCAAGTCCTATATTTTTCAATAAAACTATAGAATACACTTATTTTAGACTAATATTCGTCAAAAATATTGAGTTAATAATTTAACGCGGGGTGAGGAATTTTTTTATAATACTAATATTCTTACAAAAGCATCGATATCTTCCGTCATTTCGAACATTAGGAATCAAATCCGGGACAGCCTTCACCATTTTTCATACCTCTAATCTTTACAAAGGCAATATTTAGTTATCATTAGGATATTATAATACTGTTAATAGTAATGCTGACATGTTTATCTGCTTATGTAAGTAATTCCAAGAGATTATAATAAGAACTATTCTTCGATAAGAGAGACGGACTATGGCGTGGGACGGTGGCATGAACACCGTTATTGGCAAATGAAGAAACAAAGAATTTTTCAAATTATATTAGCTTCAGCGTTGAAATCCAACAATGATTTAGATACCTGAGGATATGAAACAAAACTAAAAGATTTCGTCATTTTAAAAATACGTGGGGAGATCTTACCTAAGAATTTATCTCTCGGAATCTTCATCAATCAACTTCCGATTCAGACATCAATGTATGGGATACTTAACGGAGTGAACTATTTTGAATAAAGATTCTTTTTATTGAATGTTTTGAATCAATTAAATTGATATAGAAATTATTAATTCTTCTATAATGCGTATACCAACAATCCTCTCATTTCTATACTGAGGTTTTTCGCCATACAGAAGACCAAAATGTAAAATCCCAAACCCCAAATCCATTTTCCATCCCTCAGCCTCTTTTTGCTGGTCTCAGGGGAAATTTTCTATAAATGAAAAAATACTTCACCATGCCCATTTATCACCAAAAATGTTATTCCGGCCATTAGTGAGCACTGGTAAGCTTCGAGGTAAAAGGATTAGGCATTCCTCAGCGGGGTATACGGACCACAAAACTGAGACATTCCAGAGCAACACGCAGGACAAAGGGGCAGGAACTTGCAGACCGTCTGGTCAGAAGTACTGTCATGAACACTCGGCAGGGATCTAAGCAGGATTTTAAATTTTGTGCTAGCTATACAAAGCTCACCGATAGTAGGTAAGAGAAGCGGTAAAGATTCTCAGATCAAATGCTAAAATATGACTATATGTTAATTGCAAATATATGACTATGACCCCTACTTTTGATGATTTGAATAAGAGTGAATACGAAGTTTACTGCATAAAAGACTTTACAGAGTGGATTACGATGAATTTGGTTACAAATCGTATGCTATATCTTACTGCTTCTAGACCGCAAATGGCTGCACAACCCCATGACTAGTCTCCTCCTGCCGTCGATCATGTTTAGAAGGAAATAATACTACTTTTGCAAACTTCTAAAGGGAAAAAATTAATTTCTCCATTGATTCCTTTTGGGCGCTTTCCTCCATTGGGTTGCTGAGGAGGCACTTCACAAATAGCAATGAATTCTTACAAAGGTTAGAAAACTGTAAGATTTCTTCAATGTCGAATCGAAGAACAAATTCGTTGATAGTAATGAGTAAGTTCATTCAACTTACTTTCTCATGACACTCCCGAGTTTTTTTTACGATAATCATTTCTAATTTTGCAAAAGAAATAAAGCCTGTGGGCGATAAGCATGAGCTTTGCATGCGTTTCTTAAGGAAGTAAAAGTAAATGAATCTGAAGTCGAACTAAACGAAACCTATTCTCTGCAAAGTGGTTACGTTGGATGTTGAAAAGTCGAAATTGTGCGCTTTTCAGGCTCTAGAAAAAACTGAGAGTTGCAAAAAGACTTTAATTTTTGGTTTGTCTATTAATGTATTATAAGATATACGAGTATTCTTATACCTAAGAGTTAAATCTCTCTGCAACGCAACAACGCATGGACAATACTATTAGAAAGATTAGCAATTTTATTTCAATTGCATAATTAGAAAATTATAATTGATTAAGTATAAAATATTTCACAAAACTAAATCGTCGTCTTCTCTTTCATGTTATTTTTTAGTACGTTAAATATATCATCGCTCATTTCCTTCGATGTAGTAAATATATTTAATTTTTTTTTCATTTACTTTTTACATAATTACCCTTAACAATGAAATACCATGTCGAGATCACAGCACATGTTTTTCGCATACTGGCAGACATAGTTTTGGTATTCTTTGAAAACGTGCTTTGACAGCTGAGGTCATTTCACAGATGTAACATCTGCGAAATGACCTCAGCCCCTTCCGGGAATCAAACCCGAGACAGCTTTAAACAAAGTCGAACGTATTACCATCTTGACTCTCCTGGAACCCAATGTCATATGGGTTTAGGCGGCTCTTGGTTCAGGGTTGACGTTTGAGAATAAAGCAAATATTTATGTCACTTGAAAGTAAACATGAGGGCGGCCCTCGTACTAGGACATCGAAAATTAACTGAAAAAAAATATGTGGAGCCATAAACGATTTCATTACGATCTCAGGCTTTCCTCAAGGATTTCCATTTGGGGGTCTCAACTCAGTGATAAATTGAACATGTTATCGATAGATTTCTGCACTTCGTGTTTGATACCAACACCTTGGTGAACCATTAGTCATTCACGTCCATTAGTGATGTGCGACTCGTGCTCTTCCACTTCGAATCGAATTCAAATCGAATTAACTAAATTATTCAAACTACGAATCGAATTGATGAAATATTCGGTTCGATACACGATGTTTTGTCCATTTCCTTTCCCTGAAATTTCCAAACTGGAACTCGTATTTTCTTCGTCTCCTGCTTATCATGGTCATCCGCTAAAATAGCGTTTACAAATATATATTGAGATAAGGAAACTTTTTCAGATTAGATACAATTTCGCAATCATAATCATTGTGATTAATATATTAGTTTTAGTTAGAAGCGTGTTATGAGAAATTTGCCGTTTGAGTTAAAAAAATTGAAGACTGAAAAAGAGTAAGGAAAGCATAAATTTCCACCACTGCAGTTTGTATTGGATTAAAAGTTTTGCAGATGTTGAATCGGTTCCAGAAATGTTTTATGAACAAACACGAATGATTCGATTGAAGATTTTGTGAGTTCGCACACCTGCAATGTCAAATTGAGTAGGAGGCGTTATTTGGTAATTATTTTTGCAGGTATTTCTCCCGCAAATGTTTACAGAGACATTATTAGCAGTATTTTAACGAGCGCTACGGCAGCTGTGTTGATTTTGCTCGTATGGGCTCAACCGTGAATCGAACACGGAACCGCTTTCACCTAAAGCAAGCGCGCCATCCACTTGACTATCAAGGAGTCTAAGGATACAATCCAAAGTGAATTTCATCAGAAGTGTCCCTCTAGGGCCGGCCCAACAATACAATCAAGCAGAACGACGCTTGGGGTAACAACGTTTTTGGGGTGAATATCTAGAATCGAAGGAAAATATCCCTATACCGCAGTTGACGAAAATCAGGATATATATGAAATACAGACAAATCCTCAAGAAGCATATAGTTTTACTAGAAACATATAGTTTTCTTCACAAAATGGTGCAAATTTGCCACTCATTAGGATGGTTTTAATCCCAAAAATCAATTGCGTGTGACCGAAGCACTCTTCACTAATGAATGATTATGATACTTAAATAAAACATGTCCAGTTACGAATTTCATTAAAAACAGTTTCCTATCCTTTAAAGCTTATACAAACGCTATGCATTAGCGCTTTAACAGTTTCATTCTCTAAGCTTTATTTAATTCTTTTGATGAGAGAGTTAATCCCAAGTGCGACACCCAAGGGGCGCGAGGCCCCACTTTCCGGGGCAAAGTACGTCTCCGTACTTGGCCTAGATTATTTGAATATCGATAAAGTTATTATTCTCAAAAGTGACCCCAAAGGGTTGACTGGACTCCATTCCTTCATAGAAGCTGTGATGACCAAAGAAATTTTCAAATAGTTGTTAAAAAATTGTGACTCCTGAAAATGCGTGAAAAGTAAATGAAGAAGCCGCCTTTAAAGCAACCAATACCCCCAAGATCAATGGAGAATTGATTATGCGTTTTAAGGTAACGCGTGCCTCCTATCAGATTAAGTTTAGGAAATTCAATTCAAATGATCAACGTGATCTTCCATCAAATTCTACGGCTTTGTATTCAAAATTACAAAATGGCTGAAATCATCGTGAAAAATCTTATTTATACAATTTTATTCATATAATCTTATTTATATAATTTTATTCATATAATCTTATTTATATAATCTTATCTTAATATATATCGTCTTATTTATATTTAGTTTCTGTTTGTTTTTTGGCATTCACTTTAAACTGGCGGCATCCCTGTATGTGAATCGTTTGATAAATAAATAAAATTATTCAGTATACATAAAACATGAAAACAAGCTTTTTTATATATGCTATTACATCATCTGATTGCGGTAAAAACCAAAAATATATGAGCTCGAATTTCAATATCTGATGGTGGAATTGAATACAAAGCAAATATATTCGAGGCTCAAAATACAATTCTTTAAAAACCTCGTAGTAGGTTGAAAATCAATTTCATGGGAGGGCAAGAAAGAAGAATATCAGCTTCATAATTTGAATAAGAACACCAATAACACTGAAAAACAATGAAAAAAAACGTTGAGACGACTCTTCCGCGGACGAGGAGCAAAAATTCGATCATCATTTCGTGCTTTCGGCCTTACTCCACATCTGCGAGCAATTCGAAAAATATCCGAATATCGGCCAAGACAGCCTCCCTTTCACAACGCATTCCTACGCGATGACTTCCCCATCCGTAAAAAATTACTTCGATAAAATGAAATCTCCCCGTAATTTATTGATTAGGCGAGCAAGTGCATCAATCCCATGTAGGGGTACGAACTCATTGATTTCCGCTGCCTTTCATTTGTCCGTATAACGTAACCTCGTAGTCGGAGCCGTCAGCATATCAGTCACTTCGGAGAATGCTAAACGAGATAAGGGGGTGTCGAGAAGAAGACTTCGAACAGATGCCGATCTCCTCCGACAATGAACGTTCTTTCAGAAGAGCGATTTCTCCATTAGCATTTGAGTTGAGAGCTTGCTCAACGTTACGTCGTTATTTCAATCACTTGATCAATCCTTACAATAACTCACAAATATTCCTAACGCAAACCAGACCCGACTGGTCTGGGTGCCAGAAAACAGCGCAAGCTTCTGCTCCTTCCCGCAAGATGCCATGTCAATACTTACACGCAATTTCTCCTATTTTTAGAGTTTCCAGACGTCCCGATATTGGCGGGATTTTCCCTACTTGACGAAGTGTTTCCCGCGTCCCGACTCATTCTTTTAATGTCCGGCTGTTAAATATCATAATTTCAAAACTCTAATGCAGCGATTAATGTATACTTAGCTTCATGGTAACTGCGCGGATATTACTGAAATTAGCTACCACTCTCAAATTTAAAAGCGAAATTGTCAATAATCACTGATAATTTCACATCTATCTGACTTATGAATGCCGAATGACATTATGGCAAAGGCAAGATCAAACCTGAAGTTAGACTGATGAATTTCATTCCACTCACGATGCATTTGCTAAAGAATTAACATTGACTTCGAATGTATTTTCATAGAAATGCCTTTTGAAATTGGGTTATTAATTATAATTTGAAGTTTTTTTACTAGAAGTTGTTCCAACTTCAAATTTTTTAAAATCTCTCTTTTTATAGAAGTTCAGACCTACGCCTTAAAAAATAACTGGCACAAGACAACCTTCCGCCTTTGAAATGTCTTAACCCTCTAGTCATCCAGCTGAATTACATTAATTTCTAATGCTACTGCATAAAGCGGAATTACATGTAGCAGGGGAGTAACCAGGATTTGTCCATGGAGGGGATCCAGAGTGAACTCAAAATTGCCTACAATCCAGGGGCAAGAAACCTCCAGCCCAAAATGTAATGGAATCGGAAACAGATTTACATTTACAAATATACTGTGAATCGGCTCTGGCGAATGAAACTGAAATATTTAAATACTGGGATTTTAGTTGTCACTTTTCCATATTTCGACGAGCGATTTGTTGGAAGCGGCAGTTATTTTTTGTCCGATTATGCAATTTTTAAATACATTTAACCATTTTATTGATGTATTAGCCAATATACGTTCAGTATGATTTGCGAACCATTTTTTGTAGCAGTATTATTTTTCTAAATAAGATTTCTTGAGAAGTCTTAGAACGTTTTTCTCTTACGCTCTCATTTATAATCTCGTTTTTGGTTGATAGCTAAAGAAAAAAAAATCCCACGTATTATATCTTCCACATATAACCTATTAAATACAACATGCATTAATATCACATATATAATCACTAAAATAAAAAGAAAGGAAATCACAATCTTAGGGATATCAAATTAAACACAAAAGAGAACAAGTATAGGCAAATTTAAATGGTACTGATTTAATCGATTTCTTTAAATAGTTTAGGCTACTATAAAATAAATCTATTTCTTTAGGAAGACTATTCACTAACCTAAACATCATATGAAATGGATTATAATACAAATAATTTTTTCTAACAAATGCTTTATCAAAAATATCAGTCAGTCGAATAGAATTTCGTACATGAAACTTTATGCAACTTAGTTATGTGGAACAATCCAAGTAATAATTTATTAATTTGAAAATAGATAAAGCGTCACTTTCTTCTTTTAGATATTCTTAAAATATCAAATCTTAATACTATATCTTCAATGGAAACTGATTTATATTCGTAACCTAATTTGGATGGACGAATTTTGCATAACTACGCTGGCTGTATTACAAACTGTATGACAGAAATATATCTCATAAGCTCTCTCATATTGTCCCGTGACACAGTGTCCAGACCCTCTTCTCCCCCATACACAAAATGAATAACTTCTTTGCTTTATCTTAGAACTGTTTTAGCGTATGACTTATTTAAATAGAGTGTTTCCCGCAATTATTTTGTGAAACTTTCATTGCCACAGTCTATCCTTCTTCATCCTGTCAATTACATCATTTTCGGTTATGGGATGTTCCCAATGTAAAAATCCCTGTTTAGGAATCTGCGCAAAGTGGCATCCCTAATTAGAAGAGAGAAAAGATTAAAACTAATTTCTTAATCTTCAGCTTTTTCTACATTCCGGGACAAGATAAATTTAACCGCTTCTAACTTTACTGTAATCATATCAATGATTGTTGTTTTGTAATTATTTTGCGATTTTGTATTACGCCTATGCATAAATGCTTATCACATAAGACCTAGCCACCTGGCTTGTAGCCTATCTGCAGAGATTAATTCTAAAGAAATAAATATGATGTTTTCTTCCAATTCAACCTCTTATCTACTTGTAATCTAAAATATCTAATTGAAAGAAAAAATAAGAGATGCGTGTATCAAGGCCCTAAAAGTTTGAGAAAGACGTAAACTTATTTTTTTTTCACCCGAACTTTGTACTATATTTATAGTACGAGTATTATTTTACATTTCAACGAGCGGCCAAATATTTCCTTTCGTTATATATTATTTATTCTCGAATCTAAGACGCAGCAATGTTTTGGAAGTCACGCAGGGGTGAAAAATAATTAAGCCATTTTATGACGCATATTACTCGCCGTGGGTGGGTGGGATTTATACCCGATGAGTAGCGAATGGGTGTATTAACACCATCATCCCTATCTAATCTATCCTATTAGCTTCTTTTATGCTCTGCGGAAAGTACAGCTTGAGGTGCGAGTCCCAAGACGCCCGGATAGGATTAAGATGGAACATACGTTATTCATTTCTTTATATTACAGGTGGCTTTCAATGATTCTTTGTTAAAATCGTAACCTAATGGAATATCGACGAAGGAAAAAGCAAGCGTAAATGACTGCTTACGAAAAGGACGTTTACTGTCTCGCGAAAAACTGAATCATAGAATTTAAAGCAGTTGTTTAGTTAAGGTAACTTTTCTCTGCGATACCTGCTTTACGATAAAGAATTTAAGATCGCGAATAATAATAAAAAATACGATTTTTGAAAGCTCTAAAAGGTGCTTCGAGAACACACATACGATTGATCAAACCATCCGCGCCACCTTGATCAATTTGTCGTTCTTCCTAAGAACCATGTACTCTAGCGTTAATTCTAAGATTCCTATTGACTGACCTGAGCAATATCATGAATTTTGGAATACTTAGGAAGAAAATTATTGGCAACACTGTCAACAGTGCTTTAGATACAAAATTATCTTCGCGGTCTTCTGTAGCAAGACTTTTGTCTTGATATTTACGCTAACAAAACATCTTTATTCCAACCAAACTGATATAAGGCAGGATTTGGAGAGTAACAACGTAATACTTTTCCGAAGCAGAAATTCTCATTATTGAATTTCACTTAACGAAGCACACTCTTAAGTCCGTAATAATTGTAGTTATGCTGAAGCATTGACATCCCTACTAAATTCTACAACTCAAACATTGGTCATCGTACTACACAACATGACGGCGCCTTTGGTTGACATAATGCTTTTACATCGAATTAAAGTGGGGCACATTCATTTTTACCAAGCGATCAAGAGACATGAATTTCCTGGGATACCAAATTACGCTTCTAAATAGCGGCTTCACTCTATAGGTAATAAATAATTGATCCCAGTCATCAAATTGTGAATTTACGGAGAGTAGTGCGTACCCAAGAATTTAAGCGGAATCCTCGTTTTGACTTTATCAGAAGAGGACAGTTATTGCCCTTGAAAAATTGCTGCAGACTCGAATTTCTCATTTGTATTGTTTCTCAGCCTAAGTTGATGAACATTCCAGTTAAAAGCAAACCTAATATTGTAGTGAAATTCCAAATTCACTCCCCCTTTTCCCATGGACCTTGAATACGATACTGCTCCCTGTAATTTGAGGTTTGAAAACAATCATCTTTATTATCAAAAGCTGGGACTATTATTACCAAGTATCCAGAAAGAAGTCAGGCAGTCATGAAATTTAAGTAAAAACGAATGTATGATCGAGATTCGTGACACCTTGATTGCTTCGATTGGCTCAATCGGTATAATCAGAATTGGACAAATAATAAACCAGAATTTGTCAACGGATGGGAAGTCTGCTTCATGATGATAACTCTAAATGACTGACATTCAAGGACCAAGGCTGAATATAATTCACCTAAGGTAGTAAAAAATGTGAAAGTCCTTACCTCTTTTATCATTTCGCCTTGTACATTTATAATTCCTACTTTTTTGTGAATGTTAATATATTCAACTTCAGCAATATATATTATAAATATGAATAATTTATATTTAGTGCATAAAATGATCTCAAAGTTTCATTTTATTCTTAGAACTAAGAAAAAATGTGAATAACCCTTACGGATGTTCCAGGAAGCTCAAACACTCGGATTTCCTCAGAAAGGTGGGGATTAGGGGGTCGGATGGAGTAAAAAAGTAAAAGGATCCACACACTCAGGGTTGGAGAAAATTAACTTCTTAGTAGTTCATCTATAAGTGTAGTTAATGATAAGAAATTAGTAGGTTCCAAGAGGTAGTTTCAACAGCTTGTTTTCACTACCATTATACAATTCTTAAATAAATCGAGCAGCAATATATGGCTGCCTTTTTAAAATATATTGAATTTATCTACAAAATGAATATGATACGTTATTAGTATCATCAGACCTAAAAATAATAACCTAAATCATTAAGTGAGAAATTAAGATAATCAAAGAGATTAATGAGACTGCAGGAGAGATTTTAATACCTAAAGGAGAGTTGATTCAGGAACAAATCAATAGTTATCTTTATTTCTGCACAACCACTTATGAACAGAATTCTTTAAAGCATATACAATTTTCACACAATACCAATACACAAAATATATAATACACGACTTACATCATGTACTACAATTTCTCCAAGATTAACTACTGCATCAACAAAGATCACAGTGAACTAAACAAGTATAGGCTATTCTCAATTTCAATCACAGAGAAGTAAACTTAGAAATAGGATGAATTTTTTGAAAAGTCGTAGCAAAAGCTTATCAAAAATAACTTGCTATATTATGAGTATTCATAAAGTAATATTCAATTGCAAAATTAAGTAATGAGGCATTGTGTTGGCTTTGCTGGCCTTCACATTCTTAGTAAATAATTTTCCAATCTCAAACATTCAGAAAATAATTACTTATTCTCATTGATTAACAAAAACTCAACATCTTCAGCATAGTAAATGACTGCAAAAATATTCTATTAAATTATTAGAAAGCATGCACTTCAAGAAGAATCACTACAGAGATGATTAAGTTGCACACTGAAGTTACAACAAATATGCAAACATCATTAAGAGGCATTTTACTCCATTTAACTACTGTTGTCTACAGAGAAAATCAGACGATCTTTTGCCATCACCATCAGTTTCATCACACTATCAACTGACAAACGTAAATTAGTCATCAAATGATTCTTAGGTAGACTACTGAAACCAACAATAGTCAATTCAAGTGAATGAAAATAACTCACCATAAAATACAGATATAATACATTTCTTTCATAAAAATACAATAAATACCTGAGAGTTCAGATGATTAAAGAAAGCTTTCCAAATAATTGGCTACAAATATATACCTGCAGCATACATGAGCAAAATTGGGAAATATTCCCATACTTCCAAGCAACAAAAAGTTATAAAAGTTTTGATTTACGTGGGCATGAAATTAATCTAAAGAATCTGCTTGAATCAAGCACAAAGAAACATGGAATATAATGCATAATTTTTCTCACAAAGCTAAAAAAATAGCAAACACTTTCCTATTCACAAATTTTGATTACCCTCAATACTGTGCATGCATGTGCAACTCGTTTTTAACATTTTCACAGTACTTATCTTCTTCCCATTCATCTAAGTATGGACTACCATTGAGAGTTAGATACATACAAAATTCTACACACAAAAATAGAAATATACAACTGCTCACAAGTTACATGAGTATAGATTACTAAAATGAGTTTTACCACCACAGGGCACCGAGTTAGTTCTGGAGGACAAAGAGAAGATAAGAAGAGGCAGGGGAAAAAGGATATGTAAACTTTTAACCAGAATCGTGTGCCATATTTTTGTAATACTGGTTCCTAGACAATGAGAAAACATGGCAAAATACTTTTGTAGAGATAGCAGTGTTGCTGTTGCAGTTTTCACTTCCAATACGAAAGTCTATTTCATTGTTTGTAATGATATCTATAAATTATAAAAATCATAGAACCAGTGGCATGAAACATTTAGAAAACCTTGAGCACTGTTTCTCAGCAAGATTCTGACAAAAGTTGGTATGCAATCCACAAGAAAGTCAAGAATAAGAGTAGGAAGGCTTTTGCTATAATTTTAAATTATGACACGTGGAAATGTTACTAGTTGTTAGTGTATTTAAGGTTGTGAATTATGTCAGAAAGTAAAATAACTCAAAAACAAACATTTGGAAATAACTTGATTGAATTTTAAGATGTGACCTAAGTTGTTATTGTTAAGTAAAAAATATTTTAATAATCATGTTCTAGCGTTATCATAATGGAGTTTAAGCAAAAAATTTCAATTCGAACTTATGCAAAGGATCAAAGGCCGAGGAATGCCTTAAAGGTACCTTAACTCGCACACCACCAGTGGGTCTGTATATCAACCCTTATGGTATGCATGAATACTGTCACATACTAATATATTGGCCAACTTGAAGAACATCAAGGCAATAAGAACGTACCCCTTTTGTTCATAAATCAATTAAACCATAGAAAGTCTCACGATAATCACCTTATCTTTATAAATGATTATGTTTTCTGCTACAGTATATTTCAGTTTCTCTAGCCAGTGATGATGGATTATAAGAGAACGAATTCCTAGGTATTTATTCCAATTGCAAAAATAGTCTTATTCCAGTACATCTCTACATGGTGTTTACCCGATCTGATGATTTAAATTATGATTTGCAGCTTGGATTAATTTCAATTACAGTTTGCCGCTATAAAACTGACTAGAAGAACTGTAACAGTATAGAAAAACAGTAGTTTGTATTCCAAAGTAACTCCCTGCCCTCTGAAGCTCTGGTAGTATTCACATATACTACCTGATTGAGACTAGAATTAAGAGCATTAATATCATTGCTCCTGTACTGATTTTAAAGGTAATAAAAATAACACCAATTGAAATATTCATGGTTACCAGCAAAGTTCTCTCTAAATTTTCCCCTCTTTGGGTGGCAAGAAGATTACTGCAGGCACTTAGTTTACCAAGCTGCACCATTATTACAAAGGAGTTGATTCAAATAGCTAATTTCATTCACTTAAATGATGAAATGAACCACACGATCCTACTATACAATTCATATTAAGCCAAATCATTACAGCATTTTTGAAAACTTAAGCTGAAGGCTTTAAAGTTTTTTTCAATAAATAGCCCATGCTCGCAACTTAGAGGGAACTCTGGTTACCAGTCTGACTGACTTTTGCCTTTAATCACAATTGTCAGTCTCTTTTCTTATAACCATTTCATTTTCTTAAAGAAGAGGAATTTTTCAGTACGAGTAAACACATTTAACACATATAGACACCTGAAACACAGACAACTATTGTTAAATGGTAACACCAAGTTTTACGTGATAACTGACATCAACCTTTCTATCTGTCAGATGCAAATAATAATGGTGTAGAATAGGTTCTAAGTGAAGTAACAGAATGAACTGGTCAAATAAAAATATATATCAGACTTTTATTTACCTTGCAACAAAAGGTGGTTTAATAATCCAAACACATTAACAAAAGGAAAATGAAACGAAATACAAGAAACAATGGAAAAAATTGTTTTAATAATTGGTGAAATATGCCTGAACATAATATTCTAAAAATTTGCCTGAATGTGGGCTACAACTCAGAAATTAAAAAAATAAAAACATATTCATTCTTTGAATATTACTTTTACTACAGAACCAAAATTTAAGATTCTTTTAATGTTTTTTTCAAATTGAGTTGTTTTTCTGGCCTTCATCAATTGAGAATTCAAAAACCTTAGGTTTTTGCAGATATTCAGAGATGGAAGTTCTATTTGCATGCATAATCTTTTGAACTTTTCTTCAATGAAAATAAAATCAAAGACCTAAAACAATACAAGGTCAACAATGAATTGATACAATTCAGACATAAAATTGCATATCATAAACTTAAGTTAGCAGAAGATTAAATTTAATTCCCTTGAAGGAATAAAGTGAACACTCATGATATGCAAATCTAAACAAATACTATAAAAAACCATATCCCCCTTCTGCATCAGTATTTATCACTGGAACTCACTGACCTAAAATGTAACCAAAAACTGATGAAGATAAAAAATAAACAAATGAATAAATATAAAAACAAAATAAATAGAATGGTTTGAGAAAATGAAATTGAAGAACTTAAAAAATAGATATACCTGTATCTTTAATCAACGTCGTAGGCATTTTCATCAAAATTGTGTATATCCTCATCATAATCATCCATATCATCCATCAGAGCATCATCAGACAATGGTTCTATCACTGTTCCCATCAGGGTTTTTATTTTAGGAGCAATAAATTTTCTGTGAGCAGTTTCAGGAACCCAGGTAGAGCCCAATGGAGCACGAATGCTACTTTCAAAAGTTTCAACAGCCACATATGGATGAGGAAGTTCGCTGACCTGAGGAGAAAGTACAGGTAATATTGGGTAAGTGAAATCAAAAACTCATTGATTTAAAATGCAAAAAATGAGAAATGCAAATGACGTAATTGCATTTTCTTGAGGTGCATATTAGATTCTGTTGACAATTTTTCAATTTCTGGTGCTCAAATTTTGGGGCATGCATTACATTTGATGACATGTTATTTTCGAGAAAATATGGTATTTCTTCTCTGCATATAGATAGCCACATTTGAGAACAGCTAATATTGTTTGAGAGTCTAAGATGATTATTCAGGAATTGATTGATAAACATCAAGATTTCTGATTGTAAAACAAATCCTGTGACTTTAACACATTTGTATTTATCTACAGCTTACTTTGACAGAGGAAATACACTACATGTTCACTTTCAAAATACTGTAATGTAACCAAAAGAACTACTGCAACTTTGAAAATTTAGTAAAATTCAATTCGAATGTGTTGAGGGGCATATTGTATTGTCAAAATTATATACATACACAATAGAAAATATAATATCAATTAACATTGGTGATTTATTATAATACTTGCTTACTTGATGCTCTCTAGCTTTTGAGTCAGAATTCTCATTGATGATAACAGTCTCTTTCTTATCATCCTTCCGGGGAATTTGTTTTGGAGCCTTAATGACAAATCGTTTCCCCTTTCTTTTACTCTCAGTAAGTCCTTTACCAGCCCATTCACCCCATCCAGGTAAAGTAAGATTAACATCCTTTGGTTTATCTTTTTCTGCAATTGCTTCTTTTTCTTGACTAAAATTAATTAGCATAAGAGAGATCAAATTAATGCAATGCTTTAAATGAAAAAATTCTTAAATGTTCAAAAGACATGCATAATCACTAAATGAAAGTGTATATCTTGTGTTAGTGTAAGAGGACACAATTTGAAGCTTAACTTCTTACAAGTCAATCTGTTTAAAAATAATCTTAAGTGTATGGATAAAAGTGCAGATATTTTTCTGGATAGACTAAATCATGACCATGATCAGAAAGTAAATATAACATCAAAACTGAGAATGTCTGTAGACTGCAGTTGAAATTTACAAGGTTGCAAATATAAAACAACTGAATCATTATTACTAACCGGAATTCAGCTACCACATCATCATCTGTGAAAGCCTCAGATATGGTTATGAGCCTCTCTCTTTCTGAATCCGCTGTGCTATCCTCTTCATCCGCTAGAAAAATAAAACATTGATACAAGTGATGCATTTAGTTAAATGGAAGGACTATGAATCATGAGGTAAAATGACATTAAATAATGAGTTAAGGAATCCTTGACAGAAATAAAAGAGAACTCAAAATTATAAGGAACATTAGAGAGAATATTCAATGAAAATCATCAATACACATAAAGAAGCTAGCTTACCAATAAGATCTGGAACTTGGGTGCTATTGAGCTTCTTTTCATTAATCTGAATGAAGTTGGCAGGATTTATCTCTGATGAATCAATGTTTGCTTTCGAGGTGGAAGCTGTAACTTGTCCAATCCCTCCATTTTGCTTGAGAGCCAAGCCGCTAAAAAATATATAAGAAAAGGACGTTTAAATGATACAGAATGTTATTAAGCTCCAGATGATTATCATATTATTATCAACCAAAATTAAATTCTTTTTAAGAGTGCTTCTTTCCTAAATACAAAATAACAGTCCTAGATGATTGTGCACTACATTTACATTCATGTACTAAAGGTCTGATTGCCAATGACTAATAACCAGTAACTAATTCCATAGATAAGTCATTCCTAAATTTACCTAAATTAATGGATTAAAGTATTAATTTGGTAGCTGAAACCTGAATCAAATTGACACAAACCTTTCCAAGGGCAGATTTTTCAAAACCTTATGGACTCCAGCTACGGATAATGTGTCATATAAAATGAGTGTAAATACACTAGGACATTGAAGCCATAATATTTTCTCAGATATACTCTGGCATTGGCGTGATGTGCAATTAGTGGAAAAGTTGCTTTGGAGCATGAATGGAATATAGTTACAATAGTATATGCAGTGTAATTAAGTCAATAAAATGGTATAAAATCAAGAAAGGATTTTTGATTGTGGATCTTCACAATTAGTTGACATTCATGTTGTCTTTTGAATAACAATATGGAATAAAATATATGAATTTAATAAAAGCACATATGTAATAATATATACATGTATAATAAGAAAAATGTAGTCACTAAAGATATTATTTAATAAACCAAATTTAAACAAATGTGCACACACCTGTAATCAGTAACACTCCAGTTACTCTTCTCTCCTTTGTTGGTTTCATCATTAATTGCTTTCTCAGAGAGATCTTCTCTCACATGAGTATGAGAGACTTCCACATTTATAGCAACATTTTTGTTTCTGTTAAGCTTTTTCGACTTCTTCTTTGATTTTCTTGCATTTTGTTGACCTTGCAGTTCAGCAACCTTCTTGTCAAACTTCTGATCAATCATTTTCTCCAAACGTTCAAAGAAATCATCCACATCTGTTTTACACATATTGTTTTTCTTCGGTTTCTTAGGTTTAGGAGGACTTTCCATTGGAGTGCACTTCCAACCACTGCTAAATGAATCTTTATTCTGAAATTCTTCACCGACCATGTCAGTAACTATGAAACCCGATCTCATTTCAACTCTCAAAGGGTGACTCATCATCCATTTGCGTTTTAAGTCTTCTTCTCGTTTTTTTACTTCTTCTTGAATTCTTTGATTATCTCTTTCACTTTCCTTTGATTGCTTAGCAGCTTGTGTCCCCCAATATTTACGATATTTATTGGAGAATTCTTCATATTCGTTCCTTTTTTGAAGCCATGGGTTGTCATCTGACAATTGGGGATTATCTTCAACATTCTGATTATCTTCATCTTCACTGACTGGTTCTGTCTTCACTTTCACAGTTAAATCTTTACTCATACTAAGCTGCTGATGAAGCTGTTGACGAGCCTGAAATAAATAAAAATTAGGATATTTTCAGCAATCAAATCCAATCAGGATTTTTGAGAAAAAAAGACCAATCTAAAATGTGACCTCTTTATAGCATGAATTTAGTTAAGAAGTAAAATTCGAAACCACCAAGTTCTATGGTACAGATTTTGGATAGCATCTGAAATGATAAAATCTGAGGCCAACCTTTAGATAAATCACTTTTAGCTTTCATGAAATGAAGTTTATACTAACAAAAAGATTACTGACTGTTCAATCTCCATAAATTCAAAGATTTCCATTTATGTATTGGATAAGATCACTGCTTTCTTGTGAGTTGATTTTTTAAATGACCTCTCCTTCCTATAGCCCTTGTTCCCTCTACTATACAGTAGGACTCTAGCTGATCCAAAGCATTATCTGCAGCTTTCCACTAATTTTTGAGAATATTGTCCTTTGCATTTTTTCACTTCTTTCATAATTTGTAATCTGTATCTAATTATGTACATTCTTAGTCAACCTTTCACAGGTATAACTGGTGACATTAATATAACAGAAATAAATTTTACATTCAACATAAATTTTTCCTGTAACTACCTATTCACACTTTAAATTCAAGTTTTTGATACTTAATAGGTTTGACCTAAATACATGAAGAAATCACTCAACTGTGGACCACCACGGAACATATCGATCTTCCAAAAACCACAAATTAAACTACCTGGCTCAAACCACCAGATAGGAAGAAAATAAAATGAGATCATGAAAACTGAACACCTGGAAAAAGACACAATCGTTGCAGAGCTTAAATACACCTGAGACAAGGTATTAAAACAACTTGAAAGACTCTTCCAACAGATGTGACATACCAAAAATATCCCACATGAATAGAGGAACGCAATCAACCACCAGGAGATGAAACAAACTCCGACATTTCAATCCGACTTGTTACGTGTAAGATACTCTCCAAAAAATTACAACAAAGAATATATCCACACACAGATCAGCAGCAAGGAGAGCACCAAGCAAGATTCCAGAGAGGACAATCATGTCTTCATATCTTCACCATCAACACCTTGCTGAAAAGCAAGACACTTGCAGCAAATAAGAAGTCATTCACGACCTTTGCGGATTTAAAAAAAGGTTAAGATTCCATAGGCAGAGATATGCTGATAAAAGTGCTTCAAGAATTCAAAATAGACAATAAGACAACTAAACTGATACAACAAACATTAAAGAACACCAGTTACAAATTAAATTCTTAGGAGAACTATCGAAACTCTGAAATCAAAACAGGTGAAGAGATGGTCTCTCCAATCCTGTTTAACTATTCCTTGGAGAAGGTTATTTGGGTATACCAGAAAGAAATGAGTCAATACAAAACTCCAAATGGAATCAGATTAGGCCACCAAAAAACTAGGCTTAAATTTTAATGTCTTGCCTTTGCAGATTATATCGCGTGGGTATAAATCCTGAAAGAAACTGCAGTGAAGACAGGACTACAAATATCACTACAAAAACAAAGTTCATGAACACAGAAACCAATGATCCAACCTGGAAAATGGCAACTAATTATGGTGATATCAGAAGGGTTCAGAAGTTAAAACACTTGAGTAAATAACTCTAAAAAATAAGGAAAAAACTTGTACAATCCCATAAATTATTATATGCTTTACCAGTTTCAGCAGCAATGTACAGTCACTTACAAAAAAAAGTTACCACTTCCAAGGGGCAACTCGTCCAATAGACCCCTCGTTTCAGGCGAGCGAGCCTCCAGAAGAGAGAGAGAGAGAGAAAGCGAAAATAAAGATGGAGGACGTTGTCTGCTATGCAGGTCCACGTTGAGCGTTTGAAAGGATTCGTTATCGTTATTGTTGTTAAAATAACTTATTTAAAGCGATTTTTAGTGACAGTAACATGGCAGAGTAATATTATAGCGATTCGGAGGTCGGAATGGATTAATTTGGTGATTTTAAAGTTGTTTTTTAGATATAGTTTTACTTTAGATTTTTTGCATGTAGTATAGCAATTGTGAATATATTCCAAGCTAAAAATTTTAGAAAAGAGATATTCCGCAGTTTGTGCTTGCAAGACCCTGAAACCTGGCGTTACAACATGAATTCTTTGACAATGTTCTAGTCTAATCCAAGATATTTTCTTAAACGTATCGGAAGTATGGTCATACTTTTTCAAGTTAATTATAAATCAAACGGATGCATTCTGGGCACGTTGCGTCTTGCTAGCTTGTTCTTGGGATAAATCACAGATTGAAATTACCAATTGCATTTTAATATAAGGCGTTAGGAAACTTTCTAAGGATCTGAGGATATGGACTAATTAATGGAATTACTGAACTTTAGTAAAGCCTTCGATTCTGTTGACGCGGATATATATTAAAAATTAAATTATATTAAATTCTGTAAACATCATTTATACGCTGATGATCTGCAGATATATCTCGATTATACAGTTGTCTGCTTCCCTGAATGTGTTCAGTATGTGAACCATGACCTCCAGCGAATTCACAATTGTTGCAAGGACAATTTTCGGAAGATGAATCCATTAAAAGCCATTGTCATCGAGTATCCACTGTTATTAAAACGAATTATTGGAGATATTAATACAAAGCTTATCTTGAAAATACTGAGATCATATTCTGTAACACTCTTAATAATATCGGTGTTTGCATAAACATCTGAGGGGATGAATGGTAGAGTAAACTTTTTCAGAAATTTTCACGACCGTGCTCCGAAGCCGTGCCGACCATTTCAGGGAAAAATGGAGTGGGTAGTGAAGGACGGGAAAGGACTCTCCCCCTCCCCTTTACCTGGGGGAGGAAAACAGCAATAAAGTTGAGGGCTGTTTATGACCTGCAGAAATTTTAGAGGTCTCTTTCCTTCTTCTTGGATGAACTTCTCTGGTAGAATCGCTCACATATTTGACCACAGCCAGAAGGAGATACTGAGCCGGGGGTTGCCCTGGGCAATGATGACAAGAGGGGGCAAGGTACGGAAAGTAAGTAGAATTTTTAAGGGAATGCAGCAAGCTTTGAGATTCTATATATAAACATACCCATTGAAAGGCACTTGCGAAGATAATCAGCTGTATAAACGAGTCTCAGGATAACGCAGACATCCATATGTATATAATAATTTAAATTTTCATTGCTAATAACATGTTGTAGAATAACAGAAAATTATATTTTTAAGGAATTTTTCGGTAAACATATTTAAAGTGAAAATCTTGCATCAATTATGATTAGTGCATTTATTGAATCAGAAAAAATCATGCTTGCCACTTCAATGCAAATGCAATATAATTCATTAGGTTTTAATACCATATTCATATGAGTAATGAGTAATGGTAACGATTATAACTTGTTAAGTGTTATTTGGATTAAAAAAGAATTTTGCAAAGATTATTCTTCGAAAATTAAAAATAAAAATCCGAGCAGTGGTGCGCAAAGAAAAGTATTCAATCCGTGTATGGCAAGGAGTGTATTAGAAAATGATCTGGAATAGAGCTAGACAGAAATTAAGCGATAAGGAAGAACTCCTCAGTGTCCTATAACCTCGGTCACACGGTAAGAAGAGGCATTTACGAGTAATCTATATCTATGAGAATGAGAAATCAACATATAATAGTTTGGTATACAAAGAAGATATATTATTAAAATTGACATTTCACAGCCTAACTTTGTGGAATGGTGCCATCATGCAAAGAAAAAAACACACTTTGTAAATTCCACAGAAATAAATTAATCGGCAACTAGTTCTGTCTGTCTGTCAGACATCATCTCAACTCCCTCCAGAAAACCCACCTATTCTGACCTCACCATCCCCTCTCATTCCTCCCATCCTTTTACCCAGAAGTTACCCGCTTTCCACAGTATGATCCACCCACATCCCAATGTCACCCGCCAATTCCCTTTAGACTAAAGAAGTTTTAATTATCAAACAGATTGCTATAAATAACGGATACAGCCCAGATATGGTGGATAAACTCTTGAGGAGAAAACCAAATATCGTCTCATCCTATAGATTGGGACACATGCTTCCTAATGACCTTTCTATGTCCCCTGGAATCTACGGAGAGCCATCGGCCACCACAAAGATAGAAGACCCAGCAACTCTCTCAGCTGGGTGTACGAACTCCGTTACAATGAATGCCCATCCCGGCGCGTGGGGGGTGGACAAAATCCTTACCAACGAATACCTCTTCCACAAGTCCTCCCCTCTTCTCTCATCCCCTCAGCCCTTTTCCGTTGATAATTCCCGGTTTTTCCCACCACCCCTACCACACCTCACCCACCACCCCTACCACACCTCACCCACCACCCCTACCACACCTCACCCACCACCCCTACTCCTTAGACCTAGCTATTCTTTCCGAGATCAGCATACGCAGAATTCAGTGAACCCCTTTCGCCTACCTGCTACTCCCTAGCCATTCCATTATCTGCTAATCTTTCTCCCCTTAATTCCACACGTGATTCCGGGCGTAATTTCTACGAAAAAACTTTTACCAAAACTACCACCAACAACTTTAGCGCCAGGGCTCACCCTCACCTCACCCACTATCGCTTTGTTGTAATCTAGTCGTCAGTGGATTAAATATATATATTAAAATATATTGCATTAAATAGATCGACGTAATTTGTAGGTGTTTTAGTTGTAATTTTCCTATTTATGGATAATACCCATGGCATCCTACTAGCCCGGGTGCGATGCACCCCTTGCACCCATAGGACGGCGCGGCTTAGGGTGAAAATTATTAATTAGCGTTCATTTCCCTCTCTTTATCAAGTATCGAAATCATTTAAGTTTCTTCCATTCAGTCATGATGATATATGTATTCGGAGAGATGAAATGAATATCAACGAAATAATTAAAAATATATTCAATACGGTTTCACTAATCTCATTTAAAAATATTAGCTAACAGAGAAATAATGCATAGAATGTCTTATTCATCCAATGTGTTCGCTATTACGCATATGCGAAACAAGATCATCCCTGTAAGAGGATTTTGAAGGGTTAACGTGTTCTTTCACTGTTACTCTATTTCTATTCTAATTACGTTTTCTCTAATTTCCCCTTCTTTTGACATTATTCATAGTATTATATTTTCTCTTAATTATCATTTATTTAAGCCCTATTATTTATTATTTTTTTTACGGAACAGTTCGTCCTGCGGGCATGTAGAGCATGAAGAAAAATAATGGAGTCCTTTCCAAACCTCCATTGGTGAGAATTTATACATAAGCAGAAAATATAGGCAACTAAAGTATTTCTTGTCGGATTTTTTTTAAGAAGAGTGAAGTACGTGTGAGATTTGAGCCAATTTAAGAAAAATCCGAATTGAGTTCCTTTATAATACTATATTGCTTTTACAGCATCCAAATGAATGAATTTTAGCCAGTCTTTAAAGATAATAACGTCAAAAAACCTTCAAAACATGCGTAAGGAGGAAGACGAAACGCGCACTAAAAGCAGAGCCGCTCATAGACTCGCTCTCATCGAGCTTCATGTCTGTTAAGCGGGTTGCATCCTTTAGTGGTAACTTTTTTTTGTAAGTGACTGTACCATCATCAGAAACATCTGATGATAGTACTTTGCTACCAAAACCAGTAAAGCATGTAATATTTGTGAAACTACAAGTTTTTTCTTATTTTTTATGAGTTATTAAATATGAAATTCCACCAGTTAATGTATAAGGCTATTTATTTTACTTATGTGAGTTTCTAACCCCAAACATCAATGGGAAGGCAGCAATCAAAGAAAGGGATAGATGAAAGATGGAGATGGCTTTTAGATGCTGGAAGACCTACTAAATCCCTATCATATCAGGCCAAATTCAGACTCCATTATATCGCACTCAAACCAGAGGGTGAGTAAGTGGCAGAGACAATAGCCAGAATGGGACTCTCAGAAATAGAAAATAAAGAGAGGAAGTTTCTGAGGAAGATCCTGGGACCTAAAAAAGTATTGATAGTATCAGTTTACATTCCAACTGAGAGTAAACAAAAAGTTATACGAAGAATCTGAGAAAATTCCAACAACCATTAAGAAAAAGGCAAAGACAGAGACAAATTATATATTTAAGGAAATGGGGAAGATCAATCAAAAATAAGTAAATGAGTGCCTTATCTCCAAACTTAGAGATGCTGAGTATAGCCTATATATACCTTATAGGTCCATGAGAAATCAGTCTCAACTCTGTGTTGCCACGTTTTAATGCTGTTTTTCTCAATAAAGTAAATGGAAGTAAAAAAAAACATAATTTGGATCTTTGAAGCCAGGATATCAAAATTACACATATAACTTTTTTCCAGAAGGAAAGTAATCTAGGAAAGTTAACAATTCTTTTAAATCAGGCTCAGAGAAAGGTTGCTGAAGCTTATGTTTACTGCTGTTTTTTGTGATAGAAGAATTCAATGCATTCCTTGAGAAGGTTCATAGTTATTTTCCAGGTTTTAGTCATTTCTCCTAAAATAATTTCAACATTCATGGGGCAACATCTTTCAGCTGAAATTGCATACTCAATGCTTGGTATTATATCTAATGATTACAATCAATCAGTGAAGTAGTTTCTTTTTCACACTGCTCATTGGCCACAAAAAAATTAAAATCTGCATGCACAATACCATTTCAAATTATATTGGCAACTCTGTTGCCTTAAGGCGAATCGTGCCTGAATTAGTTCCAAGAAAATCTCCCACGTGGCAGCACCAAAATGAGCCAAATTTATTTTCCTTCTTATTCGTGAATGATTCGTTCAACTTTTAATCAAAAAGTGGATTCTAACTGTAAATAACCATAGAAATTAAGGATACCCAAGAAAAAATTTATTCTTTTGAAATTGCGATTTTTAGTAACAATATTTTTCTTATAAAAACTTTTATCAAAAATTAGCGGTAGTCAAAGTGTAGAGCAATTTTTAAAAACACATTGCAATTTTTATATTAATAAATTAATATATCGTTTGTTCAGGAAAGTGTTTTAAAGAAGTACTAGAAAACAATTCTACGTTGCAACGCTGCCTCTGGAAGTGCATTTGACGGGAGCGCGCGCTAAACCCCTCTCCTTCGAATTCGCTTCTCCCAAGAGACTTCTATGTACTTCTATGCGAAAACAAATCAGAGGTGTCTGGTTTCTGAGAACATATGCTTATCACGTTTTCGACCACCTAACCTAGTCTGAGGAATTTTCGGTAATGAGCTCGAGATATTCTACCAAAGGCTCCAAAATTCTCCGTATGTCAGCGAAGAAAAAGCGACGTAGAGGAATAATTACGAAATTAAAAATGCAAGGTAACATATTAATATATTAATGTAAATAAGAAGTTTAGAGCGGTCATATAATAGACAGTTCTGAAATATTATCTAGCGATAATGAATGACAGTTTTAATTATTTTGACATTTAGGCGCCGTAGAAAGAAATTTATATCTAAATTTGCATTCATTCTTTCAAGACCGTGTTCCATAGTTTTTTATATTTTTTGTTTCCAAGTTAACAGATGAAGTTATTATTTTGCTGCCACAAATAAAGTCAGTGAAAAGGTTTAATCGCGAATTGAAACATCAGTTGCGAATTCCTCGGTGTGTCGCATTTCGTAAAACAACATTTAAAATTTCAAGAAATTAAGCATTTTAATTTTTACTTTACATTATTTACTTCCTTTTAATTTGAATTTTAATTTTTCAGCTATCGGTAACGACCTGTACGTTTGATATAACAATATTTTATGCATCTTACAACTTCTTTTTTGACAATGTGAGGAAGAAAATTCGTCCTTACTTTGAATTCCTTAATGAAAATCTTATGTTAATTGAGCAAGAAAATTTATTTACATTACATATAGTTAATATATTTATGGAAATTACATTTCTCTTAAGCGAAATGGCACAATTTTCATTGCAGGCAAGATGAAAATCTCATTGTTAAATCCGACGGTAGGTATACCGAGAAAGATTTCGATGATATTGTGGGAGATCATTACAAATTTAATTCTACAAAAAATATCTGCAATCGATCAAAATGAAAGTTACGTGCATTGTGATACGTGATGAGAGATATTTGTGCGTTCAAAGTTCCAGCGAAGAGTTTCAATTTCTGTAATATATTCTATAATATACAAAATATTCCCCTCTCAATACTCAGCACATTTTAGGGTGCCTGAGGTAAACATCCAAGCACAATATACCAAGGCTTCCGAGGGAAGACCCCGGTGGCAAAGAACGGTTATCAGTTAACATGAGATTACGCAGGTATCGCATGGCATTTAACTCTGCTTACCCTCACATCCAAAGAGTCCGTATTTTTAGGCGGCGTGCTGCGGCATTGCCGTTTTACAATTTTCTTTAATGCATGCTAATGCAAGAACTATACATCCAATTTTAGAAATAAAAGTTGCTACGTGTTTTAAAAAATTAGCTCCTTAAACTGACTACACCAAAAAATTTAATTACATCTTTATAAGAAAGATCTTGTCAAAAAGATGGTTAAAAAAGGAATGTAAATTTTTATTTTTAGTCTGCGAATATTTTATTATTATTTAGTTTATTTAACTGTTCACTAAACGAAAATCGGGTTAACCATTATCAAATGAGAAGGAAAACAAATTTGACGCTAGCGGTGCTACCATCTCTTGAAATTAAATCTTAACTTTTTCTGGGATGATTCGCCTTAAGAGAAATAATAACACAAAAATATCTAAAATTCCCAAAACTACAAGTCTGCAAGTTCTTTTTCTCCCTGGATAAAAATCAGAACTTCATTTCCAGTCTCTTTTACTTTGAAGAACTAAGTTACATTTTCCCCTTCAATTTATTTTCAAACTATAACAGAATATTACATTTTTAAGCTTCATCAGCCCTTTCTGAACCTGATCTAAAGGAATTATTTGCTTCCAGAGCTCTCTTTCCTATTACAAAAGATTTAATAAATTATTATCTATGATTTTCACTTTGCAGCAAAGAACCAAATGGTTCTCTTTCTTTCATCGTACATTGACAAGAAAAGGTAAGAAAAATAGTATTTCACACATGGATGCATGGTGCAGAGAGAGAGAGAGAGAGAGAGAGTTCTCATGGAACTCTATAAGGGATATAAAGGGCACCTCTGAGTTTGCAGGTAAGTTTCTTTCTTTAATCTACTCATCTTTGATTGGCCTTTGCCATTTGCCCTAATGTCATTTTGCATGTGGGCCCACACCGGGAATCAACCCCAGGACCACTTTCACCAAAGTCAAACATGCTGCCTACATGACTATTTGATAGCCCCTGTGATCATAAATTTAAAGATCTTGAGTGGAAAGAAAAATTTGATTTTCTTCCCCAATATTCACTATGGATAAATTGCAAGTATAAAATAACAGCTGCTATGTCTTTATTAGCCAAATATTATTGTATTTAGATCACCGTTTCCAATACAATTCAGCTTTTAGGGTTGAACACAAAAACCAATGCACTAACCAGGATCTTCGTGTAGTTATGTTAGCACACTAACCTCAACATTACTAAGGATGTTGATTATATATATAAATATATATCAAAGATCTACTACTTTCCTCTTCATGGGAAGAACAAGACTACAAATCTCACTATTACAGAGATTTGTATCAATCTTCCCTTGTCAGTACCACATGCTTTTACAAAAAAGAACTGAATCTTAAGTCATCAGCTCAAAGATAGGTTGTATCCTAATGCCCTCCACTATAGAAAAGCTTTGGAGAGGGAGTGAGAAGACTAGGCATGATGAAAAGCAAGGCTATTTATCTATGATATTTTCACTAAATGCTGTGAGTACCTTAAGTCTGTAAATCACATTATTGCTGCACAATAAACCTACATGTTAAACTTTTCTTAGCATTCAATTATGAGTGACAAAAATGAATGTCATTATTCCACATCAATGATCTCAAAGTAGCTTTCATATCATGTGATCCACGAATATGAACGAGACAAAGTAGTGAAATAACAATTTTCCTCTATCCTCTACCGAAGGAATAAAAATATTTCATTGCTTGAGATATGGCATGGATATGCTGTAAAAATTTGACTGACTGACAATCGTATATAATGAGAAATCGAAAGTCTAGAAATGCAGATGCATTAAAATTAAAATCTACCTCCAAATCATATTTGGCATGGACTGCCTTATTCCGAGCCCATTGGCCAGTACTCCGGTGACGGAGGGATACTCTTTCTTCAGCACGAGTTTTCTCCAGCTCATCAAGCTTCTTAAGTGCTGCTTCTGGGTCTGTCTTCTGCAGTTTCTCAAATTCTTCTATTTGTTTCTTGGTCTTCTCACGACGTAGTATACGGTGATACCTAAAAGCAAGCCAAAAAAAAATGAAATCTGCATTTGTTTGCTTTATAGGAAATACATGAGCTAAGATTATTTGCAAGGGAAAATTCTTTTTAGGAGCATGAAATATATAAATGTATGCACAGTGGGCTGAAGAAAACATAGCAATTTAAATATTCATACCAAAATTACATGTATAAATCAAAAGTTGGCTCTTTTGGAAGAAAAATTACATTTAAACCAAGAATATAAAGCCTTCCAGACTAGAAAAACTACATATAATTTTCAGAATTACATCTAAAAATAAAGAGATGGCTTACTTTTTGCTTTTTATCTTATTTTGACGTCTTGCCTTGGCTTCCCTGTAGGACTGCTGAGCTCTGACACGAGCCATCTCTTTTCTTTGTTCCATTATTTCTTTACGATTTAGAAAGAATGTCTTCCTCTGCATGGATAAATAATGTTATATGTCAAAATATATAATAATGGTAATTGTATAACAATGTTAATGCAATAAGGTAAATGTAATCCTCAACCAGCTCTAAGTTCAGAAAACCTTTTACAGTGAAACTGAAAGCTTATGACCCCTATACAGAAGCCATTTTCAAGTCCAGGCTAGCCTACTTTCAAGAAATGCTGAAGATAAGATGTTTGGGTGACATAAATCACCTAGCAGTAATAGTGTATAGTAATTTGTTTGAAAGTCAGACTTATAAATCCTTAGAAGAAAGAAAAGAAAAAAGGAACTCGGCGTTCAATGAACTAAGAGACAAAGGTTCCCCAAGCGCCGACAGCGGCAACCGTCTAGGGCGATTCCCGGGAAACGGATAATCGCTCAGCGGTCACCAGTTATTCATAACTGAATATGAATAACTGGTGGCCGCTGTCAGCGCTTGGAGAACCTTTGTCTATTAGTATATAAAACCTTACTCTACTGATATTTTGCACATAAAGGGACCATAAGCTTTCATTTTGACTGTACCCTGTCATATTCATAAGCAACCTTATCTACACTTATTTTCCCTATATCGACTATTGCCATGTACCTCAATCTCCCATATGTGCTGAACACAAAACTTCAATGGCTATTAAATGTGTATGAAAGTTTTGCTAGTAAATGAAAAAAAAAATGATATTTCCCCTTACTTTACCAGCCTTTACCATCAGAATGTCAAAAATAGAAGAAAGTACAAGTTTGGCTTGTATTCGTATCGTCTTTTTGAATATGAACAACCTGGGTATTTGATGCAATACAATGACCAGAATGGCTCTTGATTATGTAATACTCCTCAACATAGAACTATCACATAAGAAAAATCTTTTTGCGTATCTGGGGCAAGATTAAGGAATAGTATTCCCAATTGCATCAAAGATTCCACTTCATTGTTTGTTTTTTAAGAGATTTTTTTCATCATCTTTACGTCATGGAAAGAGTATAATATGACATTCAAGCCATGAATTTACATAAAGAGCTTATTATTTTCTTACATTAAAAACTTTTCTGCTTCTCAAATTAATTCATTATGTAATATATGAGCTATAGTATCATTGAATTTACTTTGTACGGTCTTAGTGGACGATTAAATCCGAGAATAATAAAATATTCCTTTATTTCAAGAAAACTTACAGGTTGTGGAGTTTCTTTTTCTTCCTCTTTTTTGGAGACACCCTGCAAAATACTATCAACCTCCTTCTCTAGCTTTGATTTCGGCTGAAAAGAGAATGTAATTTTACTGCATAGTTCTTAAAATAAAAATCTAATTAAAAGTTTAAACTTAAAAAAAATAATTATTTACCTTATACTTCGAAATGAAATCTTTAGTTGATGACATTTTGAAGTAAGGAGTATTTAATGGAAAATGAAGCTCTGGGGTTACTTTATTAGTTGTTACCACAGGCTCCCACTTACTCAGCGACTTTTTGGTGTTGTCATATGCAACTGACCTCTTGATCTGAAAAGAAAATAATAGGAAATTCCAGTTAAAAATAACAATTAATAGCATTGATTCAAACTTGATGGTGCTGAAACATCTTATTTGTTTCAACAGTATTTTTCTCATTGATATAATACCTTAAATTTCATTATATCATAATAACAACATGAAAAACATGATAACAACAATGCAGAGAATTCTCAGTAACAAACATTCAGCAATTTTAAAAATATAGTTCGTAAAAATTATGCTCTTACGTGCTTCAAACGTATCTCTATACATTTTTCGCGTCCGAAAGACTCGGATTGTTCCCGTCCCCAAATGAACAGCAACCAATCGTTCCCCCTCATTCGATAGACCAATGACCACTTGTTTTGAATGAATTTTGTGAGAATAAAATGGTAATCTAAATCCCCGTCGGAACCGATACGAACTCTGCGGTGAGAACATCTTTATCACTTTCTTCCCAGGGATGGGATGGGTGGATTAAAAAGTCGCTTTTCGGCGTTGAAAAAACAGAAACGAAGTGTTTCGCGAGCTGTTGAGCGTCGCCTCGTAGAGATCATGAATCTCACCACTGTTGTTATAGTAAAAAAATCATCCTTCCGTAATTATCTATCCGGGAAATCTGCTTCATTGTAGAGTGAAAACGAGCAAAATTAAGAAACTAGCACATTGTGCGAAAAGCAGACCGCTCATCTGAGATATGCTGTAATAAAGCAATACATAATCCGGTATTAGGCTATCCCGCTTGGCACACGGATTGCGCTTAGTCCCCCGAAAAGTGTTTTAACCGGGTTTTACTATAATTCAAAAGTTAGCACTGTTTTAACTAAATGTAACATGACAGTCCAAGTCCTACCTATACCTAATAAGTCTAAACCTATAATAATAACCTATATCTAACCTGATTTCCTTGAATCTTCATTCTTTTTCTTGCTTTCTCATGTTTCACATACTAATGGAAAAATATATAAAACTGATAAACAGCGACTAATTATAAATGCAAACAAGGGCCGATTAGGACTGCGGGCTCGACAGTAAAATCTGACATGAGTGTTGCACATTGCTTTTATAGTGGCGGGAATTCCCGACCTTGGACCAAACTAGACATCCATAGTTTTTACATTTCAATTTCATTTGAGGCAGATTCTGACCATTCACACTTTACCCTTAATTTTACATTTTTAACGTCCACTTGATAAAAACAAAGAATGTTTGCTAAGTTGAAAGTACTTTTAAAATTAAAAAATCTGAAATCGATCACTGAAATTTTAGTGAACGTCTTGATGAAAATTAAACACGTTATTACGGCTGCTGAAATTACCATGAGTAGTTGTGTACATGGTTTACCAAAATAGTTCAACTGTGATACACACGAGCTAAACTCAAGAAAACATACGTCAATGAAGTTAGTTCATTGTGCGGGTATGCCAAAAATGCACTCAACATTGGCCAAAAATTACACGTACTTGAGCTTTAAAACAGGTAGGCTATATCAGTATTGTAGGAATATCTTCATTCACTACTATCAACTTAATTCAGTGATATAGATTTTCAAGTGTGTAAAAACTAAATTTAATGTAGCTTACAACTGCACACATTTCGATAAAATATGGGAAGGATATTCTGCGAGAACTTAGTCCTAACCAACCTGGAAAAAATATGGCCCGACACCATCTAATCCACTGATTTATAAGGATAAAAATAAAGAATGTCTGGATCGGGTTTTAATGCTTACCCTCTTTCTAGCTGCCGCGCGCCAAATGAAATGAACTTCAATTGGTTGAACCTACATTGGACGCGTAATCCTAAACGACCCAACTACGACCGATAGGCCCAAATGTCGGAAACTTTTGCGTTAACGTTAGTTACTTTTCACAGAAAATAAATAAGAGGTTTATCCAAAATCTTTCCCGATAGAATTTTTTTCCTAAGCAACTAGAACGAAAATTAACAGGCGACTACATTTTTAAATGCATTTTCCCAAAAAGTAGCAATATTCCCACTAATTCTCTATATTCCCTATGTAAAAAATTTGAATTGTAATTTAAGTTACAGCGAAGGAGCGAATGTAATGAAGCAAAATTTGATATCGAGAAATATCCAGTCACTTAATCGAAATAGCCTGGAACAAAGGTGCAACCTAATTGTATTTAAAATGTGGTATTTTTATTTTTCTGAGAATATGATAGCATGTAACCCGCATTAAATCGCGAGAGTAAAATCTTTAAATAATGATTCTCCAAATAGTAGCAGTTTTTTCAACATTCGTAGTATGTGTACTTCCAAGGCCCAAAAGTCTGACCAGACTCATTGAAAAATCAAACCAGTTTGGTTGGATCCGACTAGTCGGAAGGAGCCCGAACACTTCGGATGATGTTATGCCAATCCGACTTCACGGATCGGAAGTTCTGTAATGCTGAGTGTTTTCCGACTGATGGGAGAGTCGGTCCAATCTAAGTTCAACCTTTAACCTAACAAGACCTAAAAACCTACAGAAGATGCACTTGGAAGTTGTTAAGGGAATCGTCGATGAGTTAGAAGAACATAAGGTTGATCTAAGTAGTACAGATCAACAATTATTAAGAAGAATTCAAGAAAAAGAAAGGAACGAAGAAAATAGCTAAGGCCTCCAGAGGCGGAACAAGACACTAAATAAACACCCTTAGAAAAAGAGCAAATAAAAATTTGCAAGGCTAGAGAAAATTATGATAGATTAACAAGTGGAATCCAAATCAAGACGTCGTCAGATGAGTCACCAACATTTTTAACGACTTTTATTAATTACTCAATACGGGAAGGCGTTACCTCGTGGAAGGCAATTACAAAGAAAACTTTTCGTACACAGAAACTTCTGGTGCTTGTACTTTTCTACAGAAATTTGTGGAAGTGTACGAAAAGTTCTTTCTTTATTAATTACGTTAGGAGAACGTTGACAAAGCGACCGGCTAAATCATTGGACATCTTCCTAAAACCTCCTTCACCATAAAGACAAAGGAAATATATATTCTATGGAAGATATTTTCCAAAAGGCATGCAAAAACTTTCCGTAAAAAAATAACTAAATACACCAGGTTGAAATTATTTTAAGGGAACTAAGGGTAAACCGCTGGATAGCTTCATAACCAAATTACGATAACTTTGTACTTTTTACGTTGGAAAACAAAAGGAAAGGATATTTTAGGTCTTTAATTTGTAAATAAGTGCTTAACACCTTCAAACGAAAATTGTACCTCTTTATTTTGCATTATATGCCACAGTTAAAGACTGGATATCTAGAAAGCCTGGGAAGAACTGCTGTGGAAAACTTGTCCTATCGTCATACTTTGAAGAGTATCAGCTTTTCGGACAAAGGGTTTCCTTGTTACTTCAATTATAGTGTTTTTCGATCTATAATGAAGCAATATTAACCTGATAGACAATTATTATCCATCTATTTTCAAAGCAGTGGTGTGAGCCATCACAAAGCATGGTCTCTCCACCAAGCGATTTTTTAATCCAACGATCTGACCTGAGAAAAATTGATAAGAATTATCATCTCACCCTACCTCAGGGTTAGTATCGGCCCAACCGTGGGAAAAGGATTGCTCATCATTTTCTTCTCACAACATTAATCTCATCAAAGAGTCAAAACGAGCTTACAGACGAGGGAATGTAAATGTAAAAATGTTAGGTCTGTAGAATGAGGCGGAGAATTAGCATTAGAGTTACAGTACATCTGAGGAAGGGTAAAAATCGGACTATGAGCGGGTACCGACAGAAAATAATTAATCGGGTTTTACTGTAATTTTATAGAAATGCATCATTTTTAAGTCTAACAAATGGTTTTAATGGTTTGCCATGACATACCAACTGGGTTTCGAGATACAAACATCAGACTGGAATTAATTAAGTTCGTAAGTCACCACTGTACTAACACTAGGCACGAATAGCTAGCATTACATTTTTCAGTTTACATAAATCTTTCTTGGAACATGAGTGCAAATTAGGCTACCCTCCAGGATATTATTGACTCAAAGTTGAAAGTCTATCTATCACATAAAAAGAATAACTGATCAATCACTTGCCTAATATATGTATAATGATTAATATAATTGTATGTTCACCTAAAACTCGAAAACCAAAGGTTGTCATAAGGAGAAATTTTTTAATCGGCACGACTCGGCCAACGCTACTTAAATATAAAGAAACTACTAAGCGTACTTGACGCTGAAAAATTAAATTTACATTTGAATTCTTCGTTCCGCATTTCGGCGAGTGGTAGTGGGTGCATCAACTACGACTTCTTCCCAAATTATCTGCGAATCATATGCATTTCTAATAATAATAACATAATTCAATGTCTCATTTTTACATAAGAAATCTTTTGTTCTAGAGTACAGTAGACCTAAATTAGTATGTTATTCATCAACTTTTCCATCCCGATGGAAATCAACGGGAAATTCACAGCTATTACCTATAATATTATTTAGTGAGGCTGTCTATATTCACCTAAAACTCGAAAATACTTGTAGTTGCAAAATATGCTAACTTCTACGTTATTGAAAGTTTACGACCGGTTCTATGCATATCATCTGTAGATATACCGCAGAGGTGGCAAAATATTCCCAAAACTACATAAAATTCATTTTAATCCTTTTCAGATTACATTACTATCGAAAAATTAAGTTAGAAAGAATCATCGAACGAACTATAGTCAAACGGTAAAAAGAACAAAATTCAATGTTTCACATTCTTATCGACGATCATAGATTTCTGCCATAAATAACAGAAATATAAAAAATCCGAAATTTTCGTATTGGATAACCTGTCCCATCGAATCAAGCGGTGTTAAGCCTCTAATTTAAAAATATTATTAACTAAAATATTTCTGCCAACGTAGAGAATCAACGGACAATACAGCTAGATATCTTTATGTCATTACTCCAATGAATCTAATATTACGACAAATATGATATTCATATGGAAGTACAAAATGTGAAACATCGTTTAAGTAAGATATATTTTTAAGAGTTAAAATTGATTTTGGTTATTTAGTTATAAATAGCTATGTTTAAAGGTGTGATTATTCTTATCACAAAGTTATGCTTTTACTTTAAGTTAATACGCAGCATTGCTAACTTCTTTTAATAAACCATGAAATTGAGGACCTTAGATTATTGAGAATCCTAACCATATACATCACAGACCAAATCTACTCTTTATATTACATTGAGGAATTCATCAGGGAACATCTTCTGAATAAAGAATCGTTTCAACCTCCAAGATGCAATTACTATGGCAGATATAAAATACATTTTCCCTGTTGAGAATCTATAGTCACTTCAATTAGTATTACTTAAAGAAATGCCTAGATCTCCACAGACATTTTCCCTCATATAAGTTAGGTTATGGAAACTTAAACCAATGAGAATGATTTTGAAGCTATCTCATTAGATTTATTCTACTATGAAATGAGTATGATACACATCTAAATCATGGACCTACAAAATGCATAATTACCCTAACTTTATAGCAGTCATACCTAAAATTTTCTATTCTCATCTATCTTGATCTTGTTTTCATTTCTGCACAAGCTTAAAATTTCTCATTTTATTATTCATTCTTTCAAAGGGATTACAAAGATTGCTCATCTTCATTAGAATAGATGCGTCCTTAATGCAGAAAAAAGTAACTTGTGGAAATCTCAGTGATAAAACTCAAACAATGAGATTGATTTTGACAAAATACTAATAATGACCTCTTCGTAACAAAAATAACAAAACCTGAAATATAATAATTTTGAAAGATTTCCATAGTTTTGAATACTTCTCATTTTAGCCCAAATTAAAGATTCTGTATTATATTTAGAGAGATTTAAACTTGGGGTATACTAAGCAACTGATATGGATCCTTAAGGGTAAATGATATTTTTAGGGTCCACAACTGTTCAGTAGTTGAATAAGGACTGGAAACATTATAAAGATTAATAATCAAATTAATGTTGGCTTATAACTAAAAGCCTTATATTTTTCCTTTAGAGAAGAATTAATAGTTACTAGATTGAAAAATCACAAGAGATTACTGCAACAAAAAAAGCACAAATGATAAAATATTTAGAAAATATGTCCCCTTTTTGCTTTTCCTGTTAAAATAACACAAAAATAAGGTAAAGGGTCTTCGATTACTCGTTTGATATTTAGCAAGATTTATGTGGCCTACAAACTTGAATGATTATACACAGAGGTATATTTAATGTTAAGACCTTCTTTAAGGGATCCATTTTCACAAAAGTTTGCATATGCCTGGCTTAAACTTGCTGTGGTCCTTGCAATTAAAGATAGGACAAGGGGCTTAATTCAGAACTTACAAATAAGATACCATAAATAAAAATCAATAACTAGTTGTGTTTAAAAAAAAACCCTTCGACAGCTGAGATCATTTGCACCCAAGAATCAAACCTGAAACCACTTTTACCTATCTCAAACATGCTATTTGGAAACCCAAATATAAAATCAAATCTAAAATCACTACTAATGTATAATTAAATCAAATCTCAAATATAAGCAGTTCCATAATCTACATCGGGGTGTGGCAGGGGCAACACATTGTGGAGTATTATTATACTATTATAACCACGTGTGACATACTGTGAATTCCTAATTCCTTGAGAGATCAGTGACATTCTCCATTTTTCTCACGAAAATTATCATCCTTTCCTCATCAATAAATTAAAAAGATAATATGAACCTTAGTGGTGAAATCAGGGTTGTGAGCAATTCTATAGGAGATAAGAAATGGGATGGTGAACTGTGGTAAGGGAAAACAGTGGTGGTTAGATATTCCTCCAAAACCATATCTGCAGAAAGCTTATGGGGAAATAACCTGCCCTGTATTTATCTTGGCTTGGAGGAGTGGCTGGAGTGGAAGATCTTGACAAATATTTTCAGGATATTTTAAAAAATGACTTCGTTTTTGATTGCTCTTGAAGAAAAATTATGGATAGGCTAATATATGTGAAACTTCAACTTTAGAAATTGCTGCACATGAAATTCTATCCATCACGGATTCCTCTGCTTACTGATCTTAAGACATGTCCACCCTACTACATTCACTGCCTCCCAACTCCTATAACTTGAATCATCTCCTAAAATTGATACTTTTTTGAGAAAATACCTCTATTTGTAGTCATTAAGGGACGATAGCTTGATAATAATATATAATAATATATTACTAATAAAGGACAGCTGTGGTGCGTCATGAGAGTTATGAATCATAATAAGATACTTGGTAATTTATTTATACTACAAATACTCTGTAGCTGTAAATAAATTGAACCATGCTCTAATAAAAAAATCTAAAATAATGCTACAAGAAATTAAGAATTTTCATTGACATACCTTCTCTGCTTCTGGTCGCTCTAATGGAGCTGGTAATGCTTTAGAACTTTTCGCCCTTCTCAGTTTTTGAGCTATTTCAATATATTTTGAAACTTTCGCCAACGATTCAGCAAGGCTCTGTGGTATCTTTAAACACCTTTGTCCATTTTCGTCGACACCATACTCGAACAAACGAGGAGGTAGCTCTTTCCTGTTCGGAGCATGGATCCTATGACATGGAACAAAAAATAGTTTTTACTTCATAAGATTTATTCAATCCCTAAAAACGGCTAGTCACCTAAAAATTATGAACATGAAGAATGTGTGTCAAAACATAAAAGCGCAAGGTAAACGGATACTTCATTATATCGTGTCAAATAATTCATAATCGCTACCTAGAATTATGCTACACTTTTTGCACAAGCCTAATTATCAAATTGGCAACAAGTTCAAAATTTAGGGAACGTACGTACACACCCTGATACCCTGCACATTAATCTTTGACGCCACTACTGTTCAGCGGAATTGCAATAAACTATTAAAGCGGAAAACGTGAATCGCGTGCAGTATCGACATTGATTATATTTTGATAGAGCACAGTTGATGTCAACTCATATTATTGCAAAAAATATTTTGCTACTTCAAGACCTGTTGGTGACAGATGAACCCTGTGGTGAAGAAAAATTCCACTCCACTTAATTTCAAAGAGCACTGGTGCACCAAGCATTATGATAATGGGCACAAATCATGAGCAACATGTCGAATCGAAGATTTCTTTAGGGATATCCTCACCCGATAGCTTGATATGCTTAAAGAATATGCTTTGCTTAAATCTGGCAAATTCTAACAATGTGTTGCCTAGGCCAGTATGTAACTTTAAAGTGCTTCTGCAGCTTCCGCACGTAAATCCCCATCGGGATTTGAACCACAGCTCGCTTTCATCGAAGGCGAACGCGTTGCCCACTTGGCTATCCGGAGGCCTTGTTTACGTAATTCAAATTTAGTATTCTTGCAAAGAAAGGACTCTGAAATTCAAAATAACCCCCAAGAGCTAAATGATTTCAAACCATGCCGAGCTGAATCAGAACTTTAGCGAGGAACCATATATCAAATCGGGATTTACCGTCACGATTTTAAAGTTTCGCTCAGAGCTTTCTTAGTACCCCATCACATGTATATAATATCGTCGATAGGACTAAAAATAACAATCATTAAGAATACCATTGAAGAAGTCACATTGCATAAAAAAAATATTACCTTTGGATTTTCTTTCCATACACTGCGGAAACACTTTTTAATAACTCTTCAGTATTCTTGGGGGAAAGATCATCGTCCAAAATTGCGGGAGAATACTTTGAGGGGGAACTCGGAGCAAAATAATCATCCATACCGAAATCCATATCTCAACGATTAGGAATGTCACCTTCAGTCACCGAAAATAATTTCCACCACTGACAGTCGGATATCAGCGCTAACTTCCACCGTTTCGAATTAAAATTCGGTTTAGTTGTCACATATGATTCGGAACTAGCCTCTTAAATTTCAATCATAAGAGGAACAAGGCTGGTCACCGCAACACTCAACACGTGTGTCCGAGTGAGACTGTCTCTTGCGCCGGTTCACGTTGTTTTGCAGGCTCGCAAACGTAACGAAAGTAAACCTCTCACGTTAAGAAACCAAAAGAAAGAAGATTATTCAAACCATCTATTAATTAGAGAAATATCATTCTCTCTTCTCAACGTCCATCCGGAGGCTGTAGTGTAAGTGGCTGGATCTTTTGACATTTAATGGTACTGTCATGGGTCTCAATTGGATTATTAAGATCCAGTCCTACTTCAAATTACCTATTGGATACACATGAGAGAACCTACTCAACAAGTTGGTGTTGTCCAAGTTATTAGAGAAAATATAACCATAATCTAAATTAGGTAGTATTGACTTTGAAAATAGACAGTTTTGAGAAGTGTAAGTATTTAAAAATGAAATATAGACACGTACGTTTTGTACGAATATTTGAACGTACGTTAGAATGCAATAGATACAATCATAAATCCCGCATGATTGATCTTCGATAACACATAAAATCATTATCGGAAGGATTTATTGCATTTAATATTCCTGATTTTTGTTGAATCGATCACTGTTGTAAATATAGAAAAATTATCGAGGCGTTGACAAGGATGAATATCGGTGATTTTTATGAATCATTTATTGATTAGGTTTCAACAAAAAACAATCCTGTTGATTAATAGTGAGGATTGGAGAATCCACAACGATACTGGGTGACTTTGATGGTTTGCAGATTTATATCATCAAATCTTACGACCTTTTTATGTTATATGCAAATAGAAGATAAATCAACGATATACCCATATTTCCATTATAATAAGTTTAATGGTGACCAGCCGTGGGCATTTTCTACTTGCCAAACAATTTAAATACGTTCGGTTCAAACAAAAAAAAACCAGACAATTTAAATTCTTCGGAGAATCACTAGAAAAATTATAGTTTGACGGCTGAAGTAAGATTTGTATTTTCTTCCAAATCTGAATTGCTTCAAACAGAGCTTATTGGTTCCTGACCTTCCTGTTCTATCTTGCTCATGACAGATTATTAATACATTATGGTGTCTTTGATTTATTGATTAGTAGAATTTAAATGTCAACTCATAAAACTTCTCGTCCTGAATTAAGGGTCAATATATTTTTCAGGCATTCCTTACTTTCATCTAACCAGCATTCTCATTATTTCGATTCCACCTATATATAAATAAACTAAATGGTTTAGCTTATGTAGGAATGTAAATATTATAGATTAGGAATATGTATTTTATTATTATATAGGGATGGAAAAGTACTGCTTTAATTTTCAGGAAGTATCCTTCACAATGGACCCTCAGTAGAGACCTCATTAACAATGTAACCAAAGCTCACACACCATTTCATTATATTGGTATTATGAAAGGGTAGCTCTAGCTTAAAAGAAATAGTAAACAAGTAATTTATCAGGTTAGGAAAGGTCAAACAAGTGGAAATGTTAGAGAGAACTGCAGTACAATGTCTGAATAAATTTCAGAAGTACTGTGATGCTAGAAGATCGACACTGGGTTTTATTTGGAAAGAGAAGTAATTATTAGTAGTGTAGATTATAGATACAGCTATAAAATGCACTGTGGAAAGATGGCCATGGGCATATATCACCAACAGGCAAAAAAGCCATCATCATTACCTAGCTTCAATTAATGGTAAATACTCTGTATGTTCTTCATGTGATCCTTAAAACTCAAGGATAAACAAAGTGAAAAAACATACATAACTTTGATTCAATCCCAGGTCTTCTACTTCCCAGATGTTCTAGAAATGGCAGTTTAATGGTTAGAGCATGTGACCAGAAAGAGAAAGACCTGGGTTCATGTCTCATTTATCTCAATCACAGTCGTATATATTTTTCACATCTTTATATTCTTATTAACTTTTAACTCAGTGAATTTAATTTTGAATCCACTCTCAGTTGGTGAAGTAGAATGATAAATTATGTATTAATAACTTACAGCAACATTTGATTGAAAGGGATTATCATGTATGCACTTGATTAGCTGCATAATAATAATAATAATAATAATAATATTTATTGGTCACGGGGGTCTGTACATAGCAGACATATGACAAGTCAAATTTTACAAATAAAATATACATACATAATTTATATTACATTTACATGATATAAATTACAAAATTAATTCAGAGTTTCTTCAGAACACAAAATCATTGTTAAAAATTTACCTTACAATTAGAAAAAAGATTGCCTTGGGCCAGTTTTTAATTACTTAAATATTCATTAAGGGAGTAATATGTTTTTTCTACCAGATATTCTTTTAATTTTGCTTTGAAAGGTTTGAGATTTTGTATTTGTTTTAGTTGAAGGGGAAGTTTATTATACAACATACAAAGGGAGTTGTAGGGGCTTTTGCTGGAGATGGATAATTCATATCTTTTGTGATGAATATTGATATTCTGTCGTGTGTGATGTTGATGTTCCTGGTTGTTGAAAGTGAAAGTTTTAGAATGAGATTTTACAAAAGTTGCAGCTTCATAAATTAAAATGGACGGAAGGGTTAGCAATTTATTTTTTGCAAAATATTTTTTGCAAGAGGTCAATTTAGTCAAGCCTTCTATTGCTCTAATTGCCCTTTTTTGTAGCTTGAAAATTCTATTTATATGTGGTGACATGCCCCAGAAAATGATCCCATACCTCATTCTAGATAAAAAGTATGCATTGTATATTAACAGTATTATATCAGTGGATACGATAGGTTGTAAATTCTTTAGTATATATATGACTGGATAAAGTTTATTTGCTAAGTTATTGGTATGAGCAGACCAGTCCAGGGTTTCTGTTAAAGTTAAACCCAGGAATTTAGTGGAGTTACAATTGGAGATTTTTTGGTTATTTAAAATAAGAGTTGGATACTCAGTTAATTTTTGGAATGGGTGAAAAAGAATAGAATGAGTCTTACCAATATTTAATTCAAGATTGTTCATTTGAATCCAGTCTGCCATTTCAGACAATGCTTTATTTGCCTGTGTTTCAAGAGTGTTGATATTTGGAGCACTTATTACTTGATTGGTATCATCAGCATAAACAACTAGTGAACTATGAGTGATGTTTATGCACAAATCGTTTATATAAATTAAAAATAACAGGGGGCCTAAGACGGATCCTTGTGGTACTCCACAAGGTATAGCAGTAGTTTTAGATCTATAGGCAACAATATTTCCATCTTCAAGGCTGTATTTTAGTTGGACATATTGATTTCGGTTTGATGTAAATGACGTTAGCCAATCGTAGGCAAGCCCATTTATGCCAATTAATCTAAGTTTTTGCTGCAAGATAGAATGATTTACAGTATCAAAAGCCCTTGACAGATCATAGAATAATCCTATGACTGATTCTTTTTTATCAATAGAGTCATATACGATTTGTAGTAAATTAAACAAAGCTGTTGTGGTGGATTTACCTTGTAGAAATCCATGCTGTGATTCAGAAATAAGATTATATTTTTTAAGGTAGTTGATAGTACGGACATATATTATTTTTTCAAAGATTTTTGAGAAGGAAGAAGTTATTGCTATGGGTCTAAAATTTTTTGGGTCCTGGTCAGAGTTCTTTTTATGGATTGGTATTATCTTAGATGTTTTTAGCTTCGATGGAAAAATGCCTTGACTAATTGAAGCATTAATAATATGGGTAAGTGGTCGAGTAATTGAATGGGCACATGCAGCAATTACATGTCCAGGAATGTCATCAGGGCCCATTGAATGAGAGTTCTTTAGTTGGAGTATGCAAGAAAATACTTCTTTCTCGTCAGCAGGCGATAGAAAAAATTGTGTTTGGATTAGATGATGAAGGTTTGAAGTTAGAGGTTTGTTTGTTGACAATAGGTTTATTTTGGGAAGTGGGAGGTTTTGTAAATGTAGCATTAAAAAGATTGGCAACATCTTGTGGTTTAGATATTTCTTCATTATTGATAAGTAGTTTAATGTTCTTGATGAGGTTTGTGGGCTTGGTAGCTTCTTTTATAATGTGCCATGAAGCTTTAGAAATATTGTTTGAGTTTGAGATGAACTGATCATTGTAATTTCTCTTAGCTTTTCTTATTTGAGACTTATAGGTTTTCATCTTAGCTTTGTATTCTTTTTTTAGCATAAAAACTCCAATGATGTATGATAGAGAGCTCTTATTTGTATTTCATCACTCAGCCAATTCTGACATTTCTTTGCTCACAGACACAAGCGATAACTGAGTTGTTTATTGTCTCATTGCAAGTTTAGGTCAAGTCTTGGTTGCTCTTACTTTTTCCCAAGCTTATTTTTGTAGTTCATCATATATTATTACTATTTAGCTTATCATTTATCTAAAGAACTATCATCCAATAAAAATGAGTGAAAAGTAATAATATGTAAATTTAGTTCCAATGAAAAATTGAAATTAATTTTAAACAAATGAATTAATACAAAATAGCATTGAAAGATACGAAAGTGGGAATAAAATCGGAAGTTTCTTCATTGATACGTAGTTCATATCCGATTGTGTGGTAGTGTATAATATTTTGCATTTCTCAATGAAGCTACTTACTTATTGTTTAATCAAATGGCATGTGGTTGATGAACAGGATCAACTATTGTTAACGTATATTAGTTGTGACCAATGTTTGTTAAGAAACCTAATTTATGAGGAAAGAAGCAGAATAATGATAATTGATGGTAGCTTTTTATTCCCTTTTCTTCACAGTACTGTACAGTTCATGTATTCTTCCTCCAGTTGAAACTCGTCTAGGAATCTCTTGTTATCTAGCTAAGTCACTTCAGGACCCCATTCAACAAATTCTTCCCTCATTTTCTGAAACTATTTCCTTTTATTAGCACTTTTAATTGTCACATTACATCTGTTACATGCTCTTATCTACTCTAGCTTATTTCCGAAATAGTGTATTACACCTGTTGTATACTTGTTTATCCACCCTCATTTATTACCCACTCATTACTGATGCTCCCCCTCTCTCTCCAGTTTTTCCATAAATGCTCTTATTTTAATCCATTCTAATAGAATCTAGTTTTTCTATGAGCTTTTCCTGGCATACCCAATTACCAATTCCATATAAGGATAATAGCTTACCGCTGATGGTTACAGATGAGTTACTTGAGTCACGAAGTATCTCCTGAAGATGATGCTACTTCAGCATCGAAATGCACATTGAGTATTTTATCTCTCTGTTTGATGGTTTTGGAACTGTGACTCTTAATCTATATAAGGATGTTTGGCTTAAGCTAAAATCATTTCAAACAATTTCAGGCGTTCAATTCCTGGCTGTTTACAAATCAACACTAATCTACTTCCATTTTATTTTCTATTTATCTCCATCCCATCATATAGATAGCTTTCAAAAGTGTAAGCAACAACAGATTTAATTAGAATTGATTAATTTGAAAACTCTTGTGTAAGGTTGCAAATATATTTAATTGGACAATGAACATGCAAATGTAGAAGAAACTTCAAAATTTTCTCGAGATCATTTCAGATAGGAAGTCCGGATGTTGACTTCCACTTGTTCATCATATCCAAAAGTAATTGATAGATCAGAAATGAAAGAAATCAAACATTGAAAATATTACAACTATTAGCTTTTCTTCATTAAAAGTTATTGAATTTCTCATAAATAAAAAAGCCCCAGGAGTCTTTCCAGAGAATGAAAAAAGGTGTTGTGTACCTTTAAAGACCTAACGTACATATTAGAAAATCTCACTTGAACAACTATGGAATAGAATAGGATATTTTATTAATACAATATACTTACAACATTAATAGAATACAGGAAGGCACTGTTTGCCGATTGGTATCTTGTCAGTACTGTACAATTATACAAAATTGTTTTTGCAATTATAAACTTTTTGCATTACATTATACATTAACAGAACAGTTATTATTTAAGTAATCATGTACTTCATACTACATGTTTACAATAACATCTTCAAAAAAATTTATAGTAGTTTTTAAGAATTTTACATTATCTGTAGACAGATTTTCTCATAGCAAATGTTAATTTGTTATATATCCTTCTACTCATGTACTGTGGACTATTTTCAAATAATTTTGTGTTCTGGATATTGAAGCATATTTTTCCCCTTGTTTCATACCTGCGGTCTATTGATCAGTTTTCAGTTTATCCATATCAACATTGACATAGCTCACAATTTAATACAAGTGCATGGAAAAATTAGTATGCCATTGCTTTTGAAAGCTTGTTTGCAAGACTCTCTATACCCCAAATTATTTATAATGTGCATAACCCTCTTTTGTACTTTGAATACAGTCTCCCATCCTAGGGGGTTTCCCCACAGAATGATGCCATATTTTGAAACAGAATGGAAACATGCAGGGTAAACTGCTTGATAGACTTCAGAGATGCAGGAAATGCTAAAGCATGCCTTGTTCAGTTTTGATAGTACACAAGTTAGTTGTGTACCATCTTTCCATGTTAAACTTTCATCAAGTATTACTCCTAAAGTTTTGATATACTCTTCTATTCTTAGATCTGTACTTCTTGACTTGTTTTATGTTTATTGCAAGAGGAGATATTTCTATCAAATCAAACAGAGTATTTTCAATTCATTTATTAAACTCAAGTGAGTATAAGTGAATAACATACATTTTTTATAAACACTAAATACTTGGAGATTTCATAAACTTTCACCAACATGCAGGTCTGGAAACTTGATCTGGAAAATGTAAATGGAAGTTTACAAGAAAATTTTCATTCAACACTTTTCATTTAAGTAAACAAGTAAAACTCTTACAGCTGTTTCATTTCATGCTCCAGGCCTTGGTTTCAGGTTGCAGGTCAAGAATGGAGGAGTGAGGCAGACACAATCACTGTTGGAAGAATCATCCCCAAGTTTGTCTTGCAGGTACAACTTTAAATCTCCAAACTTGCAGAAGAGTTCTACATAATATAAAGTACGACAAATAAAGTGAATGAATACAGGGAAGAACATGGTCTTTAAGTATTTCAGTATTTTTAACTTTGGAAAGATCCAACTTTATGGGCTCTTCAATGATACAAAGCCAACCCATTACAACTTACCCTTTTCTTCAACTTCAGGTGGAGGATTCTTATGATTTGGTCCTTCAATGATAGTCTGATCAGATGAAGCTAGATAAGCAATGAGAAGATTGATAAAATCATGATTATTTTCATCAATACCTCAAACTAAAAACTGTAAATATATATTCATGATCTTGCTAACATTAATATAGGTCTTGATGTCTCACTCAATTTTTATTGCCTTATAAATTATGGGATTTTTATTCTGAAGTATCACAAGCTTTTGATTTTTTAGAAAATGACTACAAAACATCTCTCAAAAATGTTTCTTTGCAAGTCCAATTAAGGCATTTTGTTGATGGATTCTCAAACAGGCTAATGCAGAGAACTTTTTTGTATGACAAATCTGAGATGCTTGCTTTATTCAAAAGTAGCTCTGCAATGTTCATTTCTTGCAAAATGTTTATAAAAAAGTAGATTCATGTGATACTAACATCGTTTTATTTTGTATGTAAATTTTTGGCATTTTAACGTCTAAATATAAATTAATTTTATTATTTGATAGATATTATGCTATTAACGATAATTAAAATATTTTTTAAATACAGATGGACTTTGTTTTAATAATATTTACAATCATTACAATGATTACAATGCGAATATTTAATGTGTCTGAATTATAAATATTAGGGAAAGGAATGTACTTTTTAATGAATAGTAAATGAAATAAATACATATTATGTAATGAAAGACTTACGACAACGCCAATCTATTGGGCAGCATCCGGATTCATAGTAGATAGGAACACAACCATCATCAAGATATTTTCCATACGTAAGTTCTACATTACAGGGAAACTCCCTGCACCATGGCTCATTTGTAGATCCTGTAGTTTTATAACGATTTTTATTAAAAATGATATATTATATGTATTAAACAATAAACCGCTTGTTTTCTAGGTTCTTACCATCATATCCTTCATCACAAACGCAGATTTTACATTCTTTATTTGGATAAAATTTTTGACCTTTATAATATTGCTTTCCTCCATATGTACATTGGTGAATTTTTGGTTTCTCTTCTGTTGTCTCGTTTACTGAAATATATTTGGAATTGAGTTTTAAAAATTTTCGCAAGCAATAACTTTCAAATAATTGTGGAAAATTTGGATTTTGTACATCAATTCAAGGATGAGCTTCAATTGATTGAATTTTGAACAAATTGTCATTCTTTTAGCTAGTTCTTTTACAGTTTCCAAGTTGTAGAATAGAGTCAATTACACAAGTTCCGACTGCTTTCTATCAAAAAATATTCTAATATCCCAGATCTGCATTGTGCTGCTGTATATTTATTACTTTTTGTTTGTATTATCTTCAAAATCTTTTATAAATATTTTAAGAACAATTCATTTGCATTTGAGAGCATGTGCATCTGATAAAGATAAACTTGGAACATGAATGTAAACAAATATTTAGAAAGCTAACAATGCGACTACGATGTCATTCATGAAGGAAAATCTTTTCTGTAAAGGAAGCGCATGCATGGAAGCAAATGTTGGGGAGTAAGTTTGCTTTTTTAAAGATTAGCATAATTAAATGTTTTCAATTGAGAATTGAAGATAGATTTTAAAAAGTTGGTTATAAACTGTACCAGATTGAAATATCAGCTATGTTTTTATAGTTGCAAGAATGAAATTATTTTCCTACATTATGTCAGTCAAACTATTGGTATCTTCTGATTGTTGAGTTTTTGGGTATTGATTAAGAGTATGACTCTTTATTCTAGATTTTTGCTCTATGTGTAGATTATGTATATCTTCTACATGCATGAATGATTTTCTTACAAGCTACATTTTTCAACTTTCTTTACTGACCTACAAGCTTAAATGATCATGCAATTCTTAAAAACAAACTTATTCCGTCTTTAGCAGCATATATTATTCCGTTATAATAATTATTCCTAATGCCCATGACTTTCTATGAATAGTAATTGACTCAATATATAGATATTTATCTGCAAACAGAAAGCATTATGCCTTAATAATATACTTAATGACTCGCTGAAAAATTCAGAACATATTTTTATCTCCCTGTATTTTTAAGACCTTCCTTTCAGGATATACACTCCTGTTCATCTTAGAATCAATTAAGCTATCATACATAAAACCTTATGTTAAAAGGGTAAGAGGAATTTATTACTACAGCAATATTCTAAAGGAGTTAAAACAAAAGTGGTAGAATCAGTTTCTCCTACAAAATCTTATGTAAAGAGAGCATTGAAATATTTTGGGTACTCACAGCAGACTGTATTAACTGAGCAGCAAGAATCAAGAGAATACTGACGAAAGCATTTTGGATCCCTGAGTGGACCATTGAATAGCTCTGGGCACTCTATATGAGCACAGTTGAAGTATGCTCTGGAACGAATTAGAGTTTAAAACAATTTTCTTCAGTTCATCATTTCACTATAACCATTCTATGTAAGAGATTTATGCTTACTTTTCTTCATTTGCATAGCATCCACAAGCTGCTAGGCAATGTTTTCCTGTTTTTTCTTGAGCAACTTGCGCACGCAATTCATATTCTTCTCCTTGAAAATGGCATTTATCGAGGCTGCGTAAGGAAAATTTGCCTGGGAACAGAAGTAGATTTCTCATTAGTACCACAAGTATGGCTTTCATGGAAGGTTACCACAAAAAATAAGTTTACTTTGCAGTTTTCATGATTCATTTTCTACGACCAGTTAATGAAGATAAATTACTTCGATCATGCATGAGCTCACAACCATTTAGCACCTCAATCAGATGGCAGATGGTGGGGGAATTATTAGGGGGATTTTAATCTTAAAAAACCACCCTATATATTATAAAAATACTGTATTAGTCATGAACAAATGGCTGTGCCTCAACCAGGATTTGAACCTGTGACCTTTGACTTTCTTGGCTATGACACTAAACCCTGGGCCATCAAGACTGATCTAAACAGTCTAAGTGAGAAATAAAGAAATTTACTCGCTTGTTAAGCAATAATACATGAGTAGAGGTGGATCTAGTTATAACAAATTACAAATGCTATAAAATCCAAAGAGTTTATGATTAGCAGCTGCCAAAATATTTGCTAAATGTAACATGGGGAATGACAACAGTAAAGGCTAGTAATGTTTGAGACTACATTGGTCACCAACACTTTATAAGGCATAATATCTAACAAAACAGTTGTAACACTAAGGTGAGATTCCTAAATATTACATCTCTTAGTATTCTTTTTTTTCAAATTTTTATTTCATTCCTAAAAAAATCCACATGTCTCTGGAGAGTATGTTTGGTTTTGGCATGATTCTGTTATTTAATAAGGAAATATTTTGCTTGATATGAAAAAACTACAGCACACTTTAAAGTAACTTAAACTTTTATCTGATGGTATATTAGTAAAATATTACTACATACTTACTGCAATCATACTTAATTGGACAGCAATTATTTCCATCATAAACCGGTTTGCAGTTCAGTTCTGAATAAAGTTTTCCAAGATTAAATTTGTTGCAGCTGCTTTTGTCACATCCTGCTTCTGTAAGTGAAAATAGGATGATTCTCGAGTTTTGATAATAGACAATTATAATTAACTCCTAAATTTCAAGATTATAAAAAATTTCTTTTCGTTTTGTTGATAAAGAAAGATTAACCTGTAAAAAGGGACCCAGGTTGATATTTGCACCTGTATCCACTTTGGTGGATATGGCCCATACTTTCAAATATATGAGTGGATCTGACGACTTTTTGGACGTTAGAAAAATCAGCATTTTAAATACAAATAGTTGGTTCGTTTAGTATTTAATCTGGTTTTATGCTGATTAATTTTTCATTCCTCTGATTTCTCATTAACGGACCCATAACAAGCCTTCTTAAAAGTTGACCTGGGTGCGAATTTCCCTGGGGCCCCCTACTTCACTTCCTCTATCCATAGTATAAATACTAGTTCATAAAAAAGAATGATATTCAGCACAAAACGTTCCCTACAGATATATTGTTTGCTCTCTGCAAAATGACGAAGTTATGTTATCAACACGAATACCCCTGTAACTGTGGATGCTAGGCAACCACGGAACTATCTCTTGGGCCCTGAACAGTTTTCCTACCGATTGCGCTAGAGATATCACGCAACAGAGTTAGCTTATTTCGATCATTTGTTGTTAAGTACCTACTAGTGGCTGAGTTGAAGATAAATGCAGATGAGTGATGGAATTGTAATCTTCTAACCAGTCGAGGAGCTTCGGCTACGAAACTAAGGAAAAAATTCAACCCAAAGCTTCAAAAATTTATTCTCAGATAAAAGTCTTCCTCTTTCATGTCGGCCAAGAAATATTCTCGCTAGAATTTTTATCCAGAATATTAGAGATATAATCCCAACTATCATTCAGATTCGTTTGCGATAGTCCTACAATTCAGGCTATGTACAACTGCTATAGGCTACGTTGTCTATACGTACGTTTCATTTTCTAATAATTGAGTTTCAAATAATTATTTAAGTTTCTTATAATTAATCAAGCTTCAGTTAATTTAAGTACTTGGCAAAATTTGGATTGACACCCGGTTATCAAGTTAAATCTGCGGTGCCCGGAAGCTTCCGAAAAAAAGTCGCGGAAAATTTATTCATCCATTATTATATCATACTTTTACAAATTTTCTTTATTCCAGCATTTATCCAGTCTCTTTGCCGAAAAATATCTGCAACCACACCCTTATGATCACGTCCTATAATTTTTTCTCGACAATTCAAATATGTAAAAATAATGCGATATTCTTTAATTTCGAACATTAACCAATCAATTTTATTTATTCAGTTAATAGAATTGGTAAAATCTAGGATATACGAAATTTTCATTTGACACGATGTTTCTACAAGTCTCTTATAGCCTTGGTTAAGGTTTTTAGCTTTCTCTTTCTGATAGGAATAAAAATGAGGGGCCTACCAAGCCGGTTCCGTAGGTGCAACGAAAAATAAAACTACCAAGGCCTCTTCATCCGTGTCTCTACGCAGAGCACGTACATTTATATGCATGCTTCAGCAGTACGGGTATGGAAAATGAAATTTCTCCTCCTAACACTACGAAGGTTGCCTTAGAAGATATTTTCCTTAAATATAGCTTGGGATTAAACGATGACATCAACACAATAACTTATTCTTCTGAAAAATCTTCGACAGAGAATCGCAGTAGGATTTTTTTCCGCGGAGTAAAGAAAAAATTCATAAGAAAGATTTACTGATGAAAATCTATTTTCAAGTATGTTCTTCTTCACCGTGCACTGATGACCAATCTTTATAATCGCTGTTTCCCGATGGTTTGATAATACCGCTTTGAATTTTAGTGTACAATAAAAGCGGGAAAATTTTCAAATAATGTATTAATAAATAATTTATAGCAAAAAAGTAGAAGTTAAAAACTATTTTTTAAATAAAAATCTAATATAATTTTTCAAAACACCAATTTTAAAAATATTGCAAGGGAGAATGCAATGTTTCGCGTAGTTACATTTAAATACTATGCAAAAAACACGAGTCACAACTCTAACAATTTTATCAAACATCAGCTGCATCCAAATGAATGTTCATCAAGCGAAACGAGGGATGCATTGGAACATATTGGAGAAACTTGTTAGAGCATACTTTCTAATATCGAACCGTTTGGTTAACGTTTACGAAAAGGATCTTAAATTTTAAAAATACTCTGTTATAAAGTGGTAACGGAACTTACCGAAAGAGTTGCGCTAAAACGCTTCTCATATTATTCGCTCTTTTTTCATTAGCGTTAATTTATATTGCAACTTTCCATTACAAATTATTATGCATAAATCAATAGATTTAAATATTACAAAGAAGCCGATTAAATAGAAAAGGTAAGTTCTCTAAGAATTGAAAGACCCATTCGGAGAGCCCCCGGATAACCAAGTAAAAAACGCGTTTGAAATTACAGGGGTCGATTCCCGATGGGGTCTCGCATGCAAAATTACTTCAGCTATCGAAGCGCTTTAAATTACTAATAGACTCATTAGGCTGAAGAGCATGCGAGAAATTCTTTGAACGATGGAGAATGATATTCGTATGAGATACTCACCTGGATCGCCGAGTACTACACTGGTGGGCAGAACTACGGCCAGAAAGATGAACAGACTGGTTATCTTCGAATGCATGCTGACTTTGAACTTCTCTTGAGCGTGTGACTTCTCTCACTGCGAGACGGAACTCAAATCGAACGAAAACCTTGGTAAACCCCCTAATGACTCATGCACAGAAAGGAGACTCAACGAATCAAAATGTATGAAGCTCCAAAGCTAAGACGCTATTGGACGAGGTTCACTTCAGATTGCTCTTATCTAATCCCACTCGTCGTCCGAGTCGTCCGCCCAACCAACAACCTGAGGACCGTGGTAAGAATTCCCGTGAGCCGCTAGGATACCCGATTTAGGAAATTGGAAGATTTTCAAGAAATACCGTTAGATGACAGTTCGGGACTCTAATCTTAAACGGAATTTCCTTTTACGAGCGAGATACGGAAAAATTACCCCAATTAATCTGTCAGAAATTATGATCCGACCCTCCTCGACTTCGAAAGTGACCTTTTAGCGGGTCATTTTTCCAATTTTTATCGAGGTCACTCACCCAAATGCAAGTGAAACAATATTTTATGTCGATATACGCGCGTGGAGAACTCGCCCTAACGTTGCTAAGCGCAACTGCATCAGTACCTTCTATTTGTACCTTCCTTAACACCGACAATCAGTATGAAAGGCTCTTCAATCCAATTATCATCTATGAAAGCGCTACTTCAACAAAGCTCCGGTCGGGGTTTCGATTCTCGGAAAGGTTACGGATGTTTGCGTCCGTTCCCTCAACTCATCTTACGTGACGATTACCTCATTGGGCTGACAGAGATGCCAATTTACTTTTGAAAACGACGCCAAATCTAACCTGACAAATAGCTAATAAGTCGCTATACTCAGAAAAATGTCACTCAGCGTAGCTGGCAATCTAAATAGCCTGAAATCGCTTCTATTAGAAGGATATCAATTCGGGTATTTCACACGTTTATAAAACAGGAAATATGTTGATGGAACTAGCGATAAAAATCGGTAAATTGGCAACTATGCGGGCTGGCCTTCGCTCCCAATGCACCTCGTCAACTGGATTTGCCTATTCACGTTAAACATGGGATTCATATCCTGCTTAAGGGATGCTTGAGCCCCTTCATGGTCCTTTTGAATTGGGCGCTGTCAAGTGTGGGAACATCCCTTACTGCGCAATTGGTGTCATGAGTCGCAGTATCGTAGACTTGATACTTCACACGAAGTCTCCTTTCCCAACTACGAAAATGCTTAATAAACGACGCATAAAAGGGATGAAGTGATTATCACCGTGGAAAATTCTGTACGATGGATTCTCTTCAAGATAGCTTATATCCTCTGAACAATCTAATGAACTGAAAATTGTTCTTTTGATTTTTTAATTTCGGGAGAGATTTTTATTATGGAAAACCGTTCTGAGAAAAGGGGAGAAAGCGACTCTTCCTATCCCATCGGATGCTACGTTTCGTCACTAAAGCTTTCGTTTCTTTTTATTATTACGCAACAGAACCTTTAACCTCCTCTTTCCATATTGTGTGTTAAGCTCTCCACTGGGAAGAATAGAATATTTCATCGAATGACATCATGCTGTTAAACCTTTCGAGAATAGGTGGATTCAGGTAATGAAAACCTTACTTCAGCTAATGCACGACATTCCTTCGAAGTGGATGTATGCACCTGTTGAGCGAAGAACTTTTAGCAGTTCCAATATTTGGATTCGCCCGCAGTTCCTCATAGGCACGATAATGAGATGATGGATCCTTTCAACCTTGTACATAACAACGAAATTTACCTTCATAATGGGAGATTTTTGAGAAAATGAACTGGCAAAAATTAATGGGAGAAAAAATAAAGACTTAGCAAAGGGAATAGAATAGATATTAATAAGACGCTGAGGACCGTTAGTAGCAACTTGCTCGTCTTTGAACCACTTATTTTTTAAAAACTTTTTTGCTCCACAGCTTAACACAAAGTTAGTTGTATACTAATTCATAGAATTGCTAAATTCTGCTCAGATTGAGGAAGAGTAAAAGGACTAAACGTATAGTGAAATTTTTAAATTTATTTTGAGATTTAATATGGAGCAAGTTACAAAATTAAGCGCATGTATCGGTAATAATACTATTCGCAAAAATGCATAATTATCATGCGCCACACATCGGCAAAACCCGGTAGAGATTCACCGCAGCATCCGATAAGTATACTCCAATGACTTTTTTCTGCCAAGGGCATCATTTTGACATTTTTATAATACATTTAGTGCTGTTTTTTGAGGTTTGAGTCAACGAAAAATTACAAAATCCAACTCGCATTTTGAGTTCCGAGAGAAAATATTTATGCACCACTTTCGGACTAAGCATCTCTAGATATCTGGTCCTAAAAAATGTTATTTTTTCTATTTTTAAAAATTTCTTATATTTGAGGTAAAGACTCATACCAACATTCAGAGATATAAATGCCTGTGTGGGTTCAAGGGTATATCTGGTTGATTTATAATTTATTATCTCTTGCTGTTTGGAGATATAAATGATGCATTCCAAAATCTTCGGATCAAGGTTTTTAATTGGAAACCATCAAGACATTTCGAATTAAATTTAATCAAATAATATAATCTGAAAGCGATAATCTGTCGTCAGTCGATTAATATGACTTCTCGGAAAGCAAAGTTCTTTATGATCATGATCGCTATGAATAAGTCTGATGTCTCAATTCGCTTATGAAAAAGGAGCCGACTTTGTCCTTGCGGGATATTGAATGGACGTGCTTTCCCATTGCATCGCTCGATGGTAATCATGTATCGAAAACAAAGGGCTTAATCAAGGTAATGTCATTCGGCCTTTGCCATCATCACGAGGTTTCTAGAAGGTTATGGTCGTTATTCATCTACAAGGACTCATCTAGCCTATCCCAAAATCGATCTTATGATAGGCCTTCGTAAAATTACTTTTTCTTAATACAATATGTTTATCTATCTTTAATAATATGCGATTATTAAAAAGGCCCATAAATTTTACTGAGTATAATGTTGTTAAAAACCAGAAAACAGCATTGCGAAGGCCTCAGAAAGAAATCCGGACGAGTTGAATAAACAATGAATTTGAGGAATATTTAAGTGAGGAGGAATTTGAAAAAAAACCACAGCCAGGTCAACGCATTACAACATAGGCCGAAAATGAATGGTAACCTAGTGGAACATAAACATGGAAAATGTTTTTTTTTGACAAAAAAGGCGTGTGTGGAGAGGTGTGATAGATGGAACGGATATATTGAAAACTTGTACGATGGTGAGGAAATCGGAGAGATATATTGAGGAAGAAAATTTAATGGATGCTGATAGCAAAGGCCACCTATTATAAGGGATGAGTTTTAAAACGCTCCAAGTAAATTCAAGGAAAAACAGGATTACAAGAGAACTCTCTCAAAATAACGATGACATAGTGATGGACAATCCTTGCATTGTTGAATCTAAATGTTATGAAAAAGGAGTAGTACTGACTGATTTTACGAAACGCAAAATTATAACAATTTCCCAGAAACGCAATACACAGGATTGTATGAATTACAGAAAAATATTAATCTTGCTCCATGCTTCACAGATTTTATCGATGATGATAAAATGATTGAATAAAAATGACAAGAGTTTAGATTGTGATCAATATAGTTTCAGATAAGAAAAAGGACCCGAGACACAACATTTGCATTATACTAAATTTTAGAAGATAAACTAGAAATTAACAGAAATTGAGTATCTGCCTACATAGATTTGGAAAATTCGACTTTCGAAAATGTTGACTGGGGATTTGTTTCAAGCGATGTGTTAAGTACGGTTGTTTTTGAGACTCAGAAACTGATTTTAAACCTCATTACCGATGCCAGAGTACGGAAGTAGAAGTTAATGGCTCCAAGAAAAAAAGCAAAAATAAGAAGAGATTTGTGACAAAGTTGCCTAAGATCAAAGACGATAGGAATTAACATAATATTAAACAAATTCATTTTATTCGATTTGTAGACGATATAGCTCTAATAACAGATTCAGGGAAAGAACTAAGAGGAATGCTTGGAATTATAAGAAATATTCCAAGACATTTTTCCTTGTCGTAAACCAAGTGCGTCATTAACTAAGGTACCAATGTGTATTGGAAGGAAAATTTCTTGGTACCTCTTGGTCTTGGTTTTGTAATTTCTTGGTATGTTAGATAATGAAAAAGAAAATCGAGCCCGTTGGAAGTCGTGACTGCAACGACAAGATATTTTATCAAACACTCTCTAAAGGGGAATGACGGCTGACACGGGTTAAAACGACCCCCATCGTCTTATCTTTCCTTTCAGGAATTTAGAAAATGCCGCTTTTGAAAATATATCGGATTTTAAAAGAGGAGTTCCAATATCGACCCCTCTTTGACCTTTGGGGATAATTCACTGCACTGATAGGTTATCTAGTATAATAAATCGTTATCACATGATTGCGCTCATTTGAAGCCCTCACTTTATGCATCCTATAGAATCCTCTTCCTTTTCTCGTATGTAGGTATTTCATGTCTAAAAAGGAATTTGTAAATCGCGCATCGATAACGGAAACTTTTTTTTTTGCTTTCTCCGAAGAGATCAATCAAATTGAAATTTATTCCATTTTATAAAAAAAGGGAAATAATGAAAATAAATTTTGTAACTTGCCAAATAGAAAATATTCGGTCAGTCTTACATTAATATGAAATTGTCATTATTTATTTGGAGAATAATTTTTAAAAATAAGTGTTTTTAGAGAATATCTGTATCAGAGAAACAGTTTTGGAATAACCTACAATTGATTTTCGATAGATTTCATTCAAGATTTTCCGAGCTCAAATGTAAATTACTCTTTTTATAAATTAAAACTAATTATATAAAGGTAAATTTTGAAAGTATACCCTTTGACTCTAAATTTGATCGCGCGAGCGCATCTATGGGTCCCGCATGGGCTGCTTAAGAAGGTTATTCAGTCATATCCCGCATTGGTAACCAAAAACAAGCTGCTCTACGGAATAGCTCAAGTAATAGACTTCGATATAGGATAGGGCCAAGCCTACTTGACACCATTTTCTCACGTGGAACAAATATTGAAATATAATGATATTTAACGACGCAGTCATCTTCCTCATTATGGAAAATTTTACTCTGGAAAAATGACTCGTCAGATTGCACGATTTCTCTGGAAAATCTCTGGTGGGGGTCGAAAATCATCAGATAGTCGTCTGGAGAGAGACTAGCCTCAAGCGCTACACGTACACTTTGTCAATTGGGAAATGCTTGTAAGTTTACTAGTCTAGCATTCGGTTCCTTTGCCTAGATAAGGGGCGGGGAACCTTTTTCCACCGGTAGGTCGCATTCAGCACTTATATATGATAGACCACATTCGAAACAATCAGGCCACTCTCGTGTTGCGTGCTGCCTAAATCCAAATAGTCAAGCATCAAAATTTGATATGAGAAATCGAATGCATTCGCTGAGTAAATCAGTGGAAAACATTATCCGCTCAATTTTTCACTAGGCGTCATTTACAAGATTGAAAAACAAATTATTTAATAAGAGTATTTTTTTCAGAAAAAGATTCAGATGTCCGCAAGTTTACTACCTCTGGTCTAGGTATATCTCCGCAGATGGCCCGGATACTGATTGTTTTCTGCTTGTAATTGCCGTCTTGCTGAGATGGAAAAATTTCTAAATCAGATTCGGCCAGACACTTTGTCTGCGGGAGATTTATTAATGTTTGGATAATTTTATACTGATTGATTAGTCCCATTTATAAATTTTACCATTCTTTTAGTATAACAATTAAATAATTATGTAATAAAACATTGCATACTGATATCCTAATAGTATCAATTCCTCAGAGAAAGGAAAGAGAATCCCAGTGTTAGCAATGATTTTACAACAGAAATAAATGAAAATGATACAAAAAGGAATAAAATATAGAAGAAAGGAGAGGCGGGATGAATAAAAAAATGATGTCAAGGAAAAAGAGACTAAGTTCATTGTTGTGAAATATTCAGTTCGAGTTTGTCAATGTCAATAAAAAATAGTTTCGAAAAGAGATTCTTAAGTAGCGTTTCCTAAATTCTGATATCGAGCAGGAATTCTGAATATCTGATGTAATTGCGTTCCATAGCTTACATGCGGCAACACAGAATAATTTATTTTACATTTTTATTTTGTTTCAATATTTGGAGGTGGTGTTTTTTCTAGTGAAAAGATTGTGAAAAGCATGGAAAAGATGATAGGCACTGAGGTTGGTTTCTATTTTTTATTTAAATTAATTGCGATAGAAGCTGGAGGTTTCTCCTAGATTCTAGCTTAAGCCAGCCGAGTGGTTCATAATATATGGAGACATGGTCACTTTTTTGAGGTCACAGATGAATCTTATGCAAGAATTTGGAGTCCTATGAAGTTTTAAGTTCTGCGGGTAGGCCTTGATAAACGACGTCGCAGTATTCAAAATGTAAGAAGAGAAGGGACGATATTAGATATTTTCTTAGGTAGGAAATGTCGTAGGAAATATGGTAGGAAAGTTTTGAATTTGATAATTGAATGGAGAGGTCTGTTTATGTTTTTTTTCATATCTTAATTAGTTGATCGAACAAGGCAATATTTTCGTCAATTAACACGCCGATATTTTCATTAGATTTGGAGAAAGGAACTTATTTGTTATTTATTCTTAGTGGAAGTAAGTTTTCGTGGTTGAAGCTATGGAGGAGTTTTGAATACCAAATTATAATGGAATGACTTTGTGCAGACTCCTAGGGATTTGTTTCTGGTGCTCTTATCTGGTTAACTGAAGTAAGCTATCAATAAGCACTACTTTTATGGGAAGTCTTATCTGAAAGCGTATGAATTATCTTATGCGTTTGATTAGAGCTGCATAGCTATCTTTATGGACGGTGCCAAAAGCTGTTATGCCTTTTGACCGAACCCATGAAGAGGACGGGTTATTCGTCACATATCTGATTTTCTTCTAAAAATCTTTTCCCTTGTTGAAGAGGTTCCCAATGTGATGAACCATTAAGGCAGTGATATTTACCAAGCATCGGAAAGAAATGCTGGAACTATCTTACTGAGATAGTAAAGCTGTTATGCTTTTTGACCGAACCTATGAAGAGGACGGGTTATTCTTCACATATCTGATTTTCTTCTAAAAATCTTTTCCCTTTTTGAATAGGTTCCCAATGTGATGAACCATTAAGGCAGTGGTATTTACCAAGCATCGGAAAGAAATGCTGGAACTATCTTCCTGAGTTAGAAGCAGACCCACCGTTGACTTTGAAGCAAATTAGGCGATTTGGGAGATTGTGAGCTGACCAAAATCACTCATCTAAATTGTTTTTTGCCTGTATAATAGCTCTTTGTTGGGAATTAAAATGTCAATGACATGAGAAAAGTTCATACCTTTCGTTAGAATTTTAAAAATGAAAAATGCACGTAAGGTAATAATTTTCTTCTTGTAACATCATAAGAATATCATTGATGGAAGCAGCAAAAATTGATTCATGTAAAACTATATTAAATACCATAGCCAAAATGATCCGCAATAAATAATTTTTCATTATAAGATTTTTATTTATTAATCAATATTTCTTGCAGTCTACTTCAATTTTCCAGTTGCTTACCTCTTAGTATGATTTCAACTACTTATTTTTTCATGTCCATTACTATCATGATAATTATCACCATTTATCTCATCTTACAACATTTTCTCTTTCTCCCAACTCACTTTCCCTAAAATCAATTTTCTATGTCTGTATTTAGTAAGTAGTCTTCCCTTAGTATCTGATCTATCAATCTCATGCCTTGAATTTATCTCTTCTGTCTATCACCCTTATTTCAACGACCATCTCTAACATGTCTGTGACATTTCCCTGTCAACTTAGCCAAGTATTTCCAGTCTTTTTCAAACCAAGGTCTATATTATCTTCATTCTTTAAATGTCTTCTTTACTCAAGATCTAAGTATAATAACTTTGCTGATTTTTCAGTCTCCACACAAAGTTATCCATAAAAAGTGTGCTATAGATATCAAAAACTTGTATACTTGAAGCCTCTTCAAATAAATACAGACAGACATGCTGTTGTTTTAAGTGGATAAATAATTATGTAAAATAATTTGTCTAAAATGACTCAGCAAGTTACTTTAGTTAGAGTTCCTGTATAATATTTTTCCTTATACAGCTACATGTCTCAGCTCAACTTTGTCTTTTGATTTGGTTAAGATGTAATGATTTTGCTTCCAAAACAATTCTAACGTATAAACTTAGACAACACCTTTAGTTTGTTTAAGTGATAAACCTTGAGAGAAAAACAGTAAGACAAGGATAGCTTTAGAATTTAAGTAATGATGAATCAGAAGAAATAGACCAATTGTTAACAAAGCACCTACTCAGGAAGTAGGAGTGTGAGGTTTGATAGTTAGTCTTAACAGATTCTTTCTCATCTATTTATTCATTGGATGTTTAAATAAGAGGTGTGCAGGAAAGAAGGCTGTCGTGTAACAGAGCTAAAAGAGTTCAGCATGAATAAACAGATATAAAACTAAAGAGTTAAAAAACGATGGTAAATATTGGTGGTAAATGTTAGGCATGGCATTCCAATTTAGTTTAAAGACAAAAATTTAGTCTTATGAAAAGCTTAGTACAGTGCCACTATACAGAATGCTTAATGATTGTTTTGAACCCTTTAGCTGTAATTTAACAGTACCTAATGCACCATACTGCATCATAAGTAAAGCCTACGGAGGTCCCCTGTAGACCAATAAACATTAGTTACTTCATAGTAATAGTCATAGAAGCAAAAGGAATGGCCCAATCATTCTTATTGAAAGAAAGCTTAGCATTAAAGATTAATGTATTGGCAATTGATTTCAGCACAAGCAATAAGACTAAGAGAAAATATCTTTAAATTGATTATGGCACTGGAACAAATTTCATTAAGGAGTTCAAAGTGAATGGAAGTGTTACTGGACTTCAAACTGAAGTTAGAAAGAGTTTGTGAAATAATTGGTAACAAAGAAGCGGTATATTGAATTATGTTATAGAGCCTTGTGCATAAGCATATATTGGAAAATGGAATGTGTTAGGAAAATGGGTTAAGTTTACAATAATGAGCGAACTTTAGTTAAAAATAGAGTGATAAGGGTCAGCAGCAATCTCCATTGAAATAAAAAATATTTTTGTCTATCATTACTATCCACCAAGACTAACCAGAGGGTGATACAGACCAACTATTCCCAAACTTGGCATATCTAGGGGTCAATTAAATAAAATTACTAAGTAAATAGAAGATATCCATTTTTATTATTTAAGCAAAACTTCAATTCTGAGACAGTTACTGGGTGACAAGTAAAAGTTTAGTAAATAAATTCATGGATAATTCAAGCTACTCAAATCATCTGCATAAAAGGGCAACTGCAATAGCTTTTTTCATTGTTTATTTATTCATCTTGCTAAAGTAAGTTCATTTTTTACTTCAGAATAATAATAAAATATATTTGGTAGATAAATAATGATTCCAACAACAAAGAAAGAAAGATATTAGTCATCAGCGATCAACATACTATAATTTTCTAAACATTCTAAGTGTTTTAGAAACTTTCATTGCAAAAATTCTTAGCAAAAGGCTATTAAATATATGTCGCTAAATTATATACACTATGCACAAATAAGTAAATGTAAAGTGGAGAAGAAGGTGAAATAGAGTAAATAATCACAATGAGGTAAATACAAAATAAGCTCCATTTTATTTTTTTTTAACAATTTTCAATTGCATGTCTGCTCAAGTAAGCTACATTTCTGGGCTTGATTTGACCCAAAACACTGACACACTATTTCACACACATACACATCCTATTTCCATTGTTGATTTAATCACCATTAACAGACACCTTTGAGGCACTCATCTTTTTGAGATAACAGTTTGCCATTAAAAGCATTAAGGATGTAAAGTTCTTGCTGGGGATTATTTTCACTACCCCTAATATATAAATTAAAAATTGTCTCCTTGCACAAACAATCTGGGGAGAATACATCTGATACATAACTTTTAGCACATGCTATAAACTCATGTTTGTAATCACAAATTTATATTCACAAATAAACTTAACTCAAGAATGGCTTCTACATCACTAAATCACTTTGACCACAAATATGATACACATACATGAAGAATTTGGCTTAACTTCAAAAGAAGTAAATAAGCAAAAAAATTTATGATATAAATTACAGTGCCTGAATAAGGAAGAACCCGAACTAAGCTATGTCAGTCTCTCCTTGAAAGGGAAAGAATGTGCTTCCTCCGTCCTCTGCTGCTCTTTCTTTGGTTTATACAGACTTCAAATGCAAAGCAGTGCAAATGAACTATACAAGAACAACATATACTAATTCCTTATAAGATGAATCTAGAGAAGGCTATTTTACAAGAAAAGGCACTCGCGCAAGAGTGGACATAGAAAAATAATAGATGTAAAATAGATGCCGGCTAACAAATAAATTTATAACTGTATCTCGAAACACCCTAATTATTTTTTCTCAAAGTTATTTACAAATGGTGAGGTTCAAAGACATGAAGCTTAAGGATAGTGCATCCCGGCAATCAAAATTGGAGCACTAACCCATGAGTCTGTAAAATGGAAGACATATGCTGATGAAGTAACATTCTAATATTGGAGGTGAGAAACTTAAAAATAAACAATTACACTCCAATTTATTAGCAAACACTATGAAAGTAATATTTTGTCAATATTATGCAATGGTATACTTAGGGTTGCAGAGATATGAAATGCCAAAAGAGGTTTGCAGTAAATCTTGCAAACTATCGAAACAAATCTTTATCCAAAATTCTTAAATAAGGATAACAAGTTTAGGCAAGATTGATTTGGTTAATGTTATCTCCAACATTAAAAACATTTCTGATGAAAATGGATACACAAAAACAATGCTCATCTTATCTATGTTTACAAAAAGACCATCAATGAGCAACTTTATTCATTAGATACTGTAAATGCAGAAAGCTAACAACGTTTTTGCCTAACGTTAACCATCTAAGTAAATATTTAGAATATCATTCTCCAAATACTTCAGAAAATTCTTTCATTAATTTTAAACATTTTTGAAAAATAAAACTCAGTTTTCATAACAGACAAATTCAATACAGTTAATATGCCTTTATAACAAAATAAGTTAAGTATTTATTTCAATAATAAAATCCTGAATAACTGGATGGTGTTCACTGCAAGGCATTCAAAATTTTATAAAATTTCTTAAGAAGACTTCATTAATAAAAGAAGCACATTCGGTTGTGACTTATATATTAGCTGCAAAATTTCTACGCGAATTTTTATAAAAATCATTTCCTTCCCTCATTTTGTGCACCTGGACTAGGGTTTTCTAAAATTGCCCTTACCACTTAGTAGAGGCATCAAACAAAATGACTCTTTCAAAGACAACAACTTAGAGCAATTTCTGAGGAAATGTCGAATTACAATGGGTTTTATGAATAAATTTCTCATTAAAATGTATATAAAAACTCTAGAGAATCCTAGATTCAAGCTCTCAAAAAAATTTACAAATTTTAATCTCTCGAAAATAAATTATTCTCTTATCCCATTTAAGTTTTCAAAAATTACAAAATTCCTTTTCTTAAGGAACACTTGAATTTGTTACAATTGAAGGCTCAACGATAACAACATGCTTGTATATGATAAGGCACTTGAAAATATTTTTATGCATTTTAGTCAAGCCAACTTCAACGTAGAATGAAATCAACATTCTCAATCTTACCATAAGCTACAAAGACAATGTTTCCTTCTTTTGCTTTATACATCTGTGATAAATTTCACTAAGTACAAAGAACAATATATTTCCAAAAAGATGTAGCTGCAGGAACAGGATTGCAATGTAAATTCAGTAAGCACTATTTACTCATTACCTTCCAGCAAAACTGTTAGGAAAAATCACAATGAGAATTACGCAGTAGAATTTGTTAAAGTCTAAGCACTGAAACAAAAATCAAGTAAGTCAAAACCATGACTCAAGACCACTTTCAAAAATATCTCTCATTGTATGGCAATCAAATATTGAGAGAAAAAGCACCACTTTTTTGTTAAGGCATTGTGAGAGGTAGCAATATTGCATTCAAAATCATTAACGGACCATTTCTGATACAATTGCCTTCAAAATATCTAACTACCATCAACAACAACAAGATTTTGATCCCATTAAATGAGAGAAAGAATACTAACTCAGCTCAAATAGCTGACTTCCTCCAAAAATATAGAAAAAGCTTTAATTTCCCTTGTGTTTATTCGGTTACTTAGAAATTTCTGAAAATATAAAATTATTTTGTTTGAAAGGCATTTAACTGTATTTCAAGATCTTTAATTCAATTTTGAGGACTTTCATATAAACTATGAATCACATTCTATGCATAGATTAGAATAATCTTTGTAGGTACCAAAGGTAAATAGTAGAGTTGCATAATTTTCCTTTCATGATGATTGTAAAACTTCATCAACTTATTTGGTTCTGAAAGTTCTTTTGAACTTGTTAAGGCCACTAATCCTTCTTCTGCAAGAGTACACGACTCAGAAAAATTAGCACCACTGTCATAATTTCTGTTGAACAATGCCCTTTTGAGGGTCCATTAACGGACTCAGCAAGATTCTGACAAAGACACTAAAATTTTCTGAGGGAAGAACTATAATACGAGTGATGCATGTTAAATATCTTTGTATAGGACTAATATGATCACTTGATGCAATCAAAAGAACATGCAAACTCAGAAACTGAACTATTTAAAGAAGAATAAAAGAGCAATCACCAGTAACGATAAATTTAAAACTGCTGACTTAAAAAGTTTCTTCTCAGAAACAATCAGAATGAAATGAAAAGGAAGTGAAAATAAACGCTGGTTATAAAGCAAAGACATGCTTGGTAAACAATAGAGTGCCACTCATTCCAAAAGTGCTCCACAATTAGCATTTTCTTTAAAGATGATAAGAGTGAAAATACAAATGGCACCAACCTATCACATGTTAGATCTTTTTACCATACATGAATGAGACACTATCACATAATACCTTGCTCTAAATTGATGCAATATGAGAAAAAAGTAAGAGTCCAAATTAATCCCCATTTTTGGCACAGGTTATCTTGTAAAAACAGCAATTGCCTGATTTTGGAGCAGAATTACTGACTGAAATCCTGGCATTATATTTATATATATATATATTCTTTCCAGCTACAATAACAGAAGGAAACAATTTTTCTAACAAAACATTTAACATCCATACATTTTAAACAAAGTAGAGCTTCAGGTTTATAAATTATGCAAGTAGGCATGGATAAAGCACCACTCATTCAGTTCATTAGGCTCATAAATATACAATAACTATTTAATCATACATAAACTGGTCCTTGATTGTCATTGTCATCTAAGCTAATCTTGTTGTGATATGCTGGGCCTCCACCACCATCATCAAAGAACCTCCTAAATGTGAACTCAAAGAATCCGTGAAATGGTTGTCTACCATTATCTAGAGATTCATCTGATTTATCTGAGCCACCAGATCCACCTCCATTACGTAACTTATCGGGATCCACGGGATCAAAATTTGACGTATCTGTTGGGAAGTGGATGCGAGGGATGTGAGGCGCAGACTGACGACGCAGACCACGCTCAAAGTCGATGCTGCCAAAAAATGCATGGGCTTTCACTTCAGCAGCATTCTTGCCAAGGCGCCTATCTGAGCCAGTGCAAAGTTTGAGAATCAGATCCATGCCTTCTGCAGAGAGGTTAGCCTGTGGAGGAATGTGCAGTGTTGTCTCCCAATTTATCACCTGGAAAAGATGGTACATCAATCAAACTTTGAGACTATGATGATATATTAAAATTTAGGAGAGAATGACACAGAAAAAACTAGCAAACTCAAGGTAGGCTCATTGATAAAGACAAGTTGATAAACTGCTCAGTAGGAAGGAGAGCAAGCACATCTATTCTACTGTAACGACTAAATCTATCATAGAGTAGGAAATTTATCAGAGAATTCAATCGTACATAGCAAAAATATTTCCTACGGCCATTCCCATGGAGAGATTTCTATTCTACTCCAATGATTTGTATCAAGTTACTCAGATTCGATTTTTTGGCATTGAAAATGGAATAAAAAGACATCATGCTCTAAAAAATCTAACTGTTTTACACATAATACTGCAAGTTAGACCCTGCATTCAGCTAACTTGAATAAACTATGAAAAATTGAGAGCAGAGATTAATGTTGATATTCCAGCAAAAAGTTCTTGGTAACTCATGGTTTTCAAAAGAAAGTAACAAACAACCCACCAAAATTAAGTCAATGGTAAATTGCACAAATTCAACTAAAAAATTAATCCACAAAGAAAACACAAATCAGTATATACCTTTCTGAATAGTTTACATTTACATAGTAGGTCTATATGGATAAAGATTAAGTAATTATGAAGATTACAATATGATTCTGGTAATATTCAGACATGGAATATTATGTTTACAATTAAATCTATTTTGAGACATTGAGAAACTTGTAATTTTCCACACTATGTTTTATTAACAACTGGTTTTGCTACCTGGAGTAGCATCTTTTGGAAATCTTGTGGAAAATTATATTTTACTTATTTATTACTTTAATGGCTTTCCACAAAGTAATGCCTGAACATCTAGATTTCAACTAAGGATATATTTCTAAAGGTGATTTGGATATACAAGATGAATTAGAAACTACAGGTTTAGAACTACAGCTACAACATTATTGATCTCAATGCAGCATGGAGTCTGATTAATTAGTATTTAAGGATCTGAATGATAGGGTTGGGATGTAAATACACATCTTAAGTCAATTTCATATTGAAGAGAAAACTTAAACGATAACTGAAATCACCACCGACTTCATGACATAACATTGAAATAACATTTGTTCCGGAAATTATTATTGAATATAACAGGAAAGCATCTTCATGGTACAGGATAAAAATAATAAATTCATTATGGTTAAGTTTATATTCTAATAGAAAAGTTAGAATAAAAACTTCAGCATCTTAGACTCTTATCTTTAAATGAATCTCAGTTATCGTAAAAAAGGTATCATACTGATTTATGTGATAAATAGCTTCCTTGTGAAGCTATATAATTAAATTCAACAGCAAAAACATATCCACTAACACAAGGAAAGATAGAAAAATGTAGTACGAAGATTTTCTCTAAGGTTAATATATCAGATAAATGATGAAATAATGGTTTCAAAACATAAATGAATATATAAACTGTCTTGTGAACATATATCCTCACTGTATACATCTTATAATAGCTTCTTCAAGTATGATTCTTTCTTTTATTAGTAAACATCAAACCAAATAGAGAACAAATGCCAACTTACTTTATACTGAGTTTCAGCAGGAGTGTTTGCTAAGAATGGTGGCTGACCAACAAGCATTTCATAAAGAATTACACCCACACTCCACCAGTCACAGAGTTGGGTATATCCTGTCCTCAACAAAACTTCTGGTGCAATGTAATTTGGTGTTCCTACTAAAGAATGTGCAAGGCAACGCTGGTGTTCTCTTCTTCTGCGCCTTTCCAAAGGTTTCAGCTGATGGCAACGACATTCATTGCTCCAATCTTCAGCAGGGTCCATTGAGTCTTGCCGACCATGTTCTCCTAGGAAAAATTGCAGAAGTGATCCTTAGAATAGTTCATTACATAGTATGCCTTAACACCACTATGTCTTACACTATAAATATGATAACAGTGAACTTCTAAGTTACTTGTGGTATTTCAAATCATATCTCAATTCAAGACATCACGATTGGTCACATGAATATATTTACTTTTATAGTGTATTAGACAAACAAAATACAATTCAAATACTTTATAAATTACAATTTCAAGGAGCAATCCTCAGAGAAGCTAAATTTCAAGCTGTAATGTAATGGAAAAGTATTCAGGAATCATTACCATTTCTTTGATAGTATTTGGAATTGTGGGTCCAGCGGAATCCTGTACAGAGACCAAAATCTGTGAGTTTGATATGACCATCACGGTCTATTAAAATATTGTCAGGTTTTATATCTCTGTGGATAAATCCCATCTTGTGAACACTCTCAACAGCACATGTAAGTTCAGCAATGTAGAACCTGAAATAGGAGACAAAAAAGGGTAATAAGTGACACAATTCAAAACTATAATTCTTTAAATGTCACATATGCAAAAGGAGCAGAATTACAATGGTTAATAATAAAGTTTCAATCAATGATAAATAAAAGTTTGTTCAATCTTGATATAAATCAAAGTAACATGTTTCCTATTGAAATATAAAAAATTCTGCTAGATCTTGCATCCTTTTCAGACTAATAGCTCAAGACTATAGACTAAGCTATGGAATAACTATTTTTATAGAAAATATAAGGATTTAAGGAAATGAGGAATAAGAGCTAAATTTATTTCTGTTTTTCCTTACCTTGCTAATGGTTCTTCAAAGATACCTAACTTGATGAGAAGAGACATGAGGTCCCCACCAGGGATATAATCCATGACAAAGTACAAGTTATCTTTATCCTGTAATAAAAGAAACATTACATGAAGTTTGGAAAGGACTAATGAATATTCGAGCTTTACTTTAAGCATCCTATATTAAGAAACTCGAATAAAATAATGTGACCATGCATGCAACAGCTTCTTTCGAAGCTACTTCTCCAAACTTCATCATAAATATTGACAAAGGAAATTTATCAGTGGCAGAATAAATGACTAATTTTCAAGAAAACCTAAAAAACCTAATATAGTATAATTTTTCCAGAAAAGGCATAGATTATAAAACAAAGCCATGGTTACAAAATACACTTCTGCAGGCTCATTATATATTGAAGTATAACAAAAAGAAAGAACACTTAGTATAATAATTAGAAACATGAGTTTAGAATAATACAGCCACATTTACCACTCTTTTCAACATGTTCATTCAATGAATCAGAGTTCAGAGCAATGTCATTAAGCAATTGACCACATAAACAAGTGGTATTTGAAATGGTTCTGGATTCATTCACTTCAAGTACAAGCACAGAAGGAAATCATAGGAATCAAGGATTATTGTTGATTTTTCTGTGAATTATTCAAAATTAGAAGACAAAGTTGTTTTCTTCACATTAATCTTGAATCTATTACTTTAGCCCATAATATTTCACAAATGATAACATTAACCAATATATTTTACTATTCATAGGAATTAATGGAAAATTAATATAAGATAATTTTTGTTGAAGTTCTGAAAACCAAGAAATTAATGTAAATACTCAGTAACTAGGTAATAACGAATTCGATGAATATGTAACAAATTTTTAATTCACAAATGAGGGCGTGACCTGAAAGAGATAAATCAAACAGTGCCCATCTATAGAACTTACTCGCCTTCTTAAAAATTAGTTATACTGCATTTCAAGCATATTTGAAACTTACTACTCATATATAAGGCCTTAATTTTTAATATATAGTGGTAAGATTCATATATCTTAGAATAATAGCAACCAATGTAGTATCAAAACAAGGAAACTAACACATGAACATAAAACCTACTGCTAAGTGCAACTTATCTGTTGATTTTTCCAAATTGATGACACATTTGCTGATCAGCAGTTTATACTGAGGTATGAAATGAACGTAATAGGGAAATACCAGATTAGAGAAATTATTTCTTCAGTAATTTTCTAGCTTTGTACTATACAATGATGCAATAGCTTGAGGTTCTCTATTAAACATAAATCAGCTCAGCATAAAGTAATATTTGTGATTATTTTGCAGATTGAGAATAAATTACTAATATTTCTTTTCAATCTTTCACTATGTTATTAAATAGCCAATACCAAAAAGGAAAAAATGCTATTAAGTTGATACATGTATATATATGTAAATGCATTTTCATGGGTGTGGTATTTTCACTTACTGTATTACTGAGAGGTATATTTACTTAATTTTTAGGAAACGGAAAATATGTTACAAGGATAGCAATGTATGGATTTTCCAGGATTAAAACTGAATAAATCTTGAAATGAAAAGAATACTAGAATTTAAATGATTCCGGATTTGGGGTGTGCTGCCTCATTTAATTCATATTAACTATAACATCAATATAAAGGGAGTTACATCAAAAGAAAAAAGTTTTCTGAATTTGTACATTTTTAGGATCTCATAAAGAACTCAAGACAGTAATTCCTGCTCATTAATACAAAAAATTGGACAGGTACTTATGTGTGTAACTTAGAGCTTCTTTAAGATTTTGTACATACAAAGAAAACGATTAATATTATCAATAATGGATAGCTACATTTTAAAGGATGTGCATGGCAAAATACCCTGTCACCAATAAGTTAACCCATTTCTAAATTTAAAAATATATCCTTCAGTAAAACAAAATTACCACAAACATATCAAAAATCATATTAAGTTAATTTTAACACTTTCAAGGTGACAGAATCATAATTTGAAGATTAAATTGAGTTTTTGCCTAGTTACCTACCAATTGATTTAGACTTTAGAACTCTGTCTTTTCTGAAAAACTTATTTTTCTTGGTTGCTTCATTTTTTAATCGTTTGCTATACATATATTGTTAAATATTTTAAATGCCAGTCACAAAAATAATAAAATTTTACATTCACTACAGTTCTTTCACAAGAGACTGTAGCAAATCATACATAAATGAACTTTTCAAATAAACATTAATATACAAGAATACACCTTACCTGAAATGAATAATAGAGTTTGACCACCCATTCATTATCAGCTTCTGCTAGGATATCTCGCTCTGCTTTCACATGAGCCACCTGATTTCTCTTCAGAACATCCGCTTTACGCAATGTCTTCATTGCATAAAGATGGTTCGTATCAATCTTTCTTACAAGGGCCACCTCTCCAAATGCTCCCACACCTATAGGTTTTATTTTTGTGAACATTGACTTGTCCATCTTTGCCCTTTTCAGTCGTATGTAGTTTGATTCTTTTTGAGAAAGCATCTTCCTCATTTGACACTGGGCTTCAGCACTTAGTCCTATTTTGGCCATTTCAGTCTCTAATTGCAAACGTCTATAGACTCGTTGCTGATGTGACTTCATCAGATTCTCCACATGTTGCTCCATATAGAACTTGAACGCTTGGGGAGAATAATTCCTAACTTTTGAGTCCCGCCTTTCTTCTTCCTTCTCCTTACTCATCCTCTTCCTTTCAGGAATAGGTGATTGATGATTAATTTTATAGGCAGGAGGATCAGAGCCATTACCACCACCATTATTGCCACACCCTCCTGCAATATTATTGTTATTGTTGTTGTTATTATGAACATTGTTATTTTTGGTGCAGCTATGCTGGGTGGTGGTGGTTGTATTGGCTTTCGAAGATGGGGGTAGTCCATGACGGCCATTTTGAGTTGGACCACAGTCATGATTGCTAGAAGAACCCGATGAACAAGGGGAGGGTTGAGAAACTCCATCTGGTGATGGTTGTGTCCTCGGTACATTGCTTGATGACTGAGATACCGTTCTTCCTTCTGACTGCGGTCCAGATGGACTGGGGCTCTCAGAGCGTGTAGCACCACAACTGGATTCACCTATCACAGGGGAAAACTTTCTTTGGAGGGGCTGATGATGATGATGAGGGAGTGGATGAGGGTGCATATGAGGAAGAGGCATTGGATGCTGGTGGCGACTGCTTGCACCACCTGCTGAGCATGATTGAATTGCAGGTGATGACCGAGGGGCAAGAGAACTCTCTACCGTTGCAACTTGGGCTGTTGCCTTCTGGGTAGAGCTTTCCTCACCCGGGGGTGGAGTTGAAGGTACCGCTCTTGGCAAACCATAAGGAGGTGGAGGTGGAAGACCACTGCTTGGACCACCACCTCCTCCACTTGTGACAGGACCTGCAGGAGAAGCCATGTGATGGTGGTGATGTCCTGAGGGGGCTGGAGTCACTTGTGTGCCCATTCCTCGCTGTGCAGCCAATGCTTGCATGGTACTCGCATAGCTTGGTGGGTCTGTGGTAGGTATTGAAAGCACTGTAGGTCCGGCTGTGGTGACAGGGGAAGGGAACTGAGGAGGAACCACAAGCTGCTGCTGTGTTGCTGGCTGTGGAGAAGGCTGAACCTGTGACTGAGCATCTTGTTTTTGTTGTTGCTGTAGAGACATTCCATATGGAGGGGGAGCTGGTGGAGGCTGTTTCTGCTGTATGGAGGAGGCATATGAAGGAGGTGGGGGAGGGACAGATGGTCCTGTGATTGGGGTTGCAGTAGAGGGAGCGGTTGGTGCTATTGCAGTCTGCAACACTGGCTTTTGGACTTGGGTACTCTTGACAGACTGCATAATAATAGGAGGTTGTGTCTTTGCTTGCCTTGCCCAACAAGCCTGTAAAGGTGTTGGCCTGGCCACAGAAGTTGCAGTAGGGACGGTGGGAGAGGCAGGTGATGAACAGGGAGATGACGGAGGAGCAGGTGAGGAAGATACTGGAGCAACTACACCATGAGGTACACCAGAATAAAGTGATGGACTTTTCCTGTAATCTTGAGTAGGACTTTGCCGATTCTGTAGAGAGGCAGTATAAGAAGGAGGAGGAGTAGCCAACTTTGGGGGTGGAACTGGTGGTGCGGAGTTTGCACCCGTTGGATATGGTGGAGGTGGCTCTGGAGCCACATTGCCGCTTCCACCACTTGGATACATGCTTAGAGCTTGAATCTGCTGATTTAACTGTTGTTGTGCCTGAGGGCCATTCTGGACTATCATAGGTTGCCTGCTTCCTGCACCACCAGACCCTCCACCATTGTTGCTGCCCAATGTGACTGGGCTCGTTCCTCTTTGAGGCGTTGGGCATGGTGGTGCAGGGGAGATTCTTTTGTGACGTTGTTGCATATTGATAGGAACCTGACTGGGCACATAAGGGAATTGCTGTGCCCTGTACTCTTGGGGAGCAAGGTGAGGAGGAGGGGGAGGGGTTGATGGAGGACCTGATGCAGAGCCACATCTTGGGGGTGTAGGAGGTGGTGGTTCTGAAAAATTACTGGGGGAGTACTGACGGCTTAGTTGTGGGTGAGTATGAGGGAGAGGGGAGACATCTGATGGCTGAGGAGCATATGCAAGACGAGGACTATCCGAGCGTGAACTGCCTGCTCCACTGTCCAAGGCAGGACTTCCACGATGTAGGTCTCTCTCTAAACTAGGTTTCCGAATGAGTTTTGTTGAAAGAGTAGAAAGGCCAGCAGTAGAAACCTTTGAAATACCATTGACTGGTTCACTAGCTGGCTGCTTTATGAGCATATCAAGGGCAGCCTCAAGCCGCCCACCAGAAAGCTTCAGGGCACGTAGAGATAAATCCTAGAAAATAAATATAGTATGTATGAGTGATGAAAATTGATCCACATGAAAATTATTACCAATAAAGTATTGCGTTCAATAAATAATAAATTCATAACTTAAGAAATATTAGTAAATATTTCATCAAAAAGGTTTGTAATGATGTAACCATACTATGACAGAAAAATTATTAATACCAGCATTATTTTACTTTGATTTCAAAATCTGAATGACCATGAATTACAATATATTCCTCACTCATGGTTAATTCACACAATTAAGGCATTAAATCCTACTAGCACCAAAGTGAATAATTGCTAGACTTGTTTAATGCTTGTGCAATGTGGGATTATACATGAAGACATTCATACACATTATAAAAATATCACCTAAACTACAAAATGACTGTTTTAAAAACAATGCTACTCATCTAAATCTGTTACAGGATATTATTCTTGCAAAAATCAAAGAATTTACTATCAAATAACTTTGAAACTGAAAATAAATCATAAATATTAATCAAAACAGAAACAAGATAACCAAATGCAACAATCTATCAAAACATTCAAGAAGGGTATATTTATCTTTGACTAAACGTTTCAAGAGTCATGAGTATATTTAAATTGAATTTATATTCACAACTTAGAAAAAGAATGCCTAAGTTCAGGAAATCACTCAATTTACGATTTTTTAATAACCTAATAAATTATATGAAGGTTTATGTACAAGATATTTTCCAGCAACACTTTAAAGAACTTGCTTTTTGTATGAATTACTACCTCCTCAGAGATGCTGAAAAATCATTCTACAAATACAAAAGCATGGCAAGTGGCTGAAAATTATACATGAAATATGAATGAAGTATAATTAATATTTATAAAAAACATCAGTTACATGTGAACAATCATCCATGAATGATGTTCATACAATCTATTAAAAGAAAATGCAATAATTCTAATAAATGAACATAAAATTTGGTAAGTAGATTTCTAAGTAGAGTACCAAGGAAATGTTATCAGAAGGTTCAGAATATGAAATGAAATTTATGCTCCTGAGTATCTTGATGATATAAATATCACGTTGTGTCATAGTTCACACAAAGATTGTAATACTACCATAAAAGAACTATATTAGACCTTTTCCAAGCATTAACCCTCCTAATAGTAACTTAAATTTTAATTTATATATACTTTATACATTTACTTAATAGTAACTTAAATTATACTTTACACATGAAAATTTAAAGAAAAGATAATTCCTTCCCTCCTTATTAAGTATGAATGAAAAATTTCTTTGACGTTTCTCTGTTAAAAAACTAAAATCTTGGAGATTCTTTGAATAGGAAAAAATTAGCTCTCATTTTCTTGATTTAGGCAACCAAAATTTCTCTCTTGTGCATACCTTCATTTAGATTGAGAAAATTGCATTATGGATTTTATTTATGTATTTATTGATTTTTATTTCTGGATAAAATTAATTGCAAGAATATTCATTCTTCGAAGTATTTGCTTCACTTCTTACTACACCAATCACATTAGATTTCTATTGCATTGCATTGAGAATGTGAATAATGCTGTCTTGATTATTTCAAAAATATTTTAAAATGAATTTCCATAAAGTTTAAGAGGAGGACAATGTAATTTGTCATGCACAGTATTAAAGCAGCTTGAATTAAAGAATTAGATAGGTAATAAGGGATCTCTAAATTAAATAATCCGAAAGTATAATAAGGCTTGTTTGAGAGTACATCGATATCTTATCAAGTAGTATAATGATCCCATTACATACTTCCATTTTCAGTCAATCCTTGCATTGGTTTCATCACCTTAATGATGATGCTTATACATTAAACCCAGAACAACATTAATAAATAAAATTTTAAGAATCCAGTGGACAGTTTAGAAAAATTCTGTCAAATAGGTAGATTTTGCTGTATCAACAGCATTACTAGCATCACTAGCATTTTAAAAAAATATAGGCAGAATGGTAACAGGGAATTATTTTGCAATTTTCAAATACCATTGAGTAAGCATCAAACCCAATAAAATGAAAATGTGGTTATTGAAGTGTTTCTTTGACTTCTGCTATACATTTATTTTTCTAGCATAGGGGTGCAGGTATTAAATGGAACAAATATTTTACACAACAAATAGCTTCTATTATTTGCATCACCATTATTCTTCATAAGTAAAAGGTGAATAGCATGTGAGTATCAAGCAATAGAAAAATGAATACCACTTTAACAGAGCTATTAACATCAAATATCAGTTAGGGATTAGTTTAACGTTGATTTTATAAATTCAATATTGTTTGTACACATTTTTTCTCTGGCTTTAAATATTCAACCCTTGTAGTTTTGCAAATATAAATCAAGAGCAGAACAATTGAAATAAGTCATTCACTAAATATGAATTCTTGTATGAACTTAATTCTAGGAATATTAATGCTTTGAGAGGATTAATAAATATAAATATAATCAAAGAATATAAGCAGTATCAACTTAATTATGAATATATTTCAAATCATTAACATAAAAAGTAAATATATTAAAGGAAATAGAGGTAATAATGGAAACGCATATAAATACTGATATAATTTGTGAACTGACAAAAATATAAGATTTTATGACATTCCCTAATACACATATTAGCACATAAAGTAGTATTTGCCATAGTTATCCTACAGCTAGATTTTAAAAATATGGAGATAATCATTGTGAACATACTTAATTGCAGAATAGGTATCTACGAATAAAAATTGGTGCTGATTTTTGAGTGTTTCTAAAAAGAGGAGAAATCAAAATGTAAGAAATAGAGTTTGCAACTAATGAAGCACTACATAATCACCATAGACAATCCATACTATTTCAAAATGTGATTCTGAGATTGAAAATTAATTGTGTCAATTGTTGCTCCAATGTAGCATAGCACCTAAAGCTGCAACTGCCACTTATTTTGGGGAGAAGAGAATTACCATCCTCTACTATGATAAAATAGTTACTCAGTAGAGTTATATAAAATATTTCTGAGTAAAAAGCAGGGATGGATTTAAATGAACTACGAGTCTATGAACATTTTGAAATTTGACAGAAACAATTGATGAGATGAAATCAAGGAGAGAAATACCACAAAATTAGGATCAAAGATATGAAAACAATAAATCATGATGATCAAAATAGAACTTATGAGGATTGAAAAACAGACAAGGTAAACAAAAATAGAGAGAAACTGAAGATAATAGTAAGCTCAATTTAGAAATGATATACTTAAGGTGGACTGAATTATGATCTGCTAAACTGGATCACATTATCAGTTCCCTTGAAATATAGGCACTTTTCCACAGATGATTCTCAAATCAGCACGTTTTACATGACCTCCCAATTGGTCAATTTGCTGTAAGCAACCGCTTTACTAAAGGAATTTATATGTGGTTGCTTCAAACCTTTTGTTCTCATAAACATATATAGAAGAGGTTAGCCAAACTGTGGTAGCAAAATTAGAAGACTGATACACTTGGGCATTTTTCTTTAGTCTTGTGAAACAAAGACCCCAAACCTGGTACTGCTCCAGCTAAACTGGTGCATATGATCACCTTATATATACTGGCACACAAATTAACAGTATTCAAGGTGAATTTTTTATTAAACTTTCAAAGTGACATATATATATGTTGCGAAACAGAAAGAAAGCTTACTGTAAGCTTCATCATTCATGTAAAAATATAAAAGATCAGAATAATTACACCACAAGGAAGTATACTCAGCCATGAGAGTAAGTTATAATCAGTATTTGCATTATTTTACTTAAGCAAAGCATGCTAGTCCAAATAATATGATTTCTGAGAACTTCCTAATAAAGGAAGTACTGCACAAAGTATTGAACTCTTTCAATTAGCAAAGAAATTATTTTTTTGAGAACATAGAAAGAATTATAGACTGGTATAGATGTAAGAAAAAGTATGACAGGAAGTTTTTCAATAAAATTACAGAAAAATGAGGTCAAACTAAAGGATTTTGTAAAGAAACATTAACAAAAAATCACCATCAAAATAACTGGATATTCAATTGCACTATGGCCTTGATTTGATATTACATTCTAGCCAGGAATTTGTGAATTCAAACAGAAAATTGCCCTCAGTGAATTTTGATAGGAAAATGGAAAATTTTAAGAATGTAAGGAACCCTTTGCATCACAGATTTTACAAGTATACTTTGCTAGAAGATTGCATGGTAACATTAGCTGGGAAATAAAATAACAAAAACTTTCATGATGGAAGAAAACATTTTAGAAGATTTTACTACAATCAAAACAAAATAATCAAACAAATATAATATCTTGATATGGTTTAAAAACAGTAAGAAATGAAATTTTGTTGAAAATAAAACCATAAAGGTTATTATTTGATATATCACCAGTTATTACAAAAGATCATCAGCTAGAAGCCCAGAGAAAGGATTGCAACACAAAGAAGAAAGTCAATGAAGTTTATTTTCCATATCCAATAGGAAAATAGTACATCTTATAAAATCCAACAGAAATTTAGAATAGGTGTACCTCTAGTATTTTCAATACACAGGATAAAATACAAAACTTTAAAATAACAACTAAATTTCATGATGTGGCATTTCAGAGGATAAAAATTAAGGAGCACACATTACTGCAACCAAAAAGATACTATCAAATAACTTAGAGAGGAATAGGTTGTGAAATATAGTAAAAAAATGGAAATATACAATACGTTATGAAGTTCTACGCTAAAAATCATGAAAATATTTACAGCTAAATTCAAAAGTTAACATAAATTTCTGTACAATTGAAAAAGGAAATCAATTCAGTTAATTTAGGATAGATTTACTTCGCATTAAAAATTATTCACTTTACTTCTGATTACCTAAAAATATCCACAGATAGAGATAAAGTAAATTACTGCAACCATTAGTTAATCATTACCCGAATCACATCAATATGAAATGAAAAACAGTGGGTATGGATATGTATAGAAGAACTCCTAAAATTACACCAATGCAAGGACATAAAGGCAAATTTTGTAGTTATGGAATTAAATGTTATTCTAAAAATGGGATTCTGGATGTTTAGTATCAGAGTTTTTACACTCTATAAGACATAACAAATATTGGGATACAGGTATTCCTTATAATCAAGTTTTTATCCCAGGCAAAATATTTATTGGCATAGCATCAAAGGGCAAAATAACAATTTTCTTTGAGCTATGCATCATAAAAATATATCAACAGTTGCTTTGAAGAAAACAAGTGACTGATCTCTGTGCAATGATATACAAATTATACAGAGAATCAATTTCACCCTTGCTTTTCTTATTATCAAAAGACTAAATAAATCTAGATAAAACTATATTAAATTCAACAAACCGATATTTTATCAAACTGATCACGAAAGCACTGAGCTAAAAACACTAATGGAGGCCTTGATGAGTATTAGGAGAGAGAGTATATTCTTTTTCAAAGATGTTAGTGGGCTTTATTCATTTTTAAACCAATACAATCAACATTTAAAGACAAGAAACTGTTAAATTAATTTAGTATTGGAAAAAATGGAAGTCCACTAAAAACATAACTACTCCTCATAATGTATCAACCTAACTCATGAAATTTTTAGGTATTTAAAGGCAAATAATTAATTATTTACATGATATATTGGAACTACATCACCATCTAGTAATGCAGCCAATTGATAAATGCTATGGAAATGAAAAACTGAGTCGTATATTATATTGCCATTAAGCCTCCTGTGACATGCCAATTGGCAGCGAGCACAGTATTATTGTAGAAGATGCAAATCTCAATTACTTGATAATATTATAAATTCCTTGTTTAACAAAGAAATGAAATGTAGAGCAAAACACAATATTCCATAAGTTGATCGTTATAAAAAGGACAAAGACACAAGTACTAGAGGTTTTCATCCATTATTAGACAACATTTTCACTTATAATTTACTATTTAGAAATTGCTTGCCATATTTTGTTTGTAGAAAAACATCTCCTTATTGCAGTACTACTATCATTTCCAATAAACCTTATCACTTCCCTTGAAGATTCAGGCTATAAAATTTCAAATTTCGAGTAAGGATTTGGGCTATGTAGATGAGAGGGAACTGCTCTCTGTTAAGTTACATATATATTTGGATCAATTCATGACTACTTTCATAAATCATTATTTATAAATTTCTCATTACTCAAACTTAACCTATTAAAATCAATTGCCTTTTATTTACTACAAAAGATCGTTTAAAAGTGAAAATAAGATATATACATAATGAACACAAGAACAGCGATGCTTATTATCATAAGATTTGGACAAACAAAAATAATTTTATATGAACTTTCTAGGCACTATATTATCTATAGTAGATAAAATTCCAATACATCTTCAATAAACTACTGATTATCCATCCATAATCAACACATCGTCGTTTCAATAAACTGGTAATTTGAATTCAATTGGGAAGGATAACAAAACCGTTAGAAAAACTTGAATTCTCAGAAGAAAGTTGATCAACTACCTTGGGTTTAACTTTAAGGGTGGTAAAAGTGATAGCAATGGCAAACAATATTTACATAAAAATATGTGATTCACATATTTAGCGTTACGTAAACGAATATACAATCATGCTGATTTTCAATGATTTAAATTAGGTACCATTATGTAAATGTTTGCAATGTTTATATTTTGTAAATGTGGAATAATGTGTAGAATTTGCCTGAAATGGTTATTATTTACTGGTTATTTAAAACAGAAAAAGTTTATAGTAATGAACAAAACTAGCCAAATCAGGTTTTAGGAAAAATCATAGTTTTGTATACGGGATGTATCCTTACAAACATAGATATTTCAAGCATGGATAAAGAGAAGCCCACTTGCTAATGCTTATGATGACATTCTTGTTGAAAAGTTTATTACAAATACGTTATCTAAGAAAATTATCTGACAGAATACATTTACGAGACTGTTACTACTATAACCCTGATACCAATTCGTTTCCTTGAGTCAGTAATCAATCATAACAAGTACTACTTATGTAGGGCAACACATTATATTGACAGTAAACTTGGTTTTTAAATCTCACTCAGTTCTAGCTGAAGTGAGGACTAATGAATTTCCAAATCGATAAAAATTTTAATTATTATTTTAGCTAAACTAGGCTTGAAATGTATCAGAAGTCTCAGATCTGCAAATTTACCACAGCTTTCTCCATATGAACACAAACGATAACAATACAGCACAATTAATGACAAATACACATTAAATTGAAATGATGTGAACTCAATAGTATATAACTGAATTAATCTCTCTGAACAGTAAGCTAATAGAAGATTTACCATCGCTTGGCACTGCTTATATGTAATCTAAATGATATGGTAATTTGAAATCCTTATGTATTGATTGATATAAAAGAGGTTACCACAGAACATTTGTATTCTGAAGTAACTAAAATTTTGAATGAGAATTTCCCTTAACAGGGTGTTATGACAAAACCATCGAACTTATAAGCATGATAGTAACATTTTGCATCAATGCCATATCCAAATGAGTTAATTTGCTGTACTAATTTAATATCTTTATGAAGTTTACTGCACAATCTCTTCTTTGAGAATTTGTACATTGTGTTAGGTTGCCATATATTGATCTTGTTTACTCAGCATTGCTGGCTTAATATGAATTGAAGCAAGTTTCTCAGAACACAAAAATGGAAGAAAAATAAATTTCTCATTTAAAGAGTTTATCCTATATCCATGGAACATGTTTTTGTATGATTGTATACAAAGAAAAAGCTGGCCTACTTCACTAACACTATAAGTGAATTACTTGGTGTGATCATGAATCATAGTCACGATATTCAAATGACATCAATGCTTTAGAATGAATGGAATGTTTACAAAATTTGATTTGTCGTTCAAATTTAGAGGAGATGTGTACTCCATAACAATCTAGCAATATCATTTATATTTCATTGATGAACTTTAATTCAAACAAAAACAAAACAAATAAGAATGATAAATCTGTTTAGAAACCTGAAAAAGGGTTCAATATTATCAATACTCAAAAGCATCCAAGAGTGATTGACATTTTTCTAACATTTCTGAGTATATAGTTGGTAATTACTAGCATATAAAGGTGATACATAAAATCAGATGTATCAGTTGTATGAAACTGAACAATTAGGATACCTACAGATCTCAAAAGAAGAAAGACCTGTCTCTGTAAACAAAGAGTGGAAAACCTCACATAGACCTGAATCAATGATTGGCATACACCTTTGTTTACTAATACTTGCTCAGGAGTTGTTTTTCTTGGGGATTTACCCTCAATAAATGAGGTGACAAGCATGATCATGGGAAATTCATGATGAACGACTAAAATATGAGCTGTGAACATTGTCCCCCAACCCACACACAAGGAATGAAATGATATTTACCTCACTGTAGCCCATATTGACCATTTGCTGTAGGGCCTGTCTTAGTATCCCAATATCCTTTTCGATTCCGTTGAGGCCTGTAGATCCAGAGGCAGCACTCAAGCCGCTGAGGCCACTAGCTGAGCTGACTCCACTGGTAGTGGATAGGGTGCTGATGGTACTGGCGGCGCTAGATCCGTTCTCACCACTGTTTGCAAAAGGCAGGAGTGAGTTCCTGATCTGCGCGAGCGCCTTTTGGTGATAGCCCGACCGGGTGGATGACTTTCCCACTGCAGGGTTCATATTGGTCTGCTGGCCCATACTAAGCAGGAACGGGGTGGGGGAGGAGAGGGCGGCTCGAATGTGCTCTCCACGCGCCTCCTCTTCGCCTCACTCCCACCCTCACTCATCAAAGACACGGGGAGTGGAGAACAGAACGATAACAAATATAACTCATATCGCTTGCCGCTGCTTCATGTGGAATCAGCCCGACGCAGCACACGGTCGGTCGCTGGCCACATTGTCACCTACCCCCACAAACGCATCGGTGTAAACATAACAGTTGGTCCTTGACACTGCTTGGATTTGCTTCCAAGATTTGACTACATTTCTAGCAAATAAATGCTATTGGAACGACACAAAAGGGGGAAGGAAGGGTGCTGTGTCTTCTTTTCTCTGTAAGACACATATATATCCCTATCGATATAGGTTCTAGATAACAATAAGAGCTTGATTGTCACTTCAGCATAATGTCACAGCACACTTTCACCACATTTCCTTGCTAAGTCATATTGGAAATTCCCATTAAATGTTTAAAACGAGTGCAGTTTTCACTAGTGATATTAGCCAGAGGCTGAAATAAAGGGAATTATGTCCTAAACCAAACATGAAAGTTTCACTACCAAGCGAGGTATTCTAAGCTATGCATTCTCAGTCTCACGCCTGAAATAGTTACCTAACAACGTTACTGATAAGTCTTTTCATGAGGAGGTTAACAAGTTTTCCATCACAGTCCATATTACTAAATATAAGACTGCCACATGTGTTTTAGTAAAGGTGAATCAAAATCATCATCAACACAACCACAAGTCATGGTTCTCTTTCAGTATATTCATCACATTTTTGACTGGAAACTCTTCCTTCCAATTATTTCGTGTTTTCTTGCTTCCTAGACTATTTCCAAGGTTAATATTTTCAGAAGACAATCTTGGGAAGACGCCCATGAAGAAATACACATATCTGGACGGTACATTGAAAGCACCTGGAAAGAAGATATTGTCATAGTAAATAACATGAAATACATAGCATCATCACAAAGACATCTATGAAATTATGTTTCACAGCAAATTATCATATCACGTATGTGACACGACAGCTTCACTATTGTACAGAGAATCAAGATATAATATCCATTAATTAATATTAATAGAAGTATATTGATATTTCATAAACATGATTCACTAACATAACTTTACAATCTCTAGCATTGCATTCCAAACACCTAGTTGATAGCGTACTGTTTAGTATTGTCAGTTACTACGAAGATGATAGAGGATTACACTGGACAGTTGAAACTTATAGAAAATGTAAACATGTAATTATCTTGTGTTTGAATGATAATTTAGAAGTTATTTACGTTGTGATACCACATAAGAACATCCTGTAAGTAGGAAAGCTGCTTGACGTCTAAAGTATCGGGCGTCTGAACATAATTTTTCACCATAATATAGGAAGAACAAGTAAGCACCATCTATACCATGTAAATAATATGAATTTAATAAAGATGATTAACTCACACGTGCAATTATTGTTCAACAAAAGAATACTTCCGTCAGAAAACAAAGAAATATAATTTTATTCCACTTGATTGGCAAGCAAGCTGGTCGCCATCTTGCAGTGCCACATTCCGAAATAACGAGCTGACGAGCCTCTGTAGTCGATATCACGATAAACCCCGCACACATTTCTACAGGATTTACTTACTTGCTCATGTCCTTGCGTAAAGTATCCTTAGAGCTTTTTCTCACAGCATGTTTCGATGGCAGTAATGTTAACCTATTTAACGTGAGACAGTAACCTTTGCTAGCATTGAAAAACACTATAAAAACGGGACGTTCCTGTGGAATGTGAATTATGGGAGAATTTATAACTGATCACTATAGGAAAACAAACAATCTATTTTAGCTTAGGACTTTTTTGATACGTTGAGCGCTACGAAATAAAACTTTAGTCGGGTAATTTAGTCTGATTTTGCTATTAAACAAGATTACTAAGCACAATGTTACTTTCAGGGAGTGGCTCAAGCAAAATGCTCTTTGCAGACCTTGAGAAATCTACATGGTCCGTTCCTGCCGAATTATCTTTTATCTACTTTTTTGCATGAATACATCGTATTTTTGCTTCTTAAAATCATATTTTTACAGATATTTTGGAAAATGGAGTTCGCTAATCTTAGCAATACCCAAAAATCATTATTCTAAACTTTTTAATATTTTATTCTATCCTTTTATTGCATGTAACCTAGAAGACGATGCCAGAAATTTATCCCCGTAACGTTTTTATTTAACCAAAGTAGACGCTTAGTATTTAATAGTGGTAAACATACGTTGTATTCCAGATATACATACCTATATAGTGGATATTTAATTTATGATTTGCTAAATTTAAAGACGAAGTAATAATCATCAGATAACAAAATATGATACTACACCCGAGAAACGGGCTTACAAGAGCTTACTCCCAGGTAATTTCGAAGTCATATTCTGATTGCTAAAATTATGAAATTACAGCGTATTTTTGTTTTGAATAATATTGCATACAATGTTTATAATAATTTTGATATTTTTAAATGCGTAGTAATTTGGAGATAGTATAGTTCATTAAGTTTCAGTATAAAATAATAATGATAGTATTTTTGTTAATACTTTTTTGAAGAAATACTCTCGCATTTTGCTGAAAACTTTTTGCCTAAACCTAACATTATGTTTTTCAATTTAATACCTTTTCTCCGTGTATTAATTCTACCAGGTAATTGAGTTATTCATACGAGTGTGTGTGTGTAGATTAATATAATTTTTTTAGACTCGTGTTTGAAGAGCATATTTTGAAACAATCTGTACTTAATTTAAAAAATAAAATTTTAGTTATACCGATTTCATCGTGGTAAGTTAATTTTCAAGCATCAGTTCACTCGTTAGGTCTTGATGTTGTTTATCATTTATTCAAAGGTTTTGAGGCTTCGTGGCCTGAAATAAATTGTTATTTACATATCGCTTTTGCAGCTCATTTCAACATAGGTGCTGAAACGCGGACATTCCTTGCGGCAGTTCAGACGGTAGCGCAGCGTTACGGGTTACTTTGACACAAATGAAAATTTTAGATTTTGCTGCATAATTCAAAAGTTGGAAATTAATTGGCGCCATCGATTCCTTCATACGTGAACCGAAGACGAATGGTCAGTGGAAAAGCTTATATGATTGAATTGGTTTCATATTTTTCACAGAATATTTTCTGTAAATATTTCTAATATTCAATATCATCTCAGACAAATCCGAGTACAAACAAATACGAGCCAATATTTTCGATGTTATCATGGATCAACCTTCATCAATGCAAATCTAGGGAGACGGAGATATATTTTCAATCGCCATCTCATTGGCAATTCTACATATTACCTCCCCAAAGAAGCATTAAGCCTAAAAAACATCACAAAACAATTTGGCAGTTTTTTTAAATTTCCAGTACAAATGTTTTTAAAAAAATTTAATAATCGCTCCGGAACTATGATGAATGTTTTCGTTTAAAGCTTCCCACTGAATTACATTAGAAAATTCTTCGATTGGCTAATAAAGAATTTTGAAAATTATATAAATTCATCTTGTCGACAAATTGTATTTTATCTATTCTTTGATTTAAATCTTTGCTTAATGACCCAAAGAGTATTTTATTATCTTAGCTCAAAAGTTACAACCCTTTCTAGCATAACGTGCTCTGCAGATATTCAATGGATTTGAAGAGGCTATCTGCTGCGACAATTCTATTAATTTATTACTTGTGAATGAATATAAATCTCGTGTTGAAAATAGAAAAATAGGGCAAAGGACACATTTTAAATTCGCAAGGACGTCCAAGAACACCTATGAAACAGGAAATGTCCTTGTAAACCCAGGTGTTTGATCACCCTATCTATATTCAAGACAAAAATTTTCTTCATAAGCGTTTCAACCTATGAAAAGTGTGTTCTATATTTGTATGTTGGCGTTCTCCACTTTATGTGGAGTAAGTTGGCCCGCCTGAAAATGAATATAGGAACTTTTAGTTTGATGAAGCTACGTCGGCGCTTACTCTCAGAAGTTTTTCTATGGTGGCATTGTGTTCTGTTTATGAGTAAATTACAAGTGAGCCTCACTCATGAAGTGAGGCAGTCATTTAATTTATCATAGTAATTCGTATAATCAACGTATTTCCCGTCGGGAGTGGATGGATTTTCGTGGTTGTTTTTATTTTTGACACGCAGTATTTCGAAGCTGTTTGTATTATAAGTCAGTATCAGCATAGAAGTTGATATATAAATATTTACATCTTTTTGCATGATTTAAACTGTTCTTTTCGGTATGGACACGGAAATGTCTCATGCGTTTTTAGTTTCGTCCTTCATTTATATGGTTACGATCAAGTTGATACTTTGCTACATTTTTGTTAGATGAAATGTAAAACATTAAAGTAAGTCTTGGTTGCATATGTAATCTCTTTGCTGTTGTTCTTGCGTTTTACTGAAATTCCAGTTCTTTAGTTGTACGTTAGATTTAGATGATTATTGTGTTGGATGTTACATTATTATTCTACCGGTAGGTCCAGTCTCATGTACACTGGCTATATTATTATATATAGGTAACTGGCATTAATGCTTCATGAGTGGCAATAAAGTGCGGTTTATCATGTGATTGAGTCAGACGGATCCACTCACTGAAGCAAAGTGACTTTGTTGTCTACTTATGCATGTATTCCAATCTATCAACTACTAATAAAATTATTCTTATTGATTTTCAATTAGTCCTTTGCCAATGCTTCAGTTTACTAATTCTTTCCTTTATTTAAATATTTTCTGCCGTTAACACAGGATCTATTGTAGTACAGTTTTTGACGGAAACGAAATGTTCAATCATTATAAAAGGAATGTTAGTACCTGGAATGTCTTCTTGCTTCTTGTAGACTTCAATTAGCAGATCAAGAAAGCAGTTACGCATTCAGATTTAGGCACACTGTCATTCTTTCTATGCTTTTTACCAGAATATATTGATTTATGCGACGGCTCTGAATTTAGATTAGTTAATTTATTGCAGCATCTTATTCCGGTCATATTATGCTTATCCATTGATTTTAGCTATCCGCAGTCTGGAATGTCTAGATAAAACCTATTATGGCTTTGATGGAAAAACTTAATATTAAGATGTTAAAAATACTTTTCGTTAAACTTGAACATAATGAAATGTAAGTTTATGACAGTTGTGCAAGTTAGGATTGGTCTACAAGTTTTACAGTGAGCATGAACTTAAATATTAATCATCAGTTCCCAGTTTTGAATTATAAGATCCTTTTTGAAACATGATCCAGTACCCCAGTGATGGCATAGCAAATAAAAAGAAAGAAAAGTCCATATTGCATAGATATTTGTTAGAAATTTTAAATGTGAGAATTCTTATTAGATAATCAGCCTCAGAATGACATCATGCCATTGAAATCCCCGCCAAAACTGAATTCATCATCACCATTGTCACCAATCATAAATTGAAAACCCTGTAGTGATGGAGGAAAAATTAGATGACCTGCCTCGTATATTGGTGAAGGTTCCAGTTCACGTTCCAGTGAAGGTTGGGATCTAAGAGAAGATCCAATATTTTAACAGCTGCTTTATTAATTTGGGACTTTTATTCAAATCACAATCCTGCCTGAAAAGCTCTGCATTTACTCATTAAATATCTAACTATGGTATATCTAAAATGTTTTAATATTAATAATAAATTTTCTGTTGGATAAAATGTTTTTATTTCTTTTTCCTCTCATAATGATCATTATCCTACGCTATTGGGGTAATGTCTCCTTTTATCCTTTTTTGCCACACTTCCCCATCTTTCCTCTAATCTTTGCTCCATCCCTTCACCCTTCGATCCTCTGTCACCTGTATTTCTATAATTTCTTGTCTCTCTTACCTATCACTACCTGCTTATCAATTTTCCTCATTTTAGTGTGACTTTTCTTCAATTCTCTCTCTTTACTTCAGCTGTCTTACTGTTTTTAGAAGCAAGAAAATTTGCATCTCTATCTTCATAAAAATTTGTGTGTTTACCTTTATGGTTGTTATAAATAATTTTTAGTCCACAAATTTTAATTTTTTAAGCATAGGAAGCATTTGCTACTGTTTTCATAGGTTATGTTTGTTGATGGATTCTAATTTTGGGAATCTTTTTGAGTCAGGTTTTTTAGCATTTCATTTAAATTATCTTCATTTGGAAGATACCGAATTTGATGGCAGATTTTTGCATGAAAATGCAGCCTTCAGTTTTGTGTAAATGTTTAATTCATCAATCAATTCATTCAAATTGCTACCATATTGTTATATCTTCTAATTCAGCATCCTAGGATACTACTATCAGGAAGTATAAGCAAAAACTACCCGAGCCCTGGAAAATATATTTTAGTCTCCTTAGATTTTCGTTGATGAAAGTTGATATGAAATAACATTGAAAGTATTGACTCGTAAGGATTTGTCTGAGATGATATTGTTTTACAGAAAATATTTCATGGAAAATAAGTAACCACTTCAGTCATGTTAGCTTTTTGACAGATAAATTATTTTCAGATAGTGTATGAAGGAATCAATAGCAGTTTAAACCGGTGTGAAGATGTGTGATTGATGTAAGAAGTTTTTTTCTAATATTAGAAGCTGTTCTATTAACTGAAATTGTGATTTTTACACCAAGGAAATTTAAACAATGCTTTTTTTCAATTCCTATGTGAACAAGATGAAGGTATGTTGGGAATTAAGCTGGTGGATAAACTGATAATGTCTCATTTCAAAAGAATCGGTTGTTTGCAAAATATGCAAGATTGTCTGCCCTCTTTTTCTCTGATTATCTCACTATTTTATGTACAAAGCAGAAAAATTGGTCAAATAGTAAATGAAGTAATTTCAGATATCTGAAGCAGGAAACACCTTCAAACTTCTCCCCTATTTTAAAGTCTTAAGGTTCTGGTCTCTGATTTGGATAATATCATATACTTGGTCCTCCTTTCATTTACTGTTTCTCCACTTTTTTCTGTTAGCCCATAGGTTAATTAAAAATTGTGCATTGACCTTGTTATAATTGCAATGTCATCCATTTCTATGCTTATGCCTATATATGACTGTATTTTATGAATGTTGCTCCCTTCTAATCAGTCTCCTTGTGCAAAGATAAATCAAACATAGTGGCTGAGAGTGGCCCAGCTCTCTGCTTCATACATTCAGTAAATTCAAATTCTTCACTCAACTTGTTATTCACATTTACACTAGCCTTAGTACAATTTATAGTCATTATTATTAATTTTATAATTTTTGATGGTATGCTTCATCTTTTTTCTGCCTTATGCAATCTATTCTGCTTATTTATATCTAATGTATGATTTTCTGAATTCAACAAATAAAATATATAAATCTACATAATTTTCTCAATCAATATCTGATCAGTCGAGCTTTTACCAGGGTGGAATTCATACTGGTATTCTCCAAGTTTCTCTTTCACTAATCAACCCTGACAATATCTTATATAGTGCACAATTTAGTGTGATATATCTATAATTTTTGCACTCTAGTTTATTCCCTTTCTTGTAAATTCTGCATATTATTCCAGTTTTGTGGTATTTGAGAGGTACGGTCTCAGTTTTCCATATCCTTGTGTTTCCATAGCCTATGTATAGCTGTTATCTGAGACTTGCCACCAGCCTTGATTAATTCTATAATCATACCATTTTCCTCTTGAGATTTATTTTTGCTTATCTTTTTAATTAAACTGCTTCAATCATTGATTCTGGTACCCCTGACACTCTATCATTATTTTCCACAGGTTCAGTATGTTGCCATCCCTTGTCTTCTTTCTTTATACTCTCTTGAAAATACTTTGCCTATGTATGCAATACCTGCCTCTCCTCCATGATTACTTTCACATTCTTATCTTTACATCCCCACTCTTGGTTTTAGCCCTTTTCTCACTGTATCTACTGCTTGGTAAAATTTTCTGATTTCACTTTATTGTATTATTATTATTATTATTACACAAAACTTTTGATGATGCAGTTCCTCTATTTCTTGTATCTTTTTTATATATTGCCTTCCACCTTTGGTTATATATTTTATGTAATTTCTATTTTAATTGTTTTTACCTCTCAGTATTGATTTGGATGTCCCTCTTCAGCTGTGTCACTCTTGCTGCATTTATCTTTTATGGTTTTCCTGTATTCTTTGTCAAAGCATTATTTATTTTTATCAGTCTTCTCTTTACCAAAGGTTTCTTGTGCTGCTTCCTACTTAACTTCTTCAATCACTGCACTCATTATCAAGATTTCTCTACGTATTGATTTCCTTTTCTTTCAGTTTATTTTATATTCTAAATGTACTTGAAAGATTTTGGTGATACTTGGTGGAACTCCTTCATGATCACACACAAAGAAAACTCGCTTTATAGAGTCCACAAAACTTTTATTAAATGACCTAGGTTTTGTTAGTGTAACATCACCAGGTCTGATGATGTTACACCGTAATGAAACCTAGGTCATTTAATAAAAGTTTTGTGGACTCTACAAAGTGAGTTTTCTTTGTGTGTGATCATTCTAAATGTATGCTAATTCACCTTTTTTCATCTTTCATTGTAGTTGTGTCCCATTTCTTTCTCTTGGTGTTTCTGTCTGAGTGCACACATATTAGTTTCTCTGTTACAAGTATCACCAGGCAATGGTCATTACCATAATTCTGTCCCCTATAGGCTCTTACATCAGTGACTGATGATGCATGATGTCCCTTTATTAAAACACGATCAATCTGTTTTAGCATTCCATTAGCTTTTCATGTATTACCTATCTGTATTCTTTTGGTCTACTCACTTCTGTGATACATAAGTTACTTTAACAGAAAATGAAAGTTAGCTCTCAAATCTATTTTTAACCACTGCTGACCCTCACACTAATCTCTCCAAGGTGAAATTTTTAGTTTTATGAACACTTTTACAAACCATAGTGTTTATGAGAAAAAATATTTAAATATATCTAAATTCTTTATTCTCTAAAATAGTCTCTAAAGGACTGGGAGTACACTAAGACTTACAAATCACAAATATGAGTTACTTCTTTGAAAAACTGAGTGCTTTGTTGCCTTGTCTGCCTTGCTCTCAGTTTATTAACTGAGAACAAGGCAGAATTTTGGAGGAAACTAATAGAAAGAGACTAGTTTGATATCACTAGAAGCAATATTTGATCAGCACATATTGTTTGTGCTAGTGCTAGACATACATTGGAGACTATAGTATGTGCCATTTGGGGAAGTGCGTCGCTATCATCTGCTAGAGAAGATCTCAACTTGGCTAAGGCATCCTCTCATAATTTTCTATTAAGTGCTTACTCTAACTTCAAATGTTCTATTGAGTGGGCTCGACTTCAGGAAAGAAATTTTCTTTCTTTTCATGCAATTCAGGCAGGAAAGGGATAAAAATTGTAGCAATTATAGAAGATTAGCTATTTATGGAACAAAAAACATGCAAATGCATTTTCATCAACAATGTTATTGTTGGACAAAAATTGCTTGAACAATATATAAAGTGTTCTGCCTTTCTGTAGGTTCATGTGCCCCCACATTCCCTATTTAATTCCCTCTCCTTCAATTCCCCGTAACTTATCCCACCCCTTAATTCATCCAACAACTTCTGTCTTTGTCTTCCCCTCTGTCTTTTCCCTAACATTCTTCCCTTGATCGCTTTCTTCAATAATCCCCTTCCTCTCAATATTTGACCCACCCATTTCTTTTGTCTATTTTTAATTACTTCAACAATTACTCTTTTCTCCCCAACCATCTATAGAACCTCCTCGTTCGTTTTTCTATCGACCCAACTTACTTTCTCCATTCTACGCCATACCCACATCTCAAAAGCCTCCAATCTTTTGACATCCTCTTTTCTTAACGTCCACGTTTCACACCCGTACAACATTACACTCCACACCAAGGATTTTACCAATCTCTTCCTGATTCCTTTGCCAAGTCCCTTTGTCATCAGTTCCCTTTGATTCATGATTGCTTCTTTCACTAATGCTATCCTTTTTCTAATTTCTGTCGAGCATCTGCCATCCTTAGAAAGAAGGCTACCCAAGTATGAAAATTGATCTACTTGTTCTAGTTTTTCCCCATCCACCCTTATCGTTAACTTAACTTTCTTTCCCTTTGAAAACCTCATAATTTAAGTCTTTCTTACATTGATTTTCATCCTAAATTCCTTTGCTTTATCGTTTAATGCATTTACTAGGATTTGCAAACGCCTTTCAGAATTGCACACAATAGCTTTATCGTCTGCATATCTTACTGACTTCACTACTTCCCCACCAAACTTTATTCCCTTATCTATTTCATCCCAAGCTTCTTTGATAATTTCTTCTGCATATATGTTAAAAAGAGATGGTTATAAAGGACATCCTTGTCTTACTCCCCTCCCTAACTCTGCCCATTCCGATTCCCCATTAGCAACTCTTACTCAAGCGGTCTGATTTAAATACAAATTTTGCACTAAATGCCTATCTTTTCAATTCAACCCAATTTTCTTTAGTATCACCATCAGTTTTGGCCATTGAACTCTATCGAAGGCCTTTTCAAAATGAACAAAACATACACAAACATCCCTTTTAACTTCTAAGCTTCGTTCTACGAGAACCCTCATAACCCCAATTGCATCCCTCGTCCCTTTCCCTCTCTGAAAACTGAACTGATCATTTCCTATGAATTCCTTAGCTTTGCCCTTGATTTTTTCTGTTTATGACCCTTAAAATTACTTTTGCAGCATGAGAGATTAAACTAGCTTAAACAATATCCATTCAAAATATTAGAGGAAGGTTGTCTATAACTGTTATATGCATTTTTAGTGACATGATGATTGTCAAATGTTTTTGGAGTTTGTGGATTTTAGTTGACAAAGGCTCTCAATGGGAAAAAATAATTTGTGGACTATGGTAAACAAATACACTCAAAGTTAACCCTTTGAGTCTAACCATTACAACCTCTTCTTTCTTCTTTAACCTCAAAGCATGAAATTTATCAAAGCTTACTATATTCAGATTCCCTTGTGACACTGACACTCTGTTCTCTACAACTTTCCATTTTTCCTGTGTCTTCATAAATAAGATTGCTGCTTTCATTTATTTTTACCTGATGATAGTGTGGATATACTAAAACCATGCTCATCAACATCCCTGGCTGCAACCCTCTATGGATTGGGCCTCCTAACTAACTGTTTCCCATTATTCTCTATCTATTGCTATTTATCTCCAGTTAACTGCATCCATTCTTCATAGATCTACTGCCTTTTCTTGGGTTTTCATCTAGGTCTAATTCTATCTAATGTTAACTCCAAAATTCTTTTTTTCCTTAAAATTGCTAAATGTGCGATATAGCTTGACCATCAGATTCCTTGTGATTGTTTCAGCACAGTATTGTCTCTCCTTTTGTAATTTAGTTCTAGATTTATTTTGATTCTCCATACACCTCCATCCTGGGTTGATCCTAAAATTCTTCTTATTTTTTCTTTTAAAATATTTCTCATCATAAGTTTTGCTTTTTCAGTATCCATGCCTCACTTCTACACATGAATGCTTGATTGTTATCTTATATCATTTTAGTTTTTATTGCTTATGTAGAATACTTGAGCTTAGTAGTTTCTTTAATGCATTTGGCACCTGTTACATGCAGACATTCTCGCTAGTATTTCATCCAAAATTATGTTTTTGCTCAAGGTTGGCCTATGATATTTAAAAGTATTCACATTTTAAAAATCTGTATTATTTAATTTTGGAGCTTCTCTAATTTTATCTCGATCCATCCCTAAAACTATGTATTTCTTTTTTTCAGTAGCAGCTTCCAATACTGGAATGCCTATAGAGCATCATCCTGTCTTAGACCTGATTCATTGATAAAAGGCCCTTTCAACTTAAGCTGTAAGTTCCAACTAGCATGTGATCTTGGAGGAGCTTGCCAGAGTAACCATGGAGGGATCACTCCATAGTTACTCTCGCAAGCTTCACCAGTTTCTTAGGTACGCCTAACTTTCTGAGGCTTACTAGCATCGCCTGTTGCTTGAATTTGTCAAATGCTGTTTTAAGATCTACAAATGAACAGAGCAAGGTATATTGTATTCATAGCATTTCTCAAACAACTGTCTCATCATAAAAATATGATGTATTGTATATCTGTCACCTCCACAGCCACACTGGTAATCTTCTCAGCTTATTCAGCACTTCTATTGTGGAGGAGATTGAAAATATCTTATAGGTTACATTCAGCATTGTTAAACGACTATTATTATTAGTTTCCTTTGTTACATATTTTATTCCTAGGTGTGTTATTATGTCTGCTTTCCTATCCTCAGGTATCTTTTTTTCTGCTGTAATATTATTAGTGTGTGCTGATTTGCAGTCATATACTGCTGCAATAAATTTTGCAGAATTTTAATGAATAATTGTTTTTACTCAACTATGCCACTAAATAATTGTTTCAAATTTGCTGTATCAAAACATCATCCCTATTATTGATATAGTGAATTTGGGTGCTATTACAAATACCAATGGTTCCAATAAGAGTAAAGATATTTTTCCTCTCCCATTGTTTGCAAATATCCTTCCAGAAATTAAACTTTGCTCAAAATTTGTAAAGGCTGTGTTATTGAGCAAGAAATTTATCAGGGAACATGGAATTGTGCAAAAGTGTAAGTGAATCAAATAGATGTTTTTCAATTGAACAGAAAATAATTGATTTTCAGTAATTAATTATTTCTTACCCTTAACTATGAAGATCAGTCCCTAAACCACAAGAACTGAAGCATTTTTTTCTGAAATATACATACTCAGGCATTACTTTGTGGAAAGCCATTATGGTAAAGAAGAAGTAAACTCGTAATTTTCCACACTTTTTTATTGTCAACAGGTTTTGCTACCTGGAGCGAATGTTAAACTAATATTATTGTTACATTCCTTTGTTACATATTTTGCTACCCAGAGTAGCATCTTCCACCAGAAGATGCTACCGCGGGTAGCAAAACTGGTCGACAATAAAAAACAGTGTGGAAAATTACAAGTTTACTTCTTCTTTACCATTTTTTCTGTATAACTTTTACAATAATTTGTTTTCCAATAAGATATTTCACTATTTCCAAACTCTTTAGCCTTTTGAACTTCAACTTTTCACTCATAATATAGTTTTACTCTCAGCTTTAGTCTTAGCTCTGCTTCCAAATTATTAGATTTACACTTGTTAAAATAATTAATCAACTAGTTGCCCCATGGGAAAATTTTGCAGAAGAACACTGACACTCAATTTCCCCAAACAAATACATTTCAACAAACACTCTAATCACTACAAACGAATACACAAACAAACTAAAACATATAAAACACACTAAAACATACCTAGAAATACACCCCTTCATCTTCTATATCAGTGCCCATTTTGATACACTTCTTGATAGCAATAGATATCGTTATATACACATCCAGTAATGACACTCTGGGCAAATTCAAGTTCTTGCATTTTCTAATGCCTTACCATTTGAACCTAAATGAATCCTTAACTTACAAGAGAGATTTTATATCATATTAAATGTCACAAATTCTTTAAAATCTTTCTTTTAGCAATATAATCATGAATAGTATGCACCATCATTATAACATATGCATTTTAATTTATAACGAATACCTCAATTCATTTGATGGATGCATCCATGCATCCATTGATTAGATCCACATTACTTATTTATTTCCTAGATTTTTCTTTTCACACAAAAACATAAAAATAACTACTACTTGTCTGGAGTGAAATTGCATCTTATCCATTCACTGAATCAGAGTTATTCAAAATGAAAAATATCCATTAATCAATGGGCAATGCATATGAAAATTATTCTTATTCAAGGAATCTCCTATTCAAAATGGTATCTAACTAAATAGGGATGTAAACAATTTTATAATACACACCATTCTACCAAACATCACTTTAGTTTAAATTCCAATTTAGATGAAATGAATATAAAACATTAAATTTATAACACCGGGCAAAAGTGAGATGCAGACCTTTTTATACAGCAAAGCTCATTTTCCTGTGACAATCAATCTGCTCCCAAAAGATGCAAGTTTATAACAGTTTATTTAAATATTGTTACACTTGTGTACGACGTCTAGGTTTTCGTTCATGGAGACTATAATGTTAGTTTCTAAAATTGTTTCAATCATTTTAAGATCAAGAATAGATATCTCTATCTGACTTTAAAAATGTTTACAAATGTCACTAAGTAAACCAAAAATTTCTGTATATAGCAACCTGGGTATCTTTTTGTTCAGGATGATGGGATAATTAAAATATTAGTTCAAGTTTTTGACCAAATGGTAGATATTTTCATTTGTCTGACTATTTTTAGCAGGAACCTGAATGAACGACTGTTGTCTATAGGAGATGCAGATATAAATAGCAGGATTAGGATATAATATGCTAACAATTCTGACTCTTTTCTATAGGATTTCTGACCTTTCCTTCTGCACTACACAGAGAAAACTTTGTCTATGGGGTATTTCACAGCCATTTTTGCAGCATGGGGCAGTGGCTAATGTTAAATTACAAATGTTATTGCTGTCGTTTTCATTATATAAAGAGTTATTTATAGCAGTTATTGCTAATAATAACTTGGAAATGATAATGTTGTGTTTTGTTAATTATGTACAAATTTTAAATGAAATTCTACCATTAATATATATTTTATCATTACTATTAAGACAATCCAAGATACATCGTTGTCATTATGTTAGCATACTAAATACCTTAATATAAGAGAAGAATTTTGTTTAAAACTAGTTCATTATTAAAATAGATTTTAGATTTTATAGATTTATTTTAAGTTAGATTTTCATTTCCAATGTAATATTGATAATTATTGTTACGAGAAACTCTTTAGCAAAACGACTGCAATAACTGGTTTGCTGTGGCCCTATGCTGCAAAAGGGTAGGTGAATTACCCAGGAGCAATATTTTCCTTGATTGCAGTTACCTAGAAAAGGGTACAGAGCCCAGCTGAGAAAGACTCAGAGGAGTTCAATTTTATGCCTGGCACCATTAGAGCATGGAAGTTGGTCCATGTCTGGGAGAAGTTTGTAAGATAATACTGCCATCTCAAAAGTTATGAAAGTGAAGAATTGCATTTAAGGTTAAATTTTATTTAAATTTATTCGGCTTCCCCTTACCTACCCATGTCATTATTGAAGAATGTATGGGAGAATATTTCTTTAAGGAATCGATCGAATGAATGAATGAATCTTCGAGTGAATGATTGCTGAGAGAATTTATGTCATTTGAACTGGAGCATCTTTTAATAATGGGTAATAATTAGATATTTAATGATGGTTGGTGATGATTGTGAACTTTTAAACTTAAAATAACATTGGAAGTATTGCATGGCCCACACAACTATGATGCATTTTTGGTAGTATTATAATTGGATTCCCCTTTATTTAACTGGCAGCTAGCATAGGAAATCAGATGCTCTTTTTATTATGTTTTTTGGGATAATACTTCTCCCAGAATGAAATCATAGACTTCTGTCATAAGGTTAAAAGGCCAACCAAAATTGGGATACTATAGCACTGACAAAGGGTGGTGCGCAATTTCGAAAGAGATTTGCTGGTCTTGGTGGATGGGGTATGGAATGATGAATGCTTTTGAGCAGGATGATGGTGTCATTTTAAATAAATAGACTAGCTTCCACATATCTAAAGTAACACTGAACACATCCTAAATATTAAAAATTGGAACTGAAAAATTTGATTCGAAAAAATCTCTAAAAATTTTTCAAAGTAAGAGGACAACAGGGATCCCGTTGCAAGTCCCTCGTTCTGTCCATAAAACATATCCTTGAATTAAAAAATGTTCTGTGCAACTTGTAATGATTTTTATAGTAATCTATGAACTACAATAGGGATGTATCGGTTTCTTGTAAATGCTATGTCCCGACATGCTTTCAAACCTGCGTTTTACCAGAATATCGAGGAACGGTAGGAGGTTTTCTCTTTGAATTTCCATCGTGATTTTAATTTTTGGACGTCTACTACTCAGGTAGCTAAGAAATGCATGGAGGGTGCAACTTTCCTTGTTATCTAACTAAATATCAAAATACCAAACTAAATATCCACATACCTGTAAAAATGTTTCCGTCGTTCCGGTGCTGTCCGAAGTGAATCCTCTTCGAACTTGAATGAAGAGGCCAGAAATGGCGGATCCATTGGTAGGCTCTCAAATTTGTATAAATTATCACGGTAAACGGTATCACCAAGATGGAAAATTTGTATGTTACCTTCCTCGAAGTGCTGAAGTATACTCATGGAATCTTGAATGGGTGTATTTGTGAAAAGTGACTCTATGGCGAAGCTAACCAAGATATCGTTATGATCCAGTTTAAGTTTGGCGAGAGATTACAAAAGTGCCCCCTAGTTCGATATATGATGTTTATTGGCTCACGATAGGTACTATGCTTTGTCCAACGTCATTAAGGGACCACGCAAATTTTAAAGCATCAACTTTCCTAACGGGAGAATGGCGTGCGGTATTAGTACTGTTGTATAGGAAATCCATTTTACTCTCGCCTGAATGTCTTCTAACTCAATTTTCTCCAACTTTCTTTTTCTATGCACAAGTCACAACAGTCGCACTGTTCTCCCGTTAGTAATATATGGGGGCCATATGATTTACATGGTGTCTTCGTGATGTTGGACTAAGTATAGTAGGGGAGGCGTCCTATCGTCTAATCCAAAAAAGCCCTATTTTCCTGAAAAACACTATGTGCCACTTGCTCCGCTATCTTGTCAGTATAATGTACGCCAGAGGAGTCTAGTGATGTCTGACATATCCCGACAACCGGTCTCAAATCAAGGAAATCAACCTTATGTTGCGCACAGAAGGTCCACAGCCTTTGGTTCAGGCCGATAATCCGACTAAAAACTGCAAAATTACAGTCCGTCCGCGGAACTATGCTGCAAATTGACAGCGAAATGCGGACACCAGTTTTTCTTTCTACACGGGAAGCCTCGTCGATCAGTTTCTCAAGACCGCTTAAGATCTCCTCAGACTCGAATCTTGTGGCGTCGTTGGTGCCCGCGTGCACCACCACCCGCAGTTCGGAGCAGTTCGAAGACGTTACCGATGGCCTCAGTTCCTCCGTGATCTGCGACAACATACCATTAGGCAAACACCTAAAAAATACCCGCCCACACATTCCCTCCTGGCGGGCCTTTGTCCATAAAGGCTCCATTATCCGCCAAACATTAGAGCTACCTAACACTAGTAGTCCCCGTCCTCTCCTTTCACCATTTTGGGCCTCCGAGGGGATGGTAGCAGGAGCCTTGTTCTCCGGGTTGACGTTAGCCTTGGATTTGCGTTTGGACCTCATCCACGTTCCCTGCTTTCGCAGTACCACCCCACGTTCCCCCCGAATAGAGACTACCCTCCACTTCTCAGGGCTCTTGGTCTTCGACACCTTCGACGACGATGAGACTTTCAAGGAATCCGGGATCTTTTTGCCGGCCTCTGCTTTCTCGCAATGTTGAGAGGACGACTGGGCCAAGCTATCGTTCGACTTTGCAGAGCGATCTTTCGACTTTGATAAGCGATCTTTCGACTTTGCAGAGCGATCTTTCGACTTTGATGAGCGATCTTTCGACTTTGATAAGCGATCTTTCGACTTTGACAAGCTATCTTTCGACTTTGATAAGCCATCTTTCGACTTTGTTAAGCTATATTTCGACTTTAATAAGCTATCTTTCGACTTTAATAAGCTATCTTTCGACTTTGATAAGCCATCTTTCGACTTTGATAAGCTATATTTCGACTTTAATAAACTATCATTCGACTTTGATAATCTATCTTTCAACTTTTCAGAGCGACATTTCGACTTAGATAAGCCATTTTTCGACTTTGACAAGTTAACTTTCGACTTTGATAAGCTATCTTTTGAATTTGCAGAGCGAAATTTCGACTTTGATAAGCGATCTTTCGACTTCAACAAGGTACCGTTCGACTTTGCAGCGCGGTCTTTCGACTTGTCCGAGGGAGATATCGAGGTGCTACTCTTATGTTTCTTTGGCTTAGGGCCCTCAGAACTTACACCCGAGGTAGACGCCTCCAAATTTTCCACTCTGGAGGAAAGATCCCCCACCAACTTCTGGATTTCCGTGTAACGGGAGCGGACAGACACCATATAAGCGGCCTCCAAGAGAGCGGAGATGGAATCGGCCATCATAAACAAAACTTCTAAGTATTGAAACTACGGGCAATAAAACTTCTAAATCTAATTGATTATTCGGGAAAGCACTATATGAACACAGAAGGAATTGGAACACGTTAATCTGCACTGACACTGACAGTTAATCCTGAGGCCAACAACACAACGGACTAAATCCGTACATAATGTCGGAGAAGACGATATTCGAACTAAATAGACAGGTTTTCTTAGAAATCAACCAGGAGGAACGACACTAACAACCAGGTGCAGCAATAATCACAACCAGGAGCAGCAACAGTCACAACCAGGAGCAACAACAATAACTTTCCAATCGAAAGATAAATACACCACACGGATATGTGATTTGAGGTTAAAGTAGTCATAAACAGTAGGACAGTTCCCCTTAGAGAAACAGAAACACGTTACGTTTGAACGAATTCAAAAAGGGCGCACAAAATAGAGGTTTGGTAGTACTCAACTTCACTTTCAGCTAAGACGAGGAGCAATGAAAATTTCGCGCCTGTTGACGCGCATGGGTGACGCGCAGAAGTTGGGGGAGAGGGAAGGGTTAGTGTGGAGAGCCTATGGGAAGCCTGAGGGCAGCCTTAGGGGAGCTGGTCTCTAGTCTAAGGATCTCGTGGGCGGAGAAGAAAAATTTAGTTTTGTCTACCCCTTTCTTTTTTGTCCACTGCTCAAGTTTTTGCAAGGCGGAACCGTCAAGGACGGAAACAGGGAAACGGTGATGATTCCTATTGCAAATTCTTGTCGATATCTATGATAAGGGCTTATTAGACATTGGGAGAGTCTAGGGGTCCGTTAAGGAGTTTACGTTCTCTCACTTCGACACTTGCCGAGAGTGGAAATCATTCCCTCTATCGGTGGTCTGCTCTTATGAATGGTGCATTTGAGACCTTATCGATGGAGAAATCATTATCCGTAAATATTTGCCTCACAAGTTAACATTATTGAAATGAAAGTTATGGTTTTTCTGTTCTGGATCCTGTTTGGTATTTTTTCTCTCTCAGAGAGAGTCAGAATTTATGACTAAGTATTCGTGCTTTCTCAAGCTTTTTATGCTGCGTAACTTCAAATAATTAATCTTAATCTTCAAACATAGAAATGACTCTTTGCCGTTAAAAACTTTCCTCAAATTTAAATGTATTTCATACCACAGGGATTGTAACATAGCGGGTTTGACAAATCGTTTTCTTATTTCTAAATCTCTTCAGTGTTGTTCTGCGACAATTATGTCTCTTTTTTGAAATGTCTTGAATTTTCGTGCGGATTTTCCACTCCTCTAAAAGTTAAATCTGGCTTCCAAATTTGAGCGAAACTCATTTTTGTCTATTTCTTGTCACTTTTCACCGATGTAACGGTGAGCGTTATCACACTTACCGATTGTGCGTGCAATTCTCTCAAGAACTCGAGCGCTCTGTGGTAACACCTTTTTTAATAGCCCATAAATCGTCATCTTTAGGGCTATTTCCTTATCTAACTTATATCGTAACAGTTCATTTAGTGTTTTTCTCAGAATTCCAAGAGTAGGAGTATTGCTCTGCTACATTTGAAGGATAGTTGAAATTCGCCATTTTTGTCAATTCATTAGTTATAACAGCGGATTTACTTTAGTCAGCTCTTGTTAAAATGAGATTATTCTTGTCAAGGGTGAATATTTATTTAGTAATATTTCTCATCAGGGGTTACGGAGGAAAAAGATATCTCGTTAGATTTGAAATACTCAATAATGTATAAATGATAATGTAAACTGTCTTTTACCTTGTTGATTAGAAAAGTTTTCACAGTTCGCAATTAGATTATTAAAATCCTTGCAATCACATTTAAGTCTAGGATCAAAACTCAACCATTTGTCTCGCTGATTAAATTTACTATCCGTGAATTTTCATTACGATAAATTGATTACTGGGGATGGAAAACATGATCGGAAGAAAAACCTCACTGGCCGGTCTTTCATGGTTACATTTTTAGCTTTAGCTGATGTGGATCATAAAGAGTTGTTTTTTTAAACAAATGTCTTTTTATTTTACAGCTGATTATTATGAGAGTACAGATATGATACATAATCAATTAATCGTATTTCAGTTTTAAAGAGTTTTAAGGCTCTTAAGCTGGATTATTATTATCAGCTGGATATCGTCGGGACTAATATTAAAAAAACAACTTCCATTTAAAGTATTTTAATATCCTCTATGTATTATTTCTAAGCATTTATTTTCGGTGGCCAGGGTTTTTCTCTTTCACATCAAAACAAAGAAATGACTGACCATTTGATAGAGGAATTTTTCTGCTTCTTGCTAAAATAGTCCGTGCAATGAAAAATGTATCATTTGGTAAAAAAATCGAGTTGATATTTTAATTTTCAGTTTCGTTACTGGGTGTGTTGATATCGGCGTTGTCAAATTTGGAGTTTATAGTTTACTTGGTTACGTTTGTTGTGGTAAATATATAGTATTTCTCCGTGGGCAGTGATATTTATTCCCGGTCTTAAATTGATCTAAACAGTCTTCGCCATTAATGTTATATAGTCTTCATGAACGAAGACCTAGACGTCCTATGCAGCCATATCTGTTTAATAAACAGGCCACCTTGCATCTTTTGGGAGCAGAACCACAACCATAGAAACATGAGTATTCCCGAATATGAAGGTTTGTGTCACACTTGAAAGTTCACTTCGCAAACTCTTTTATTATTTTTGGAGATGAATTTCGCTTACTTTTCGAGAATTTGCGATGGTGAACTCCAAGCAAAGTGAAGTTAGAATTTGGGATACTGTGTTATAAAAATGTTTACATCCCTGTTTAGTTAGATACCACTTTGAATAGGATATTCCTTGACTGAAATAATTTTCATACCCTTCGTGGTGTGGTATGTGTTGAACTACGTTGGATCGTATTACTTCCCGGTCGTTTTAATTTAACAAGGAGAGCACCATGTTTGTAGAAAACGGATTCGTTCTAGAATCCAGACATTCTAGACATTTAGGGCACATTCCTGGCTTAAAAATAGTGGACAAGCGACCGTTTAACACAATGGGCCTTTGTTTTCGAAAAATTTGCGGCTGGAAATCGGAGTTAGGCAATCACGCCATACACGTGCTTTACCATACGGATCTCAAGATTTTCCGCTTAAGAAATTATTTTCATCCATTTTTTTACTGATAACTTTACTTTTTGCATATGAAATCTACATGCTCAGGCGTTAATTTGTGGAAAGCCATTATGGTAAAGAAGAAGTACACTAGTAATTTTTCAAACTGTTTATTACTGTCGACCGGTTTCACTACCCGGAGTAGCATCTTCTGGTAGCACCAGTAATAAACAGTGTGAAAAATTACCAGTGTACATCTTTACCTTTACTTTTTGCGATTTAATGCCATCCTTTTACCTTCCAATCATTCTGTACCTTTTATTTAACATTTGTTGTAATATACGATATTATATATTTGTTGTAATATACGTACATTACGTCGGAATTCTAGTATCTATTATAATTTGAAGGTTATCAGTTGTATACCAGCTGATAATTCGTAGTCAAATCCTAAATTTCGAGCCTAAGCATCACTGGTTCGGTCTTAGATGGCCCCAAATTTTCGATTTTCCCATTATAAGTGTTGCGCGTATTTTTGGAGATGTATTTGGCTTACTTTTCGAGAATTTGCGACTTGAGAATCAGGAAATTTTAACGGGCATCATTTCAACAGGTGGGAAGGTGAAGATTTTCTCATGTATAACCTTGGTTTCGACGCCAGATCAATACAGAAATCTCCCGTAGAATCCTATCACAGATTTTAGCACAGCTTTTTGTTAGATTTTCGAAGTTCAACAGTATTCTTCCCATACACACTAATATGTGTATGAGTGCTGTCACTCCTCGTTGGACAGGATGGAATGGCCAGGGCTAACTGATGTTAATTTGTTTGTTGATAATTTTCTATTTAATATGTAATTGAATATCCTGCTTACTTTTTCTTATATCTATCAACGACGCATGACAGAATTTCCAAAGAAATCGCTCCCATTATAAGAATTTTCTGTTAAGCCTTTTTCGTATGATGTGGAGTGGGTCCTGACTCTTCCCGCCCGATGAAGTGATTGTAATGTTTTCTAATGCTTAAGTGTCACATGCCTGTTTGTTTACGATATTTCATATTTATTGAAAACATTGTGAATCTTCTCGCTGAAACTTATACTTCATAAACGTATTATTTCACGAATCCTGTTCAGTATCTATGATTCTATGCTTCGGAGTTGCTTGTGATTTTTCCTTTCCTTGTTTCAGGAGTCCTTAACTCCCCTAATTTAGCGGTAGTCATTCGTCACAGTTTAGTTAATTTAGTGAAATTAGATACTAGAAATAGAAATTATTAGATACTAGATACTAGAAATTAGATCATTTAAATACTAGTTATTACAGGGCGATGATGATAAATAACCCTTCCCTGCACGGAAATGGATCAGATTTTTCATGACGTTTGATATTCTTGGTCTGTGCATTTTTTTATCGTAGAAATCGAGGAGAAAATAATGTGAATCTCATTTTATTTATGCCTTTGCATTTCTACGTTTGTCGATCTGGAAACATTTTTTTAAGCATTAAGCATTAAATTGGCAAATGCTGCACAATGCATAATTAAAGTGTAAATATTTTTCTAACAGAAAAAAACGAGAATTATATTTTATACTATGACCATTTCCACTGTATTGTTGTCATGAGGGAATATAATCGTATTCTGTCAGTAAATCTTTCGATGCGCTTTTTTGGTACGTAACTCAATGGAAAAGGATTGCAGTTCTGATGGAAATGAAACACTCTTACGGCATGATTGATTATAGCTAATTAACGTTTTATTTACAGGGCATTACCCTCAAAGGCATTTTAAGTTCCGATACTCTCTATTTTGAATGTAGTATGTCTTCATTCTACGTCTCTTCCACGGAAATTGGTATTTTGCTATTAAAGAATAAGCTAGTAGATACCAAATTTCCAGCTTTCACAAAGCCTTTAACTGATGCGAATAAAATATAGTAACCATGAGCTGCTTTTATATCTTTCGTTAAATCAAATAGCTAGCTAATGAAATCTACCATTTAACTATCAGGAATCAGGAATTACTTGGCCTTACTTTGTTTTCGCCGCAAGTTTCAACGAAATTCAAGCAAGTAACTCCAAAAATTAAAATTTCTAATTAATAGTAAATAAAAATTTTAGGAAAAATCCTTATCTTACCCTTTTTTAGAAACACTTATAAAAGCGAATAGTATCCAATTAATAATTGAGTGAACGAATTTAAATCAATGTGGTGCACTGAATAATGATCGATCCATCTACTCCATTGTTTAGGGAGGGGAAAAGTTCTTACTACTCTCCAAAATTACTCTAAAATATGCTTTCAACATTTACAGCCGGAATATAGCAAGATGATGGCTAAAACTCCGATATGAAACTGCCAAAACTGCAGCACGACTGAATTCGGGGTGTTCGCGGCGCTCAGTCGGACTCTGTTGTGCTACAGAAAAATCCATTGCATTCCCAGAATGGCACCATTTCGCAATCAGAAAACTTAGATATTGATATAGTATAATAGACTTGGTAGTTCACTGAGATTTTCTTGTTTGCTTTCCTTACTTTATCTCAAAATTGGGAGAAAAACGTGTCCGCTTAGGTGTTACGTTGAACGAACAAAGACTCATTTTTGAGCTCGAAAGCTATGACGAATCATGAAGAATTACGTTAAAATACTGCATCGTTATTCTTACCGAAAATTTACATCTTGATCCGAGCATCAATAGCCTCTAATATACAGCGAAATTGAATGTTTCTCTGAAAAATCCGGGATTATCATACTCTGTTAAAATTGATCAAGTTTGACGCTCTGTATCTTTTTGAAGCGTAAAATAACGAAAAATTACAAACGGAAACGTATATGTCAATCGCTTTAAATTTTTTTGCGAAATTTAAAAATGCACAGTCAAAAAAACCACTTTTGGTCTCTTGGAAAGCTTTCTCGATTATAGCTCACTGTGAGACGTAATGTATATGTTAGAATAAATGCTAAATAAAAGAATGGTTGGAACGTAAAAGGATGATATTAAATCGCAGAAAGATAAGTTATCAGCAAAGAAAATAATTTCCTAAGCGGACGTAATCACGGATGCACGTGTATGGCGTAATTGCTTAACTCCGATTTTCAGTCGCTAATTTTCATAAAAGCCCATTGCGTAGAACGGCCGGACACTTGTCTACTATTTTTAAGCAGGGAATGTTCCCTGAAAGTCTCGAGCGAACCCATTTCCCACAAAAATAGTGCTCTTCTTGTAAGAACGACCATATTAGAAAAATTCTATTTTGGGGTATCACGATTAGATTTTGGAGTATTCATAGCAAAATTTGGGGTTTTAACTGAGTATTTGGAGTAATCACATTACTACCCAATACGAATCCATATAAGGTAGGTTAAGTTGTTTTCCGAGTATTAAAAATAATATTTGTGAAATCTTTGTCTAAAACAGAATTTCTAAATGCCTAAATCTGTATAAGATGATTTTTAATGTTTATATTTCACTCAAAGAATGGATAATATTCAACTTTAATTCATATCTTTGGGTAAGGAAAAGGATATTATTACCGCGATGCCAGAAAACTCACATATGTTTTGAGGATAATTAGCCAGAATGTAACATGAAAAAGACCAATCGTTAGACTTCATATCACCAAAAAGACAGCAAAACTGCATTCGAGGATTCCACTTCGGTTATTCGGACCGTGCTGCGCTTACGAAAAATCGACTTAATTCCCAAGTTGGCACTTGAATTTTCTTAGGATTCTACATCTAGATACTTTTGAGTGTGACGTAGTATAAGAGACTCGATGCACGAAGGCCGTTTTCCGATTTATTTTCCTTACTTTATCTCGAAAAATGTACGAAAAAGCTGTCCGCCATTTTGTTGCTTTAAATGAGCAAGACCTCATTTTTGAAAGCGGTAATTGCAACCAGTCAAAAGATAAAGAATCTTTGTAGATCATTGCGTCGTTGTTGTTTCCAAAAGTATTTTTTTAAACTCTCCACATAGCAGCAAACTTGAACGTTAATCCGAAAAATCTGAGACTGCCCATTTCTGTGAAAATTGTTCAAGTTTTACGCCATGTATCTTCTTAACGCGTTAGGATCGTTTTTAAGATTTTGATTCATAGATCAGTCATAATTTAATAAAGTATTATAAATAAAAAGGTAAATTATTTTACCTTTGTTTCTACTTAGATATCGCTTACAGAACGGTGTAGAAGTTTCCCTTCATTTACGTCACGATACAAAAATATGGTTAAATCCTTTAGAACTAGTTAGTGGATTTAAGAGAATTAAATACTGGATGTAAGAAAGACAGAAGAATAAATAATCGTTTGCCCACTTTGCCAGCCTTTTCGGGTTCTAGCTAGGGTTTCCAACTCTCCAGTTTTCGCTAGGAGATTCCCGGAATCAGACAATAATCTTCAATGTCTCCCGTCTCTCGTATCGAGGGGTTTTCCTCCCGCTTTTACTCAACAAGACTAGCAGTCTCATATGAACAGTAATCAAAACATTGTAATGACACCTCTTGCTATGGGGGATGGTGTTTGTGGGGATGTTACATTGTGCCACTTCTTCTTCTCAATAGTTATCACTCTTTAGTTTGAATCCGGCATCAATAGCTATAAATATAAGGGAAACTGTTTTGTCTCTCAGTCTCGAAGGGCTCGTTGGCAACGTAAGTCACAAGTACCCATTTTCGATCAATTAAAATAGATAACTTTGCGTGGAAGTATATAAATTCTGGAAGTCAGTATTACTTTCAATTATTCTCATTTTCTTTTGTATTTCTTACATCCAATATTTTATTCTCTTAAATCCACTAATTAATTCTAAGGGATCGAACTATATTCTTGTATCATGGCGTAAATGAAGGGAAACTTCTACACCGTTTTGTTGGCGATATCTAAGTAGAAACAAAGGTAAAAGTATTTCACCTTTTTATTTATAATATTTATATTAAATTATGACTAAGAGGCAAAATGCAAAAGAGGAAAATTTTTATGGCGAGAAAACTATTTATCGTTTAAAATCCATTGATGAAAAGAAGATTTTTTATCAGAGGTGGGAATAGAGTCCTGGTGCTTGCACCCCCTGCCACACGCCGAAAGGCGGCTTGCAGGGTACAGATGTAGATGTAGATGTAGAAATGTATTTATGCACCATGGCAAGTGGTTTTCGTGGCCACCCCGTGTGTGGGACTAGCTGAGAATACCCACTAAATCCCCCTCTTCTTCTTCTTGGACTTCACGATGGGACCGCTCTCGTATTACTTCAGCGCGATGATTATTTCTTAGTTCTCGTTCAACTTTACCCCTTTACTTTCCTTCTCCTTTTTAGTTTATTAAGCATCCCTTCTCTTTCTTCTCTTTTTCAAGATTAACTCTATGTATTCAGCTACCAATTTCCATTTATCCTCCAATTCAATCGTATTATCCACTATGTTTTCGTTAGTTCGCCTGTGATATCCTGAAGTTAGTGCGCGGTAAAAAAATGTCACAAGTAAAAATGCCACACTTTTTGCTAGGGAAAAATGTCACGGTAAATATGCCACACTGGAATCCTGTGGGCGGTAAAAATGCCACAGAATTTTCGCGGTGAGAAACAACCATTTTGACAATGCTTAAGACCATTTTCCAAATTTTCCATTTTCAAAATCTTGGATTGCAAACGTGTAGTAAAACAATTTTCTTTCTATTAAAGATAGTTTCTAGTTTCCTTCTCTCTTTGTAATCTTTATAAAAATCGCAAAACATGACAAACAATACCTGCAGCTGTATAATGCGAGGGTGGTCTGAAAAGTTTCCGACGCCAGATTTTTCAGAAATCTTCAGAAAATTTTCAGAAAATATGTCGAGAAATGGCGAAATGTCGGAAACTTTTCAGACCACCCATGTAAACCATACCATATTTTTACCGTGGCATTTTTACCTGGATTCCCTGAAGTTCAATCCTTTGCTCTTTCCAATTAGGACAATGAAATATTTTGTGTTCTGCATCATCTTTCTTTGCACCACAAAGTGTACAATCCGGGGACAGTACTTTACTACTACAGTAATTAATATATACATCTTATGAAGGTATTCTCTGTAATAACCATGACCACTTAAGAATTGGGAGATGTAAAAATTTATCTCCCCCTATCGTTCTATTTACCCATGCGGCCAACTGCTTAATCAGCTGATAGGTCCATATACCTTTCTTCTCTTGGTTCCACCTCTGCTGCCGTTCTTCCATTATGAAGAATCATTCCCTTGCCGTGGATCTCATCTCGTAGATGCGCTTCCGCTCTAGTGCGAGGTCGATTGGTATTATCTCAGTAATTACCAACACGGGTTCTTCCGAGAGTTCGATATGTGGAGGTCAGTCTTAGCTCTCCTCTCCTTTGGACGGCAGCAATGCGCTTCCTGTACTCGGCGGTGCGTAGGGCGTTGCCCCATATTTCTACTCCATAAGGAAGCTGTGAATGTACCAAAGCCATTGAGAGCTTTCTTTAGTACGGTTACGGTGGGTCTCCCACATTTGCCATCAGTCTGCTCAGGGATGCTGCCGCTTTGTCCGCCGTCCTCTTGATTTGAGACCAAAAGGTGAGTTTATAGTCGAACTCCACACCCAAATATCTTGCGGACTCCTTAATTTCTACGATGAAAAGAAGATTATTACATTCGAGAATTAAGTTGATCACTTTCTTGAACGATGTTTATCTTATTAAGGTAAATGGTATGATGCTAAAATATCGGAGTTTAAATATATGTCGATTATTTCTTTGAGAAATTCTATTTTATGGAAATACGTAAAAATCTTATGTGAATCATTTGAATTGAATTTAAACATTGAAAAGATTTACGATGATTTTGTCGTTTTAAGGGATTTATATGATCATTTGGCAGACATTAACAGAGTGGATCTACAATGGGTAGAATTTTATTATAGAGTAAAAAAATAATTCAGGGAAGAACCTATGGAACTGGTCTCGGTTATCCCGTCGATACCAGTTTCAAACGCCGCCTGAGATAGATCATTTAATATAACGGACAGATTCTTAACTAAAGAAAGAAAAAAGCTGTTTAAAGCAGAATTGCAGGTATTTTACAACATTAGTTTGGGATATAAGGAATTTAATGAGTTTCTTAAGAATAATCGAAAAATATAGGAAGAGGCACGGAATCATTCAAATTATTTGTTTAATTTGTAATAAAAATACTCTATTATGTGTTGCTATAAATATTCAAATGTTTCTTAAATTTTTATTTATTGTGACAAAAATGTTCATTTTATACAAATAACAGTATTTAAAACTTCATCTCCGTATAATAAATACAAAATTGTATCATACTCGTAGATAAATAATTGTGATTGTACTTTAGTTTGTTGTCAGTATTGAGAATTCAAGTGTTACTGAGCCATCCTCGGTAGATGGTGTGGATGTCGCCGTCGACCCATTTCCTTGTTTTCCTGCCATCACTTAATATTCGAAGTGTCTCTTCTAAGAATCGTCAATATGCGCTTAATTTCCTTTCGGCGCCGAGGAAGCTCACAAATGAAAGTGTTTTTTCGATTTAGGTACAATAGCGCCGACATTTTTTGTGCTCACTATTCTTACGTCGTCCTTGAAAGGATCTGTCCTTTCAACGCCGTTATTCCTTATATTGATCGCTCTTACGCCTTTGGCTATGGCGTTTTTGCATTCTTACTCTCACAATAGTCGGAACGAACCTCAATGAAAGACTTTTCCAATTTCGGTCTCATTGAAGCTATTTCTTATAGCTGCATAATGTAGTATAAAGGTAGAAGAAATTTCTACTTTTTTTAGCAATTTTACTTCTTATGTAACTGATTTTTGTCGACTATAAAAGCTTACGAACCTTTTTGTACAAGAAATTTTCATTTTTATAAGCATTCTTTGTTTTAATGGCGATATCCAACCGAAAACTTCTTTGAGTTTTTCGTAGTTAATTTTTGAGAAAATATGGTTCCCCCAGTAATCGAAATTAAGGCATTAGAATATGCATGCGAGAACATTAGATTTGGTCTCCTAATTTATTTATATGTTAAATCTAAACATCCAGCTGTTTCTACAGTTGTTCTTATTTTTAAATTTAAAAATTTTCTAACAGCTGTTCAGCCGTCTTTACAGCATACAATTATGTTGTTAAAATGTATACATGAACTTTTGGTGAAATATTATGGATAGTCCAAGATATCGATTAAAGTAAGCAAACTTTTATGAAGTTTGTAATTATGTACTTCGTAAATATTAGAACGCTGCTATTTCTCCATCAGAAAAACTCTTCGAAAATCAGGGTGGATGAACATTTTCAATTTCTCTTCGAAACTTTCTGTGTTTTTGGCAATACCCGATCAACTCAGGAAATTGCATATTCTTTAACCAATTCTTAAGCTGTGTTACTAACTCACGAGTTTTAATAATTTTTAAAATAATATTTTAGTTAGTTCTTTATATGAATTTGTTTTCGACTTGAGGGGTTTTATTCTTTTGTTAACGTCGTCATTTGAAGCTGGACTATTTAAATGGATGTCAGCCGTACCTTTGTAGAGCTTATCAGTTTTAATTATGAAGACATCTCTCACTATTCAAGACCTTTTTTCTTTGCTTAATCCCGGGAGATATTCTCGAGAGTGTCTTCTTAGCCCTGACCTTACCTGCGTGCAAAGCCGACTTATGATACGGGCCGTTAAGCAAATGATTAGGCTTAAGGCTCAACATATTTTCGGCTCCTACGAAGGAGCACAGTTTGATCAAATATCCCAGATATTGTTTCTATTGACTATATTCTCTTACCTTTATTATTCAGTAGGCTTTAAATTTTATGTGCGAACCTATCTTATACATGGGAAATCACGTGCATTCTTACTCTCACAATAGTCGGAATGCACCTCAATGAAAAACTTTTCCAATTTCGCTCTCATTGAACGTATTTCTGATAGCTATGTAATTAAGTACAGAGGAGGAAGAATCACATCGTTGCATGAAAAAAGGCCCGTCATTAAATGGAAAAGATAACCATGATTTATGCAGGGGATTCCGATTCCTCCCACGACAAGATGATGTATAGCAGACATTTAATCCCTTAGGAACGTTGTTGTTGTTTCCATTGATTCGGCAGACCTTTAGAGAATCAATTTGAATGTATCCTTGAAAAGATCTAGGCAAATCTTCCTATTACTTAAACTCTTAAGGAGGATCTGCCGATTTGAACCCTTCACAAGGTTGAGGAGAGTGACTTATATCGGATTTTTAATTATTTGCCCCTAGTATTGCTGAATTTATTGCAGGCTTAGCGTATAACGCATAGGAATGAATGGTACACCAAATTAAAGTTAATTCTACATTCCTTTATTGGTGTATCTTCTATTGGCGCAGATATGGAACAATATTCACCGAAAATATTTTAAACCGAGGTACCCAAAACACAGCATTTCTTGCGAGTCGCGGCTTTTCGCGACTTATGAAATTCGATGACAAAGAAACGGCGTAGCTTACGTTAATACAATTTCATTCTGAGCTGCATTTTTGCTCTCTCATTGTGTTAAGCTTTTTAAAATTGCAGAATATTTATTATATTGTTGGTAAGTAGAGTAAAAGTTTAAAAGCTATCTTGGCCTAGAATTTTCGTGCTGAAAAAGTTTTTGTCGTAGCATCGTATGATAAATTTTATCAACATTTTTTCTACGACCCGAAAATTTTGAAATTAGCCTTATCTCAGATTTTTCATAAAATAAATAAAACGACGTTCTACAGAGCACAACCTGTGTAAATTTTAGAATGGAAGAAAATAACCGAAATTCGAAAGGACTTTTTCATTTCCAGGAGAAAACAGTTTGAGGGGTCCCGTTTGTGTTTTATTGTCGAGTTGTCTGCGTAAAACTGCGACCACTAGTGGCATTACAATTGTTATCGCCCTCTTTACAATTGACCCAGATTTTAAAAAAATTGGCATTTTGTTTATAGTGACTGTGGCCTATTTGGAACTAAAACTAGACTTGAGTGCTAAACATTTTTTTTCCTAAAAGCCGAGTGAATACATTAAAAAAACTATATCTAAGGCTAGAAAAGAAACTTAAAATTACTTAATATTAATTATAAATAATCTAGGTGGTGCCGTTATATCATTTTATTATTATTATTATAATTTTTTCCTCTATTTTATCTATTTTCATTTTATTTTATTATTTATTTCTTTTATATTTTTATTCTTTTTGACACATGTACATATTTATATTATTATATTTATAAAAGAATATTGCATTTGTGTCTTTTAATATTTTCCTTTATCTTTTTTTAACGGCAGTGTACCATAGTTGTTTTACAATGTCATGCAAGGGCATTTTTCTCCTATCTGTTCGCCTGCTAACTTTTTCTCGTGTGAAGGGCGAGTGATGAAGATTTGGTTAACACCTGGGATCAGGAAACCTAGGATGGTTAGGGCTTGCTTTATCGCTTCGGGATCCGTGTTGCTAGGTAAATTCCTTATGACGAAGTTTCACCGGTTTGGTGTTTGGTACGTGAAGTACTCGCAGTTTATATCCTCAAGGTGGCGGAGGCATTTTGCAGTCTTTGATGTAAATGCTTTGATTTTTAATAACAATTACGCTAGAGTCGGCAAGTTAGCACACAAGCGGCAAGGAAGTACATTTGATAAGACCGTTGAGGGTGTTGGGCCAGGATTTATCGTACTTAATTTTAATGGACGGAATTTTCGGTTTCTTGGTGGTTGGGTATTCGGGGTGGTTGGAGCGGTGTAGGTGTTCTGGATGGGGTCAAAGCGGCTTTTCGTAGGGTTAGGGTCGGGAGGTGGGTTCTTATATGATCAAAAATTTACCCTTATGACTAACTAATGTAAAACCAGAAGGAGAGCCTGAAGAGTTAACGCTATTTGATGCACTAGGGGTCTGAGAGGGCGTAACAGAAGTAATGCTACTTACGTTTTTTTGCTAGACGATGGCCTTCCATGGGTCCATAGAGACCCTCTCCTGGAGGACTGCTAGGCCGTTGAGGACATGGAAAAGGCCTTCCGCGTGGTACTGGCTGATAATATCTCCCAATGTTTTGGGAGTGACCCTGGGAATTCTTCCATTTCGGACTCCCTGGATAAGGAAGATGATGGCGATAACGGAAAATTCTCTTCCATTATGGAAGGAATTAATTGTCGAATGATGTAGTTCAGTCGTCCACTACTCCGAAAGTGGTGGAGCTTGTATCGCCTCGAGTTATGAAAGGTCTGCGCGGCGGCACGGGGTCTGGGTACAGAGCACTTCAATTAAAAAATAGCACTTACTTACGAACTGAAACACAGGCGTTGGTACGGGGGGTGGTTGCTCTGAAGGGCGTATGGAAGTCCCACTAGTCGAAGTCCTTCAGCGGATCCGTTTGTGGATTTTTGTTGGCACCACTTATAATGTCGAAGAAATTCCCATCCAAGTCGTATCTTATCATAATCACAGTGCGATTGCCCTTGTCTGCTTCTTTAAAAATAAAATCCTCTCCATCACCGAATTAGTAGTAGTAGTGATGTTTAAGCTGCATCGACATCTGAGGTCATTTTACACCGAAATATATAATGCTATAGAGAATGTGAAAAACTTTACCCCTCAGTTCTCGCGTCAATTTTTGTAACGCGAGTGCTCGCTTGGTGTGTATGGTACACCCCACTCTCTATTTCGAGTAAAAATACCCTTTTCCATACATTCAGAAATAATCCATTTTTAGAGCCTGGAGATGAATATGTTTTCCAACTTTCCTCAAAATTTCCACTACTTAATGCGAAATTTCTTTGATTTAAAAATTATTTTCCTAAAACTTACCCTCGAGCTAATATGACCCTAGACCCAAACCAATACATCAGTAAAGGGACAAATTCTTGCCATGTATGTTCAAATCATTCCCTGGCTAAATACAATCTTCTTATATATTAAAAACGTAACGGTGTCTGTCTGTCTGTCGGTCCGTCTGTCTACAAAAAGCGTTTTTCTCGCCAATGCCAAGAGCTAGAGCGATGCTGAAACGTGCATTCGATGTAGACTGCTGCACCCTACAATGTGGCAAAATTTTCTTTTAGCTGAACGGCCCCAGTTCGAACCCAGAGAAGAAAAACCGTTCCCATAAGAAATGCACGTAAACCTCACTTTTATCGGTTACAGGCTACATTTCTTTTGAATAATTAAATTAGAAACCATAGGCTTACGAAATCGAGATAAGCACCAAAAGAAAGAGAAATGAATGAAGATTCTTATTTTGGTCGCCAAATATCGTTATCGGGTCAAAATGGCGAGAATTCGGTTAAAATAAACGAAATTTCGTGAAATTTTGAGGCTATAAACAACGAGTCCTCTTGACGACGGATGCGATTGTTGAAACCGAGGTATTGCGTTTTCCCATAAGAATACACTATGATTGATATTTCCATATGAAAGTAATGATTAAAAATGAATGATAGTACATGCTGATAGTCCAGATGTCTGGTCCAGGCCAAACAACTGCACCCAGAGGGTGCATGCACGCGGCTAGTATAGTATTATGTTCGTAAAAGCTGAAAAAGGGCAATATGGAGATGGATAGAAAGGATCCATTCCGCGAATCTAGGCAGAAAGCAGGGTAAGCTTTACGAAAAAAAATTATAAACAAACGAGGTTTCGCATAAAATATTTGAAAGCTTGAGGAAAGATGGAAAACAAATCCATCTCCAGACTCTAAAAAGGCGAAATTTCTAAATTTAAGGAAAAGGATAATTTTTCTTCGAAATAGAACGGTGGGGTGTACCATACACCCCACGCGTGCACTGAAGAGTTAAAAATCACGCGTTAATCTACTCGGGGGCATTGGTGCATAATTAAAAGCGTTTCGAAGAGATTAACCTACTGCGTTATTCATATTTCCGTCTTCTCTAGAGAGACGCTGCATCCACCGCGAAAAAAGAATCTTTCTGCGTTAAGGGAAGGTTGGGCGCGAATTTAAAACTCTTGTTTAAGAGGGATACATTCGTCACTAACGGAATAGTGGGATAAGTTTAAGATTCTAGAATGGAAGGGATGGGTCCAGTTTGGTTCTTTAAGGGTTACTAATTATTCTAAACTGTCCAGCATTTTTCGGAGAGTTGGTCCTTTTCTGAAAGACACTTATTTGCAAGAACTTCATTTGCACGTTGTTCTACTGATTCGTCGAGATAATTCCACTCGGTACTATGTACGTCATTTAAGAGTGTTATATATGAATTGTGAATTTAATTGGAAAGATTGTCTTTCTGCGTATAAATTCTTCAGCTCCTGTCTTATTCATATGATTGGGCGATCCCCAAGGCGCTTTTTCAAATCTAACAATGTTGTGAAACCGAGGTTATATTAGTTTTATATAGATGAATGCGATTTGTTTCCCTCGTTGTTCTGTAATGGAAAATTTCCACTGACGATTTTTACATGTAGTCGAATCTATGTGACTATAACGATAGGTGGATTAATCGAAATATAAATGAAGAAACCGCACATTTATCACGATCTGTATTATACTTGAAATCGAAGGATGTTTGCGTAACATCTAAATGAAGTAGGAATTGCAACTCATATAAAAAAATTCATCCTTTTGAATATTTTGAATAACCTCACTCTGCGTCACTGTTATGCTGAGTTACGGCTAAAAATGAAAATCGTCCAATAAGCCATGCGTTGAAAGCGAAAATTCCCATGATTACATGAAAGAGAAAATGTATGTGACAGGGATAACGATAGGTGGATTAATCGAAATATTAATGAAGAAACGGCACACGTATCACGATCTGTATTATACTTGAAATCGAAGGATGTTTGCGTAACTTCTAAATGAAGAAGGACTTGCAACACATCTCTAAAGCATCAAAGAGCATAGAATAATATTAAGAATGAATTTGACTATTCTCTATTATGAAGAAAGTGCTAGTAATTTCTTAACTACTAATTCTAACTTTTTACCGAAAAAGGACGGGAGATACAAATTATGCAATCTGTGCATAGCTTATAATAAATATATAAATTTAATTCTGAAAATTTTTTAAACACGATAAGGTTAAATCCCAAGGAAGAATAGACTTGATAAAAGAGGGACCGGGAGAATTTGTGGGCTTCACCTAAAATATCACCTAAAACTACCCATTCCTTGTTTGTACAAACTTAGGGGGGGTACTTCGCTTGGTGTGGCCGGTGCTTCCATGAAACCGCGACTGTGAACGATGCCACCATGCGGACGAACTCGCAACCTTCTTGCCCAGAATTTCTTCCTGAATTTGTTCTCTCGAATAGCTCGAGAGTATGTTCCGGAGGGTTAGCTCAACGGACAGAGCACCCGACAGAGACGCGGGTTCGATTCCCTATCCCTTGGGGTTTTTTCAAGTCTTTACTTCATTGGGATTTTTCCTGGGTGCACGCCATCTCGTGAAATATCCCCTAAAATCCCCATTCATTGTCGAGAAGGTTTTTTTAATTACATCCGAAAGATTTAGTAATTTCTTTGAGGAAAATCTTCGTTAAGTAAGCTTCGCTTCGGTTATCGACGAAGCTCTCTGAGTATGCTTCTGTCTAGGTTTATTTTTTGTGCTCCCGTTAAAATCTCCAATGTTATGACTGCACATTCCAGAGGCTGTGAGTCATTCTGAGGGGGAATGGGACAGTTCGCCCCCGCCGACTCGCCGCCGCTGACTCCCCGGGTTGCCAACTCGCCGCGGGGTTGTATTAAAATACGTTGCAAATGGCGGAAAATACGCCTTCTTTGCAAGGATTTTACTGTATAATATCATTGTAAGAAGAAAACCTTAATTAGTGTCGTGGGCTCAATATGACCTTTCATCACAAAATTAATTAAAATTATTATATAATAAGCATTTTATTTATTTTAAGCGGTGATCTACAAAGTAATTCAGCAGTAATTATGACGTCCAGAATGAAAAATTATGCTCGAGAGTTAACTTATAACCAGAATTTTACTGTACAATGATATGAAAAACCAATTTTGTTGTTTTAACCGATAAAATGCATCGAATTTCAGCACTTTTGCCAAATTTACAAAAATAATTATATAATTAACAAATCATGAATTTAAGTGCCTTTATATTAAGTCATTCATTAATTAATAAGTAAATCAACATACTGAGGGATCTTTGAAGGGTTTCAAAGTAAGATTTTATGGAAAACTTTTCATTCTCTGTGATGTCTGGCATTCGAGTGAAATCAATAATTTATTTATGTATGAATACAATTCCTTCAGACTGCTTAATATTAATTTTTGGAACATTTCTTGATTAAATTTTCCGATCCGTTATTAAATCATTTTTCGGGCGTAGTCTCTTGAGCAAATGATTTTCGTTATATTTTCCGTGTTTTCTGGTATAGAACTCCTTTTCCTTTTTATGAATCGGTACAAGAAATAATCTTCCCTAGTAGATTCTTCAGTTTCGATGTTCGTGTGCATCATAGCGTCAAATATTTGATTTTTTAAATAAGTAATTCAATCCAGTCTGTTAACTTATAAATAAAATGACTTACTTCCACGTGGAGCGAAGGTACAGGATGAAGGACTTGGTATTTAGGTATTTGCAGTCATAAACTGTTGTCTTAAAGGACTTCGTAGAACGAAATTTCAATCATAGAGCTGGTCAAAATATATTTGTCTGGTAAATGAGTGCATAAATATTAAAACTTTCTGTAGGAATTCAACATATAAAATTCAGTTGTGTAAAGTTGCAAAAATACATCACAAAACAGGACTTTTGATGAATCTTCTTCATTTATTCTTGCCCGATATGTCAGAGCATGTCGACAATCTTAATAGTATTCTCGTCTGAAATAACGAAGACCACTCCTGAATGCTTATTTACGGAGCCTTCAGGGTTGTTGCTGCACTAAATCGTCACGATAATTGCATTCGGTACTATGTACGTCATGTAAGAGTATTATATATGAAATGAAAAAGATTGTCTCTTACTGCGTGTAATTTCTTTAGCTCCTGTCTTATTCATGTGGTGAGGCTATCCTCAAGACGCTTTTTGAAACTTAATAATGTTCCGAAACCGAGGAATCTGATATATTAGTCTTATATAGAGGAATACGATTGGTTTCTCACACTGATATAATGGAAAGTTTCCACCGACGCCTTCCAATTTATATGAGAAATTTGGATCCGTGGTATTTACTTTAATAAGTAATTTATTTAATTATTCCTTGTCGCTATTAGTATCTCTCGTCCTTGTCCCAGTACGAGAAACCTCCTCCATAAATTTATGATACATTACTATTTGAATATACAGTGAAGTTTTCCTGGTTTGACAATCAAGAAATAATGGAAGAGGATAGAATTCTCATTACTACTCGATAGATCTAAGGGCGGGCGGAGCGTTGAGCGACGGCTGCAGGATATTGAGTAAGATCTAAGGACAAAGGAAATCGCAATATGGAGAGGGAGGGCAAGGAGAAGAACTTGAAGATTAGATGGAATTATTCACGGCTCACATGATTAACGATCGTATTCTCATCTCAATAATCGGAATAGGGTTTGGTCGCTAATTGCATGGATCTCGGAAAATGGAAGTATATTCCACTTCACGTGTGTTTTCTTATGTATTTTTCACTCTTGTTTTTGATTCTTATATTTCGTAATCATTATATTCCTTCGATTTCTACGTCTGTCGCTTTTTAAGTATTTTGTGGTTCAATATTTTTAAGGCAGTATTAATAACTTATGATAAATAGTAATTGCAAACTCTCTTTGGATAACATGTTTGATACAAAAACTAATATTATTATACATAATATTAGATAAATAAATAAATATATTTTTTTCATAATTTTATATATAACTATAAAAACTATAGCTATATTTCATTTAAGTTTCATTATATACATATAGGTTTTATAGTTATATATAAACTTATGAAATATATATTTATTTAATCATCTATATATATATTTATTATTTATAATAATATTAGTTTTGTATCAAACATGTCATCCAAAGCGAGTTTGCAGTTACTATTTATTATAAGTATTTATATAATGAACTATAATTAAAACTTAAATGAAATATAGCTGTAGCCAATCGATTGCATCAGTGGATAGATCAAACTCGTCTTGTCACTAAAAAGTTTCCTTGTATGTTTCTTCTTTCGAATGACTAATTTTGATGGAATATTTTCTTTTAGTTTTCTTCTAGACAAGGCGATGCTGGTTAATTTTTTGGGCGTATCGTAGTAAATTTATTCCAGTCAAAAGTTGCATCAGGATGAGAGGTTTATTGAGTGGTTATCTACATGCGCTTGTCCATTCATACTACATTACGCGGTACGTGTTATCAAAAAACCACGGTTCGGATGTCGAAATTAAGTTCCTTATCTCGAGGTCATAATGGAGTATGGAAAAAGTTCGAATGTAGAATATATATATATATATATATATATATATATATATATATATATATATATATATATATATATATATATATATATATATATATATACATGGGTGGTCTGGATAAGTTTCCGGCATTTCGCCATTTCTCGACATGTTTTCTGAAAATTTTCTGAAGATTTCTGAAAAATCCGGGGTCGGAAACTTTTCAGACCACCCTCGTATGTATAATAATTATTAGGTTTTTGTATCAAACATGATATCCAAAGCAAGTTTGCAATTGCTTTTTTATCATAAGATTTTAAGACTGCCTAAAAATATTGAACCACATAATATTTAAAAAGCGATATCAATTTTGCCTCAGGGCAGAATTTTATGTAAAAATTCCACAATCTCAAATTTTAAGCATGAAATAATAAACCAGGAATTGTGTGTTGCGTTTTGTGGTCTCTTGAGCTTAGTATTAAAGAGAGATCATGCTCCATATTACCCTCTCACCTCTGCTGAACAAAGATTTGTTATTCTTCTCTAAGTGGCTTTCTCGTAAAAATGGCACAGTAAATACTGCAAGTTTTAGGCGTACCAATAACGTCTGCTACCCGAATAATAGGGAAGAAGAACGAGTAGTTCTAGCCAAGCGTAGGCGGGTAGAAATATGTTTGCAGGGTGAATTCATATATAAAATCTTTCAAGGAGATCCTTCAGCATAAAAAAGTATGAAAATTAGTCTTCGAAATCATCATATACGAGTATTATTTTCAATTCATCGTGATGACATGTTATTATTCTTATCAAAGTTAAACCGTGCTCATCTGTGCGATCTATCTTTAGATTTACAATAGAAGGTCAGAAATGTTTGGCTTTTTTTACCTGTACAAGGACGTTGTGTATTCAAGTACCTATTGAGTAATTTTTCTGTCTTAATCTGACTCAAGAAAGTTTGTAAATACAGATCCTTTATATGAGAGACGGCTATATCAATTAGATGAGAAATATTCCAAGATTTTTCCTCTTGAATTCATATTACGATATACTACCCTAAGATACCAGTATGGAAGAACGCAGTCAGCAGGTTTGAATGAAAATAGCCCAGTATTTTTCCCAAAAGTTGAATATTTATTTCAGACGTTAGTACATAAATTCCATTCACCATTAGTAAGTTATTTGATGCATACAGACTGAATTACATATGAATTTGCATAAGTTCTTAATACATAATTTTCACAGAAGGTCAGATTTAAATTCAAATTTTTAAAAATTCCTTTTTTGGATTTTCCATTTAACTCTGGAAAATTACATAATCATAAGCACATTTGCATTACTGTGCATTTGCAACATTTAATTTACATGTAATTTGATGTAACATTATTTTATCCAATTTTAATGTAACGTTAATTTACCCAATTTCACTCGATTATTGCAAACTCAAATATTTTATTTTAATATATTTCTATGTATGTATTAACATATGAAAACCCATTTCTCAAAGCTTTGAGGTTTTACAACTTACGCACAAATTTGCATAATAGTAACTGTATTTTTCAATTGATGTTCGAAATCATGGAAAAACATCACATTAAACATGGTGATTATTGCTAGAACAAACTTCTCACCTCGTTATATGCATGCCTAATGTTTTCAAATTACAGTTATATAATTCAATGATTCCTACAGGTACATAATATAGTTAACTTGCAAGGATACTAACACTACCAAATAAATCAGTGTTACCCATAGAATCCAGTCACCAAAATATGCCCATTTACAGCAGATTGCAAAACAAAATTTAACAGTAAGGAATTAATAGTAAACGGAACATACATAACACGTACGTCTGAATTTATAGTGTGAAATCACTATTCGCGTTCGATTATGCAGTCATATGACCAGATGGAACTCAAAACGGCCTTATGAAGCCGTTATATCAAACTTATATAAACTAAGAAACAAATATAAAAGAGATAATTAAAATCAAGGATTCAGTATAATTAACTATTGATATCATAAATGGGTAAACATAAAAAATACAAGAAGTTTTATAATAATAAACCACGTAGTATTTGGAAAATAGAGAAATAAATGATTTTGGAATTCTATGAATCTAATAAGCATCGTTATTGTTATGGAATCATGGTGCGAATAGTATTCATTGAACTGAAGAAAGCGTTTCATAGTGTTAAGTGGAGCAAATTATTAAAAAATCTCGAGAAGAAAGGGGTATTTGTAGATAATAAGGCTAAGCAGAAACCTTTATATTAAACTGATAGTTCAAATACCATTTTAAATTCTGATAGCAGAGCAAAGGAAAGTTGGCAAATGAGTGGGTTATTATGTTCAATTTTGGCAGTTCAATTAAATATATTTGGGAGAAATGATAATTTGAAGTTGCAATGGAGAGTATTTGGTTGGGATATTTATCCCTTTTAGAAGGGTCTGCTTGAAAGTGGAAGTGTTTGTAGGAATCGTTAATGCAAGGAAAGGAAGAAGACGTAAGTTATATCGGATAAAGGGAGTAAAAATACGACGTGAAACGGTGGCAAATTATTAATGGACTTCTATAGTCTAAAGACTGAAATAATGAGAAAAACTTAATGGTAAAGTTAAGGATTGTTAAGCGTTTTCTTTCCCCATGATTGACTCTGTCTTTGTGTTCCAGAGCCAAGGTAACTTATCATTATTATTATTAACTTAAATTATTTACCGAAGACAAATCAGCCCTTAGGTAAAATAATCATCAGCTATTGAGCTTGTATTAATAACATTACTGAAATTATTTAGAAAATGAAAGTCATTACAAATTAAGTATAAAATTTTTAACTGGCAAAAGTGATGTAATGATTTGAGGGTTAAGAATTTTAACCATAAAAATAGAAGGCGCAAAGAAAAAAAATCAGATTATAAAATACCTTTTTCGGCGAAGTGTGATCAGTAATCTCACTCTGTTTCAAAAATTACTCTTTCAATATGATTTCTGTTGCTCGAATAGCCGTTACATTATGCACTAAAGATTTGCGCCTTATGGAATTTGCTGTTGAAACATTATAAAAATGTAGAATAATAAGAAATCAAGCTTTTTTTCTATCAGCGAAAAGTAGAATCGGAGATTGAAATTGTTTTCAGCCGAATAAATTCTTCATCACGGTCGTAAAATCACTTCTCAGCTCCTATTAAGGATTCTTAAGGTCCCTTATGTTCCTCGGATGGATGGAAATCTTGGTCTTGTGATGACCCTGTCTTGAGGCGTGCTTTCCCATCGTCACAGTCCTTCTCATCGGCGATAAGCATTGGCGACATCTCTGGTTGTTTGGGTTTGGAATGGATTCTCTTCTGTAATTAAAGAAGTGTCTCATTAAGAAAAAAACTTTGTCTTTTTAGATCAAAGGAAGCGCTTTACAAGTTGCGTAAATATCAACGTCGCGACGAGTAGTGAAGTTTGAAAATAATTGAAAAATAGAATAAATAATAAAAGAGTAATGGGAAAACTATAAGCTATGCCTAAGTTCCGTGATAACATAACATATCATAGAATAAAATATCATAACATAATATAATATGCAAAATACTACAAATTTATAGTTTTCATTAATTTAAATTACAATCGAAATAGGTGATCTCAGTGTATCATTCGCACTGAACTATACAAGGAAGCAAGAGTGAAAATTATAGTAAAAAACTATCACATTTCTCAACATGTACTGCGAAATCGAAAAATCGTCTTTCGGCAACAGAAAAGTAAAGAGTGGTCACCTAGTTAAGAGGAACTTTGCAAGAGACATTAGAATAAGGGGAAAAATTTTAACAGTTCGCTAAAAAAATCCGAAATTTTCAAGCACTGTAGATGAATTTTTTGAATAGATAAATACGATCTCTCAAATTTCGCGAAAGTATGTGATCGTCGTCCAAAAATAAATGAAAGAACGCACTGACAATGATTTTTCTACGCATTTAAGTCTTCATAGAATAATGTTCTTAGAGTATGTTCAAGGTAAAATAAGTTGGAATAAAATTGGTCCTAATGACTAATAAGTACATTACCTTAAGTTGCGTCAACCAGTAAAGAAGTCTTCGACATTTGGGTCGAAGATTCTTCATTACTCTGCTTCTCTTGATGAGCCTTATATTGGCACACCGTTTCCCGTCTAAGTAGTGGTGCGCTCTGCCAACCTTGTACACCTTGCCCATAACGAGGTGAAAGACGCTTAAGAAGGCTTTCAGAGAGATCCAGATGACAATTGTGCTGCGGAGAAGTTTCACAATAGAACTGAGAGAACTTGCGAGAATCGAAACGTGACCGCGCTAAATGAAGATTAGCAATTTGCCTCCATATACTATTTTTTACGACTCTATCGGAAAACTCGTCGTTTCCCCTCCACCACGCAGTGTCTTCTTTAAAGCAAGCAGCCAATCGAGCAAGCATGCTCATTTATTGACGTCACAACTCTTTACTTGCTCAATTTTATGTGCCTTTATTCCTTACATTATGTGAAAAAATTTTATCCTTTTGAATATTTGAATAACCTCACGTTGTGTCACTTATTCTGAGTAGCGGCTAAAAATGAAACGCCATGCGTTGAAAACGACATTTCCCATGATTCCACGAAAGAGAAAATTTATGTGACACGATAACGATAGGTGGATTAATCGAAATATTAATGAAGAAACGGCACACGTGTCACGATCTGTATTATACTTGAAATCGAAGGATGTTTGCGTAACATCGAAATGAAGTAGGACTTGCAACACATCTATAAAGCATCTAAAAGCATAGATTAATATTGAGAATAAATTAGGCTTTTTCCTCTTATGAAGAAATCCCTATCTTAAATCTCCCTTGAACTTTTTACCAGAAAATGCCGACATTTACATGTATTAGAATCTGCGCACAGCTTCTATTAAATATATAAATTGAATTCTGAAAATTATTGAACTCGACAAGGTTATTGTTTAATTAGGTTCAAAAAATTTACCGTATTTACTCGAAAATAACCGCCTCTTTTTTTTTTCAAATTTTTCGTACTAAAAAGACGGGGCGGTTATATTCGTGTAATTTTTCACGCGCACTTAACATAGACCGAAACTAGAGAAATCACTAGCTTTTACGTGAAAATATCATTTTATTTATTGTACATTTATTTATTATATCAGAAAGATCTCACATCTCTTCTGCCTATGAGCGTAATGTGCAGTTTATAAAGAACACTTCGGAATGACTGGATGAATGGAAGTTAGGGTGCCGCACAGCTGATCCCAAGTTCATGCATAGGCGTCCTCTAACACCGAAGAATCGAACGGGAAATGAAGCCATTACGATAAATTATACGAGTCGCTCCGCGCTGATCTAATTAACTGACTTGATGTAGTCTACCGGTCTAAGGGGCGCTTATATTCGCGTACTGATTTTTCCTTTATTTGTGAGGCGGTTATATTCGAGGGGTGGTTATTTTAATGCGGTAAATACGGTAGCTATTTCTTTGTGGAAAATCTAGCCTTAAGAAAACTGCGCTTCAGTTCGCTACCAAGCTGAATATGGTTCTATTATCATCAAGGTTTATTTTATGTGCTCCCGTTAAAATCTCCAGAGTTACTAGCGGCGCATTTCCATGCCTGTTAGTCATTCGTAAGTAGCGTAGGGGTAACATGTAGAGAAATCTATGAAGGATTTCAAAATATGATTTTCGAGAAAATTTCTCTGTCAATTCTGGTATTCGAGTGCAAAGAATAACTCATTTTTATACTTGAGAGATTGTGTAAATTTTTCTTTTCCGGTTTTCCTTGGGAAGAAATATTTACTTACGCACTTAACATGCTTGAAAAAGTCGATGTATAACAGGAATTTTCTCCGGTTGAGGACTTTAATCTGGCTCATGACAATTTTTAACAATATAATGGAATGAATTTGTTATTTTAAAAATATTATTTTACCTTTATTTAAAGACGTGGACGAGCAGAAGCGAGGCGTTGTGGCGTGATTGTCATTAATTTCATTTTATGTTATTATTTGTTACGATATAACTTTTGTGATTTCTATGATATAAATAGTTTTTCTATGCACCTTTCAGCTTTTATTATCATTGGTTTTGCGCAATATTTTTTTGCATCCTCTTTCTTTCTGGGTGTTTTCCTTACATAAAGCCCCTAAACCCAAACCAATACACCAGTAAAGGGATAAATTCTTGTAAGGAATTCCTTTAATGGTTATTTCAATATTTAATATAATGTATCAATAAAATATGTACAATTATAAGGGTATAGATGTAAATTCATCTCAATCTCCATAGGGAACGGGGAGGGAAGGGTAAGAGGAGAAGGAAGGTTAAAGAGAGTATTGCTAACATTAAACAGAAACCCAATAATAACCCAACAAGTTTGCAACGGCACAGGGAAATGAATTCGAAAAAAAACACTCGGGCGGTGACTTTCCCGAAACCCAGCTTACTGGCCGTCACGCCTCAATTAGGACCACCTCTATGGCTAATGACTCAAAAATCCTCCCGTGAAAAGCCAATGCTTTGTACTCTCCCCATCGAGACCCGCGAATTCAAAGAACACAAACAAACGATTATGGGCTCCAGACAGGAGCTCTAGGATAGCCAAGTAGGCAACGCGTTCGACTGCGGTCTCGGGTTCGATTCTCGGTGGGGGCCTACATGTGCGTAGTCATTTTAGCAGCCGTAGTATACTTGAAACACTTTTATTTTAATATTACTGCCTCATTTCATCCATTTTTGATTTTATTCTGTAATTTTGGCAAAGGAAGTTCTGAAATTTCGTCATATCAAACAATAGAACAGTGACTTAAATTAAGCCAGGTGATTTGTACAAAATGTTATGAATTGTATCTGATGCTTGAAAAATCATGAGGGTAAGGAACTATTGATCTAAGTATTTTTTATTATCTAATAGAGTTACCGATGAGGTTTAATAGTTAAATCTTCCTTAAAGAGTAAGGTATCCTTTTGATCTATCATAATTTAGCAAGGAAAAGATAGTACACTTTATGGAAATTAAGGAATCTTGAAATAAAAGTTTCCAGATCTTATTCTCAAACGAATCTTAACAGTTTATTAGATAAGTTCTTAGGCAAAACATACAGAATGACCCTCTTCTGTTTGAAAGGCACCAAACTTCAATAGATGAGGAAGAAGCATCGTGACTTACATTTTAAAACACCTCTTGTATTAAACGTATTTAAGTACAAATCAGATAATTAGGGATAAATATGAAATAGTTAAACAAAGTTGTTACTCCAAATGTAGAACATATTTCAGTTTCCTGTGCTCGTATATATACGAATACAATGTCGTTTTAATGGAGAAAAGATCTTCAATCCATATTATAATCTTTCAATCCTAACAACTTGCCTCTTACTGCTGAGTATTCTGAATTCGCTAATTTACTGTCTTCATTAAAGGGTATTTGAATGCTTTGCTGCGATATGCACATGATTTTACAAATCACAAATTTACCCTGTGCGGTGGCTGATCGTTTCATTCGGATTATCATCAGAATATAGGTACTCCAGGATTTCTTCAATTCCACAACGCTTGCACCTCCATGCGAAGCGAATGCCGTAGTCCAATTCGATGTCCTCCGGGTCGGGAAAATAAGTAATACATCTTATGTGAAAAATTCGTAAACAAGTGCTGCATCTCATGTGAAGGTGTTCTGTTATTAACATCGTGCACCGGGCACACTGTAAAATTGGATCTCCCCATGGTGCATGTGTTGGATTTGCCATTGGTGGAACTCCCCATGGTGCATACGTTGACATTGCCATTGCCGAAGCTCCCTCTGATGCATTCGTTGACACTGCCATTGTTGGAACTCCCCGTGATGCATTAGTTGACATTGCCATTGGTGGAACTCCCTCTGGTGCGTATACTGAAATTGCCCTTGCCGAAGCTCCCTCAGATGCATATGATGACATTGCTGCATGTCCCTCTGGTTCATGAATTGACATTGCCATAGCCGAAGCTCCCTCTGATGCTTGTGCTGATGATTCCATTATTACAATGCCCTCTGGTGCTTGGGTTACTGCTGCCATTGTTGTAACTCCCTCTGGTTCGTGTGTTGCCATTTCCATGCTCGAATTATCCTCTGGTGCTTGTGTTGATGCTGTCATTGTCGAACCATCCTCTGGTGCTTGTGTTGATGCTGCCATTGTCGAATCATCCTCTGGTGCTTGTGTTGATGCTGCCATTGTCGAACCATCCTCTGGTGCTTGTGTTGATGCTGCCATTGTCGAACCATCCTCTGGTGCTTGTGTTGATGCTGCCATTGTCGAACCATCCTCTGGTGCTTGTGTTGATGCTATCATTGTCGAATCATCCTCTGGTGCTTGTGTTGATGCTGCCATTGTCGAACCATCCTCTGGTGCTTGTGTTGATGCTGCCATTGTCGAACCATCCTCTGGTGCTTGTGTTGATGCTGCCATTGTCGAACCATCCTCTGGTGCTTGTGTTGATGCTGTCATTGTCGAACCATCCTCTGGTGCTTGTGTTGATGCTGTCATTGTCGAATCATCCTCTGGTGCTTGTGTTGCTGTATTTGCATTATCAGCTTCCTCACTCATGATTTAATGAAGTGAACTGAAGGGATAAGATGCTCGCAAATGAAGGCGAATACGTATTGGCACGTTTTATATACCGGAGAGAATCGTCATGCTTTTTATTTCCTACTAATCTAGCATCAGTTTCGATAGCCATTTTCATAGATAATGATGTCATGGATGCGGCTTTTATTTCTCGCGATTTCCTGATCGCGTGTTAATTCACATCTTACGCAACACCCGAGAAAAGGAAGACGCGGCTCTGGTCCCGCCACGATAAAACACAAATACTTGCTACCGTGAATGCGGTGTTTTAATTCATTTTTTAATGTGAGGGGCCAATCTTCGAAACTCACAGCTCCAATTTTACGGCACACTTCTTTCAGATTACCATATTGACATTTATTCCTTTCATTTTCATTTTTAGAACCTTATTTACCATCTGTGCTATTTACAATGTAGCGAAATCACAATCATAAAAATCGAAATACGCAAGATAAATGAACTGAGATAGAATGTTCTTCTTCTTGAGAAACTTTAACCTAACTTTTTTTAAATCTAAATTTATTCATAAAAAGTTAGATGAAATAAACTTAAAAAAAAAGAAATCAACCACCACTACTGTATATAACGAATGTGATAATTAATATAAAGTATCTGACGTTAGATAATATTTAATATACTACTAAATTCAATCCATTTACATTATCCATTTCTTTTTTTAATTATCATCTTTGTCCTTTTATCTTCTAATCAACCATTAATACATTTTGATCGCATTACTGTTTGCATACTACGAACATACTTCTTTAACCCTCCAGTGCTCACGTCAATTTTTGTAACGTGAGTGCTCGCTTGGGGTGTATGGTACACCCCACCCGCTATTTTGAGAACAATACCCTTTTCCTGACATGTAGAAATTTTTCATTTTCAGGGTCTCGAGATGGATATGTTTTCCAACTTTCCTCAAACTTTCAACTATTTCACCCGAAATTTCGTTGATTTATAAATTATTTTCCTAAAACTTACCCTCGGGCTTACATGAAGTCCCTAAACCCAAACCGAAACACCAGTAAAGGGATATATTCTTGCCATGCACGTCAAAATCATTCCTTTACCAATTACATTATGGTAGTATGTTCTAAAAACCTGTAAAAGGCAATATGGAGACAGATAGGAAGGATCCATCCCGCGAATCGAGGCAGAAGGCAGGGTAAGCTTTACGAAAATAATTTATAAATAAACAAGGTTTCGCATAAAATAGTTGAAAGGCTGAGGAAAGCTGGAAAACATATCCATCTCCAGATTCTAAAACGGCAAATTTTCTAAATGTAAGGAAAAAGGTTTTCTTCGAAATAGAACCGTGGGGTGTACCATTCACCCCACGCGTGCACTCACGTTACAAAAATTGTCGTGGTGTTTTAAAGAAGTACGTTCATAGTATGCAAACAGTAGTGCGATCAAAATCGGGAGACTTCCTGCGGAGAATTTTTTTAAGATAAGGAAGAAATTTGTCTGGATATTTTTCATTAGGTTGATAATTTTCTTTGGTCGTTGAAGCCGCTTTACTTGCTTAAAAGATTTCCCCTGTTATTAACAATCGGCAACCAAATCCTATGTACAATATTTCCAACATGGTGTATCTAAAGCCCCAAAATTAATATAAAAATTTCCCCAGACTACCTGAAGTGGAGTTTTAACCTTGACACGTGTCATTAGGGTAATGATGTTCCTTATTCGTGGAGGATATTAATTTGACTGCTTTCCTAGAAAATAGAGAAATAAAGTTTGAATCTTGACACGTGCAGGCGTGAAATTAGTGGAATGCTGCCCCTGGATAATAGTGCAATATCCTATTTTTAGAGGTAATAAAATTGAATTTCTTTCCTTGAATTGAAATCTGAATCATAGCACCGCAGTGAAATGGTTTTCCATAAAGACGACGTAGTTTAAAAGAGGAAGAATGCGACGAAGAATAAGTTCTAAGAAAGATAATTTGTATTTAATTTCAAGTATATAAAAAGAGAATGATAAGAAATTACTTTATATGGCCTCACACTTAACAAAATGATTTATTTGTGAAAGTAAGAATTAAACGTAACACGTTGAGGATGTAAGGAATTCCTTTAATGGTTATTTTAATATTTAATATAATGTATCAATAAAATATGTACAAGTATAAGGGTATAGATGTACATTCATCTCAATCTCCATAGGGAACGGGGGGGGGGGAAGGGTAAGAGGAGAAGGAAGGTTAAAGAGAGTATTGCTAACATTAAACAGAAACCCGATTATAACCCAATAAGTTTGCAACGGCACAGGGAAATGAATTCGAAAAAAACACTCGGGCGGTGACTTTCCCGAAACTCAGCTTACTGGCCGTCACGCCTCTATTAGGACCGCCTCTATGGCTAATGACTCAAAAATCCTCCCGTGAAAAGCCAATGCTTTATACTCTTCCCATCGAGACCCACGAATTCAAAGAACACATACGAATATGGGCTCCAGCCAGGAGCTCTCGGATAGCTATGTAGGCAACGCGTTCTACTGCGGTCTCGGGTTCGATTCTCAGTGGGGGCCTATATGTGCGTATTCATTTTAGCTGCCGTAGTACTTAAAACACTACTTCATGTCATCTACTTCTGGTGTCCAATACCAGCAGTGATTTTTAGATAGCCTCCGTTTTCATCATTCTTATCTATCTCTTCTACTAACGACTGAAAATCATAATTCGGTACTGCATGTGCATGAATATCTGACCACCACGAAATTCTCAAATTCCATCCTAAATGCTTTATACTTACCGTAGAGCTTCGAACCACACGGATGTCATCATTCAAGATTAAAGGCAGAGAGATTAAGATACGGAAAGGTTACCAGAATTTATTCATATGCCATTTCAGTATTTATCAGGTTAATGCTCATTGAAACAAAGGAAACGCAAATTTTTTCTTGTACTTCCTATCAGATTTAGTTTCAACTACCTTTTGAACTAGGTTGCGATTAAACGTTTGGCTCTTATAGGAATGATACTTCGATTTACTAAAATTTCGGACACATTTTCTCTGAACTAGACCTGATTAAATGGATTTCCCTGTTCCAAAAAGGAACTCTGCCGTTCCTCGAACATTGAAAAGCCTGAACCGTCCCTTGCACTTCTATACTTAATCACTTATATCAATTACTTAATATGCTCCGTCATCACATACCCTTCTTCCACAACCATTCGAATCTCATCTTTCCAAATTTTTTTCATATTCTTTGATCTAAAATATTTTCTCGATGTTTTTGATGGTTTTGTAGAATTAATGCAATTCTTTCATAGTTCTTCTGCACCTTCTGTCATTGTGACCCGCAATTTAAGCCAACTTTTTTTCTGTGAAGTAATAACAAAAAAATCATTGAATAATTGAATAATTCATTTTTTACCTTTCCAACTCCCGATGGTTTGTATCTCACTATCTTTCATTTCACTGCTTCCTCTCATCCTCTACTTCTAAATTTTTCCTCCCTTGGCCTCGCAAACGCCCAAAATAATTGAATTTTCCTTTCACTTCTTGGTATCAACATGTGTAAATATTTGATTTGCTTCTAAGGCGACGAAACGAAACGTTTATTTTGCTATCCTTCCGCTTGTTCTTTTAGGATACTTTTTTCCGTTACTTTATAAGATTTTAGTATCGTTGGATTCGATTAATTTAGAATGTATACCTGTTTTAAACATTATGAAATGAATAAACGAATAAAATTTGCATCGTGGCATAACTTGATCGACGCCTCTAATTAAGATGATGTTTTATCAAATGTACGTCCTAGTTTTATAAAATAATCTCCTAATCAACTTAATTCAAATTTTTGATGAAGTTTGTTAGCATATTTCGATGAAGTAGTGCACCTGTATTGTTAAGTAGCCTGTATAACAGTGCAGTAAAACCCACAGTTTTACTACAAGAAAGGTAGAGTAGAACTACGTTTGCAGACTAAATTCTCGAATGGAATCTTTTAGGAATGTCCTCCAATAAACAGCTAAGACTCTCTAATTCTGACAAAGAAAGTTTTGAAATGTCGTCACGTCAAACACTAAGATAGCGATTTAGAGTAAATTAGGTGATTTTTACAAAATTTTATGAATAAATATGAAGCTCGAAAAATCAGAAAGATAAAGAACTATTGATCTAAGTATTTTTTATTATCTAATACCGTTACCGATGATGTTCAATAGTTAAATATTCCTTAAAAATTATGGTATTCTTTTGATCTGCCATAATTTATCGAAGAAGAGATAATACACTTTATAGAAATTAAGGAATCTTGAAATCTGATTGGCTAGATCTTATTCTTAATCGAGAAAACAAGAATGAAGAGGTATTTCAAATGAGGAGATCGTAATTTTCATCTTTCATTGATATGATGATCTGTAAATCTAGTTGATATACCATAACAAGAAATTATGAAAATCAGCTCGCTTAGGAATACATTTCTGTAGTATAGGTATGTATTTACGATTTTTGAACTAAATGAGTGATTTTTCGGGTACTTTTCCGAATTGAAAAATCTCAAAAACAATGGTAATGAAACATCGATGATGTTTTTAGTAACTGTATTGTAAATTTTCAAGGTGAATTTAGATACCATTCTAAGACACTGTCATCGAATAAAGCACTCAGTAGGTTTAAATGAATATCAGGCGACCAATTTTCAAAGGCAAACATATTTTATTGGATGATAATTTTCACAATGTAAACCCACCGTGCCATACATCGAAGAATTACACATATTTTACATGAGTTCACAAAACATAATACATAAAGCAATTTTAACAGAATTTTGGTTTCAGTAATTTTTTTTGCCCTTTTGTCCTTGAGTTTTTCTTTAACTTGGACAAACTTAATTGCATTAACAGCTGTAAATTAATCACATTTCTACAACATTACTAAATTACTTCAAATGTAGATAGTACATAACTTAGAACTTTACAAGTTTAAGTGGATAACAGATACGTATTTAACAACTTTTTAGAGCTTTAACAGCTGGAATTTTATCACTCATTATCTGCTCAAATTTATGGCTCAACATATGTTATGTATTGGAAACATTGCTGTAATATTCTGCCTATATGTATGCCTTTACTTTTAAATCAGAAATACGAAATTCAAAGAAAAAACCCATCACCATAGTTTATATGTAGGAATACATGTATTAAAAAATAAAGCAACGACCACTAAAACACCATTCTCAAATAATGTGTATGCTATATTTCGCAAGATTTATAAGTAAAATATTCATATTTTAGAAAGAAATACCCTCATTACAGTAGTTTTATGATCAGTAATTGTCTATCAAAAATCATTCTCACATGGATTACGTTCGTGAAAAGAAGAAATTTCATAGTTAATAGATTTAAAGCATGTGGAAATTGTTGTTAGATGATAAAAATGTAGGAGCTTTTCAATAAAGAGATCCTTCAGATTTGTCAGATCGAATAAGTAAAAAGAGGATCAGTATTGGAAATAGTTATGATTAGATATAAGCCACCAGTGGTTGGGCATCCAACTTGTCCGAGATCTCTAAGATAGACTTCAACTGAAGGTCCAATGCTTGCATCATTTTATTATAAGTTGCTTTATCGAGTAAGCCATTGTCGTTGAGAAATAGCATTATGGTCTCAGCACGATTGATCGTTACATCTAATCTTCGGTGCAGTCTTCTGATTCTTCCTGTCCATATCTTCTCCACGGTCCTCAGTTGCGCATTCAGTTTATCGGAGTTGTCAAGAAGCTCTTGATATCTCCTCGTAAGACTCGGATCTATCTGCTCTAATGGGTTCTCCCCAGAACTCTCGGGGTCTTCGGATAGCTTTACCCATTCTTTACGGACGGCATTCTTCCAGTATGGTGGTTCCTTATCTGCAAGGAAAATATGTGACATTGATAACAAACTTTAACTTGTCGATGAGAGAAGAACAAATGGATTATAACATTTCAAAATTTTTGCAGAGAGCGCTCTTGAAGTTGCGTACCTTGAAAAGAGAGTGTTGCGTCAATTACCCGTACATAATAAATGGAATGAACACAAATGTAGTCGAAACATTTGAATATCTTGGGATAACTCTCACTAGCAACTAAAACTGGAGCACTCACATCCGAAAAATCTGCGGTAAAGCAAGTAAAAAGCTCGGCTTTTTTTCGGATTTTTCGGCAATGAGAAGGTTAAAGAGCGATGTTATTTCTCTTTGGTCAGCCTCCATCTTGAATATGCGGCAAGTATATGGGATCTACATCTACATAAATACCCTACAAGCCGCCTTCCGGTGTGTGGCAGGGTGGTGTAAACACCGAACGATTGAGCTAATTTTTTTAGCTTATTGGTATCGCGTATTGTTCGCGGAAAGAATGAATCCTTAAAACGACTTGTTCTAGCGTCTTTTTCTCTTATTTTGTTCTCATTATCGGATCGGCCGAAGTAACAGGGGGGGGGGGGGGCGCATAATATTAACTACGTCCTCGGAAAACGTGTTTTCACTAAATTTGTTAAGAAGTTGCAACCTTTTAACCTCCTTTCCTTCAAGGATTCCCAACCTGCATCTGAGAGCGTCTTTGTAACGCTTACCTTTTTCTCGTAGCATTTTTTAACAAAAAGTATCGCTTTGCGCTGAACCTTTTTGAGTTCGCGGGTACCCGTTTCATCTGCTGGGTCCCATATTGTTGCCGTGTATTCAAGATGGGGCCTGACCAAGGAGAAATAACATCGCTCTCTAACTTTATCTTCGCATCTACCGACAATACGCTTTATAAAGCCGAGCTTTTTACTTGCTTTACCGCAGATTTTACGGATGTGAGTGCTCCAATTTAAATAATTGGTGAGAGTTATCCCAAGATATTCGACTGCGTCAACTACATTTATGATTATTCTATTAATTACGTATTGGTAATAATGACGCAATTTTTTTCTTTTCGAAGAGCATTTACTCATATAAAGATCTAGTTCCCACTTTTTGCACCACTTTTAAATCTTTACTAAATCGCTAGATAGAGAAATACGGTCGTCTTCGTTAGGAATAGGGATCCAACGGATGAAACGGGTACCCGCGAACTCGGGAAAGTTCAGCGCAAAGCGATATGTCTTGTTAATAAATGCGGCGGGAAAAAGGCAAGCGTACGAAGATGCTCTCGGACGCAAGTTGGGAATCATTGAAAGAAATAATATTAGAAGCTAGGTTGCGATTGCTTGACAAATTTAGAGAAAGCACGTTTACAGAAGTCGTAATTGATATTAAGCGACCCCCCTACTACTTCGGTCCACCCGATAATGAGAATAAAATAAGAGAAATAGACGCTAGAACAAGTTGTTTTAGGAACTCATTCTTTCAGTTTACAATACGCGATAATTACAGGCTAAAAAGTAACTAAATCGTTTGTTGTTTACACCCCCTGCCACTCGCCGAAAGGCGGAAGGGTATTTATGTATATGTAGATGTTGTGTATATTGACGCTACGGCGAGTTTTAAAACTTGAAATGATATCAGAAATGTAATTAAAGTAGATACGAGAAATAAGTAAGGGAAACCCATGGCGATTTTTAAATTACTCAAAAATGTTAAGTAATTTGACCTCTAATTTTTTATGATTGGGCAAAAAGCAAGTTACACTTAGAATTATAAGAATTGCACAACCTTGTTATCCCGTTTTAGACAAGGATTTCGTTTGATCCTTCGAAAAGCGTTTTAACTGTATTTTACTGTATACTGAGACAAAGTAAATGGCGGATAAATTTCCTTTTACCTTGGATCACATTTAATGTAATCGATGTAATTTAATATTATTGTAGGATGTACTAAAACATGTCGGAATAATGATGACCTTAAGCTCACGAAAAATTCAAACTATTACCTGGTTTTCTGCTTTCGAAGGTGCTGCAGATTACTACAGGAGTGATTGCGTCCATTCTGAAGATCCTGTTCTGGAATCAACCCGAGATTGTGATGTCAGATGTTAATCCGCAACGGCAGCGTTCCGCACAAGAGCCAAGATGTGGACTAACTGAGTGAAGAAGCTGAAAGGTACTTCCCTCTTATGTCGCTTTGAACGGCTCTATTGCGCAACTCTTATCTTTTCCACGTGCGAAGTTAAAAATATCTTTTAACTCCCAGTTTTACGACTTTCTATGAGTCACTGCCGCCTTACTAATGCCCCCACATGAACCTATAGTTTCCGTTTTTCTATTAAAATTTCCGCGGCAATTTGGCCTTGTAGTGGCAACGCTGTATTTCTTTTTACGTTGTCAATGCAAAGACGGGGAATACATATCTTATCCGAATATCTTTTGAATTTTGAATGCACTCACATGAGTCTATAGTTGCCGTGAGTATTTATTTAAATTTCCCCTGAATTCGGCCTTTTGGCTAGGTGGAAACGCTGTATTTCTTTTCAAGTTGTTGGTGCAAAGAAAATTTATACATATTTTGCCCGAATAGCCTTTGAATTTTTCCGAACGAATGATTATTAAACTTTGCGAATATGGCGCGGGCTTTAATGAGTGCATATTAGTATCGTGAAAAATAAATAAATGGATAAACCTAAAATATACAATAAAATCATATTTAACCTGATTTATACGTTTAGATGAATTTCAGTATATTCGTAAAATAAGCCGATAATTGACAATCGTTGAATTCACTGAATATCGTAAAAATAAAACAGTTAATTATCTTAATTTTTCGGTTCAAATACCAATGATAAAGTTTTAAGTTATAAATTTTTTATTTAGTAGATCCCTGAAGGTGATACCTTCGTATATGTTGGATGTAAGGTTTAAGTAAAAATATAAAGATTTTTGGTTTTTGAAGAAATGAAGATTTTACTTTGATAACAAAAGGATTATGATTTTTGCAATTTCTTGTTTTTTTTTCTGTGGGCCGATATTGTGTTGCTCTGCCCAGTTTTTAAGATGCTCATGACCCTTTTCCGATTTTTTTACGAGTCTTTCCTTCTCTAGAATTCATGAGAGAGAGTAGTCAGAACGGTTGAGTATTTCCAAAATATTAATAAAGCTTTCAAAAAACTGTACAGCTTTTATGGATTTGATGTTTCATAACCTAGTTTCAAGAACAAAATATATAATTACCATAAGTACAAAATTGTTATTTTTACCTTGGTAAAGGTAAAATCTATGAGAAAAACAAACGTGGATTTATCTGGAGAAGACAAAACGTATTACTCTATCATTTTGATAACATCTGGAAGAGTGATAGTGCACGAATTGCCATTATGCATGTAAAAAGTCCTTCGCTAAAACTTTTACCTTTCGGGATAAATCCATACATGTTGCGAATTAAAGTAAAAGAACAGTATAGAGGTTTTTGGTGAAAGAATTAAGAGCTTATCTTGATAAGAAAAGGATTTATAATATTTTATATAATTTTTTGGGGGACAAAATTCCGCCGTCTTGCGTTCTGAAGATGCTCTCGTCTCTTACCAGGTTTTCATCAACGAGTCTTTCCTAAAATTCAGAGAAGGGAAAGATATTTCCAGAAATTAAAATTAAAATATTGAAGAGCTTTCAGACGTTTAGAAACCCTCTACTAGCAACCATGAGCTACCCCGAGCCGACCCCTCTTGCTTTTCTCCCCCTCTAACTTCTGCGTATCGTTAAAGTGCGATAAAAGAGCACTGATTCACGTTAAGGAGGTCAGCGCAGATTCGTTTCACAGCATAGGAACTTAATTCTAAATATGCAAAATTTAAATCAATCAGCTTTTAAAGATACATTCACCCTACCAATAAATGAATAGCGATATATATCTATGATGAGTTTCATTTAAAATTTTTGGCCTTCAAAATAACTCATGGTCGCACATTTTTGCAAAAATTTCGAAATTTTAAAAATAAATAACTTTGCAAGAACATTTCTGTCCTGAAACATTGGTATAAAAATTTCTTATGGAAGGGCGCGAGTATAAAAATGATCATAACTAATAAAAGAGAGAGGTCAATTTTTGTTATTATGAACGTTTTCTCTATTTATGTACAAAACCATTATTCTTCTTTGGAACTGGTATTACTTACCTGCAGCCAAATATGGTAGCTCCACCACGCCATTCATCGTCGTGAGATTTTTTTGTTTGGGGTAACGAACGACCCCAACTACAAGGATGTGGGAAATTATTTCCATATGACTCCGAAAAACGGAAGATTTTTGTCACGCGGCTTATTCGCGTTAAGATGGCCGTTGGAAACTCGCAGGTGTATTTCAGGGGTATCTGCCCGCTGTGTCATTCGCAGTAAACGTTTTCTAATCCCTCTATGGTAAAGCTGTTCCCATATGGTTCCTCTCCCAGTGATCTCTGCCTCCCCAATCTTTTGAGTTGAACTAGGCCCACCTGCGCAGTATCCAGTGAGATTTGGCCGAATTCACGCGGACTAACTAATATTTTCTGTCTTTGAAGGAAGAAAGAAAGAAACCGCCAAGTATTCCGTCTGGAGATTCTCCAAACACTATCATCCCCACCTAGTGAGTATATCTATTTTTTATGAATCGATATATTAAATTAAATATGCTCTATTGATGATCAAGAATGCCAACGCCTTGGAAGGAAGGAACATTAACATACCTTTGTTATGAAGGCTTTCGCTTGACGTTAATGCTTGTTGACATCGTTGGCGATACGTCGTTTTTTATCGTCCGTCGTTTCCGAAAGAAAAAATACAATGAAATCAATATATCTTATGCAGCCGGTGTGACACAGAAGTATAACGGGCAATTTCAATTCAGGATATAAATTGAATACATTTGACGTATGTTATCTCGAATGGAATCCTTCGGGAAGATACAAAGTATTAAACACCACGAGCACGAAAATTAGTCTTCTAATTGAGATAAAATAGTGTTAAATTTTATTTATTTTGATTAATTCTGAATCCTATTGACGAGGGATAATTGTCAATTATTTTTTTAATTTCTCCTGTATACGTGTGTAGGTATGCCATCTGGATCACAACTTGCTCGCTATTAAATATTAATTATAGTAATGAAAAAGAAATTGGTTAGAACTGTAATAACATTGTTTATTATGGCTAGTTAGAAGAACAAGCCGAAATACAAGCAGTCATCTACATAAGTAAACACATAAGTGTGATAATACATTAACTTTAAAGAAAAAGAGAACATAAAATGTAAAGAAAAAGTAAATCATGATATAAAATAACATAGGTTTAAAATATAGCAACTATTATTGAAACAAATTCAATGTTCGTGCCTCTCGATAGATATAAGGAAATAATTCCAGAAAGTGAATGCATTGTTAAAATGCTTAAGGTAAATTAAAAAATTGTATCATTATTCTGTGCATATCATCAGTCATGAGATACATATCTATCTATATCTATCTTCTAAGGTATGAAATCATATACCTTTAATCATTTTACGGTTCAAATAACCAGCAATTCATGAATTTAAAGGAGAGGCTGTATAATATTAAAGAACTATGTACTATAACTACAACTATAACTATAACTAAACTAATTCGGAACTCGTCAAGGTAAATTTTTATAATGACATTCCAGAATTACTGAATGACACATTCAGCATGTCGAAGGTAATATCAGGCGAGTAATTTTTACAAAGCCACATATTTACCTAGAATTTTACAAAAGTAGTACGCCGAAATTAAAAAAACTCTTTACTCGAAGGATCCTAAAATATGGAATTTAATTGAAGTTAATAAAAATGTTGAAAAATAATTTTTTATTACGTAAGCGACGTGAGAAATTCAGATAAAGGAATATCCAGATGATCACGTATGCTAAGGCCGGAAAGATTTAAGTTACCAGTAATTTTGACGATTCCTAAAGTGTTAATAAACTCTCAAAAATATAGAATCAGAGAATGAAATAATCATATGATCTAGGGCAATTGTATTTGAACAATTCACCTGCATGATATACAGGTGTAGGTGAGGAAGGAAAATTATCCACGATGCATTTAACATTTCCCTTTTTAATAGTATTGAGCCAAGATGTAGCGATCAAGATTTTAAAAAAGAAATTTTTCGAAACGATTTTAGGGTGATATTTATAATGCGATAAGGAAGAATGTTATTAATTGAAAAAAGGGGCTCATTTCGTAGCATCGACTGAAACGCGGTTAAAATAATTTTCAACGCGATTCAATCTATCAGTATTGAACTTTGAGTTAACATTTCTATTTTATTGAATTGACAAAGAGTATTTTATGATATTTAAGCCAATACTTCATGACGGAGAATGATTATTTCGCATTCTTTCAAAATGACTCTCGCATTAAGAATCGTTAAGTTCGTAAATATAGGGAAACATATACGTTCTCACCCTAAGGAATTATTTAGCATATTTCAAAAACTTTAGCTAAAAGAAGAATTTAGTTTATTTTTCGCGAATTTTCCTCACTAATATTTCAATCATTTCATCAAAATGTGGGCTGGTGTCGGAAATTTTAAACCATGTATTCCACAAGCTCAGCGCTCAAGCAAGCATCGTTTGCCAGAAGACTTATTTCCTTTGTTTTTTGAGTAATCGTTTGAAGTATCTGATTGAAAGATGTTTCGACCACAAGCCCATGAACGATGAGGTCTATCAATACTCGCTCGGCACGCATTAGGTCATCATAGATTTTCCAGAGCTCTCTCTTTATCTTGCTGATAATTTTATTCTCCACCATATGTATAGCATCTCTGACTTCCTGGAAAGATCTCACAATTGCCCGATGGTTCGCCTCACGGGCCAACCGATCTTGTTCATCTGTGGCCGCCAGTTCGAAAGTTGGTACCCTTGGTTGGTTGGCCCTTGGTTGGTTGCCCCTTGGTTGGTTGCCCCTTGGTTGGTTGGCCCTTTGGCGGCCTCCACTGCCCTGTGATGCCGCCTCTGCCAGAATAATGGTATCATTAGTGACTAAAACTATTTTAAATAATTGCTAATCACCGTTGTGCAACTTGCGTATGCATAAAATTTCAACACCTTTAAGTACTGCTAAGATGATCAACTGTTTTGCCCGTGACTTCGTGGAATATGAATGCCATCACGAACAAACTAAACAACAAACTTTTACTTTCCACAAGGTTTATTAGTAAACGACTCATCTTCAGGCAATCTTCATTACCTGAAGATGACTCCATGAGTCGAAAATTTGGTCGTTTATTGATAAATCCTTCGAAAAGTAAAAGTTTGCTGTTTACTTTGTCCGTCATTGCTAAGACATTTCTAGTATACATAAAAATATCTGTGAAATTACACTAACTATATGTAGCAATCCCAAGGAAGAATAGATTTGAAAAAAAGTTCAACGAGACCGGGAATCGAACCAGGGTCTCCTGATTGCCCTACTTATTTCTTTATATGTAACTACGTAGGAAATGGGTGAAATGAGATATTGCAGGCAAAGACGTGCACCTCGAAATATTTTAACGAAAAACAGACATTTTAATAAACAGAATTTAGGTAGAAGAAAGTTAGACATTTAGGACCTTCCTCTCAAATCCTTCCAAAATATCCCAAGGGAAATTAAATTGGAAGGTCCGTTTTTTCATGCCTCTTTTTCGTGAAATTTTACTATGGGCACTCCTTTACGTGCAATTAATTTATTTTCTTTCACTCTTTCCCTATTTTATCCTTGAAGAGGATACTCCTTTGCTTGACTGGTACCTCTATGAGGTCGTGGGTGTGAACGATGCCACTTACTCGGACGAAATCACTCGCCTTTCCTAACAAAGTCTCCCAAAAAAGGTATGTTGACCGTTCTGGCTTGATAGCTCACTCGGCTAAAGCATCCGCCCGGAAAATGAAAGATCTCCATTCGAGTCCCGGTCCTATCACCCTTTTTTCATGTCCGTTTTTCCTTGGGATTTTATGTAACTAAAGTCTGACAGAACAAACATTAGCCCAGAGGCGGGTTGGAATCTCATCCAACTACAGTAAAACCCGGATGAGACGTTTTTCGGAGAACCAAACGAAAACCACGTCTCAATCGGGAGTGTATTACACATTAACGGGATATGTAATACGGATTGCCTTACATAATATTTGTTGAGAATTGTTTTTTTTGCAAAGAGAGTATCTTAGTTATTTACATGGTTACAAATTCCATTTCGTCACGGGAAAAGGAAAGGATTGGTACTTTTTCGGAATACCTATTGTTTATTTATTTGTCCTTGATGGATTTCCGCATCACCTCGCCAGTTATTGTGAATTTCATCGAACTTAGAGGGTTAGAGAGGAGGGAGAACTCCTAAACACCGTTAGGAAGAGATGGAAAAACAGATAGAGCACATAATATGAGGGAAGAGTATGATTACAACTGCTTTGGAAGGATCGGTAGAAAGGCAAAAGAGAATAGGTGAAAATCAGGCGATATAAAAAGAGGAGGATATTAAGAAAGCAAGTAACAGGTCTTTGAGAAAGTTGGTCGGGAAAAAACGCCCATGAATGGGACCTGCCATACTACATTCACGATAGAGCACTAATTTATGAAGTTGAAGTTAGTTTTGAAGCCATGTTTTCGAAAAAAATTTAGCTGCACATCTGCCCGTTTGAACTACTTGAGCTTCTCAGTTAGCAGAGGCAGCAAAATTAACTTACTTAGCTTTGAATTTCATTCCATGTGATTACATTTGTGCTGGAGATACACATTAACCTTCAATATATTCCACTTAAATCATTAAATCTCCATGTTGCTAGCAAAAGATACCGATTTTAGTATCTGTGAAAAGAATCTAAGGAATATGAAGTTTTATTTCTGACAAATATCATAGGCATCGACTTAAATTTGTAGTCAATATTTAGTTCCATCTGGGTGCAAATTATCAGTCGATGAAATTGCACATTAATCGCGAAGAGTATTATGACTTACTTTTAGTACTTCCCGTACAAATACCTAGATTTAGGAGAGGCGAATTGCCTAACTGAATTGTTTCTTAACCTAACATGTGAGTTTAATATTCTATTTCTCAATGAATTTTTTTTTCTTCCACGTGTTTCAATACGAAGAATATCTATGAAATAGTTTGACAGTATCAATTGCAAAAGAATAAATTCTGTTTTACTTCCATCGACGTAGATTTGAACGTCTTAAGGCAATTAGTCGAATAAGAGACAAGAATTACAGAAAACTCTTAAATAATTGTCACATAGATGAATCAGGGGAATATATTCTCTTTTCAAATAACTTAGAAATCGTTAAAACTGATAAAATTGCACAATAAACTGCGCACAATTCACGAAATTCCTCGAAGTAGTTTATCCCGCCATTAATATTTTTTTTAGAATATCCTGATAAAATCCCCAGTGCTATCAGAGGCACGTTCTTAAGCTTCGTCCTGATTTGAAATGCAGTAGGTGATTTAATAGCCTTATTTCGAGGAATATATTAAAATTATCTCACATGTTACAATTCGGAGAATTGGTTCTAATGCTAAGAAGTAGTTTATCTCGCCATTAATATTTTTTTAGAATATCCTGATAAAATCCCCAGTGCTATCAGAGGCACGTTCTGAAGCTTCGCCCTGTGCTGAAATGCAGTAGGTGGATTTAATAGCCTTATTTCGAGGAATATATTAAAATTATCTCACATGTTACAATTCGGAGAATTCGTTCTAATGCTTAGAAGTAGTTTATCTCGCCATTAATATTTTTTTAGAATATCCTGATAAAATCCCCAATGCTATCAGAGGCACGTTCTGAAGCTTCGCCCTGATTTGAAATGCAGCAGGTGGATTTAATAGCCTTATTTCGAGGAATATATTAAAATTATCTCACATGTTTCAATTCGGAGAATTCCTTTTAATGCTTCATTGGCTCCTTAACTGTTCATATGGAACTAATCGTCGGTTGAGTTGATTCAGATTTCACAGAGAGAAGAAATTTCTCGAAGTAGTTTATCTCGCCATTAATATTTTTTTTAGAATATCCTGATAAAATCCCCAGTGCTATCAGAGGCACGTTCTGAAGCTTCGCCCTGATTTGAAATGCAGCAGGTGGATTTAATAGCCTTATTTCGAGGAATATATTAAAATTATCTCACATGTTACAATTCGGAGAATTCGTTCTAATGCTTAGAAGTAGTTTATCTCGCCATTAATATTTTTTTAGAATATCCTGATAAAATCCCCAATGCTATCAGAGGCACGTTCTTAAGCTTCGTCCTGATTTGAAATGCAGTAGGTGATTTAATAGCCTTATTTCGAGGAATATATTAAAATTATCTCACATGTTACAATTCGGAGAATTGGTTCTAATGCTAAGAAGTAGTTTATCTCGCCATTAATATTTTTTTAGAATATCCTGATAAAATCCCCAGTGCTATCAGAGGCACGTTCTGAAGCTTCGCCCTGTGCTGAAATGCAGTAGGTGGATTTAATAGCCTTATTTCGAGGAATATATTAAAATTATCTCACATGTTACAATTCGGAGAATTCGTTCTAATGCTTAGAAGTAGTTTATCTCGCCATTAATATTTTTTTAGAATATCCTGATAAAATCCCCAATGCTATCAGAGGCACGTTCTGAAGCTTCGCCCTGATTTGAAATGCAGCAGGTGGATTTAATAGCCTTATTTCGAGGAATATATTAAAATTATCTCACATGTTTCAATTCGGAGAATTCCTTTTAATGCTTCATTGGCTCCTTAACTGTTCATATGGAACTAATCGTCGGTTGAGTTGATTCAGATTTCACAGAGAGAAGAAATTTCTCGAAGTAGTTTATCTCGCCATTAATATTTTTTTTAGAATATCCTGATAAAATCCCCAGTGCTATCAGAGGCACGTTCTGAAGCTTCGCCCTGATTTGAAATGCAGCAGGTGGATTTAATAGCCTTATTTCGAGGAATATATTAAAATTATCTCACATGTTACAATTCGGAGAATTCGTTCTAATGCTTAGAAGTAGTTTATCTCGCCATTAATATTTTTTTAGAATATCCTGATAAAATCCCCAATGCTATCAGAGGCACGTTCTGAAGCTTCGCCCTGATTTGAAATGCAGCAGGTGGATTTAATAGCCTTATTTCGAGGAATATATTAAAATTATCTCACATGTTTCAATTCGGATAAATTGTTATAATGCTTCATTGGCTCCTTAACTGTTCATATGGAACTAATCGTCGGTTGAGTTGATTCAGATTTCACAGAGAGAAGAAATTTCTCGAAGTAGTTTATCTCGCCATTAATATTTTTTTAGAATATCCTGATAAAATCCCCAGTGCTATCAGAGGCACGTTCTGAAGCTTCGCCCTGATTTGAAATGCAGCAGGTGGATTTAATAGCCTTATTTCGAGGAATATATTAAAATTATCTCACATGTTTCAATTCGGAGAAATTGTTATAGTGCTTCATTGGCTCCTTAACTGTTCATATGGAACTAATCGTCGGTTGAGTTGATTCAGATTTCACAGAGAGAAGAAATTTCTCGAAGTAGTTTATCTCGCCATTAATATTTTTTTTAGAATATCCTGATAAATCCCCAGTGGTATGAGAGGCACGTTCTTAATCTTCGTAGTGTGTTATAACGCAGCACGTGGATTTATTAGCCTTATTTCGAGGAATACATTAAAATTCTCTCACTTGGTACAATTCGAAGAATTCCTTTTATAATGCTTTAGTCCCTCCTTAGCTTCCTATGGAACTAATCTTCGGTTGATTTGATACAGGTTTAACGTTTTCACAGTTTAATTTCTTTCCATGAGTTTGCACGGTGTAATCGTGGGTGAAGTTAATCCAGATTAAAAGTAATCGCAGTTTAATTTCTTTTAGTAAGTTTAAACGGCAATTGCTTCCGAGTTAGCTGTACTACCGACGCACAGTGGGCTAGAATCGAAAAAAGCTGGCCAAGAGGCCAAAAATGTTTTTTTTGAGTGCGGGTTTTGAAACTTCGCATATATATTAAGAAAAGATTGAATTTTATGTTCCCGTTCGTCGTTTTTCGATATCTTTACGCGTTAAAATGATACATGGCGTCAAACTTGAACCATTTTCACAGAAATGGGCAGTCGCGAATTTTTCGGATAAACGTTCAAGTTTGCGTTTTTATGGAGGATTTAAATATATACTTTTGGAAGAAACAACGATGCAATGATCTACAACAATTCTTTATCTTTTGACTGGTTGCTATCACCGCTTACAAAAATGAGTTTTTGCTCATTTAAAGCAACAAAATGGCGGACACCTTTTTCGGACAATTTTCGAGATAAAGTAAGGAATATAAATAGGAAAACGGCCCTAATGCATCGAGTCTCTTATACCACGTCATAGTCAGAAGTGTCTAGATGTGAAATCCGAAGAAACTGTTTCAATTCAGGTGCTCTTTTGGGAGTTAAGTCGATTTTTCGTAAGCGCGGCGCGTTCCGACTCACCACCGTGGAATCCGCGAATGCAGTTTCGCTGTCCTTTTGGTGATACGAAGTCTAACGATTGGTCTCTTTCATGTTAAATTCTGGTTAATTATCCTTAAAACATACGTGAAGACAGTTTAAGAGAGGAATTAGATACCTCTACTTTACACAACGGATGTGGAATTAAGGAAAGTTTAACATTCAGATACAAAGCGTCTCATTTTAAGTATAATAAATTAACCAAATGTTAATGCGAATTTAAATTCCACGTATATTACCTCTATGACAAAATATCTATTTACAACATAAATATTTATGCTAATTAATATATATCGTTACTTTATTGTAACTTTAGTCTTATTCGTCAGAAGATGAATCGTCCGAATCCTCATCATCAATCATTTCACCCTCTCGGTCGTCGATGATGAGGAGATTTCTCAATTCTTTCGCAATTATCTGTTGTTTCTTTTATTTGAATACTGCAGACATGGAAATTTTTGGATCTGATGTAAACAGAAGTCTTTTAAAGAGATCCTCGTTTGTGGCAACTCTCGAGTATTTTCTCGTAAATCTTTCACGTAACCTCCTAATATCTTTGTTTCTTGCCTCCATAGCCTTATACGAGAGTTCTCTTAACGGAAGAACTGAATTGTTTGCAATTTGTGTTCCATGAACAACTACCTTATGTACTGTCGGAGGCATGTAGTACCATGGATACAAACTTAAATATAGAGAGGCAGCATCCCAGCAGTTGTTTCCGAGCATTAAGGGGTAAACAACTCGAATGTGCCTTCAGTATATTTCTGAATTTTTTTTATTAGTTTGTCGTCAATTCCTAGGAAATAAATGGTATTGAGTTATTTTGATTATCCAAACAAACTCTGAAACCGGTTAAACCAACAGAAATCATTACCGCGATTTATTTTACGGTGTTCGATTAAATTTACTCTAACATTTATCCGAGTTTTATGTAATTTAGATGCTAATATCGGTTTTATACCAGTTATTTTTGCTGCTAAAGTTGGACTCTCAAAGAACCTCCGAGCAGTATTACCATCATTTGTGGTTCCTGTTCATACCTTTGGCGTATCGACTATCAAGGCCATTTTTTGCCGAAATTCATTTCGTAGGTATAATTTTCTCTGTTGCAAGTGAACTCTTTGGCTACCACGGGCCTGTAGTGTTGAATTATTGAATGAGGTTTCTTCATTGCTTCCCGAGTGCATGTAACTATCAATAACTTTATTCACTCACCTGCCACTGCCTAAAATCAAGTCTGTATGACCAATGCAAAAGACATTCAAAAAACCTGATATAGCAATGAAGAGTCGATATTCCGAAAGAGAATTTCTCCGGGTCCACTTTCCGTTTCCTCATTTCCCCTATGTCATTCATTTCAGATATTCTTGCCGCACAGATGTAACATCTCAATGTCGAGTTATCTGTTAGTGCATTGCACAACTAAAGTATTTATGTTACATTTTAGTCAAATTAGTAAGTCCAAAAAATAGATTACTCTCACCTTTCCATCTACCATTGTAAGCAACATAGAAAAGTTGATTTCAAAATATCCAATCGTAACCTTCGTCAATTTTAATATCCGTATTTTCAAATAATTTTGCTCTTCCTTCGCAACTGTTTTCGTTTCCTTCTTCCATTGAAGGCGGATTGGCCGACAGAATCTCGTTGAACGACGAAAAATACTGCTGCAGCTATAGCACACGAGGAAGTGCACAGTACGAGAGCACAGAAAAAAAGAAAAAACTTTCGGTCTTCATAGATGGACTAAAACTGAACTACAAAAATAATTTCTCTTTTCCTAAGAATCCAAAAGACACGTGCGGAATAACCCTAGCCAATGAGCGGATACGAAAGAGCGTTTGCGTAGCGCGGGAGTGCCATAAACCGTGCTTAACTCCAAACCCGTGACGCAAGGGTCGGTGAAAATTTCCAGATGTGAGGACTTCTTAAAGTAAATTCTGCCAACCATTTTTTCCACCAACATCGAGGGCAAAAACTTCTCTATAAGTATATTTATGGTTAAAATTAAAATGCAGACGCATCTCATCTGAATGTTAAACTTTCCTTAATTCCACATCCGTTGTGTAAAGTAGAGGTATCTAATTCCTCTCTTAAACTGTCTTCACGTATGTTTTAAGGATAATTAGCCAGAATTTAACATGAAAGAGACCAATCGTTAGACTTCGTATCACCAAAAGGACAGCGAAACTGCATTCGCGGATTCCACGGTGGTGAGTCGGAACGCGCCGCGCTTACGAAAAATCGACTTAACTCCCAAAAGAGCACCTGAATTGAAACAGTTTCTTCGGATTTCACATCTAGACACTTCTGACTATGACGTGGTATAAGAGACTCGATGCATTAGGGCCGTTTTCCTATTTATATTCCTTACTTTATCTCGAAAATTGTCCGAAAAAGGTGTCCGCCATTTTGTTGCTTTAAATGAGCAAAAACTCATTTTTGTAAGCGGTGATAGCAACCAGTCAAAAGATAAAGAATTGTTGTAGATCATTGCATCGTTGTTTCTTCCAAAAGTATATATTTAAATCCTCCATAAAAACGCAAACTTGAACGTTTATCCGAAAAATTCGCGACTGCCCATTTCTGTGAAAATGGTTCAAGTTTGACGCCATGTATCTTTTTAACGCGTAAAGATATCGAAAAACGACGAACGGGAACATAAAATTCAATCTTTTCTCAATATATATGCGAAGTTTCAAAACCCGCACTCAAAAAAACCATTTTTGGCCTCTTGGCCAGCTTTTTTCGATTCTAGCCCACTGTGCGACGTTTGCAAACGAATCTTAGGACGAAATGCCGTGGTATTGTACTGTTACTTAAAAAAAACTCCAAAAAATCTAGGCTATGTTAGACACTACACCACGAATGAGAAGTTATTGGTATGAAAAGTAACACAAAGGGTATAATAATTACTGAATACATTGACCATGATAGATATGTGGATGAAGAAAATTGTAGAAATTTGGGAAATGACATTCGGTGACTTTCGGTTATTATCTTTTTCTCATCCACTATATCGTTTTGATTTTCTGAAATTGGGATACATTCCTGAAAACTGCATGAGAATTTAATTTGATTGCAGCAACTCTCAACCGATATTCTATAAAAGTGGACCACAGTTACTGGAAACTGATTAGTGGTTGCTTTGCATTAATACTAAATAATGAAGTTTGAATGCTGAAAATTCCAAATATTTCGAAATCATTTTATATTTGATTTATCTATATTTAGTTCTTTCAACGTGAATAATTCGAATTAAGATGCTGCGTTTCTTTAAGAAGTTGTATCTCGAAATCGTACATAATACTACTTTGAATTATTTGTTACCTCCCGTAAAATTTCGCGTGGTGTCGAAATCATCGTGTGATCTAAACATTTGTCGTAACGTGTGGCGGATTATTGTATCCAAGCTTAATATATCTCCTCCAGTAATGCATTGTGCAACATTGAGTGAATAACGGCGGGAGATTCAAAATCAACGGCTTAATTTCTTGTAACCGCGGGAGATTCAATATCAACCGCAAGGTTTTTGTAACGGCGGGAGATTTAAAATCAACGGCAAAGTTGATTAGCACTTTTATTCGTTTGCAAAACGAATCTTTTTGGCACTTTTTGGCAGAAACAAAATTTGAAAGCGATGAAGAACGGAAAAAAGGCGTGATTACATATCTCAATTGACCGGCGGCGGAGGAATATGAAACTATAATACAAAAGCTCGTCACACGTAAGAAAAATGCTTAAATTTGCAGGACGATTACGTAGAGAGGTTCAAGATATGTTCTTTACAAATAACACGTTCATATTTTCGATATTTAATAGTTTTTCTTCAATAACTAAACGGATTCTAACTTCTGGATGACCATCATAGATTAGATTTTCACAAACTGAAGCTTCATATTCATGAAATATAAGACAATATATAAACTCCGTGGTCGCCCATCAACAAATTATACCCAGAATTAAACTAATACAGAAAAGGGTTACAGTTATTTAAATGATTGCGAAATTTTTAGTGAGTGCTCTATTTTTAATCTCAAACATATCAAACTTTTGCGATTATATAATATTGTGACACCTCATTACTACAAACCCAAACGAAAACAATATCGACAGTTCGTGTTAAAAAAATTCGCGTCATCGAAATCGCGACGAAAATTACCTTAATCTCGTCTAGCCTTTCGCATACGTGTATAAAAATTAAACTTATCACATTAAAACAAGTTTTCAGCATTAAATATAAATTGAAATTATATTATTATTTAATTTCTATAAGGAGTGAAAAATCGAGAATATTCTGCTGCCAAAGTATAAGAAGCAAGTTACGTTTGCTTCCAGTGAATATTCTCTCTAAAGAACTCGAGAAATAACCGGAAATGTGGGTGTATAGTAGCAGTCGGGCACGATAAGAGCGAACGTGACTTTTCTGTGATTTCAAACGCCGCTTCACCCTCATCTGAGAAAGATTATTCCACTTCACTTACTTCCTCCTTAGAAACACCGGTAACGGCAACTTGATTCTCGACTTCAACGTGCTTTTCGAATTTGAATCTGTTCTGAAAATGGGAGCAATAATTAAGAATCGACATTATAGAAAGTAATTTTATTTCCATTTCGCGTCTCATTTCGCTCTTCAAGAGAATCTCCAACAGATCCCACTTCTCGAGCGTGACATGACTCATCCATCCATAAAATTCTCGTCTGAAAAGGTCTCTCGAAGTACGTTTTTATACATTTTCCAGGAAAAGACTCGCAACCCGCTGCAATCGTATTTAAGATTATCCGTCTCTCAGCGTTATTACTTTCTCTCGAGCAGATTGCAGCTCGAACTAAGTGGATATGGTGTTTCTTCATGATGGCTATAATACTCATTTGCGCATCTGCTCATGTTTACTCATTATTCAAACAAAACGTACCAGGTTTTCTTCTGGGGGCTTTTCCTTTAGTGCAAGGGGACGAGACTCCAACCTAAATAACAGTCGTTAATTAACTGAAAGTCCTCCAATAAATTCTTAACTTCGATTTTGCTCATCCTACCCTTAGTGGAGATGGTATCGGCTTTGAATATGTGGTAATCCATAACGAACAATTATGAAGAAATTTAATAAATACTCCACCACAAAATACAAATTATCACACGACCGGTTTCGGTGCCTCGCCCCAACATCAGGCCCAAATCGCAAAATTTTTTTGCCAAGAGACACGATAGAAGTTCTCTAGTTAATCGTTTTCTATCGGATGGTTGTTACACAAAGCAGGGAATATGATGAGTGATGCTAAAGGTATTCCTAAATATTTATTTTGAAGAGGATCTGAGAACAGTCAAATCATTCGTATCACATCGATGAGAAGGTGAGAATCGTATGCAAGGTGATCTTAAATCGAAAATATGGAGTGTTTTAAAATCATTCTGATTATTATTTTGAGTTTTCTATCCGAGTTTGGCAGCATTACGTTCTATTCCGATCCCAGTCGTTCGTAATCTGGCGTGAGATAATATGTACTGCTTCATTTCAAAGACTGGATGCGAATATGACTGATAAAAATACAAACGCTGTATCATATGCTACTTTGCAGTATGGAATATATTTTTGAAAATTACCTACACAATATTTTACCGAAGTCGTTCAAGCAACACACCATATATAGCTATGTTTAATCTAATAATTTGCGGAAAAAAGTTTAGCTTCTAACTTATTTAGCAATCGAGGAGGAACAAAAATTCAACAGGGAAACGAGAAATGGGCACAAGTATAATGATAGGAACGGAAACTTCGTTAAATTCAAATACATTTTCAAATGAAATTTTCCCGCGTAACTTCATGGCGCACAGGAGAGATTAGGAACGAGGGGAGGGGGAATCTTTGTGGAGTTCAAGAGGAAAAAACAAGTACGTTAAAATGGGTACAGGATGACTGCGAAATAATATTTGTCAGGATAAAAAAGGACATGTGGAAATCATTAGACATAGTTGCCTTTTATCGTAAACTCGGAGATGATTTAAGTATTTTGGAGACCTTAGGGAAAATATTCGCAGACTAGCCGTTAGGGTAAATAGTAGTAATTGCAGGAGATCTTAAATTACGTAGGATAAAGTGGAATGGTTCAGCAACGGGAGCTGGATGTGCACAAGAATTAATAAATCATTTACGAGGGAGGTTTGATAGTTCAAGGTAGTACAGACCAACGAAGGGATCTTAGAGGTTTTTCTATTTCGACCCTCTATGCTATTGTTAGATGTGAGTACCATTGATAGAATCAGTGACAACAAAACCCTAAAATTAGTGTTGCAATGAACGAGTGGGAAGGACGGTAGATGCAGAACACCTAGAAAAGAGATATGGCAGTATATAATGGCGACAAATTACGTTTCAAAAATTCGTAAAGAAATTTTCGACTTTGGGTTAAAAGGGTAAATTGTGGAGGAAATCTGGAAAGGATTAAGGAGATTGTAACGTAAAGAAAAATATCTAAAATTGCGAAACGAAGAGAAAAGCGAAAAGAAAGCGAAAGAAACATATAATTAATATTTTTGAAAAATATGACAATCAAAAATTTTTTAAATGTCCTCATAGAAGACACGAAAATAAGGAGAAGATTATCGGAATAAAAGATACACACGGAAAATGTTAACTAATGATACAGAAATGGCAAATCATTTAAATAACTGGCATCAAAGCGTGTATCGCATATCTCCTGTCGATCCAGATTGAAGGATAAATTATCAAAAGAAGAAGTAATCAAAAGAGAGGATGCCCTGAATAAAGGTCGTGCATTTCACGCATTCAAAAACCTGCATGGTGTCGGGTAAAAGTAAAATGTCTGCTATCACGGTGGGCGCCAATGATCTCATCGCTGTCCGCCATTTGGCAGCTGCGACATGCGTGACGGGGAACGGCTTCGAGCGAGAACATTCCACGCCTAGAATGCTTTTTATGCCTTATTGTTTCCGTCTGTAGACAAAACAAGATCGCGAGGAGGCGGAACATTGGGAGCAAACGTTTTTGCGACGCATTCCTTCTTCAACGTGCAGAAAGCAGAAATCCCGTGCGTTTTAGAATGGAGTCCACACCGTTTCTCCGATTTCGGCCAAACTTTGCATTCGAGACTAAGGAATTACTAACAAGGAAGGGATTACTAACGCATTCTTATTCGCTTATTAGTCTGGATCCGAACCTAGATCGGTCACATATATTACCATAAAGAATAGATATTGACTTTACTTTTATCGGTTACAGGCTTTATTTCTTTTGCAAAGTTAAATTAGAAAAAACGGCCGTACAATACGAGACGAGCATGAAAAGATTAAAATTAAATTTATTAAATTTAATATTTATTAAAATTAAATAAGATTAAAATAAAAAGAATACATTTAAAAATAATCTTATTTTAGCTCTACCGCGATCGATTGAAAGTAGCGAAAATTTTGACAAAATACTCGAATATTTTGTAAGTTTTGGGGCTATGAATCACCGGTCTCTTTGGGGAAAAATGCAATTGCTAAAGCCGAGGTTTATTGTATATCGGAGGAGGAGATTGCTTACTGTGATACTTAAGCCATGAAATAAACTATTACGACATTATATAGTGGGAGGAGGTCGAGGCACTCCGACAAACGTGGACGAAAATCATGCTAATTAGAGACGTCTCTTTGAAAATTCTGTCATAGCACATTCAATTAAATATTTAAGCTGAGATCGTAAACACACAAATTAAAATTATTGAGGTGTATTGGATAATGATCTTTAGTTAATTTAACTATGGTAATATGTGATGAAATTCCAAAAATTACTCAAAATACTCTTTTTTGGATTTGCAGCCAGAATTTTTAATAATAACGCTAAATATCCGATGAAAGGCCTCCGAAAAAGCAGTTTTTATAAACGATTACGATTAAGATTGAAATAAAAAATATTGCATTATATATAAAAATTACAATAACAATACATTATGACATTAATATCATCCTTGTCCCAATAAACAAGTTAAAACTGGTTTAAATCACCGCAGAACTGAAATAACCCTGGACTAAATTGTCCCAGACCAAATTGTCGTGGACCAAATTAAATAGACATTTTTGGTCTTCTTACCCCAGGTTATTAGAAAAAATAATAGGGTACATTAGACATTGATGGTTTAAATAAGTAAATATTGAAAGAAATGTATAAATCTAAATGTAAAATCTACCTTGCGGTGGCTGGTTGCGATTCCCATTGTCCGGAACGGGGTTGGGACGGGCCAATGGTGGTTCCTGACGTGAGGTTCCTAGCATAAATATGCGCAGTAGGAAAGAAAGAGAAAAACATTATTTTCTTTTCGAGTACGACCATAAAAGAAAAATGTACACATTAAACGTGACGAAAAATATCAACTTAAGCTTAGTGAAGATATATTTATCACCATCACTTCGTGTTAACTAATATTTGAATGAAATTTATTAAATTAAATACCACCGAAGACTAACAGTAAATTAAAAGTGACTGCTGAATACAATGGAAAAATCACAAGCTACTGCGAAAGATGATTAGCGTTAAATATATTACTAAACAGGACTCGTGAAAGAATAAAGAAGGATAAGTTTCAGCGAGAATATTCAGAATATAATTTTATAATCATGATATATCTAAAATTTACGAGCACGTGTCACTTAAGCCATGAAAAAGACTATAACCACACCATAAGATGGGAGGGGGTATAATTAATCGCAAATTGAAAACGTTAATTGCAATTTAAGAAAGTTTAATTGCAAGCGCAAGGGCTCGACGGAAATCATTCTAAGAGGAGCCGTCTTTTTGAAATTTCTGTCAGCAAATTTAATTAAATATTTAATCAAAAATTATAAAAAAACAAATTAATATTAGTTAACAAATTAATAATAGTGTATCGGATCAATAAATCCTTTGACTCCGCTAATATATGAAAAAAATTCCTGAAGCTACTCTAAAATACGCGTTTTACATTTGCAGCCATAATTTGGAATAATAACGCCTAAAAATCCGATAAAAGGCAGTGGGCGTATGAATCACGATGTATTTATTATTATATCACGATATAGTTATTTTTGGTCGTTCTTCCCCTAGGCAATAGTAGAAGCTAATAGGGTGGATTAGGCATTTATGGCGTCACTACATATGCCATACGCCAATGGCATCTTGCAAGCTATAAATCTAAATGTAAAATTTACCTGGCTGTTCCTGGATGTTATTCCCATCGTTCAGAAAGGGGTTCGTGAGGATCGATTGTGGTGCTTCAGTTTTGTTTTTCCTGTCAATGCAGGCGTCGCACTGCACTGTCATTGGTCTCTGCTGGATGTCGAAAGATGGGGTTACTCTGAGATAATGCATCTGTAATGGAAAATTGTTTCATTAACAATAACGTTAACATTTCAAAAGATCACAGAAAGCACTCTTCAAAGCACAATGGGGAGAAAATCTAATCGCATTTCATCGTAATATTCGAAAAGCATGAGTACCCATATTTCGTTCGGTTTTTCATCATTTAGCAAACGGCAAATTAATGTGGGCGCTTACACCAAAAAACTGCTCTTCAATTGCAAAGGAGTTCCATAAATTAGATATTTATCTTTTCGGCGTATGGAGTTGAAACAGGTAATGAATGAAATGGATACTTCCATCGCATCATTCACACTTTGCTGTGTGAAAGATTAAAAACTAAAAATAAGATTCATATTTGTCAGCCAAAATAAATGCAACCATAGTGTGCCAATTCTGCATGTAAAACTCAAACAAAAATTTTTCTTCCATCATATGAATGGTCGCCATGAAAATTAATTTTCTCTTAGTGGGTAGTAGTAATATAGGTTGGAATAACTACGAATATATATCTGCTATTGATTGCTATAATAATTAAGAGCGGGGCTCCCGGATAGCCCTGTGAGTAGCGCGTGAGTGAGAGTGGGTCCCAGGTTCGATTCCTGGTGGGGTCTCACGTGCGAAATGACCTCAGATATCGAAGTTTTTTTTTTAAAATACTACAAATAATTAAAAGCCATTACCCAAGTCACCTCCGTGGAGAAAACAATTCTATCTCCTCGCCAAGAGCAGGTGTTGAACACAGCCGCTGGGTTTGTGGTGGTCCCGATTGTCGGAATCAGAACAAGAGTAGGAAGCTCGGCCATTTTGTTGAGGTGTCGCTGAGATTCAGTTGATACGTCCGAAGCAGTTCGAGTCCTCAATAGAAGTGCTTCTTGCGAGAGTCGAGAGGGGGTCGTGTGGAGAGGGGAAATTCTGAGAATTGCCTTCTAAGTATTGCACTTCTGGAAATTGTTATCGAAGCTCGCGGAAATTTTACGATGATCTGTTGACGTCACTGCCTCTTTACCTTCTTCTAAATCCCAGCTAAGCCTGCGCCGCCTCTATTCTTAAGCAATTCTCAATCCCTCAGAAGCGTCGTGAGTATATTATTTACGAATATCCGATGGAAGGGAAAATTCGCAGATTATTCGTGACAGTCCTAAAATTATTGACGGCATCTGTACCAGGCGGCATGACTGTTCCACAAGTGTATAATCCGGACCACGATTTTAATAAGCGTTCATATTGTTACCACCTGTACATATTTTTATGAAATTAAAAATTCATTATTCCGAGATTTAGGTGACGGTTTCGAAATTTATAAAATGATCGAATCGATGGAAATAAAAAAGGAAT